>OX387323.1:8859002-10060252 GCA_947562085.1 Eudonia lacustrata
GTCATAAACCACGCACGAAGTCAAAGCGATCGGTTAGGCGGTCGGGCCCCTGGGCCCATGACAGTTTATGACCCGTTCTCTCTGTAGTGTTTCCACCCATAGGAAAGGCTCGTGCCCCAGCAGTGGGGACATGAATAATGAGGTAATGATGATTGTCAATAGATAAAGTGTCAAACCTCCCAGGTGCATGACGGTCTCGTTAATGCACATGCCGCCGCTGCTCGTGTTATCAATGATGTTCTGGATTACTTCGCGGTCCTTCGCGAACACGTACATTACTAGAGGCTTCTCTCTACATAGGGATAGCAAACCACCACCGTTAGATACATTATTATGTACAATGCAGTATATAGAAAAAAAATTGTTTTAAATAATCAATAGTTGGAAGTAACAGAGATAGATGTAGTAGTGGAAGACTAGGGAAAAGTTATTGATAACATAAAATATAAATTAGCATTATAATTTTTGGAGAGTTATACATAAGTTTACACACATTTTTAGTTGATTCACCAATTTTATATAACCTATAAACTTAAAAAAAAATTTTTCTTTAATATAATACTTAATATTTAGATATTTATTGTGCATCGCACTATCAATGCTATGCAACGTTTTATATAATTAACGATTGTATACAAATCACTAATGACCACCACCGTACCGGTACCAAACTGCCACCGAAACGAACACCATGTAATTAGCTACCAAAAACCATTCCCACAGAAGTGCCGTTTTGCGTAAACATCAATTTAACGTCACCTTCATTTACATGTTTATCCATTTTTCAGTAGTAAACAAAACAAAGTAAGTTAGAGAGTAAATAGTAGAGTATTTACTCACTTATTTACTTAGTTTGGTTTTATATTAAATATACATAGTTCTTTCCAAAATTCTAACAACCACTTGGAACTACTTAAATCTGTAAAATTTACAAAAACAAAAGTTGTTATACAAAATCTTTATTTTTGTGTAACTTAACCTATATTAATAAGTAGTGTAATCGATTCTACTCTCGACTCTGAACAAATCGTTTGTTCACATGTTGTAAAGGGCCGAATTATAATATAATTGTATTTTATAATTCTTTTAAGAATAAGAAATAAAAATTATGACAAGAAAGAAATATTTTGACATTGAACTGTAAAAAACTGTGGTTGTTAGTATTCTTCAAATAACTTTCTATAAGTATTTAAATAATTTGGAACCAGCTATGTAAACAGTAGTTTAACATGAATTGATGTTTCAGCGTAACGGTCTTTGTAAACGGGCTCTTCCTTACCGCCATAAAACATGATTGTGTCGTTCATATTGATACTGCCCGACCGGGTCTGCTCAGTAAACAACTTTTGTATGTTGCTTTCTTTGCTAAATATGTAAAGCACTAACGGTTTCTCCCTGAAATGTATGTATCGCGATGTTATAACCGAAATCAGCTGATAAATGATTCGGTTTAATGAATAAACCTTGAGATTTTCGTACTCAAGGTTACGTTAATGTTTCGCTGTTATTCACCAATGGATAATGGTCCTTATTAGATATGGAATATGGCTTCATATAAAAAAACATATGTTAGCTGTTTTTTTTGGTTCCATGAAGTAATTAAAGTTATACAGTTTTTATTATTGTTCGTCAGACTTTTAGTGTCTAAAATTATAAATAATTTAAATGAGACAGCTGTCTATGGTTAGGCCCATCCCCAAATGACAATGAGCCATAATGTAATGTTCAAAATATTGTTTATTTGGAGAAATACGTCTTACTGACTGACTATTAACGAAACATCAGGATCTGTAAAGCTGACAAACTAAAAATAAGCAGGAAGGTTCCTTAGAGGATGTAGACATACAAGACTAAGAAAATATTTAGCAATAAATCTGATACAGGATGGTTTTAAAAGACATAACATGACCTAATGAATTATCCTTATTCCAATAGCTTTGGAGGATTATTTTACAATATTTAACTAAATATTGTAATCGTAAAAATAATCCTATCTTTATCATCACAGAGTGACTAACATTAACGCTGTTAAGTATCTAATTAAAAATTTAAACAAATTTATTTTGGTGGTATTTCAAGTCAACTTAAGCAAACAGTCAACCATAATTCCTCTGTAACTACCGCCTTAAAACAAGACACAGAAAGCACAAAATTGCTTGAAAAAGAAAAACAAAACAAACAATGAGACATTACAAAAGATAGGCGTCGTTGGCATGAATAAACAGTTAAGGTGAAAGTTCAAACGTAAATATAAATGTTATTGAACGTTGTACTTTAAAAGCATTCAATTAAAATTCTATTCACAATGTCTCATAAAATGTTTGTAACAATGAGTACAATAATGAAATGGAATTCTGTTATTCCCAACGTTATGGTTCTTTGAAATACACTCACAAAATGAAATCTTGTATAATGGATCAAAGCTTACCTGTCGTTAATAAATTTGATGGCCTCATACGCATTAGCGATGGGTACGATCGGTAGGATCGGCCCAAATATCTCGTCTTCCATAATTTTGTCGGTTGGCCCAACATTGGCGACAACAGTTGGCTCAATGAATTTGTCTTTGGCGTCAGAGTTGCCGCCAACGGCCACTTTGTCTTTGCTCGCGTCCAACAGCGTTTGAAGTCGGCTGAAATGTATAACAATATACAAAATTTTATTTACAAAGTTTTAGCAGTAGAAGAAGCCGAGAAAGAGTTGAGGGACGATCTCGATGTCTAAAAAAATATAGGTGGGAGACCGCCAACAATTGAGACATATGGAAAGATTTGGGGAAGACCTGTGACCTGTGTATGGCACGAAATAGGTTAATTAGTTTGGTGGAGAACTTTGGGAAGCAGTGGGTCGAATTCTACTAATATTATAAACGCGAAAGTTTGTAAGTATGGATGGATGTTTGTTACTCTTTCACGTAAAAACTACTGAATGGATTTGGATGAAATTCGGCATACAGATAGTTAATAACCAGGATTAACACATAGGATAGTTTTTATCCCGATATTCCCACAGGAACGGGAACCACACGGGTGATACCGCGAGCGGCCGCTAGTAGGTTAATAAAAAAACAAGGTGATGATAATCCCATGAGCACAGCCGGTGTAACTCGGTTGATACGTCAGGTACAAAGAAGGTATGATACCTTTTACTAATTAGTTTGCGTTAATCCCCGTTTAATTTTGCCTCCATCATCGCCCGGATATTTGAATGTAGAATGCGTTAGGTGCCTTCTTAGTAATTGGCTACTGAAGAGGCAGCTAGAGCAATCCTAATCTATGCTAATATAATATTATAAAGCTGAAGAGTTTGTTTGTTTGGGTGGTTGAACGCGCTAATCTCAGGAACTACTGGTTCGAATTGAACAATTATTTTTGTGTTGAATAGTCCATTTATTGAGGAAGGCTATAGGCTATATTACATCACGCTATGACTAATAGAACGCGGGTGAAACCGCGGGGCACAGCTAGTCAAATAATAATGAAAGAAGACAATTTAAACAATGGTCGGTTTATAGGACTTCAAGTTAAGCCGTTTGGTGCCAATAACTGTCGCAAAATTGCGGTCAATATCACCCAGCGACTATCACTGGGTCGGTATTCGGTATGTATTGTGGATGCTGGTATAGGTTAAAGTTTACCTGAAATGCCTGCTGTTGACGATCCTGCATAGGTCCGGCGACTTCTGCGGGTCTTCGCCGTACCACTCCTTCAGGACCTTCTTCGCGATCTGCACAAACTTATCCTGAACCTCTTTGGTGCACAGAATGTAGTCGGGCGCGATGCACGTTTGGCCAACGTTGATGAACTTGCCCCAGAGTATGCGTTTCGTTGTGACCTCGATGTCGGCGGTGTTGTCAATATATACTGGGCTAAAACAGAAATGTATTAAGTTATTTATTTTTAATATCTTACGGGTAAGCATATTATAATTGGGAACAAACAATTTAACCTTAGTCGTTACATGTTACACAGAAACAGCCACTGTGCTGTTCTTGTACCAAAATATTCAGTCAAACTGTAGAACGCCTTATCTATAAGCCATCTCTTTAATTTAATTTTAAAACAGCTTAAATTTACTGAAGCTTTTTGATCAGTGGGCAGATGATTAAATATTTGGATAACAGTTACATAGGCACTCTTGTGATACAGTGATGATATCAATCGGAATTGTCAGCTACTGAGGCACTGGCTATCTTATCTCTAGCTGTCGGAACAACAATCCTACAAACATTGGTGTTATGGCGACATATTTAGATAAGATGGTGGTAGCTACCGACCACAAAGACGTTTTCCTAAATCTAAATTACTATTCGGTAATTCTGGATCTAACATTAGGATATATAATCAGTATTAAACACTTGCGGCCCGTCCCTGCTTCGCACCGGTGGACATTTTTTTTATATAGCCTACTTTTTTGATGTAGCATTCTAATGGTGAAAAAATTTTTTAAATCGGTCCAGTAGAGTGGTTTGTATGGGAAAAGATAATTGTTGTTTTTACTATTTTCCTCGTATTTTTACGTTTTTTGTCTCCATAAGAACCTTCCACAGACTTCATCAAACACAAAAAGAAATCAGCCAAATCGGTTCAGCCGTTCTCGAGTTTTGCGATTAGCAACACATTTAGCGATTCATTTTTATTTATATAGATAGATAGATTAATATAACGTGCCCAGATTTAAGGAAAGATTTCTTGCTTAACTTACTTTAACTCTTTACGTTACGTTACATAAGTATAACTTTTTATGGTACTCTAGTGGTCTATTGTAATATATACAATTTAACAGACGTATGACAAGACAAGGTCATATGTATAATAAATAATAATAAGATGTTTACGACATGGTAAAGTCGAGTTTAAGAACATTATTTCAATTTTGGACAATGTCACTTCAAGTACATTAACTCGTTTGACTGAAATCTATGTATATAAAAATCTATTGCATTTCGTTTGTATCGTTAAAACTCGAGAATGGCTGGACCGATTTGGCTAATTTTGATCTTGAAATATTTGTGGAAGTTCAGGGAAGGTTTTAACGGTGAGAAACATAAATAATAAGTAACGGAAAATAAAAAAAACGACAATTTAATCTTCCAATACAAAATGTTGTGTTCGTGTTGTTGTCATGGAAACTGTCAAAGCGGTACGAAGTCCGCCGGGTCAGCTAGTAATTATATGAAAAATTATATAGCACTTTAAAAATACAAGCTGTATGTACACACGCCTGCACATCAAACTACCACTAACTGTCAAATTACCTTAGTAGATTTTGAACTTTATTCATATGGCATTATGGTTGTTTCATTTTGTATACTGATCTCCAAAATTCAGTATGAAGATGGCACTAAATAATGATGATATATTTTGAACTTTATTCATATGGCATATGACTGTTTCATTCCCGCCCGATCCTCTAAATGCCACTACACATTTACAGAATACACTAAACATGCACACTAGTTTAGGCCCAGGACACCGTAGGTACTAACAAGGGTACGACGAACCGGTTCACACGCGCTCTATACCAGGTGCAGATATGTACCTGGGCGCTTCTCTCCACCATCACGGCCCGGTTAGCCCGAGCCGAAGTCCGAGCCTTTAGAGGCGCCCTCGGGTTGTTCCGCTCCCCGATCTGATCCCAACCCTTCGGAGAATCTAGTAGGGGACGGGGACACGCACTAGTGCGTGATGCCGTTCTTTCTAGAAAACCTCCGAAAGTGATTCGTTTCTGAGGAACCCTTTAAGTTTTTGCCGCCCCCAAACAAGTCCGGTGAAGTTGAAAATGCCGTTTGTGGCAATCAGCAATCTCTCTCCAAAAAAAAGGTTGTTTCATTTTGTATACTGATCTCCAAACTTCAGTATGAAGATGGCACTAAATAATAATGCATTGGTTGAACATTTTTAGTAAAAAAAAATTGACAGTTTTAGAAAGGTTGAAGTGCAGGCTGTACATGCTGTACAATGCAGTCCCGCTATTTACTTATTGAATGACGACTACGAATAACATACAGTTACGAGGTACTGAATTCTCTAGCTATATTTTATTATTATCTCGGTTGTATATGTATTTTGTTTTGGTTTTATAATGTATCATGGATCTTATTCTCTTTGTAGTAAGAGTAAAAATTGAAGTTGTTGCATAATGACAACTCTCAGTTAGTATGTTGCTGAGCTGAGCTGAGCTGACTACAGTATATCTTACTGGATAACGGACTTGAAGCGCCCTTATAAGTTTTTTAATGGTTTCTTTAAATAATGTTAAGGACATAAGGTAAATAGTGTTAAAATTTAAAGGTCACTAGCATAAGTAAATAACAAATACATATTACTAGATTTTTAATATATGTTGTAAGTAATGCGTATTGGGATTTGGGATAGTCTTTGTTTATTAATATAAACAATAATATCGAGCTAAAGTTGCATGTTGTGCTTTAGAAACATGATAATAAAGCTCAATTCACAATGTCAGTAGGACACTCGAGTATTCCGAGCTACACAGGTTGTATTTTATACAAGTATTTTACGAAAAACCAAATAGGGTAATGGCCAGTGTTTGTCACTTTAAGCACTGTGTTACACATAGTTTCGTGTATTCGTTCAAGATCTTGTATGTAGAGTTATTTAGACATAATTATTAATAGTAGTGGTCGCCCAGTGAAATTTTATGAAGGCTGCACGGATTGTATCCTGAGCAATGAAAAATTTAAAAAAATAGAATGTGAGTTTGGATCGGCATTGAAAGATATCGGCCGCTCCGCTTCCATTTTTGAAATTTTTGAAAAGAGTATATGCGTGTGTCAAATACATGGTAGTGTGTGTAATGTTTGTTTTATTGATTTAATGTATTTTTTATGCATAATTTAAAAAATATATTACCATTCTGTACTCCTTCTCTATATAAACTATAAGGGGCTTATTAATAAACAAAGTGTAAGCTTGGAGTAGTTACTCCGTGTTTTGTCTCTTTTACTCTAATATGAAAAGAATATTACATGACGGGAACAAAACACGGAATAACTACTCCAAGCTTACACTTTGTTTATTAATACGGGGGTATTAATAAACAAAGAAAAAAAAAAATAGTGTGCAAAATTTCATACTCCTCCTTCCACGCAATTTTCGTAAAAAGGGGTACAAAGTTTTTGCTTCACATATTAATATATATATTATTAGTCATGCGATTGTTATAATTTTTTATATTGGTCCCGTCATTCACGTCTGGCGCGAGCGATAAGCCAGCAGCAGTGATCATAAATGTAAGTACAGTCACAAGCAGTAACTCTTAATAAAATTGAATAAGAGTCAAAACTAGTCAAAAGTGTATACATGTTAATGCTGTTTGTGACTGTACACAAAGGTTACTGACCTTTAGTGCTGTGACTCGTGGCTGTCATTTGTTTATTTTACTGTGACGTCACAACATAAATAATTAATTATAAATTGCATAACAAATTAAAGTTTATAATTATGTTTACCTTTTCCCGCCCAATTCCAATGTGACAGGCGTAAGGTTTTTAATGGCGGCTTCATAGACAATCTTGCCGACGACAGTGCTGCCTGTATAGAATATGTAGTCGAACTTCTGCTTCAGCAACTCTGTGGTCTCTTCTGGACCGCCTTCTACGACGATTATGGCGTCCTGGGAAAAACAAATAATTATCCATTATGAGTGTTTACACCATTTGATACTTTATACCATATCCCCCATGTAAGGGGAGAGTCGTTAACACCCACCAACCCTCATTAGGTCATTAACTCATTAGATAAGTATGGCCCGACCACCCAATATCATTTTGTCCATGTGGAAGACCTCATTACTCATTAGTTAGACTTTATAATAGGCTAATGATGAAAAAGTAACATAATCCACCACAAAATAATTAACACCCTCATATTGGAGGGATGTAAAAAATAACGTAATTTCCCAAGAAAATTAAAGCCCTAATGATGAGGGGATACAAAGAAATTACTTAATATTCTAAGTAAATCAAAGCCCCAATGACTCCCCCATTGTCGACCCACAAAAAAAAAAGAAAAATCGAAATTTCTTACGTTAATTAAAGTTTCTAGTTTTAATTAAGGTCAAAGGCTATTTGTCGCACTAGAACTTGGGATTTATATAGATACAGTATAATAATGAGTATTATCAGAAATTTAAGCAATGCATATCTATAGAATTCACATTAATATGTACTCTGTAATGACTCCTTAGTAATTATGATTTGCGTGTTATCTGTTTACCTAACAACGATTATACAGATTACTTTATTGTAGGTATAATCTTGTTGTTATAGCGTTCGTTGCGAAACATTAAATACTTTTTTTTTCAATCAGATGTTTATGTGCACAATAGGCTATAAAACAGTTGAACTCAATTTTCTCAATTTATAATGAAACTAGCTGTGCCCCGCGGTTTCACCCGCGTTCTATTAGTCATAGCGTGATGTAATTCAGCCTATAGCCTTCCTCAATAAATGGACTATCCAACACAAAAATAATTTTTCATTTCGAACCAGTAGTTCCTGAGATTAGCGCGTTCAAACAAACAAACAAACAAACAAACTCTTCAGCTTTATAATATTGGTATAGATAGCAAAAAAACTATTTTCTGCAAGCACAAACATAATAACATATGACTAACGTTTGAACTTTGTTATTTTAATAACTAAGCATAAAATAATACAGTTACTTATTATGACGATGAGGCACATAGTCGAATGACATAGTTTCAGAACATAATAATATTTCGCCAAGCTTCAAAGAAGTGGGCAATCCGAACCAATAAGTCCTAGCTTCTCATCTTAGCCAGAAGACGTCCACTGTTAGAAAAAAGGCCTTAAGACCTTAGTCCTAGGCTGCAGAATATACATTCAAAATTGATGATGATACCTAATTCATAGCATATATTTTGTCATCTTAATGCCAAAATCATTATTGATATTCAAAAATCGTACTTGGAAATATTATTAGGGTCATACTAAATGAATTAGACTACAGGCAAGGTTCACAGAAACATTGTGAGTTGTCAAAAAAAGGTTATGTACCCCCTTAAGAATATATAACCATAAGCATTTCGCTATGTATGCATGTTGTAAGCTCCAGTATTTACAGGAAATAACAATTCCTGTAATTGTGACAATACTTTATACCTACCTACTTCCTAATAACCTGTGCGAATAACTATGTAATGGTATGTCATGTTGGTTATCCTTTTAAATAAACAAATAATGTTTGTTCCGAGGTCTACTTACGTTGTCCAGGTATTTGGGCAGCATTTCAGCAATGAACTTAGCGCAGGCGACAGACACTTCGCTGGGCTTCACTATCACAGCGTTACCGGCAGCGATGGCACCTGCCATCGGCAGCAATAACAGCTGCAGGGGGTAGTTCCACGCACCGATGACAAGCGCCACACCGTATGGGTCGTTGTGGATGATTACCTCATCCAGAATATTAACTAGACCCTTGGGCGGCTGATGGGATAAAGATGAAGTGATTATAACTACTTGAACTATCATTGTCACTTGCATTAGAATAATTATTAACAGGATTCTTACCATGCAACTTGTGCCGAAATATCGGATCGTCATCATGATCATCATCTCAGCCAAAAGACGTCCACTGCTGGACAAAGGCCTCCCCCAAGATGGGGGGTATAAATAAAAAAAAAAAAAAAAAAAAAAATATATAAAAAATAAATAAAAAATATAAATATGTAAATATCGGATAGGTACTATAATATCGTAAATAATAAACATGGTAAGAATCCCGAGGAAGTTATTGTTTAGGAGCTTGATGGCGCAGTTGTGAATGCGCTCGATCTGCAATTGTTGAAGTTCAGTAACTTTTGCAAAGGCCGGTCATCGGATCGCTGACCAAACATCGTATCATCTTGAGCTCCTCCGTATTTCGGAAGGCGCGTAAGGCCGTTGCTTTCGGTTGCATTAGCAGTCGTTAACAGACACCAAATCACACTGAAGCCGCGTAGTGGTTTATGTTCCGTTCTAATTGTAGTGTTACCATCCATAGGGAAGGCTGCCATGAGGCAGAACTGTAACAAGTTAAGTACTCAAGTCTGTGTGCCGGTAGCCTGAAAGTATCATTACTTTTTTCGTTATCAGATGAGTTTAGCCAATCCGTGTAGAACGATTAGTTAATAAATATATTTTTTACGCAACTTGTAGGTACATGTTTTTAGTTATTAAATAATAACTAAAAACATGTACAATTATATATAGGTATTACAAACAAATAATATTTCAGAAAAATAATGTAGCTTGCTTATTTTTGGCTGATCTTGATCTCTGTATTGCTAAGAGGTCGATGACGTAATTGTTGACAATGTCAATAAGTGCTCAGACTAAAGTGAATACCTAGGTCTTATAGTAGTTTTAATAAATTTGCATGTGTCTAGTCTGTTTTCAAATTTACTGCCACATTCAATAGCCAAATTGGTAGGGCCCTTAATCCGAATAGTCAGAAGGTAAGGTTTCAAATCTATTTAGCATTAATTGAAATAATATTAGAAAGTTTCCCTACGTCCACGGATGATATTTTTTGTCCATCCAAAGGCTGCCTGGAAGAGGTCAGTCTTAGTCAGGGATGGGCAAACTTATTCAATTGCGTGACAATATTTACTAACAAAATATGGTAGGCCAGGCTGTTGAATTTTTTGCTGTATATTTTCAACAAATAAATATTTTTTTTGTGAAATAAAAATATTGATAGGTATGCATTTTCTGAACACACAGCACACACGCACTTGAATAATTTTTGTTTGATGGTCGCGGGCCGGACTTCATTCATTCACGGGCCGGAGATGGCCCGCGAGCCGTAGTTTGCCCATCCCTGGACTTAGTGATTAGTTAGACCCCCCCTTTGTATGTGTACAGACGCCCCCCGCACATCAACCTATCCAAAACTGTCAAATTTCTCATATGCTTTAGGCATAGAGTTCAAAGTCTATTGAGGAAATTTGACAGTTTGTGGTAGGTTGGTGTGTACTTTTATCCTTTACCTTTACCCAAAAATTAAAAACATTTGACATAATTTTTTTTATGTCAAATGTTTTTAATTTTTGGGGTACAATAAAGTATATTTATCTTTATCTTATGCATGGCGTAGCAGCGCGTGCAACGGATTGTCCCACACCAACGCAGACAGAGCCAGTCTCTACTTGAGTAATAGCGTACACCCTTAACCTCTCGTTATCCATAAAAGCAGACACAATAGAAATTCAATTGTTCTATGGCTCCATATGGAGTCAATGGGAGATAAAAGATTAAAAACACAATCTCTTGATAGCTTACCTTCTCAGGTTTAACCCATTCATCCAAATAGTGCAAAGTGGTGGCCAAATCATTGATGAGGAAGTCAACCTCAAGGAGTATGGCTTCCATCTTGCTCCTGCGCAGATCCTGCCTTAGCGCCTCTACCATGGCCTGCTTGTTCTCTTGGTACAGACGCTGAAGGGCCTTTAGCTGTTTTCGCCGCCATTCTATTGGTCGTGTAACACCTCTGTTGAACGCGTCTCTTGCTTTTTGAACCGCCTGTTAAAAAGAAGGTTTTTACATTCGTCATCATCATCAGCCTATATTGGTCCACAGCTGGACCTAGGAATCTCCAAGTGCACGCCATTGAGCCCGATCAACGGATATTCTCATCTATCTAGCTACTCATTTTTCATTACACTACTATTAACTAAGTCAATCATAGTAATCAGCCTATATACTGCTGGGCAAAATCCTTTATTGTTCTCCGCAATTGAAATCAAGTCATCAGTATAATTGACGGGTAATGGCTTAATCACCATACTTGCCAAATGTGGATTGCTAATCACAAACCCGGGCACACATAAATGCATTAAATGATTCGAATTTTGAACTAAATACACTTTACCTAACCTGGAAATTGAACCTAGGCATCTGAATATCGCTTTATCCTCGAGGCTTTGGATTGGATTGAAAAATAAATTAATAGATGGAATTAGGACTATGAAATCTATAATGTATTTTGGTAAAACTTACACTTAGAAAGATAATGTAATTAACATTATCTTAATAAGTGTAGGTAATTATCTTCCTAAGGAAGATAAGCGCTGTAACTGCCTAGTTGTGTATGTATGTTCCTAAACATAAACGGTACGGTACGGTATGATCGTAAAATTGTACTTTATTGTTTATGAATTATTAAAAAAAACAAAATCAGTAAGCAAAGAAGTATAAAGATAACGGGTTCGTGGGTTAGGCCCCCGGTGTGTGACACCCTCGTGGTGGAGGCAACCGATTTCGTTTTAGTGCGATAAAATTTATTAGTTCAATATTTTTATCAAAGTACAGTCAGATAGCAAAGTGTAACCTATTATAAAAATGTTGTGTCCATCGCTATATTTGCTATTGTCAATATGTCCGTTTACCTGAACTCTATTGTTTTTAATCTTTTGCGCGCGCGAGAGATAGTGAAGAAAGCGATCTGGCTTTTGTCTAAAACCGGTTTAGTCGGACGGCTCGTTTGGAAAAGGTATAAAATAATTTACTTATTTAGTTCAGAAACACTATGTCGCTGACTATATTCGGTACAAATGACTTTTATTACAACAAAAGCGGCTGTTATAACTCTTATAACTTAATTGAAAATCGGGTGCCTCCACCACGGGGGCATCACATACCGGGGGCCTAACCCATGAACCCAAGATAACGAGGACAAGGCAAGAAACTAGTTTGGCAAAGATTTTTTTATTATTATTAACCTTTTCACCACCCAACTATCCTGCACGCGATGTCCCGCTGTACACCAACGTATAAATGTATTTTAATAAAGTAGGTACAAAGAAGAACTTCTACAGAAGTGCTGGCGTGGGCGGCACGAAAATCTCGAACTTCTATAGAAGTTGTTGGCGGTAAAAAGGTTAAAACACAGGCAAGCATTTGACCCTCACCTCACCTGAGAGGAAGTGATAAAGAAAGATAGTTTTGTTTTACAATATAAGAATTTTAAATGTAGTGGCTTGTCAAATAGCATAAAGTAAATTTTTTTGTTGCTAACAGAGTCAATGTAACTCTAATACCCATTTTCACCATTGACCCCTAAGTTTTAGGTGACCCCTAAGCCATTTTAGGTGACGGTTTTGCTCCAACAACTGTCACCTAACATGGCTTGGGGGTCACCTAAAACTTAGGGGTCAATGGTGAAATCAGGCAGTGCCTTATAAATAAACAAAGAATAAGCACCAATAGATATTCCGTATTTTGTTCCTTTCATGTAAACATCATTTTCAAATTAGAGTAAAAGAGACCAAACACGGAATAACTATTTGAAGCTTATTCTTTGTATTGTAAAATAAAACCCTTAGTTTTACTGTTCATCATAATGATCATCTCAGGTAAAAGACGTCCACTACTGGACAAAAGCCAACCAATAACTTATACTTTCCCCAACAATCATGTATTATTGTTAACTTAATATAAAAGTAGATTTTTTGTTTAAGCTTACCTCAGCCACATCCACCGGCTTGGGTTTTGAATTTGTTATGTTACCTGTAACAAGATAGATTAGACTTTAAAACATTATTATCCTTTTTTGTTTAATAGTTCTGTATAGTATAACTTCATTTAACAGTGCAACAGATTTAAAGGTAGTTTATACTTTTTATTATTTTATTTCAGAAATGTTTGAATAATTGGTCAGAGTGATTTTATTGTTCTTAGCCAAATGGGGAAATGCTCATGTTGTACCTATGAGAGGTTGTATCTTTGTGTTTTCAATTATTATAATGTTAGCCGCACAATAGTTATAATATTTTTATGCTAAAGCCTTATTTACACAAGGAGTATAAAACTTAATAATACACATCTAATTGTGTTGATGAGAATGAAAAAGTAATGTAACCAGTATAGAAATAATAAAATAATAAAGATAAATTAGACTATTGAAAACAAAATACCTACAATAGGATAAATTATTCAGGAGCTATGAATTATGTTTGAGCCAACACATTGTTTTTTTGCCTTATCATTCTATAAAACATTATTTGAATTACAATACTGTTAGCTTCTTTGACATTGTCCAAACTTGTTATAATGTAGGTACTTGTCTACCTACGTAATAAACCGGTTTCTTTGTATTCCAGAAGTTCTACTTTCAATAATAATTACGTAGCTCCCAAATGTACGTTAAAATGTGTGATTTCTAAGTTTTGTGAGTTAGTAATTTTATTTTCTTAACTTACCAGCGACCATCGTCGATTAAGTATCAAACAAAATCAAAGGATAATGGAAAATCACTGTGCCTAAATTATCAAAAGGATATCAAAAGATCGACTTCATATGTTTAAGGAAATTAGGTACTTAGGAGTTAAATAACAAACAATTAAACGGGGCCAACGTTGTACCTAATTAAGAGAGATTTAAGTTAAACAAAATGATTATTATCAAACGACGCGACTTATTTTAACTAAAGTAAACTCCGTAAATAACATCCGTGTTCGATTCGTTCGGTGTTTCATCAACTCCCTCAGCTGGTACCTGTCACTGTCAGTGTAGTGTCAGTTGACGTAGCGTAGTTTTAAATGACGTAACTATCACTTTTTTATACATTAACTAAAAACAATAACTAGGGATCCATATCATACAGCCAAACTTTTGATTATTTTATTAATAATCAAAGGTATTAAGTAAATCAATTCTATGGCAACATCACTCTTCACTTTCTTACTATGAAGCATGAACTTAAGAACGTAAGAACGTATGAACGTAAGAAATCTGGCAATCAGAGTAATGTTGCTAATAAACATTTAACATTTTGCGTTACTTATACCATATACATATATTAATTCAACTTCGCTATCACAACACAATAATTATTTATACTTAGTCAATTACAGTATTAGATATTCGTATAGTACCTATTCATTTTTTTGCGTGACCATGTTGTGTAAGAGTGTAATAGCCCCTAATAGTCTCATAGCTATTGAAGAGCGCGGGGTCATCTGATAAAAGTTTTGTCATATTTAATAGTTGAAATTAAGTCACTATCATATTGTTCTGAGTTATCATCACTACAAATTGATGGGTAGGTATTATTTCTATCACTACGCTTGATAAATGCGAGGAGGTAATGATCACAAACTCGGGATGTGTCTAACTAAATGAATTGCAGATCAAATTTTTAACCACCATCATCACCTTAATTAATTGTACTTATATAATATTACAGGTGTGAGTAGTAGCTCTTGCGCTTCTAGGTATTTGGTTTTAAATATCAATAGCATATCTAGTTTACGTCTTCAATGTTCGTATTTGTCTATAGGTACTGTGTTCTGTATTATCTACTATTATTTTTAACTTTAAGATGCAGTAGAACCATGCATTTTAGGGCTATGGCAGAATAACAGGGCTTGCGGGTCTTCTCCTGCCTGCAATCAGTGAGCCATAGACCCTTTTGACTGTAATCTTTACTCTGCTTGCTTACTCCTTCTTTATACTGTATTTTTTGTTAGAGGCAAATCAAGTTATTTATAATTCTATCTACCTATCTATGGCAGCCCTTGTAACGTTCGTCTTCGGACATAGGCCTCCTCTCTGCTTCTCCACTCTTGACGGTCTGCTGCCACACGCATCCATTTGGTGCCAGCTTGCTGCCGGATATCATCCGTCCATCTCTTGGGCGGTCGACCCGACCTCGGCCGCGGGTGTTAGCACGGGGTCGCCATTCTAGGGATCTTTTCGCCCACCGGCTGTGGTTCATTCTGGCAATGTGTCCTGTCTGCCTATCTCCACTTTCCGCGCTCTACTTCTTCGACCACGTCGACCACTTTTGTTTTCTGCCGAATCCACTCATTTCTTGTACGGTCCATGAGGGTGATACCGAGCATAGATCTCTCCATAGCCCTCTATGCGACACAAAGTTTCTCTGCAGACTTTTCAGTTAAGGTGGTGGTCTCCATACCATAAATGAAGACAGGAAGGACACACTGGTGGAAGACCTTTGATTTGAGATGTTGGGAGATTCTTTTGGGTCTGATTATTGTTTTAATGGCTGCAAAAACTGCCCAAGCCTGTGCCACTCTTCGTTCGACTTCTCTTACTTGATATTCAAGCCCAAGAGTAATTTTATGTCCGAGATATACATAGTAGTCAACTACTTCGACAGGGAAAGTATGATTTTCCGCTTCTGGGATGTTTGTCATTATTTTGGTCTTTGACCGGTTCATTTGCAATCGCACTTTAGCTGATTCACTTTGAAGTTCGTCGACCATAACCACCATGTCATCGATGTCTGAGATCAAAGCAATTTCATCCGCAAACCGCAGGTTGTTCAGCCTCTCGCCGTCAATCAGCAGGCCTTTATCACTCCAGTTGAGTCTCTTAAAACGCCCTCAAGACCGGCGTTAAAAAGATTTGATTTGTTTTTTATAATTATTATAATGCTTACTTATTTTGTACATTATTATACTTAAACTAATTATAATGAATAATATACATACACATACAAATAATGTAGGTACACACGGCGGCAGATCAACCTACCCAAACCTCTCAAATTTCTCCAATGAATATTGATCCTTATATCTAAACAATAAAGTTCAAAATTGATTGTAGAAATTTGACAGTTTTGGGTAGGTTGATCTGCCGCCGTGTGTACATAATTATAATCTCACTGTATAATCTATACATATAATAAGAACGTAGGGATAAAAAAATCTGTAATTGCAAGATATAAAAAAAAAAATTACACAGGTTGCCTTAAAATCACTTACGGAACACGATAGAATAGTTTAAAAAAAATTGTTTGTTTGTTTGTTTGTTTGTTTGTTTGAAGTGGATAAACTCGAGAACTACTGAACGGATTTTGATCCGGTTTTTACCAAAATGCTAAAAAAAATCCGGAGAATAATATAGGCTACATAAATACTCGAAAAATACAGGGTGTCTCATTTAAATCTGTCAGTATGGGAAAGTCTGAAACTATAAGACATACGAAGATCTGTCCTTAGGAACCATGTCATCGATTTTAATAAGAAGAAAAACTGCATTCATACATTTAAAAAAAACCTGTACTCAGCTCGGAAATCGAACCCGGTTGTTTTGAAAAAAATAAACTTATACTATTTCTATTTAGATATCGATTGTGTAGGTCTTAAGCAGTAAATGGCTCTTTGAAACATGATGTCTAAAATGAATAAAATGCATTGTTTTCACGTACTTTAATTTATTTTAGTAGGTGTTCGAAGTGACCACCGTTAGGTACATTCAACAAGTTCAGGCATGTAAAATTGTCTTTATGGTTGTTTGTACCTCTTTGCTGGTTTTGTAATTGTAAGATCGTTACCTAAACGTGTTGAATATTGTATTGACCTACACAATCGATATCTAAATAGAAATAGTATAAGTTTATTTTTTCAAAACAACCGGGTTCGATTTCCGAGCTGAGTACAGGTTTTTTTTAAATGTATGAATGCAGTTTTTCTTCTTATTAAAATCGATGACATGGTTCCTAAGAACAGATCTTCGTATGTCTTATAGTTTCAGACTTTCCCATATTGACCGATTTAAATGAGACACCTGTATAATAAGAACGTAAGGATAAAAAATCTGTAATTGCAAGATATAAAAAAAATACTTTAAAATCACTTACGGAACACGATAGAATAGTTTAAAAAGAAATTGTTTGTTTGTTTGTTTGTTTATTTGTTTGTTTGAACACGATAAACTCGAGAACTACTAAACGGATTTTGATCCGGTTTTACCGAAATGCTAAGAAAATTCCGGAGAATAACATAGGCTACATAAATACTCGAAAATTGTTAAATTTTGATTTGGTCTAAACCGGGATTTAATCCTTGGTTGCTTGGCAACTGTTGTTTATTATGTAACATAGGGGATTTTTTTTTAATGAGTTTTACGGCTCTGGCATTTGAGGCTCTGGCTCTCTATTGCTATCGTGTTTTACGGGTCTGGGTTCTTTGCCCTTTTGAGCCTGTCATTGATAGTTGTTGTCATGAGAATACCGATTTTGATGCGGTTATCACCAAAATGCTTAGAAAATTTCGGAGAATAACATACAAATCGAAAAATGTTAAACAAATTTTGATATACGTATTTACGCGACCAACTGTTAGATTGACGTTCGTTGAGTTATTATTTTAGAAAAGTTTTGTTACTCTCTAAGGTTACCTACCCTTTATAAATCTGTGAGGCACCTAAGCGAACATTAGCACCGCAGTAGTAAAGCAACGGAAAATAAAAACAAGCTCGAAATCACGCACATCATTAAACTTGGCTGTACATAGGTACATCTTTTGTTTCATTTTTCCAAAATAACCAATAATAATATGGCTATTTAGTCGCGCCTGCGCGCGGCGCTTATTGCAGTTTTCTAATACACAGAAATGTTAAAAGTTAAAACATTACCTATATTTGGCGGTATAAACCTCTGTGTCGTTGCCCAACATAATGTCTCTTTTTTTAGTTATGCATAAAAATGTTACCTACTCATTAAATTTGGCTGTATAAAACTTTGTATCATTGCCCAAAATCATGTCTCTATTTTTTAAAATATTGCACATAGAAGATATCTTGAATTACATAGCATGGCTGTATAAACCTTTGGGTCGTTGCCCAAAATACTTAATGTTATTTTTTAAAATCTATTTGGTGAAAAAACGCGAGAACAGGAAAATTTAAAAAAAAATTGGCGCTCAAATTTTGTAACGAACAGAAGGAAATTTTGATGTTTTGCAATGCAATAAGTACCTATTTTTATTTTGTTAATAATTTTCAAATTATATTAATTATTCATTGTGTAAAAGTTTTTTAAAACATTTTATGCAGGTACGTTAAATATTTCAGTACTTATTCAGATCTTATTAATTTTCAAATAAGATTTATTCATTGTGTAAAAGTTTTATGAAACATTTGATGCAGGTAAGTTAAACACATATCTCAGTACTTATTTTACATATAAGCGGTTTCTTACTTTGGTTTCTTAACATGTTTATAGGATAAATCGGTGTTCAATGATACAATATAAGCAAGTAAGTATCATAACAATTTTAATATCATAAAACCTTTAAATAATGAATTTTGTACATACTTCTAGATTACAGAAAAATGGTTTTTCCATTCTTCTATCGCATAAGACGATGGCTACCTCTGGTATCAGAGTTGCAAAAATGTTTAAGTTTGCAGGGTACAACTGTATTAGAGGCACGGACTTCAGATTTTTTTTTTATTAGAGGTAACTTCTTTCTATGTCCTGTGATCTACCTCTAAAAAGCTACCTACCTAACAAGATGCCACGAAGAAGTTCAAATTTATCGCAAGTATGTATGTAACATAAAGTACTATAATGTATTACCTAATAGACAATAATATAATTTATTACAGTTCTTAATTTATTGATATTTTGTATCTACGAATAAGAACATAGTTGGTAAATAGTTTTTTGTGCCTTCTGGCCGACAACCAATAATCCTGGACCGCTACCTGCTACTCGATATCCAGCTTCGGTGGACAAGGCAAAAAATATTTTGAAGTCCGTGGTTGGACAGTATAACAGTAGACACATTTTAGCTAAGATACACCAGTGCCTAGGACGACTCCGGACGAGTACCTGAGCTGTAAAATACCAATTTTATTACATATAATTGAGCGTCAGTAAACCCATTTCAGGTTTGTATGACGTAGCAAATACGCGCAACCCACCGAGAAACGGTGTTGTATACTGAATATATGTGGAGGGATAATTGAAACGGGAAACTGAGTGAGAATCTGTATGAACGGGACGATTCTGTGCTTCAAACTGAATATATGTATGTACATATATTCTGTGCTTCAAACTAAATATATGTATGTACATGGCAGAGTTGATAGTCGAAAAAATAAGAGATAACGTATGAAAATAATGATGAACGTAAAGGAGGCACAGGAAGTATGCCAGAACCAAACTAAATGGAGATCGATTGTCTTTGTCTATCTCAGCATTCCCAGCTGAAAGGATATTAAGAGTGAGTAGATGTACGTATGTCGGTAAATACAATGTCAATTTTCTAAATTTCCGATGCATATAATTTTATTATACCCTAATAAGCTTAAATAGATACCTACATAAAAATTAAACTGTACAGACTACAGCCTTTAGCTCACGCGGACGAAGTCGCGGGCAACAGCTATTTAGAATAAGTGTTAGTATCATCTATATATATCAAATTCAATTGCTGTTCGTTTGAGTGGCTAAAACTCGAGAATGGCTGGACCGATTTGGCTAATTTTGATTTTGAAATATTTGTGGAAGTTTAGGGAAGGTTTAAACGGTGAGAAATATTAATAATAAGTAACGGAAATTAGTGAAAAAAAAATTAATTTCCAATAAAAAATGTTTCTTTTGTTGTCATGGAAACTGTCAAAGCGGTACGAAGTCCGCCGGGTCAGCTAGTAATTAATATGACGTTACTGATTTCCGGTTAAATTAGAGAGGTAAAATTTTACTAGAAAAATTCACCAGCCTCAGGAAGATCGAGTGGGAATCGAACCTACGATCTTTGGATAACCGGTCCAATGCTCTGACCGCTGAGCTACCTAGAGAACTAGCTAGCTCTAGCTAGCTAGAGATTTATGTTTGTAGCTAGCTAGCTCTAGCTAGCTAGAGATTTATGTTTGTAGCTAGCTAGCTTTAGCTAGCTAGAGATTTATGTTTGTAGCTAGTTAACAATTTTATGTTTGAAAGATGCAACCGACGATGGACTCTCTAGATGCTGGCAGGTAATTTATTCCACATTCTGGCGGCATGTAGGTGTAGGTAGGTATAGTATACAGCAAGAAGTTGTTTACATGTCGTGTAACTGGTCTTTGTCAAGGTTAGAAGGTTAATTATTTGCCGCCAAAACATACCTACTGCTAGCCATAATAATACCAATACGTAGCAACTAAGTTGGTAGGTAGGTACTTATTTTGTTTTAAACACGGTGCTAATTGCGCTAATTATTTTCACCTTTAATATTTTTAGCACGGTTTTAAAGCAACAACAATATCAACATGGTATCGAACATTGGACTCAAAGTATCCAACACTGGTGCGTTGTTCGACTTTTTAGACCCAATGATTGACACAGACAATAAATTAACATTTAATAATGTTAATTTCATTGTATATTTAGTTTACATTCCATAACGGCAGAACATACAAATAAACTGTTTCTGTAACACACTATTCACTATGTTCTGGTAAATAAAGCCTATTTCATTTTATTTAATTTCATTACATTTCATTTCGCATGAGATTCGATGGCGCAGTGGTTAACGCGCCCGGTCTGCGATTGCTAAGGTTAAGCAACTTTCGCAAAGGCGGGTCATCGGATGGGTGACCAAAAATGTATCCCTCGAGCTCTTTCGTGCTTCGGAAGGCACGTAAAGCCGTTGGTTTCAGCTGCATCTGCAGTCGTTAACCACCACCAATCCGCATTAGGCCCGCATGGTGGTTTATGGCTCGTACTTCCTTTCCATCCATAGGGAAGCTCGTGCCCTTACAGTGGAGACTTAAAATGAGCTGGTGGTAGACCCGGATGAAATGAAAATAGAGATGCTGATCTCGGTAACAGGGTCCTATGGGGTCTTGTACTGTGTGTGTAGTCTTCGAACGAAGTCGCATGCAACAGATTAATAATTATAAATGCAGAATTATATTTGTTTACTACTTACTTATTTACTTTATTAAGAGTATTAAGGTACTTACTTGCCGGCTCAAAATAAGCTAGCTGATGGATGATAGAACTATTATTAGATAATTCAAGTTTATGAGGTCGTACGGAAGGCTCAATCTTCAAGGTCAAGTAAATAAACATCTCGCTTCGCTGACTTATACGTTATATGACCACAGATATTTGATAAGCTACGGCCACACTATCGCGCTATCGCGAACATTTGCCGTTTTCACGACAAGCAATAATTACATTTTTGATCGTGTTCTGAAACGTGACTTTTGCTTGGCCCGACTTCGGAAAATGTTCGCGATACCGCGATAGTGTGGTTGTAGCATTAAAACATTGAAGTGAATGTTATTGTGTTTAAGTGACAAAGTATTACATACATGTAGGTACATTAAATCCGTACATAATACTACTTCTGAACGTCTCGGTGGCCGAGTGGCAAGCGCTCGGCCCGATACCCCAAGGTCCCGGGTTCAATTCCCAGGTCGGGCAAAGTGTGTTTCGGATTTATTCAGTGCATAGCCCGGGTTTGTGATCAATCACCAACCCGCATTTGGCAAGCGTGGTGATTAAGCTATTATCTACCCATCAATATGTAGTGATGACTTGATTTCAATGATGGAGGCCTTTGCCCAGCACCAAGAAGCAACAAATATTACACACATACATACACACAAACTTTCGCATTTATAATATTAGTGTGATTGAATGGTTGATCGCGTAAGCAAAAGATTTATCATAACTTAGTGGGTTTAGTTACTTAGTGTTTGTCGTTCGAGGTCCAGAACCATCCCCAAAGAAGGTACGGTATCGTATTGGCACTATTGTTCAACACAATAACCAATGTTCGACACCAGTTCTCGTCGCCAAAAAATTTATCATAGAGTTACATTGAAATAAATACTGGATGACAGCTAGAAAAGCAGGTGGCCTGTTATTTAAAGTCAAAAATCTGTTTCAGAACTCTACTTAATTCTGAAATTATTGATGTCCTCTCGCATTCTTGTAATTTGTGTGAGTTATTTCGTGAAATGGGACGTAAGTGTGTAACAGGAAGTTGGGGAAACGCGCAAGCACGCGCCATTTGATTTGAGTAAAAACTTACCCTGTGTGGTGCCGGGGATAAAGAATTGCACCACCCCATCTCAACCCGTGGGTGTCGTAAAAGGCGACTAAGGGACCATTCCAGAGGATGGGCAGCAGCATCTCTCTGAGGTTACTTTCAACCTACTGCGATCGCCAACCCGCCTGCCAAGCGTGGCGATTATGGCAAATACCCCCCATCTTGGGGGAGGCCTTTGTCCAGCAGTGGACGTCTTTTGGCTGAGATGACGTAAAAACTACTGAATGGATTTGGATTAAATTGGACATACAGATAGTTTAAAACCAGGACTAGGCACTCCCAACATTGAGTTTATTTTCCATATTGTGCCTTATTTAAGTTGGTTGTTGAAAAGATACATACTTAACTGAAATACTTATTTACGTCAACCGCACATCAAGTGTAACAGTCAGAAGCATTACAAACACTGTCTCTATTACGTATGCCATTAAGGGCCTTAAGGGCGGTCTCAAGGTCGAATTGTTACGCTTGATGATGTGTGAACGACATCAGTACCTATCTACTATTAAACTTGACGGACGTGTAAATAATAGGACTCCTTAGCCAGGTAGGTAGGTGTATTATTTGTCACTACTCATATTTTATTTGTGCGAGCATTGCATACAAATTGCGGACGTCATATTTTTAGTAGGTAGTTAAACAATTTGACGCATCCAATTGTGCAGTCCTATTCATGTCATGACAGTTAGGTCAGTAGGTCACAACCATAAAGTTAATATACCATGGTAGGCATCGATATGTATATAATACATAACATATTATGTTAAGTCAATGATGATAGTTATATAAACTTTATAAATGGGTCACACAACACAACATAGACCTTTGATACGCTACCTAAACCTATGCTGACATAGGATAGGACTATCATAGGACCCATAGGCTTAGACCATAGGTACACAATTTTAAGATTTCGAAAATCATCTTGCGTCAAAATGTTGGGTTGTAGGTAGGTAGGTATTCGATTTTTTTTCACTATTCGATCTACATATATCTACATAATATACCTACCTATTTATATCTTTGCTTGAGAAAAATACCTACAGAGATCTCTTAAATAGGTAAAAAAACCTTATTAAAAACGGAAAATTTAAATGAATCAATGACTTTTAGGCCCGTATTAATAAACCGCTCTCAACTCTGAGTTCAATCTTGAGAGCGAACTTGAGATGCTGTTCTAATTAATAGATCAAACTTGAGTACGGTCTTGAGTAAATCGTATCAACTGAGTGTCGCCCATATTAATAAATCAAACTTGGCACTTAAGCTCTCTCTCAAGATGCATTTCGAGAACTCATTTCCCAAGTGCCGTCAAACCGTGACTTGAGATACAGTTTTGCCGCGACGAACGCACGAAGTGTTGGTGTTTGTACTTATTAGTATTATTTTATTATCTTAATAATTATAGAATTAGAAAATATTTTGGATGAAATTAATCACTACGACGAGCTAGATCACTATGATGATGTCTTTTGGCCAAATACCTACCGCATACCAAAAACTTACCTACGGGATGTGAAAAATCTTTTTTAAATGGAACCCGTGAAATTTAAAAAAATTATGTCGATTTTATCAGGATTCCGTGTTATACCTACCTATATCACATCTTTGGTCAAAAGTAACTTGATAAAAAGGACAAGAGGGGTAAATGCGCTGGTAGTAGGTATGCATGACTCCCGCATTTTCCAAGTGTCATACCCTACCTTGCCATTTGTCTTGACACTTATTAGGGTACCCCCAGAAGACCCACATTCAATTAGATATAACAGAAAAGAGCACAAATAAAAACAAGGAACATCGTTGAAAGAACCTTTGGCATATGGAAACGTAGGTATCCTTGTTTATCAAGAGGTCTTGGAAACAATTTACCTACTTTATCACATACTATTGTAGTTTGTGCCGTTTTACATAACATATCATTAATTTTAAATGATGTTATGACTTTTCCTGATGAGGAATATCAAGAGCCACACAATGGAGACAGTGATGTCCCAAGCACTAGTGCAGGCTTTCAACTTAGAAATGCACTAATATAAAATAATTACCAATAAGTAGCTTTTAGTTAGGGTGGTATTACACCTAAAAAACAAGATCTCAAGATCAAACTCAAGTTTATGGTCTTGAGATAAATCTCAGTTGATACGCTCTTGATGATGATTTATTAATTAGTCACGATCTTAAGATCGTGATCACATCTTGAGAGCGTATCAGCTGAGATCGTTCTCAAGTTCAATCTTAAGAGTGATTTATAAATACGGGCCTTAAAGTCCACACACTAGGGTTGTCAACTACAAAAAAATTGTATTTCTTGGGATTTAAAAAAAAAAAAAACAATTTGTGTGGGATCAAAGCAGTGTCATCTAGCAACAAACTCAGCTTGTCTCCACAAGGTAGCGGTCGGTGCTACGTTCTCATACAAATAGTAGTTAACTTTAAGATAACGTTAATACTAATTGAAAAAAAAAAAGTCAGATTTGTTTTCTGGCTAAAATACAGAATTATCGGAGTTATTACATAATATATTTTTTCCTTTTAAGCGCACATTGTTTCGATGTAACGCAATCAAGGAAGGCACTGTTCACACATGTTTTTTCTACTATACTTAGTAAAAAAAAGTTAGCACGATATCTCTAAACGCTTGGTATAATGTATGCAATGCATGAAGTTAATACCACTTATTAACGCTCACATCCGAAATAAAATGAATTTGAATACTGACACCTCGGGTCACCTTTATTTTGTACAGCTGACAGCACATAAGACGTAACATTTTGACTTAGAAGACACCCTTATCCCGCACGTAATAGAGCTGCTGCTGCTGCCAATGCTGCTGTTACACTTTAAGTATATGGGATCGGCTGTACCTTAACGACATCACAATATTGATTGGCGTTGCATTAATTAAACAAGTCACGGTCGAACACGTACCTTTTACCGCTTAAAAAATAATCAAAATAAATACTTTATTGCTTACATGTGGTGGACTTGTGTATTGTGACTAGAGCTACGGTGACATTACAATAACTCAAATTGGGTAATATTATTTTTTAATAGAATTTGTAGGGGTATGGCAAACTATGACGTCATTCTTGTGTTCCATCAAATTGTGTGCTTATGAAAAACTTCCTAAGCTACAGATTCATGTTTTTTTTTCCTTTAGTTGATGGCTTCGTGCGATTAGCACATTTAGCCAGTGTCAAAGTAATTTTTCTTACAAGTAATACAAAAATAAACAATATTTCCTTCCTGTATGATGATGATGAATGATAATATAAATGAGAAGTGAGAAATGATATACCCCCCAACCCCTCGAGTATCTCAGTAAAGATGTGGGGCTTTACTAAGTCCTCAAGCAGAATTCTTGGGAGAATTTGAAGAGTGAAGTTGCACTGTTTTGTTTCATTTGCCAACACTCATGTGCACATACGAACATTAACGGTTAATAAATAATCCACCATTATTTCACATTAATATTCGACGTAACACAAATTTTAGAAAATAAAACAAAACCGCAGACATGACTCTTTACTTTCCCGCCAAGAAGTCCTACTTCATGTTAAGGTCAAATAAAAAAAGGTTAATCTTTAAAGAACAGCGTGATGTAATTTTTTACATTTACATTGCTTTGGAATTAATTTGTTGTTAACTTCCCTATTCTATCACGTTATGGAAACAAGAGTTTGTATGGCATTGAAGCAACGCCTTCTGGTGACAAACGAGGAAAGGTAAAATTTTACCATACAAATCTCAGAACAATAACTAAAGCTGTAAAGCTTAAGCTTAAAGCTGTAAGCTGTAAGCTTTATTATTCTGTCAAAAAAACTGAGGTCAAAAAGAGGTCAAATGTCAAATTAAACTCGCACTTAGAACCTGCTTTGTGATATAAGCTAGGTGAGTTACAATTTTGCCATCATCATAAATCTCCTTGGTCGAGTGGTTTGTACACCGGTTTTCATGGTGTCGCCATCTCTGAGGTCCCGGGTTCGATCCCCGGTCGGGTCAATTTATAAATTATTGTTTTTCTAAATTGTCTCGGGTCTGGGTGTTTTCTATGTATTAATAAGTATGTATTTAAGTATTTTAAGTATGTTTATCCGTTGTCTAGTAACCATTTGACGAGTTTCATAACGAAGCTTCTCTTGGGCTAGAATTGATTGGTGTGAGTGTAGGAAAATTTATTATTATTATTATAAGCTCATTTTATGTCCTCACTGCTGAGGCACGAGCCTTCCCTATGGATGGATAGGGAGAACGGGCCATAAACCACCACGCGGGCCCAGTGCGGATTGGTGGTTGTTAACGACTGCTAATGCGGCCGGGACCAACGGCTTTACGTGCCTTCCGAAGCACGGAAGAAAAGAGCTCCAGATAATAAACTTTTGGTCACCCATCCGATGACCGGCCTTTGCGAAAGTTGCTTAACCTCAGCACTCGCAGACCGGGTGCGTTCCGGTTTGCGTGCGAGCTCCTCTAGCTATTTGGGGGTAAGACAAAATCCAATTCACTGTTTAGTTCCTGCGTTGTAAGCGTTTCGTATCTAGTTCATAGTTATTTAATTTTAATCAATTGACAATTATGAACAAAAATATGAGCTATTAATTTAATAGTGCTAATTGATCTAGTTACTTCGTAGTCTTAGATAATAAAGTATTTACCTACTAGTAGGTAATTAAGTGACTCATATGTTTTTGATTCAAATATCGATTAAGATAGTCTATAATACTACTACCGCGACAATTAGAACGGATAAAAATTTATATTGCAACAGATGTCATTTATTGTTTAATAGAGCAAAACCGCTTAACTGAGTCCTCGCCTCCTCGCCTGCGGTAGGTACGCGGGGCGGGAAGTACGTAAGGCCTCTGCCACGAACACGAGCGAATTGCGACGCGGCGAACGGATTTCTAGTTCAATGCGCGCTATACAACGGCAGTCATAGTCAACGGTAATAAAAATAACGCAATGAACTAGAAATCCGTTCGCCGCGTCGCAAAACGCTCGCACTCGTGGCAGAGGCCCTGCGTACCTCCCGCCCCGCGTACCTATAGCAGGCGAGGACTCAATATTGTGGCTCAGTTAAGCGGTCTAGCTATAATTGAAATATTATAATACTCAGCCCGATTCCCGAAGATCCCGGGTTCAATTCCCAGGTCGGGCAAAATGTATTTGGGATTTTTCGACGCATAGCCCGGGTTTGTGATCACCAACCCGCATTTGGCAAGCGTGGTAACTAACCCACCCATTAATTGTAGCGATTTATTTATTTAATTACGTTTTTTTTTGCGATGACTTGATTTCAATGCTAAATTGAAGAGCTCGATGGCGCAGTGGTTAACGCACCCGGTCTGCGACTGCTAAAATAAGCAACTTTCGCAAAGGCCGGTCATCGGATGGGTAACCAAAAATTTCTCGAGCTCCTCCGTGCTTTGGAAGCCATGTAAAGCCGTTTGTCTCGGCTGCATAAGCAGTCAATCTGCACGTGTTGGTTTACGACCCGTTCTCCCTATCCATCCATAGAGAAGGCTCGTGCTCAAGCAGTATGGACATGGAATGAACTAGCGATGTGGTGATGTGACTATAACATAATAGGTACTATAATGTTTACTATATTTCGGTGGGTATAAATAACATGTGATATAAATAGGTATCATCTTGAAAAGTATTTAAAAATGAAAAATAGGCAGATGAAATCGTTGTTATATGGTACAAAAGTGTTCATCTAGTTCAGTTGTCTATCGTACGTGGTAATATAATTACGTAATTAAAATCATCAAACACATAATCATCGGATCATGAAAACAATCGTCTGGTAAGTCTATTTGATGTTTTTTATTTAATAAAAATGAAATGTGTTTGGGAAAAACGGCAGATGCTTAGTTTAACACTGCCTTAATATTATATTTGTTTGTTGTTCGAAAATAATTGGATGAGCGTGGGACTTTTTAACAAAGTAACAGGTTATTATGACAGTCAATAGAATAGTAACTATTCTGTTTCTAGTATTTAGTCAGGTAGTGGTAGGGTTGCCACCCGTACTCTAAAATAGAGTATTGTCCTCTTTTTCATGTAGGTGTACTTTATATCTACGACACCAATAAAATACCCTGAAATACTCTATTTACCTACGTAAAACTGATTGTTAATGTCTCGTTACTGGTTATGAGTAGGTACCTACTTATGAGACTAAATAAACTGTTATTCACAGCCACAAAATATTTGTTAAATATCGCAAAGAGCAACAAAAAATACGTTTTTAAGGACAAATAAATGAATAAATACTCTTTTTTTTTCCTTTTTAAAGTAAAAAATTAAAATTTTTGTTCTAACAAAGTGAAAAAATATATTATTCGTCCTAAAAAAAGGTGGCAACCCTAAGTCGCACCAGTGTTCGATAAAAACCCGTGATCGATATTTTATCCTTTGTTCATTAAAGATAGGGATCAGCAACTGATTTTTTTTCCTTTAGTTGATGGCTTCGTGCGATTAGCACATTTAGCCAGTGTCAAAGTAATTTTTCTTACAAGTAATACCTACATAAATAAACTATATTTCCTTCCTGTATGATGATGTAAATGATAATAGAAATGAGAAGTGAGAAATGATATACCTCCCAAACTCTCGAGTATCTCAGTAAAGATGTGGGGCTTTACTAAGTCCTCACGCGGACTTCTTGAGAGAATTTGAAATGTGCCGTTGCACTGTTTTGTTTCATTTGCCAACACTCATACACACTTAACGGTTAATAATCCACCATTATTTCTTATTAATATTCGACATAAATTTACAGCACAAATTTTAGAAAATAAAACAAACCGCAGACATGACTTTTCACTTTCCCGCCAAGAAGTTAGCAACTGATTTTAGTCAATTTAAATTTTAGCAACAATAAAATACAACATCGATTATTAAAAGGTAGAAAAAAATACATAGTATCAAAATAAAGTACGATTATTTATTTCGCATAAAACATACTTCTCATTGCTTTTAGCAACTCTTAACAAATAATTATCATTGCTAAAGAGCTGCACATCAACTTTTTTGTGTTATAATAATATATATGTAAGTAAATGAATTCCAGAGAAATAAAATATGTGAAAAAAAAGTATTCTCGCGTAGGTACTTTATTGGTCTCATAAAGCATAGAGTACAATTCATCATCATCATCATCAGCCCCTCCCGACCCACTGCTGGGCATAGAGTAGAGTACAATTACCTACCCGAAATAACGTACAATACTTTATAATAAAGTACGGGTGGCAACCCTAGCATCAATTGAATACAGATCACATGTATGTTTCCTAGCTGTCATCCCGTATGAAAATCGATGTTATTTTTGGCGATGAAAGTTGTGTCGAAAACTGGGCTTAAAGTGTCGAATACTGGTGCCACTAGTTACTTACGATAAGTTTTACTTTATTGGACGCGGACAAGGTGCCTAGGCTCGAAGTCCGCCAGGGCAAGACGCTAGTAGGCTTAGCCAAAGTAACATTAAGTAAACGATAGCGAAGTTCGAAAAGAATAAAATGTACGGGATTGACATAAGCCGCGCTAAATCACGTGGTCAATCTTATGTCAATCCCTGTCAATCCCATACATTTTATTCTTTTCGAACTTCGCTATCGTTTTCTTATTGTTACTTTGGCTACCGCCACAGGTCCTTTTCTTTCAGGTATGATTTTCAGTTTCGATTTAAATATAGCAATCTGATTGTAAATAGTCTATTCAGTGGTAAATAGCACTAGCTATAAATGTATACGAACAATACTTATTCCGAATCTCATTCTCATATTCTCGAAGGAGTTATATATTAAGTATAAGGGTGGCTACTAGTAGCTAGTTCTAGTACCTGTGAATTTTATTTACCATATGATCACGTTTACCAAAACAAGAATTTGCATAACTATTAGGCAAATGTTTTAATCTCCTTGTTTATCGTTCTTGTCCTTGCACGTGGTTGTCTGTGATGACGTTAACGAAAACAAAATATGTATGACATTGAAGCATTGCGGGTGACAGACGAGGAGAGTTAAATCACAGAATAAATAATAGTACTACGTTAAATTATGTTTATGCCGAGTTTTACCCGAGTTTTTTCCGTAAAATAACACGTGTTGTGAGACTCCATTTTTATTTCTATCTACCGTACAATGTATCCATAAACTTACTTATAATAAAAATACTTGAAATTGGCTAAATGCTAAACGCGAAGCCGTTAATTAAGATAATTAATTAATTAATGTTTATGCCATACAATACACTTAGATCTAAATTAAAACCGTTTTTAAAGATGGAGGGCGAATTTTGAATCTTACCGGTGATCTCGAAATTAAAATGACGTGAAATATAATTTACAAAATTTGATTATTGAAAAACCAAACGTTCGAGAAATTTCGGTGTCAAAAACAAGTTAGTAGTGTGGCACCAGTATAAGTAGTGGTTTTAAATAGGAGAAAAGGGTATTTCCTTAGATTTCTAATTGATATTGATATCATACCGTGAGAATTAGTCACTAGTTCAAAAGTCGCCCCACTGGCAGGCTTTGAAAGTCTCGGAATCCGGGCGACATACCTACAGCTCTTCCAACTTAGAAAAAGTATTGCACTATTATTTGTAAGTTTCAACAGAAAGAAAACATGAAATGAAAAATGAGCAACAGAAACAATTTTTTAAGTAAAACTCAAAAGTCACTATCCAAGAAAACAAAATAAAATAAGAAAAGGCTGACGCGGGTTCCTAGCAAAATCGCTTTTTTTCTAGTGCTTTTTTCAGTACCTGCTTTTAGGTATATTTTAAAGTGTTAAGTATGTAAAAAACCGGACAAGTGCGAGTCGAACTTCCCACAAAGGGTTCCGTACAAATTTATGGGTACATATTATAATAGTTCAGGAATCGAGTCTTGAACTTTTTCCGAAATGCAGTTTCCAAGGTATTTCTTTTTTCATTCATAGTCATAAATCGAAAACTATACATCATAATAGTAGTTTATGCAACTGTCATATAATGAAGGGTATTAAAACACGAGTGTGAGTTTATGAAACGAGCGCAGCGAGTTTCATAATAGTAACGAGTGTTTTAATACCCGTGTTATATGCAGTTGCATACACTACTTTATCTTCACTAATGCAATTATTCAAACAACAAGAGTAAAAGCTCACAATAGTTTATTTATAATAATTGTTCAAATTTTGGATGGTACAATTTTGAAAGTTAATGTTAATTATTGATCCAGCAGCTGTAGCGGTCGCGGGGCAAGCCGTAGAGCTCGTAGACGGAGTTGGAATATTTATAATTACTTCATTCGTCTTGTTTTCTATACTGTTCAAGATCGTATTTGAGACTTGAATTTTATTCATTAAAGACTCATCAATGTAGCTTTCAGCCACAGTAGAAGACTTCCACCCCCCGTGTCATTTCAGTGCGGTCAAATCACCACCGCTATCTATGAGAAGGGTCGCCAAGGTGCGCCGGAAGCAATGCCCCGTGTACAACGCTGGGTTAGGCAGATTCAAAAAACTTGCGATAGTTTTTCCCAGAGCACCAAATTTATTAATACCAGTTCTTTGATCGACGCACTTCCCCGATCTATAGCTCAAGAAAAAGGGTGGGTCGAAGTTCCATGTATTTTTTACATACGGCATAGCAGTTGCCCGTCACAACGAAAGAACGATCTATTTTCGTTTTTGTTTTCGAAACTTTCACCATGATTGTACTGTCGTCTATATTAGAGACTTCATCGAACTGGATGTTGTATAGCTCTTGCCTTCGGCATGCCCCCATTATGCCGAAGATTAGTGCAACCTGTAACAATAAACGATATAATAAGCTTGAGGTACATAGCCAAGGCAAAAACTATGATTTATGAAGTAGTAAAGTGTAGGTACCTACTACCTAATTTATACACAAAGCGCTTAAACGGAGTGTCTAGATAACTTGCGTGTGTAGTACGTAAGTACTAGGTAGATTAAATAACAGAACTAAAATACACTTACCTTTTCAAAAAGATACAAAATATCTGGTGAATCTTTCAGGAACATCTTTATTTGACCTGATGTAAACGTCAAGGACTTTTTTTCCTTGTGTCCTTCTGAACTGCGTTTCAGGAACGCTATGACTTTTGAATACTTCGTGATATCAATATTGTTGTAGATACTCAGTGTGGACTTGAGCATAGAATATTTAGCCCACATAGAAGATGGCTTGAATTTGTCGGAGAGGTCTTTGAGATACACAAGAATGACATTTTCAGAAAATGATGTAGTTTTCTTTTCGATCTTCCATGCCAAAAAGTTATTATATTCTTTTTCATATAATTTTCTAGATTTTTCTGGCAAAAGATTGTGAGTTACTTTTGTTGCCAATTCTAGAATATCCGGAGGCGTACAAATATCATCGTCGCTGTCCATTTTTAACTTTTAATTTGTATTTTAAAAACAAAACACATTGCGAAACATTAAATTCACGCGTACGTGTATTGTAACAGTGAACTTGCCGCCATTAAAATCTAACCAATGAGAGCGCAGCTGCGCGCGCAGGGCCAATCAGGAGCGAGCGCGCGCTGTTCTTTTTTTATTTAATTGGCACAAGATATTACCAAAGAGTTTTGTGTATGTAAGTTTAGTAGTTTCAACGAAGTTTTCACGTATAACCCAACTGTTTTCAAAAGCCAGCCTAATATCAAAATTTTATACAACTTGTATGAGGATTTTGACATAAGGCTCGCCAGGTTAATTGGTCGCGTTTTATTGATGTTATAATGAGATTTTACGATATCGATGTGGATATTATACCATCATGTGAAATTGCTTAAATTGAGTGTTTTGTTGTCTGCGCTATAACAGTAGTAATTATAAGTCAAGTATTGGAAACATAAGTAGAATGTTACAACATTAGTGTAGATAAAAATAATTAAAAATCTGTTTAAGATTGTGCAAATGAGGCCCTTTTATACAATACCTCACATGACACGGTTAACTTACTTCAAAATTTGAACACATGTTCCTTGCTTATAGACCCTGTTTTTTTTTGTGATTTAATTAAATATGTAGGTACTTATAGTTTGCAGATTTTTAACTGTACTTGTACTATAAAATTATATTACTTGCCAAATTTCATAGTTCTAGGTCAACGGCAAGTCTAGTAGGTACCCTATGAATTTTGATTCCCTTGAGAGTGTCGAATTATACGTTTTCTGCGACATGTATCTGTATCGACACTGTATCTTTTTTTTTCGTTAACTTAGAAGTTTGATTTTTTCACAGTTTCAAGGGTCCGCAGACCTGAGTATATGGTTTTAATTTCAACTCGATACCTCCACGCGTTCCCGAGATAAAGGGTCTTGACAGACAGACGGACAACAAAAGGATCGTTTAAGGGTTCTGTTTTTCCTTTTGAGGTACGGAACCTAAAAACATTACCTAAATGTTGTTATGATGACCATAATGTTATGTAGCTAAGTTTAATAAGTTTCTGTTTTTTCTAACTTTTGTTTCTCGTCGTATTTGACGTTTGCCGAAGTTCTTAATTTAAATTCATCTCAAAAATGTATTAATTAATTAAAAAGGAGGTTGGTATTAATCTTAATTTAAGAACACATTTAAAAAACTATTGCGAAATAGGTACCTAGGTATGTACCTATCGCTTTAAAAAAGTCGTTTTAGGATAAAAAAAATTCTTCTTCTCCCACTAAAATTACTTACATTAAAAAAAATCACAGTACTCACCGTTGCCGTTCATTTTTGTATCCGTCTTCTCTATCCGTATATTGTGTAGCGCCGGCACTTCGTTATTATTATCGACTAATTCTGGATAGATTATAGTGTCGATGTCACTGTTTATATCGATAACGTATATATCACTGTCACTGTTATCACTAGCGTGTTGTCCGTTCAGCGCGGGCATTTCAACTGGACTTCGGCAACTTGCTATGTGTTCGTACACAAACAGTTGTATGCACTACAACACGACCAAACATAAACTTAAAACGGTCAACTCAATACTATTTATGCTTATATTAGTGATCTCTATCTGATGTTTACGTTTTTGATTATAAGTTATTTGCATTTATTTGTCATAAACTTGGATGTTTCATACGTAATTTGGTATGTTTGTCCTGGTTGTTTTGTTATAATAGAATTTAATTTTGCTGAATGATCATTAGCCAGCTTTATTGGTTGGCCAATGATCATTCGTAGGTTTAGTAATAAAAAAAAGGTTTATTTAAAAATCACGCCTCGGTGGCCGAGTGGGTAAGCGCTCAGCACGACAAGCAATAACCGGAAGTTCCAGGTTCAATTCCTAGGTAGGGCAAACCTTGTTTCGGATTATCCGACCCGCATTTGGCAAGCGAGGTGGTTAAAACAATACCCATCAATTCCTTCCGCAATAAAAATTTTGTAGGCCTTTGCCCAGCTGTGGGACAGTATACATACTATTAATTATAACTTTTAAATCACCTAAGACATTGTTTTTACGTGCTTTATACCAGACTTAATAAATTAAAAAAAATATATAAAAATACCGGAACTTCTCGCGTTTATTTTTCAAAGTTCGTTTAAGTCGGACACAACGAACACTTAGCAGGGTCACATGCAGACTGAGGTGGTAGTCGTCTAACAAATAATTCACCCCACAATAACCTCTAAACTTTAGGATATATACGTAGAATAACACCAAGGGCGCATTGGGGCGTTTTCAAATCTAACATGTGGAAATTAAAAGCGAAGCAAATAGCGTGTGACTGTCCCACTGTTGGGCAAAGGCCTCCGTCATGGAAATCAAGACATCACTTTAGTCAATTGATGGGTAATGGCTTAATCAGCACGATTGCCAAATGGGGGTTGGTGTGTCACAAATCCCGGCTATGCTTAAAAAATCAGACACACTTTGCCCGACCTGAGCATTTAAACCGGGCCTTCGGGTTTCGGGCCGAGCGTTTTGCCACTCGGCTACCGAGGTTATGAAATATAGTTTTTGCATTATTTACAATTTGATTATTATGATACATACCGTTCGAGAAGTTTAGGTGTCATTGATTAGATACTAGTACAGTCACAGTGAGCAAGGGACACTCGGTTTGATATTACAGCAGCGTGGGAATTAGTCACCGGGTCAAAAATCACAACCCAGGTTTGGGTCAGGTGCACAATAATGCTATCGTGGCTCTGGCTGACTCTTATCTAATAAGTATTAATTTGTAAGCCGAAGGAGCTATCTGAATATGCAATATCTAATTATTCAATGTCAACAACTACGTCATAAACGTCTAATCTAAAAATTTATTCAAATATCAAAGATCAGATAAGAACAGACAAGCCTTGTCCATAATTTTAGATAACTAACATAATACGCATATTTTCTTGCGAACAAAAATACAATTTGGAAAAGTGGCATTTTTTTTCCCGCAAGCGAGCGTGGTTTAACTCTTCATCATGACCTTCCGTTAATATTTTTACAAATCAAAAATAATGTAAAAAGGTGTGACTGATGACACATTGCAAGAACTTTTAGTTGTGTACCAGGAGGATAAACAGGATAGGCACATAAGATAAATATTATACACATTTTATATCCAATTAAAGGATCTGCCTAGCTTGGCTCACTGCTACTAATGTCAAGATTAGCATCTATAAGCATTTTTAGCATTTTTTTTTGTAAAGGTATTAACTTATTTTTTACCGCGTATGTTCTTTACAACGGAATCAAGAGACACGACCAGGTATCCGTGGATTCTTTAGATTTAGAGAACGAGGCTTCGGAGGCACTCAAAGTGATATTACTCAGCAAGAGTGGGGTACGATAATTTTTAATCCTCACACTATGACATAAAATAAGAGTGACGAGACATCATCCCACCCTGTAATAATCCCAGACTGTGCGAGGTAGCATAGCGGTGCGCGAAAGATAACATAGGTACACCAATAAGAAAACAACATTTCACACCGCTTGAGCGAAGTGAGGCAAATTAAGCAATCCTATTGGTGGATATTTGCCTAGTGCATCGCACAACTTTGGTGGAAACGCAACCTTAATCACCGGTGACTATTTTGACTCCAAAAATTCCTCCAGTATCTTATTTTAAAGCGTCAAACTAATGTGTCTCAGTGGCTTAATTTTGACATTTGCCCTATTGGAAAAATGTAAGAACCAGCAGGAGACATGTCAAGTAGAAAGAAAGAGTGAAAAGAGATTAAATTACTAAAAGTACAAGTAGTATAAAATTACTCACATAAGTAATTTTATACCTTTTTAGTTAATCTCATATGCAAGATATGGGACGGGGACGACCTAGGGCGGATATTTCTCGACCAAATCTAAGACACTTCAAATAAGGGCAGGGCAAGACTACCCTTAACCGACGAGTATGTATAAAGAAATTAATGAAGTAGATGAAGCGAAAAAATTATGTAAGAATCGTAGAAAATGGCAAGAGGTGATCTCTGCCTACCCCTATGGGAGACAGGCGTGACTGTATGTATGTATGTATGTAGGTTATTCACGTAAAATATTAGTAGTTACGCATTGGTCTCTCGTAGATATTTTCCTCTTGACCGACTCTGTTTTCAAAACATTATGAACAATATTGACATTAGCATGGTAGCGTTAATGATTGTTTACAATTTTGTATTACACAATTGAAATATAACAAAAGGTGATTAAAATATAGTACCTATGACAAATCACCGGTCTACCATATCAAGAAGTAGGTAAAAAATAACAAATTAGACATGGAAGCCTTTCCGATTATTATTCATGAGCACATAGTCGTAAGGATCTGGGATCAAATACAATTTTTTTATTCTTGTTTACGTATGCATGAGTTGAAAAAAAGATTTACGAGCTACGGATCTATGGATTTAAGACACGTTTCAACCAAAAGACGATTAGCGGTCGTTTAATTTTTATCATAATTAAATGTGCTAAGATGTATTTTAAAACACAATCATATAATGAATAGGCAACCTCCTCTCCATCTTTTTTGGAGTCATTTAAACAGCGGTAAACGTCGCTAATAAATAGTTATACGCATTCAAAACAAGCAGCACAGAAAAAACAGGTTTTGTATTACACTTATTAAATCTAAAAATACTGTGTAACGAGATACTAGGATTGAGAATACGTAACAGCGGATAATAATCGCCAATTCCGTCCAACCTAACATATAGTTATATACTGTGACGTGTGTAATTGAGCTGAGCGACCAGGAACATAATAGTTGCGTGGTGTTTAGCCAGTCGAGTCGGTTACGACCACGGATGTCTGTTATAAAGAGTTGTTAGTATTTCAGAGCATAGCAGTTTTATTTTTTAAATTTATTTATGACATAAAATAATTATAATAACAAATATTATGTCACAAGTTGTAAACGAACCTGTGTCACTGTGCATCCAGCGATATTGGCCACAATGGAGGTTTAAAAACAATCAAGGCAAGGAACATCACAATTAATGACAATGTTTAATGCAAACGTAAATAATATGATAAATAAGTCTTATTGTATTCACAATGCTATTTAAATTGTAAAAAATATAGAAATATAGAGAAATATATATATAATTTTTTTTTTAAGGATTTTTATATAAATAACACTATCTTACTTTCTTATTACAGCAGCAGTAATATAGCATTACTAGCAGTTATTATGTATACTTATTTAAAATATGAAAAACAGATTCCGTCCTCAACAGCCTATAAGTTAAGTTCAAAATTCAGAATTCAAAATCATTTATTCAGCTCTTAAAAACGTCATTATGCCATCGGTTCGTAAGTCTACTCTCATTATTAGTTCATATGGATTTTAGTACATGACTCCATGGTCCACCAATATCCCCCGTCTTATACAACGCAAGATGTCAGAAATTCAGAGCCTTATGAGAAACGAAATGCAGTCCAGCACATGTAATTCTTTCCTTCCTATTATGGAGTCCTCACTTCATTAAATTCAGGTGTGAAGGAGAAACTTGCGGGTCGGCATGGCATGGCATCCGCTTCTGATAAACATGAGGTGGAGAAGTGGCCACGAGGTGGTGATTTTGATTTTGGTGGTGATTGATGACCTCCTTGGTCGAGTGGTTTGTACACCGGTTTTCATGGTGTCGCCATCTCTGAGGCCACGGGTTCGATCCCCGATTGTCAATTTAAAAATTATTGTTTTTCTAAATTGTCTCGGGTCTGGGTGTTTTCTATGTATAATAAGTATGTATTTAAATATTTTAAATATGTTTATCCGTTGTCTAGTAACCATTGAACGAGTTTCATAACGAAGCTTCTCTTGGGCTAGATAATTGGTGTGATTGTAGGAAAGTTTATTATTATTTATTTATTTTATAAAAAAAAGTGACTTCCATCTCACGCACCAAGTACAACCGTATCATTTTGACTTAACGTGCGCGCCGGAACGTGCCTTTCGAGAGCTCAATATAAGCAAATAATAAAATTCCGGTTAAATCCATTTGGGGATCAAGTAAGTAGATCATTGTGAAAGTGGCCCGAACGCGAAATGAGGTTTCGAATTAATAAAATTCTTTCTCGTTTGTAGCAGCGGCAGCGTCGGCGCGGGCGGCGGCGGGCGTCTTGTTTTTCTTGTTTTCGATACCCGAACGAATCGTTTTTTTGGGTTACAACCTGTTATAGAATGAATCAAGTATAAACGAAATCGAAAAAAATGTTTTGCTACTTCAGGTTTAATGCTACTTCGTTTTAAGTTTTTGCTCCTTTTAAGCTAGACTAGAGTCTAGCGAGTCCACTGTTCCGTGTCTTCCAGAGGGAAAGCGGGTAGGTGGACATCCATGTCCTCAATAGACACCTGCCAGGTATTGTGACAAATTGTTTCCAGCTCTTTTTTGTTTTACTTTGTATAATCTAGCCTACTTTGTAATCAGTGTTTTTTTATTTCTACTATTATTCAGCAGCCTGTGTTAGTAAAAATGTTTTGTGTTTCAAAGAGATTTTAACATTCATTCTCAGTCGACTGTGACTCGAGTCTATGAATAGTAATTTTTGTTTCCGTCTCTCTCTTTTTAATAGGCTACTTTTTGTTTTATTCGGAATCTTTTTCACTCTATTGAGAATGAGTCTGCATTGCAGTGATTATAATTATGTAACTTTTTAAACTATCATGGTCACTTACTTTAGAATAATTAGAATACTTCAGTACCTACATACGTGATCATGGCGTATGCAACTGTGTAGAAATATCGGAAAGGTAATCACACATAAAAAAACTTGGTAATAATCCCGTTAATAGGTAATTTATTCTAATTAAAATTATTGTCTTTAATATTTGTAAAATACTAAGCTGGGTTGTTGATGACTGGTGATTGAATAAATGTCATTTGGGTTACAAAGTTACAGTATATAGTTTTGATACATTTCGACGGGTTGGACAAAGCCACGATAGCATTATTGGAAGCACACCTGACCCAGTTAGTCAGAGGGTGCGGGTTCCAGTCTCGGTCGTGGATTTTTTAAATACTTTTCCAAATTAACTATCTCTTTATTAAACAGTGCTGGTCTCCTGAGTTACTATAACAAAGCACAAAACAATATTATTAGAACGATACGTATTGTGTTATTGTTTGGAGCTCAATGGCGCAGTGGTTAACGCGCCCGGTCTGCGAGTGCTGAGCTTAAGCAACTTTCGCAATAGCCGGTCATTGGATGGGTGACCAAAACTTTATCATCTCGAGCTCCTTCGTGCTTCGGAAGGCACGTAAAGCCGTTGGTCCCGGCTGCATTAGCAGTCGTTAACAACCACCAATCCGCACTGGGCCCGCGTGGTGGTTTATGGCCCGTTCTCCCTATCCATCCATTGGGAAGGCTCGTGCCCCAGCAGTGGGGACATAAAATGAGTTGATGATGACATGTTGTTTACAACCAATTCCATTTCAATATCATGATACACTAATTCATGAGCAAAGGTCTTGTCTACCCATTCATCATTCTGTCACGATTCGCCGAGCCAACAATCCCTCAGACAAGTATCTACGCCATGTTATCACTTTTTGGACCTCCCTCGATTCCTAGCATTGACATTATTTTTTCTTTCAGTCTTTCTAGTTTTTTCATTCATTTCAGGCTACTTTTGAGCTCCTATGGAAGTGACTACGCCATTCGGTTCGTAAATTAACAGCAGAAGATATTAGTATATCCCTCACTTCCTTTAAATACTTATTGGAACAGTCTTTCTTATCATAGAAGGATATTTTCCATCACAAAACAACAAAATAACATAGTTACCAATAGATCAAAACTGTTTATAGAGTTATTTTGCAAATTGACGAGAGATCTAAGATTAAAACAAGCGATAGATATATAAAAGACACATCAATTCAATTGTAGTGTTCGCGTAAACTTTAGAAAACAATAAGAGACATCAGTTTCGGTAAGCATGACACAAAATGTTTAGATTTATAATTAGCATCATAGCGTGATACCGTCATCCCATGAAACATGCGATGTTAGGCTTTCCAGCATAATTTCCTGATTAACATCTAGTCCCTACTAACCAAATTACATATTTGCGTGATGTTCTATTCCATATAGATTTTTATTAGTTACATAGTTTAAGTTGCGTAAGCAAAGGATATCTTTCATTTTGAATAGGTTAGTTTGTAGAGACTTCACGCTCATTAAGCAATGCTGACAAATTGTTATCCAAAGTTAACCTCAGCCAACATATTCAATAGTGTCTTGAGCAAAACTTGTTGTATAATATGTATAAAAATGTTGTTATTAATATATTTTTTAAATATTTTAACAAGTAGGTACACACGCCTGCACTTCAACTTATCCAAAACTGTCAAATTTCTTCAATACATTGTCAACCATATGTTCCAAGGCATAAAGTTCAAAGGCTATTGAGGAAATTTGACAGTTTGTGGTAGGTTGATGTGCAGGCGTCTGGCGGCTATTGTACACAATAGCAATCGGGAGAGATAAATACTTAAATAAACTAGTGGTCGCTCAGTGGTCGAAATTCGACCGTAATTTTATTAAGGCTGCACGGATTGTATCTTAAGCAATGAAAAATTAAAAAAGATAGAATGTGAGTTTGGATTGGCATTGACAGATATCGGCCGCTCCAAATCCAAAATCAAAAATTCAAAAATAGAAGAGGACTTCTATTTTTGAATTTTTTTAAAAGAGTATATATGCATGGGTGTCAAATACAAAAAAAAAGAAAATAAATAAATAAATTTGAAGACGATTATTAAAATCTATCATCAGTTTGTCAGTGCGCGAAAACTTTATGTACTGTATTACTTTTATTGTTTTAAAATGCCAAGGAGAAGTCCTCTTCTCCTTGGCATTTTGGCCTGACTTAGGTCGCGATGTCAATCAAATGTGTGACGAGCTAACTCACGTGCAAACCAGCGAGAGACAGATGATGATAACATTCGTTTGTATGGCAGAATTGCGTTCCACAGTGAATAATAATGAAGTAGATAGGCTTAGAATGGAACGAGTTTGGGCACACCAAACACAACAACAGCGAGCACGAGTGCACGACACAATGAAATAGAGCGATTCCGCAGACGCAGTGTTCTTGTAAACCTGGAACGAGTAGCATTCCACTACGACCCGGAAATAGATTATTGTGCCGTAACAATTGGGTAAATGACAACCATTTGTCAATATTGTAAAGCGTTAAAATACAGCGGTGAATCTACTAGATTATGTTGTGTTGGTGGTAAAGTAAAATTGCCACAATTAATAATTTATCAAAAACAATAATCATGGTATACTACCTTGAAAGTGGGCATGAAATTTTCCTGTACAATATGCGTTGCGCCAAACGACGTCATTTGAAAGCAATTGTTATATTTTTGGATGTTGGCCAAGAAATGTTTAGAGTAATTTCCCACCCCAGCCGATAATGTTTAAGTTTTGACCATATTTTTCACCAACCTACATGTAGTAGGTGATACGAAGTTCACCGGGTCATCCAGTTAAATTTTTTTTTTTTTTTTTTTTTCTACTGTTTTTATCTTGCGATCAGCCCTTAGGCTATGAGCAGATGTGTTGAGTGGCTTTTGGCAAGTAGAGTCAGTTCCCCAGCGGGAACTTCTCCATGGGCATAAATTCATAGAATAGAGTCCAGGTCTATAATATTGCGTCTTTTTAGACGTCTTATTGTGTCGGGGATAAGAAGCTGCATTGCAAGCTGATTTGGATGGTTCTGAAGTCGAGATTTGTAGATTTTAGCATAGCTTCGTATTTCCTCCTTTACGGTTCTAATGTTCAGATGTTCGTGAACTTCCGAGTTTCTAATAAACCAAGGAGCATTCGATATGCTCTTTAAAATAGAGTCTTCAGCTCTTTGTATAATGTTCAAATTTGAGTTGCATGCGGAACCCCAAAGTTGTAAGCCATACGTCCATACTGGCTTGAGGACAGTCTTATATATTAAAAGTTTATTGTCCAATGACAATATGCTGTTCCTTCCGAGTAACCAGTAGAGTCCACGGAATCTGATATTAAGTTCATCTCTTTTGGCCCGGATGTGATTTATCCACGTCAACCTACGGTCAAGGTGCATTCCCAAGTACTTTACTGAGTTTCTATGAGGAAGTTGTTGACCGCCCAGTCCAATTGGTGCACAATCTCCTTTCTTTAAAGAGAATGTGATGTGGACTGATTTGGCTGTGCTAACTCGGATACGCCATTTTTGTAACCATTCCTGAATTTTGTTCAATCCTGTTTGTAGGGTCTTTGACGATTCCTCGGCATTTTTGCTATACGCTAATAATGCTGTGTCGTCAGCAAAAGTGGCTACTGTTACCCCAGTCACTTGGGGAAGATCATGGGTGAACAGAGTATATAGTACTGGACCCAACACAGACCCTTGGGGAACTCCTGCTACTATGTTGTAGAATGGTGAAGTGCTTTCTCCTTCTTGGACCTGGAACTTTCTCTCCGAGAGATATGATTCCAGGATCCCGTAGTATCCTGGTAATAAAGTATCCAGTTAAATAATAAATCTATATATTAATACGTGAAGCAAAAACTTTGTTAACAACTACCAATCCGCACTGGGCCCGCGTGATAGTTTATGGCCCGTTCTCCCTATCCATTCATAGGGAAGGCTCGTGCCCCTACAGTGGGGACTTTATGAGCTGATGATGATGATGATGATGATGATGATGATGATGATGATGATGATGATGATGATGATGATGATGATGATGATGAGGATGATGATGATGATGATGATGATTTTCTTTTTACGACAACCAACTGACACTTTTACACTTTTTATTTCTGAAACAGAAATGTTTTGTATTCCAACAAAACCATAGAGCAACACGAGCCTCCGGCGGACCGGAGGGGAGTAGCCATACGCAGGCGTTCCCCTCTGTCAAAGTACAAGTCCACGCGGACCTATGCGTACAATAAAACTAGTTGCAGCCGCACTATTCACTAGACCACAAAGTACTTTTTGCACTAGACTGAATCTAGTTGCGCGGTTAAAACGACGTCCTAGAAAAATGCCGAATTGTTCAGTTTTTAGCTGCAAAAAGAGATCTGCCACGTCAAATTTACAAAAAGATGGCGTTACCTTTCATATGTAATTAATTTAGATCACATTATTACTATGTATTTCTCTTTATTCAAAAAAATACAATAATAAGCGGTAGTGTTGTTTCGGATTTGTTTACCAACTGAGGCCGCTTGCCCTCGTACAATATGTGGATCGGTCAAACGACTGATCCGAGTCTCTATCCAAGTTCACGCTGTCACTGAGCGATAGTGTTGTTATCATTTTCATCGTTAAAAATGACAAAGGTAAAGTCTATACAGCCACGTCTCTCATGCATTTAATAATTTTTAGATTAGGTAATGTTTTCTAATATAGTGAAATATATTTTAATATAGTATAATAATGATACGTATCTGTTAAAATTGATTCAAGTTAAATATAAAACTAATTGAATATTTTTTTCTAAAGTTTTTGCGAACACTACACGTTGAAATGAAACAACTTTTACGGATCTATTCGCGTTTATTTTACGCGTTTTTTTTCGCGTTTTTTTGTTTTGTGGAATGACATTTACTACCTGTTAGCAGAGGGTGTTGCCATTGGTTCCCCTGTTTCACCCGTCGTTGCCGATATCTTTATGGAAGACTTCAAGGAGAGTGCCTTGAGCACACAATATTATTTCATTATATTATAAAAATTCAGTTTACATGAGAAATTCAGCAGAAATGAAAATCAATTAATTGTGCATAGTTTTGTTTTATTAAAAACGGATTCTAGGTAAAACATCAACATTCGATAATCCTTTCATATTTCTTTATTTAATAACTTTTGTAACTTACCCATGTAAACTGACTTTTTGAATAGATTCTGAATGATATCGTAATAAATAAATCCTTTTTATAACATCTCACCTGTGTCCCACTTTTAAACCATTATCCTAACCGAGATCTCGAACTTATCGATACATGCATATCGACGATGTCGCAGCCACGGCAGTCGTAACTTGTCATTGTAGCTGCCTCACCCCCCGCAAAAAATGACAGACAAATCTGTATCGGGAATAAACGCTATGGCTACTCCCCTCCGGTCCGCCGGAGGCCCGTGTTGCTCTATGAACAAAACAGACCAAAGATATCGGACCTCATGAAACATACACATTACACACCTATAAATATTTGACAACCAAGCAAATGACAAAAGACATCAAATGTACTAGGAACATTTTGTTGTACCGCTTTGACAGTTTCCATGACAACGAAATAAACAAATAATTTTGTATTGGAAAATTAAATTGTCGTTTTTAGTATTTTCCGTTACTTAGATATTATTTATGTTTCTCACCGCTTAAACCTTCCCTGAACCTCCACAAATATTTCAAAATCAAAATTAGCCAAATCGGTCCAGCCATTCTCGAGTTTTAGCGTAGATTCCGTTAATCGAACGGACAGTAATTGATTTTTATATATATAGTCCGTTTACTATCCGTATTCATTCGATTACATACGTTTACGAAAACGAAAATTAGTATGGCATTGAAGCAGCGCCTCCTGGCGACATACGAGAAGAGTTAAAATTTTGCCTTAAAAAAAATCTCGTTTTCGTTAACGTGATCGAATGCCGAATGAAACCAGCACTAGGCACGCAGACCTTAATGTGTAACTAAATAGTTCGAATAGTTGTGGACGATTATGTTTACCTGGGACAAACGGTCCAGTTAGGTAGGCCCAACTTCAGCAGAGATCAATCGTCGAATCCAATTAGGTTGGGCAGCGTTCGGTAAGCTACGAAATATCTGCTCGTCCGATATACCGCAGTGTCTCAAGACGAAAGTCTTTGACCAGTGTGTGTTGCCAGTGATGACATACGGGACTAAGACGTGGTCGCTCACTATGGGCCTCATAAAAAGGCTCAAGGTCACTCAAAGAGCAATGGAGAGGGCTATGCTCGGGGTTTCTCTGCGTGATCGAATCAGAAATGAGGAGATCCGCAGAAGAACAAAGGTAACCGACATAGCCCGAAGAGTTGCTAAGCTCAAGTGGCAGTGGGCAGGTCACATTGCTCGCAGGACTGATGGCCGCTGGGGCGGGATAGTCCTGGAGTGGCGACCGCGTACCGGAAAGCGCAGTGTGGGCAGGCCTCCAAAAAGGTGGACCGACGATCTGGTGTAGGTCGCGGGAAGCCGCTGGATGCGAGCAGCACAGAACCGGTCGTTGTGGATATCCTTGGGGGAGGCCTTTGTCCAGCAGTGGACGTCTTTTGGCTGAGATGATGATGATGAAATAGTTCGAAATGTCAGGATATAATTATGTAAAAATAAACGCGAGATGGATTTGTATAAAAGTATCGTATGCCTAGGATACTAAGAATGCCGGTCCTTTTCGGTACAAGGTTTCCCGCCCTTTGTAGTCTTACGAACCGGTGGCATAGTGACATTCATAAGAGCTAATTGTAGTCAGTCTATTTCACCGTCTATGCGACACAATGTCAGCTTTAAGGCATTTGTGGCGCGAGTCCCGACTACCAAGCTGGTCGACACCTTTATGAGGGAAGACTTCTGGCCGAAGGGCGTTGTGTACCGGCGTTTCCGCGGAAGATTACCCGTTAACACCACCGGAACAGCACAAGCTAGTGCTTAATATAACTAACATAGTTATAAGTTATATCTACTAACAAAAGTTGTTTTATATTGTATGTATGTTAGTCTGTAAGGTATTTATTATATGGGCTCCTTTGTGTTTTTACTATCTTGTACATTGTGTGTTGCCTGAAATAAATGATTTATTATTTATGTCCTCACTGCTGGGCCACGAGCCTTCCCTAAGGATGGATAGGGGGAACGAGCCATAGACCACCACGCGGGCCCAGTGCGGATTGGTGGTTATTAACGACAGCTAATGCAACCTGGACCAACGGCTTTACGTGCCTTCCAAGCAAGGAGTAGATCGAGAAGATAAATTTTTGGTCACCTATCCGATGACCGGCCTTTGCGAAAGTTGCTTAACTTCACCAATCGCAGACCGGGGCGTAAACCACTGAGCCATCGACCTACTTAGTTTGAGTTAAATTTCGTACAAAACGTTGTTTAAAATTGGAACGCGATATTTTAAAAATTGTATACTGTTTTATTTTTGTTGGCTTACTTCGTCAGCACTTGTTTTTAACTGTAGTTTTAATTAAAACCGAAGAGCTCTTTCCACGGACGAAGTTGTAGCACTACCAACTGGACTTGACGCGGGACTTCAACTAAAATATTTAAATAATGTCTACAATTAGTGCTGCATCAAACGAAATTGACAATCGAGAAAATGGAATATAATTGCGTTGAAATTATAACAATTTTATATCATCGCGACAAGCTTTTATATCATAAATTATGTAGGTAATGACGTTATAAGTTGACAGTAATAGTAGCTTATGCAACTGTCATATAATGAAGGGTATTAAAACACGAGTGTGAGTTCATAATAGTAACGAGTGTTTTAATACCCGTGTTATATGCAGTTGCATACACTACTTTATCTTCACTAATGCAATTAGTCAAACAACAAGAGTAAAAGCTGACAATAGTTTATTTATAATAATTGTTCAAATTTTGGATGGTACAATTTTGAAAGTTAATGTTAATTATTGATCCAGCAGCTGTAGCGGTCGCGGGGCAAGCAGTAGAGCTCGTAGACGGAGTTGGAATATTTATAATTACTTCATTCGTCTTGTTTTCTATACTGTTCAAGATCGTATTTGAGACTTGAATTTTATTCATTAAAGACTCATCAATGTAGCTTTCAGCCACAGTAGAAGACTTCCACCCCCCGTGTCGTTTCAGTGCGGTCAAATCACCACCGCTATCTATGAGAAGGGTCGCCGAGGTGCGCCGGAAGCAATGCCCCGTGTACAACGCTGGGTTAGGCAGATTCAAAAAACTTGCGATAGTTTTTCCCAGAGCACCAAATTTATTAATACCAGTTCTTTGATCGACGCACTTCCCCGATCTATAGCTCAAGAAAAAGGCAGGGTTTCGACAGGGGGTGGGTCGAAGTTCCATGTATTTTTTACATACGGCATAGCAGTTGCCCGTCACAACGAAAGAACGATCTATTTTCGTTTTTGTTTTCAAAACTTTCACCATGATTGTACTGTCGTCTATGTTAGAGACTTCATCGAACTGTCCATTTTTAACTTTTAATTTGTATTTTAAAAACAAAACACATTGCGAAACATTAAATTCACGCGTACATGTATTGTCACAGTGAACTTGCCGCCATTAAAATCTAACCAATGAGAGCGCAGCTGCGCGCGCAGGGCCAATCAGGAGCGAGCGCGCGCTGTTCTTTTTTTATTTAATTGGCACAAGATCTTACCAAAGAGTTTTGTGTATGTAAGTTTAGTAGTTTCGACGAAGTTTTCACGTATAACCCAACTGTTTTCAAAAGCCAGCCTAATATCAAAATTTTATAATGCAACCGGGACCAACGGCTTTACGTGCCTTCCGAAGCACGGAGGAGCTCGAGATGATACATTTTTGGTCACCCATCCGATGACCGGCCTTTGCGAAAGTTGCTTAACCTCAGCACTCGCAGACCGGGCGCGTTATCAACTGCGCCATCGAGCTCCTCATTGTACATTTTGGGATTGTTTTAGCCCGCCTGGCTAGCTTACACCATCTTATCCAAATTGGCAGCCAATACAAGAATACTTAGTTTTTTAAAATCTGTTTTGTGTTCCGACAGTAAGAGATATGCCAGTTCATCAAGTAGGTGAGTTTGGTTTGAGAGTTTGCTGATTGCCTCATGTGGCAGGTTCAGCGTCACCGAACTTTTAAGGGGCGCAAGTGGCAAGAAACTTAAAGGGTTCTTCAAGCCGTGTGAAACGAAGCACCGTCTGAGGTTTTCTAAAGGGAATTGCATCACGCACTAGTGCGTATCCTCATTACCTAATATTAGATTCTCCAAGGGGTTTGATCGGTAAAGCGCGTTTCCATTTTATTTTCGGCTTTATGGTCACTTACCACCAGGTGAGATGAAGGTTATTTGAAAATTCCAACCCGATGTTATTTGAAAAAGCAAAATCAAATTTCACCTTACGAGTTGAATGTGACAAAGCCTTATTAGAGTATAAAGCTTTCGCGTATCGTTTAATCGTCTAAACTAAGCAAATCCTAAACAAAACACTGTTAAAGTTAAACCATTACGTGGGTCCGTATGTACAAGATCACAGGTCATAAACAACTTCTTTCGAGCTACGGAATTCCTGATCGATTTGCGGTAAAGTCCGCTACGCGGCCGGCGCGGCTTGTCATTGATTACGACTGCCTTATTCACTCCACATCTACACCTTACCTGTATATAATAACTAAACAATTAATTGGGTCTGTCAATTATACTGCTAATTATACGGATTATTAAACGTAGAAAGTTCACTTGAATTCTTTTGTTTCGACTATATTTTTTAAAAGAGGTTTGTTGTGAGGTTGACTATTGTTTGTCTATGGCAGCAGAGGCGTCCAAATCTAAAGCTTTTAGTTTCACCATATTTAACTTAGTCGCACACAGGGTCACCCATGATGATTGATCGAACTAGATCTCATCACAAAAAGATACTTGATATGAAATTGACGTTTTTTTCTCAATTATTAATAGGTGTATTATTTCTAAAAGTCAACACCGATTGTTAATATTATTATACACTTTTAATTAGGACTATTTTACTTAGGCTTCAGTAATAACAATGATTATTCATTTTGTGTCTTTATCGCCCAATATTTTTTTTAATTGACTTCGTTTTTGTTCGCGGAATTGACCTTTTGTTTCAATGTAGCTTTGAAGAGTCTTGATTTTTTTTCTGTTTAATGTCTGCTAATTTAGCTACTGAAACAAACATACTATTATAGTGTTAACAAAAATATATGCTAAGAAAGTTAAAAAAAACGTTAGTATGAAAAATATAGATAGATAGATAGATAAATAGATAATACTTTTATTGCAACACTATCAAACATAATCATGAACAAAAAAATGAATAATTTACAAAGTTACAATTTGGCGGTCTTATCGCTTTTAAGCGATTTCTTCCAGACAACCAGTATAATTTTATAAAAAATCTTCATACAAAACGTCAATTTTATAGGTAAGGATAGGTAAGTATTAGGATACTTACTTAGTCTACGCATCCCTATTACATCATCATTTTTTTAAAAGTATAATAAAGAACTCTCTGGCGCAGCGGTTAACGCGCATGGTCTGGTCTGGTCTAACGCGTTTTTTTTGATGATAGTGTCGCAATTAATTTGGCTTAGTACCTGAACTAATCATTAATTAAATTCAAAGAATTTATGTGGCAGATAATTATGTCTTTTATGTGTTTTTAAATATAAAAAATAAAAATTAATATATAAAAGCCAATTCTTTACTTTCTTCAAGTAAAGGTTGCCACTGCAAAGGCTGCCACTTACTGATAATCATTCTATAATTAGAATTATAAATAATTTGAGAATTGGCTTTCTTACTTTCTAAAAATAATTCTATTTACTTAATTAGAATTATTTTTAGAAAGAAAAGAAAATGAAGTGGCAGTCTTTATTTGAAAATATTTTCTGCTTTATGCCTTCATGTCTACAATATGGTCAAGCTGCTTGTAAGTATAATGTTGGTTAGATGTTATAAAATAAAATAATTTTAAAACAATTATGTAGGTATATACCTACTTATTTACGTAGTTAACTAAATGCTTAACTGAGCATGCTTGTTGATTCGAACCCGTGTAACCAGTTAGCGATTTACAAGTGCACGCTGTTATAGTGGCGGGAGGTTAAGGCCATCGCGCATGCGCGTGAGTTTTTATTGAGCATGACCATTTAATGCTAAGGTAGTTGTCCCACCGCCCGACGTGGAAGCAACTATTTTCTCGCTCAAGAAACGTACTATAGATGTAGATCCCGTGGCAATAAAGTAAGTAAGTTAGTGAAGTGAATAGCCTATGACTATCCCACTGCTGGGCAAAGGCCTACATGTTCGAAGTCAAGTCATCTGGGTAATGTCTTAATCACTACGATTACCAAATGTAGGTAGCTACAAACCCGGCTTATAAATCGTAAATAGGAAACACTTTTCCCGACCTGGGAAATGAACCCGAGACCTTCGGGTATCGGGTCGAGTGCTTTGCCACTCGGCCACTGAAGCGTTAGGTCTATAAGGTAAAAATGATACTGAAATAGTTGATCGCTGATTGTTCACACTGCCAGGTGAGAACTCTCTCTCCACAAGTTTTTCACTTAGACCCAGGACACTGGGTCTTGGGCCGTGCTTGGGCCTAAGCGATTGTGCATGTTTAGTGTATCATGTGATGTGTGTGTAGTGGCCTTGACGATCGGGCGGAGAGTTTTAAGTTTGCTAATTCAATAAATACCAAATGTTGGTAATCTGATTTTGACATTAGCACTACAGAAAAGTCGCGAGTCACGAGTCACGAGACAATATTAATTTGATTGTGTAGGTGCGTAGAAACCTAAAATATGCTTAACTCTGGGCTGGCTGAGTAGGTAGGTATAGTAGCTGAGGGCTGGGGCTACGATTTTGTCAAGGCAATTTCTATTTTGATATTTTACTCGCTCATCTTTAGGGCTACATAGGTATAATATAGCCTCATGTTTCGATGTAATTTTTGTAATTCAACGCCATCTTTACCAATCCGTAAGAACTTCTATGTGTTGAAAGGATCACCGCGGAGAGTGGTAAAACATGTTGCGTACTGCAATATTAGTTTCGAACGGTTAATTCTAGATGGCGCCACGTGTTGATTGGTTTTCAATAGTATTTAAATGTGTAATTTATAATAAACCACTTCATACGTATCTACTAGCGATTTATTTAATATTATTTGTGACCTCGCAAAAGATTCGCAAAAGGTCGCCTTTATCATGGGGAGTGCTCTGAGGAATTGTTCGGTTTGATCCCTGCCGCTGATTTTCTTCACCGCACTACACGCAATCGACTGTCTTTCCATCCACACCATCTTGATGGATGGTGATCTACTACTGTGCGTTTCTCACGTAATTTTTTACCACGAACTACAGTGCTGTGGAACCAGCTCTCAGCGGGGGTATTTCCGGACCATTATGACTTAATAAAAGACATTTATTGGAAGACATTTTTAGGGATCTTCAAGAAACGAGCCTATTCCTTCCTTAAAGGCCGGCAACGTATCTGCGATTCCTTTGGTTTTCCTTTGGTCCATGGGCGGCGGTGAATACTTCCCATCAGGTGACCCGCCTGCTCGTTTGCCTCCTTCTAATATAAGTATATAAAAAAAAAGGTTCGAAATCTCATGATAAAATAAAATAGTTTTTTTTTAATGTTTTCATATTAATGAATTGTGAATTTGTTGCTACAAAATAAAGTCTTTATATCTAAAATAAACGCGAGTAGGTATGTTATAATAAAGTGTTATGTGTAGCGTTTGCATAAACTTTAGATAACAATATTAAAATTCTTTACCAACCACTCCCAGTTCTCATTTGATTTGTTAAAAAAAAAGATTCTTCATAAAGAAAAATGTAAGTCGCTTCGTACCGTACCTTTACAACTGAACCGAGTCAATTTTGGTTCTTAAACTAATAAAAACTTCCGTCTCAAATTGTAAGACAAACTTGAACATTTTGCAACTTAATTATTCTAAGACCAAACTATGCTAATACCTGTTGAGTTAAGCAAGCCCTGCCCCGGAAGGGGGGGAGGGGGAAGAGGCGATGTTCATACAAGCTAATTTATTTCTAATTAATTTGAGTAAGGTATGGCATCATGCACATTAATTAACTTAATGAACTTAAAAAGTAAGTACTCTCTGGTTTTGTTATAATTTGCGTCGTTTTTAGTAAGTTTGCAAGTTGTAATGTTGTAAGGCTGCAAGTTACAATTATTTTGTTTCCACGTAAAAAAAGGCAACACCCGGAGTTTTCTACTGCTACTGACGAACTTATTCGCTATCTAATCAGCTGTAACTGTCGGACAACAACAATACTACTAACTTTGTGGTTATGGTGTTAGATAAGTCTGGGGTTGTACACTCGTCCTTCCATATTCAGTCCATTCTCCTATGGAATGCGCTACCTCTTGAAATCAGGATGGCTACGAGTCGTGACGCTTTTAAAAAGAAAGTCCGTATGCTCTTATTTGATAAAACCTTGGCAGAATCATCTCAGTAACGTCCTATTTATAAATTATGTATTATACGTTTATTTTTGTTCTATATTTGTAAAAGTAGTTTATGTAATAATATACATTATATTTGTTTATATAAGTATATTTAAATAAATTGTATATATGTAGGTATATACTGTGCGTTTATTAATATATTATTTTTATTTCTAAATTGTTGTTTTCACCCAATTGCACCTACCTTGTTATTTCTGCACCACCCTATGGTTGACTGGTAGAGGATGTCTCAGGCATTAAGTCCGCCATGTAATATATGTTGCAAAAGTTTTAAAATAAATTAATAAATAAATAAATAAATAAGTTGCAGATTGTTGGTTGCTAGCAAGATGGACGGACACCGGGGGTGTGAGACCGTGACTGTGACCTATGAGTAGGGTTGTCAACCATACTTTAAAATAACGTATCCTACGTAATTTTCCATCTACATACTTTATTCTTTTTAATAAAAATAAAGTATGGAAAATACTTTATTTCCGACTAATGCGTGCGTTTAAACGGAATATTCCTGTTTACTTAATTTCTGAACTACTGAATGATACTCAGACTCAGGTGAAGTGAAACGAAACGCAACGCTTAAAAAATGAACTTGGAAAATACTTTATTTTTTCTTCAAATCCCTTTTTTTTTATACTAGTTAGTGATAGATTTACTTTAATTTCCTGAAAAATAGTTGGCAACCTAGAGAGACGTGGTAAGGTGATGGTTGCTACAAAGACGGACTTAGAACAATCCAATAAAATTCCCCAAAGCTGAGATTCGAATCCGGGACTGAGTCTGAAACCAGTGGCACAGTGCCAGTGGCGCGCCACTGGACCATAGAGGCGGTGGGTGATTTTAATAAGGTCATGGTGAATTAAAAAAAAATAAGTCAAAACATAATACTATTTTAAAATGAAACGTTTCCCGATAAACCAAAACATCTATTCGAAGTAGCACAGTTGGACTCCTAAACTTATTTTACGTATATGTTTGAATGATGAGTTATTTGTTATATCTTATCGCTTATTAAAGAAAATAATAGAGTTGAATTTAGTCGATTAATGTCAGATTCTGGAAATGTTAAAGTAAGTAAATAGCCTCTATCTGTTCCACTGCTGGGCACTCCATCATTGAAATCAAGTCATCACTACTATACAATATACACTACTATGAGTAATGGCTTAACCACAACGCTTGCCAATGCGGGTTGGTGATCACGAACCTGGGGCCCGAACGCCTAACCAATCGCTCTGACTTCGTGTGTCGTCATCTTGTCGTTTCGTGCCGCCTATAAAAGCAATATCGAAAGCTATAGCCTTTAGCTTTTGATATTGCTTTCATAGGCGGTGCGAGGTTGCAAGATGACGTCATAAACTATACGCGTAGTCAAAGCGATCGGTTATGCGGTCGGGGGGCTGGGCTATGTATCGGAAATCCAAAAACACACTGCCGACCTGTGAATCGAACCCAAGACTTTCGGGTACCAGGCCAAGCGATTTGCCACTCGGCCGGCGAGACTGGAAATGAACGTTAAGTAAAAAATGAAATTATCAAATTATTATTAATTAAATTAAAGGTTTTATTTAAAGTTACAGGTCTTCCCGTGGAGTATCTATCTTCTGTGCCACACCGTCTACAGCCATCTCAGAATATTTAATCAGGGTACTGTCCCAAAACTTCTCTCTTTCGCCCAAGGGGTCAACATCCATTCCAAGGTTCTTGGAAATGTGAAGGTAGTTGAGATTATCACTCCCCTTGTCTATGGGTTGCCAGGTTATATTCTTCAAAATATCATCACCCTTTTTGGGAGTGGGATTTCTGTAATAAAAGGTGCAAAGAAGATTATAATATTAGTATTATAATTTGTGCTGGTGTTGTACAGATTAATGAATGGTTTGTCAAACCATTTTGTATTCTCAGTTAACAATTTATACCATGCATCTGGTGTAGTTGATATATGGATATATGTATAAAGACTGAAACATAAGATAGCGAGTTTAAATCATAAAGGGGACGCTTGTTATCGTCGTCTCGTAGGTAATAGTATAAATCATGTGCGCGGTTAGCATATGCAACCATAGTTATATTCTAGGTCAGGAGGTAGTGTGTGATAAAAAGACACATGCATACCTACACAAAATTTAAAATTTTAATATTTATTGTGTTTAGCTCTCTTTAAAGATTATATTTAATGTACTGTTAATAAGAAGGGGTTAGCAGGAGCTAACTCCTTCGAATAAGCGACAGAGCATATGCAATAAGTGGAAAGAAGAAGATTAAACTACGTTTGTCGCATACAAATCAACCCAATTATAATTAATATTATACTTCTTCGTATAGTTTTGTTTAAAAAATTAGCAAAATAGTAAGTATATTTTGTCATCATTATCTTCTTAGCTAAAAGACGTCCACTGCTGGCCATTGGCCTTCCGGGCCTTCCCTAAGGAATTCCACAACAACCAGTTTTGTGCTGCTCTCATCTAGCGGCTACCCCCGACCTTCACCAGATCGTCGGATCACCTCAAACTTTGTCGTAATTTGTATAAATTTAAAACAAATGTTATACCCTTACCTAGTCTTTGCAAAATTAGTCCACAAACGGATCATCTTTTTGATTACTTTGATTTCATTTTGTACAGTCATCAAACTTTTGACATGATCATAGTTTTTCCTGATGCGAGCACAAACATGCAAGTAGCACAGCTCATCTCCAGCAGAAGCCCCCCAATTCTCAATGCCACCTCTCGTATTGGTAGCTATAAACAGCAAATTTTCATTCAATGAACCGTGAAAATCAAACACGTAATAGAAAATTGGTGACTTCAGTTCAGCAGCAATCCTTTTTGCTGCAAAATTTATAGCATAATTTTGTAACGTATCCCCAACGTACACCACGTACTGCATTATGTTTTCGTAATGTAAATATCCATCTTTCAAGTAGAAGTCTTTGATATCCTCCTTGAAGTCATTGAAAGCAGTGTTGTTGAGGTCGAACCTAAAGTCGGATCTGATTGGAAAGTGCACGAAGAAATCATCCATGCTTGACAACAGCCTTGGTTCAAAGAGAAGGTAAGATGCATGATCTAAACCCTCTCTCGAATTGAAACCTATCAAAACTGGTACGTCGTTGACAATTCTAGCGGTTTCTGGGAGCGACGTTACAATTGCGTCTGCATTTTCGGGTTCAATTGTTGGGCTGAAGGGGAGCACGGTTTTCTGATACTTTTCATACTCTTTAATATCTACGACATCATTTTCTTTTTCGTACAATTTGATTACATCGATTTCTTGTAACGCTTTGAGTACATTTTCACTATCATCAGATTTAATATCGACAAGTTCAGCCAATTTGAAAGCAAACTGTTTTGGTTTCTCCGGAAAATATATTGCTTCAAAGGCGGTGCCACTCTGCATAGTAATTGCATGGAAAAGACCAGTAGCTTGTTTAGTATAAAGCATTAAATTGGCTACAGATGCTCCTCCTTTGCTACCCATTAAAGTAACACGGTCCGGATCACCACCGAAGTATTTAATGTTCTCTTGAACCCATTTCAAACCTAACAGATAATCTCTTAAGCCATTGTTGGCTGGTATAGCTTCATCCTCAGTTGTCAAGTACCCCAAAATACTGAGGCGATAGCTTATTGTGACTACAACAACGTTTTCTTCAGCAAGGAGTTCTGGAGAGTATTTTTCAGTACCATTATACCCAGTTCGGAAATTGTCATGGTAGTCGAAAACCATGACTGCAGCAAAGCCTTCCAAGCTTGGAGTGAAGACGCTGATATATAAGCAATCTTCTGAGCCAGATATGCCGTATTTTTCACCATTACGCATTTTTGTGTTGTGTTGGACACATGTAGGTTGATTTTTGTAAGCTTCGTATGTTCCGTCCCATCCTTGATGCGGTTTAGGTGGCTGGAAAGTTAAAAATATTTGTTTGTCATAAATCATTTACACGAAAATGCAATTTGTATTTTCATTTATACTCGTAAAAGGGTTATCCTCAAAGGCTTATTACAATTCAGAGGAAATGGCTATCTTATCTTTAACTGTCGGAACCCAACTATTCTACCAAGATTGTCATAACCAAGCTAAAGACAATATTATGTGCCCCGCTGGGAATCGCGACCGGTATTTTCATTATTACACCACAGAGTTGGTTAACAATAAATAAGTAGTTACTCTATAATGACAAAACTATAGAGCTAAATAAAAACAAACCAATGTAACAAGTAGATACAAATCACAATAAATATTTTTGTAAACGCTTTTTGTTACACGCAAAAAGAAAGTGTTAAATAGTTTACCTTAAACCTTAATCCTCCCAGGGGGGGCTCCGCATAAGGGATTCCTTTAAAAGAGTAATAGTCTTTCTCCGCAAGAAAAGTTTTTTCTACTTTTCCAGACAGTAGACCTTGTTTTAATTTTGTTTCAACGGTTTTATCGCAATTAAATTCTTGTAACACAATCACTAATAGTAGTGCACAAACAGAAACATGATGTTTTTTTCGTAACATTTTAATATCTTAATTTGTTTCTGTTACTTAAACTTCATTATTAGCACTGGAACGTGTTACATTTAATGTTAAAAGATAACGTTAAAAGGTACACGTACTGTGTGATTATTAGTGCTGTACCTACTGCGATGATAAAAAACGATAATGCGACTTGGTACTGATAAATTAATAATTAGGTTCTATCTCAGTTTACCTGTTTATAACCCATATCGTATCGGTTTAATCTCTGGGAAATCCACATCAGTTGGTCTAATCAAAACCAAACGTAAAGGAAATGTTAAGCTTTTGCCCCCGTTGTTGTCGACAAATGGCAGTTGGTAATAAACCCATGAACCCATAATGGGCCAATGTGGTGGGTCATAGGCTCATAAGACTCAAAATCACAGTTTGGGCTAAGTTTATAGAAGAAAGCCTGAACCTATTGAATTCTTTAAAAAATAAATTCATTTGCCGTAACCGTAAAATTAAATATTATGATTCATCATCAGTCCACACGTCCACTGCTGGACATAGGCCTCTCCAAGTGCACGCCACTAAGCACGAACCGCGGCTACCGCATCCAGCCACCTTGCGAAGATCGTCGTTCCACATCTGAGGGCGTCCTACACTACGTTTGCTGATACGCGGTGTCCGCTCAAGAACTCGTTTACCCCATCGGTTATCGGTTCTGCGGCTAATATGGCCGGCCCACTGCCACTTCAGCTTGCTAATCCTGTGGGCTATGTCGACGACTTATATTATGATTGTATTTAAATAAATATTAGGAATTATTTATTATTATTAAATATTATTATTAGGATTATTTAAAATTAAATAATTTTACGGAATTTTAGTAATGACGTAACGCTATGATTTAGTATTTTATCAAAAAAATATTAAATTTATGTTTAAACTTCCCATCTGACCTTTTTATTTCTGCTGAATGGCTATAGATATGGTCGACAACGAAAGTAGCTGTGCAACTTCGTACCATGTCATAACATCAATGTATTACGGTAATTAAAGTAAGGAAGCGACTAACATGTTTGGGATGTTGCTATGACAAAGTACTTAAGTGCTTAGCGACTATAGTTGCCAGCTTTAAGACAAATGACATCTCTCTTTGAGGCAGAGACTACAAATCACAACTTGTTTCTTTTCTGAACATATTTCTCTCACCTCGCCTATTTATTAATTAGTTGCTATGGATAAAATAGTTGTAAGAGCCATGTACTTTTTGAGAAATAAATTGATTGATTGATTACCTTTAGCACATTACAATACGTGTCAAATATGCAGTGTACTACATAAAATTTCATATTAGCATGTCGACACACCATTACACTCAGATATTGGGACATCTCCCACTAAAACATAGAAGAAAACATCGCCCAAGTCTGAGTCAGACTCCTTCCATCGTCCAGAGTCTAAAGTATGTCCTAACCACAGTATATGCTTTTAAAACTGTGTCCTAACTATGGTTTTATTTTCCGATTCATTATTAAGTTTTCATATAGGCACCAAAAAGCGATCAATCATGCTTGTATTGTAATACTAAGGGTACCTGAAACTTTAATTTAAATTACGTATTTCTTTATGCCTTGCGATTTATTGGATCTACATTACTAGGAGACGTAGGATATTGTTGAAGTGAAAACATTTCGCACACCGGAACAGGAGAGCAAGTCTAACTTGAAGGTGGCAAGATGGCTGCCGAAACCATTTGCAAGTGGTAAGACAGGAGAAGAAGCGAGGATGTTAAGCATCTATGTAGTGTCCCACTGCTGAGCAAAGACTTCCCATCTACATCTCCATTCGTCTCTATACCAACTCGCCTCATAATCATAACGCACCGGCAAAAACTGGTAAAACCTAAGGGTTTGGCCTGTCACGTGTCTGGTGTTCGTCACAATTGGAATAGGGGTTACGTTGAGTTTAAATAGTTGAATATCACAATAAGGCAAAATTGGTGTTTTAAAATTTTATATTTATCTACAATTCATCTTTAGTGTCTTTAATTATTCCATTGACAGCTAGTTTAACGTATTTTTCCAGGAACTTATCCCAGTAGGAGACAGTTTTGTCGTGCAGCTTGCTCTTCAACTCCAGCTCATCGCTGATCACCAGACATTCCTTGTTCTCCTTGCTTGCCGGTTTCCATTGGAACTCATCACCAGGTGGCGTGGGGTTACTGAAATGGTAAATGATAAGTATAGTCAAAGCGTTCATCATTTAAGCAGTTTCTGCAATCATTTGGAAGGGACGATAGTAAATGGTGCATTATTGATTTCCTATTTTTATTTCATTCAATAAAAGTAAGAGTATCAACGTGGTATGGTTGCGAAAATTATATTGTAAAACTACTTTATATAATGAAATGGAATACAAAAGTATAGGTAGCCTTAACTCTAAAAAAAAGGTTCTTCCACCACACCCTGGTGACATGATATTATAAAGGTATACGTTTAGTTACAAAGACAGCAGCTACGCACAAAACTATAAAAAATATACACTATTAAAACAATAATAATAAATAAAAATAATAACTAGTCGGTTTATAATTCTTGTTATCACGGGAGGACTTAAAATTTGCTAAATAAGGGCGGCTTGCACAACGCCTCACTAAATACGTTTAGCGCTAAACACGTTTAAAATGTCATTCCATTACTGTCATTTGTTGGAAGTTGAAAGAGACAGAATGATACTTTGAACATGTTTAGCGCTAAACGTATTTAGTGAGGCGTTGTGCAAGCCGCATATTGATATGTTAAATCAGGAATAGCATGACAAAAAAAACTTGTTGCTGTGTAATTCTTACCCAGTTTTCGCAAAGTTAGTCCAGAGTCTGACCATGTTTCTCAATACCTTCATTTCTTCCGAGTCGACATCTTTCATCGCTTTCATGTAAGCTTTCTTGATAGGCTTACAGACAAACAGATAACATAGCTCATCGCCAGTGGTAGCTCCCCAAGTGCCATCGATCGTGACGGCATTTTTCAAATTGATTTGTTTCCTCAAATTGAAATCGCCGCTATAGTCAAACGTATAGTAGTACACCGAAGACTTACTTTCGTTTGTGTATTTTCTTACTGTGTAATCGGTGGGGTAGAACACGAACATATCCTGATTATAACTTATATATTCGCCTGGCGAGTTTATTTTGACATAGCCTTCAAGGAAATACTGATCTTTCATTTCTTGCAAAGCTTGGCGATACACCTCCGAGTGGATATCAAAATGGTGGTCTACCCTGTATGGAAAGAGAAACACAAAGTCTCTATCTGCAAACGTAAGGTACATAGGCTTCCGTAGAAAACGTTCTGACAACTCAATGCCTTCTCGAGAATTATATCCTATCATGATGGGTATATCAAGGTCAATCGTTTTCTTCTCAGGGTATTCTGTGATGACCGCATCAGGGTGGTCATGCTCCACAATGGGGCCGAATGCAACGATTCCTTTCTGATAGGTGCGCGCTTCATCAGCATGGACTGATCGTTCTTCTCTTTCAGTCAGTAAAGCAGCATTTACAGTAGATAATCTCTTTAGTAAGTACGAGCTGGTTGTTGCATGCTCCTCTAGTGCTATAGAGTAGTCGATCGCTCTCTTACGACCGTTCGGATTCAAGTACATGCTGTTCCATGATGTTCCACTCTGCAGTATGACAGCACTAAATAAACCTTTTGCTTTAGGACTATGCAACAACAAATCAACCAGTACAGCACCACCATTATTGCCCATTAAGGTAATTTTATCTGGATTCCCTCCAAACTTATTAATGTTTGTTTTAATCCATTTGAGAGCTAGCAGAACATCTCTGATTCCATTGTTACCGGGAAGTAAGTCATCTTGAAAGGACAAGAATCCGAAAGCGCCGATTCTATGTTGTATTGTAACGACGATTACGTCTTCTTTCATGAAGAAGTCTGGTCCATACTCTTTGGAGGCATTGTATGCAATCTTGAAGTGTTCATTGTATAGGAATACAATGACAGGCAGAGCGGGGTCGTCGTTATTAGGTAGCTTCGGGGTATTAATAGTAAGGAACAGGCAATCTTCGCTGCCAGCAAATCCATAGTTTTTCAACGGTCTAACGGGCAAGTTGAAATGAGCACATGGCTTTTTTTCCTTCTTGTTTTCTAAAACGTCATCCCAACCAGGGTGAGGTTTGGGCGGCTGAAATAATACAAACACTCCATCAGAATACGGGATAGTGTTACTTTCAAATCAATTAAGGTAAAAAAATAAAAAGATTACTAAACTGGAAACCACGTACATACAAGGCTTTTTAATGCTGACATAAATTGTTTTTATTTGTGTTGAAGTGTATACAAACGCTGAATTAAATAACTTTTGTTAGTAATTTTGTATTTAAGTGGTCATCATCATCATCAGCTCATTATATGTCCCCACTGTTGGGGCACGAGCCTTCCCTATGGATGGATAGGGAGTATGGGCCATAAACCACCACGCGGGCCCAGTGCGGATTGGTGGTTGTTAACGACTGCTAATGCAGCCGGGACCAACAGCTTAACGTGCATTCCGAAGCACGGAGGAGCTCAAGATAATCAATTTCTGGTCACTCATCCGATGACCGGCCTTTGCGAAAGTTGCATAACTTCAGCAATCGTAAACCGAGCGCGTTAACCACTGCGCCAACGAGCTCCTCAAGTGCTCCTTTAAGTGGTCAATTTATAAGAACTGAAGCTTTTAGTTCGGCCACGCGTGGAGTAGTCTTTGTGTTTCTATCAGGCGGGGCGTATGCTTGCCGGCTCAGTTAAATAAAAATAATACTTTTAAAACTTACCTTATATCTGTTAACACCTAATGGAGCTTCCGCATAAGGTATGCTATAAAACGAGTAGAATTTCTCATCTTTAATTATGGAAGGCACTTCTACACCAGCCACTTTCCCAGAAGTAGTGTCCACTACGAGATTTCCTTTAACTAGACTAAATAAACAAAGTAAAATACAGAATAACTTTAAAACGTCCATTTCGTTAATGGTCGAATGTATATAAATAATTGTTGCAGTAGTCGGTTATTATTTCATATGAAAACTGACGTGTTCTTTCTGTAATCTTTGCTAATCTTTGTCGGTGCTTAGGTTTATCGTTAAAGTAAACTGATAAGTTGTGTTAATTTATTAAATGCTGTTTAAATATTATTGCTCTTATTAATAACTATCACTTGGCAAATTAATTAATGTACACATATGTTCAATAATGTATATTATATTAAAAAAAAACATATAAGAGTACTTATATACTTTGAATTTCAGTGCTGTTTATGTGAAAGAATAATACATTATTTTTATAATTGTGTATAAAAAATACAACAAAAATATATGAAGTACTAAAGATTACTTCGGAAAATTAATTATTATTTTAAAATGACAAGAACGGAAATAATGACTGGAGATTATTAACCTGGCTTAGGGTTTAGGGAATCTTTAAAATTTAATTATATAATTATAAGAAATAGATATAAGTACAATAGAAAAACATACAAATAATACCTAGTTGGATAGTTAATAAATACTCGAACTTCGACTCAACAGACTATAGCTTCTTTTATAATAATTAGATAATAAGGACAAAAGTACTTAGTGAATAAATTAAAAACCCAATCAAACTATAGTTCATCTTTATTATTATTATTTATAATACTTATATTCAATACTTTTTGCTCCCACTTCTTCAAGGAGTCATCCCAGAATTGAAACCTATCTTTCAGTAAATTTGATTTCACCTCTATTTGTTTTCCTATATAAAGATATTCCCTAGTGTCGTTTCTATATACAGGCCATTTCAAACCATTTAATGTCGTATCTTTCTCAGGCGTCGGGCTCCTGAAATACAAAAAATACAATATCTATATTATTTATAATTTTATATCTACAATGCTTCATATAGTTACAAGATAAAATTTAACTAGATAAATCAATCAGTCTCAGGAACCTTGAGTGGGAATCGAGCCCGATCCTTAGATTACCAGTCCATTACCAGAGTATCCAGAGCGGTCAGAACCGCTGAGCTGCCGAGACCCCAACTAGTTGAATTCTTCTACATCCTAAATAAAGTACCTACAGAAAGTCCTGATTGTTGTATAGTAGATAAGTAACACAGGGTTGGACCTTAGTAGAGAAAGACAGCTCTTACAGATGCCTGCCTTAACTACGTATTAACGTTTTCTCAACTTTATTATTTTAGAAATTAACGATTTTGTGCGTAAATGTATATAATATAATATACTATAATGTATAATATATTTATAATAATATATTATATTATTATAAGCAACATAAAACGACAATACAAGATGGAGTATTTTCTGAATGCGTTCATCCTTTTTTTAACTCCTGCTAATTTTAAAAGTTCCTGAATGTTTAATATCTGCTTTTTATGGTGCGTTAAATCTCTTACAGTGTTTTGCAATCAATACAAGTGAAACCTGATTTAATTAGAAATACACCACTGTTGAAACCATTTCAGCCGTCCCGTAGGGATTTTACCAGGAGCATGCATCAGACTTCGTGCCATATCAATAACTGTTCGATTGAAAAGTGATAAGTAAGTTTTAATTTTAATGGTTGTGATTTTCGCTGCAAGCCAACGGTATAACGATACTGTGAAGTTACTATTACAGTCAATAGTCGATAAAGGATATTTAACTAATTATAATAAAACAAATCAAATCAAATTAGTAAGAAAACAAATTAAAATGCCAACTTTGATTACCCGTATTTCACGAAGTTGGTCCACATCTTAATCAAATTTCTTTGCGTAATAAATTCTTCAGACATTGTTTGGTTGTGTTTCAGATATTGCAGCTTCAAGTCAGGACAGCAAAACAAATAGCAAAGCTCGTCGCCTCCGGCAGCCCCCCAAGTACCTTCTTCTTCGGTGGACAGTTTCAAGATATTGTTTTTGTTTTCGTTCAAATCACTGACATAGTCGAAGTAATAATAGTACAGAGAGCTCGACGTTCTCTCTGAATAAGCTTTAACGGTATAATCTACAGCATATCCCGTCAGCACATCTCCCAAGTATGTTGCATGATCACTAACACTATCAATTGTAATTTTACCTTTCTTAAAATAAAATCCTTTTACTTCATTAATGACTTCGTAATAACTATCATCTAATGGATCGAGCTTAAACTTAACTCGAATGGGAATTAGCAAAGGAAAGTCTTTCTTAAGAAAATGAATGTAACGTGGCTCGATGAGATATTCCAAATTCGCCTGTAATCCCTCACGGGAGTTGAATCCAATCATAATGGGGATGTTTATATTTTCGTTAGTCTCTTCGGGATATCGGGTTATAAGCCCGTCCGGTTGCTTCTCCACAATGGGACTGAAAGCTAACGTACTCCTTTGATTCTCCTTGAAGTAATCTTGTGTGTTAGCGTGAAGCTCTTTCAGCAATAATTCAGAAGCTGAAATTCTGTTTAAGTCTTTCAGTAACACGGAATTACTGCTGGACCCCGTTTTTAGTAATTCACCCAATTTGAATGCTCGTTGTCGAAGTTCCTCTTGTAAATATGTGGAACTCCATGACGTACCGCTTTGTAATATAGCGGAACGGAATAAACCTTTCGATTTTGAGTGTAGTAATAAGTCAACGGCCACGGCCCCTCCTTGTGATCCCATCAATGTAATTTTATCGGGATCTCCACCGAATCTTTTGATATTATTCTTTGTCCACTCCAGCGCTGTAACAATATCTTTAAGCCCACCATTACCGGACACAATGTCATCCTCTAAAGAGAGAAACCCAAATACGGATAATCTGTGGCTCAATGTGACAATGACTACGTCTTCTTCAATGAAAAAGTCTGGAGAATAGTCCTTTGTTTTGTTGTAAGAGCCCGCGAAATATTCATTGTACAGGAAAACAATGACGTTGCGCATTTTCTCATCTATTTTTGGGGTAAATATGTCGAGGTAAAGGCAATCTTCCGAGCCATAATGTCCCAGAGGTTGACCCTTTAGTACGTTAGTGTTAAATTGGATACATGCCCGCTTTTCTTTTGTGGCAATAAGGACATCGTTCCAAGGCTCAATGGGTTGAGGTGGCTGAAAATTTAAAATTTTATAGATACGTAGGTACATAAAATTAATTCACTTGCATTATATGGGTTTGTAAACTTTTTGTTTAAAACTATTGCCTTACTTGTAATAAAATTCTTTCACGTTAAAACGGAGTGATCAACGTAATTATTTGCAAAGAGATATTTGGATTCCACAAGAGTACCTAAGACTACTTATTTTATTCTGGTCAAGCACTATCTATATGCTCTCAGGAGGACGCGATAAAGATTTTTGGGATAGATCGAATTCCTCGTAGGCAAAACAGAGGACGAAAAGTAAATTACCTTATAAGTGTAACTGCCGTATATTGATGTACTTGAATGAAAAAAATACCTATAACGAAGTAAATACTATGTAAGTATCTACGATAATATTTTTTCATTTATGCTAACGTCTGTCTCTGAGTGCTGTAGTTAGTTATACTTTTAAAAATACACAAGCCTAACTTTAACATACTACAACTAAAAACTTTTTAGATAATATCAAGTTAAACAAAGTCTAAGGAGGATTAAGTTATTAAGTAAGGAGGTTTGAACGTAGTATAATGGTACAAACATAGTACAAACTTCCGTAGTAAAACGTACGAGAACAAAGTTCTATGTTCGGCCTATGATAACAATTTACAAATCACAAGTAATAACAACTCACCAAAAACCTTAAATCCTTCACCGGAGGTTTGGCAAAAGGGATTCCCATAAAACCGTAGTATTCCACTTCGTTCAGTAAACTCTTTAGAGTTTTTCCTTGTACTTTCCCATGAGTGGTTTCTACTATTGGCTTCTCCGCACAAATTAACGTTGAAGCTATAGTAACAAGTAAAATTTGACCTATTTTAAAACACATTTTTCATATATACAATTTTCATATTTTATAAAAATACAGCTATAACTGTATCACGTTTAGCGAGACTTAGATAAACACTGATCCGTTGGAGCGAATGATATCGGCTATCGTTATTAATCTATATGGTAGCCAAACCTAGTGTCATAAATATTTCTGTTTCCCTATTTCTCTAAAGTAAGAGTCCAATATTCATCCAATAACGTGCGTAATACATGTTAGCACGTGGTGTAAGAAGACATTTGGACATTATGTTTCAGTCACATATTCCCAACCATGGCATAACGGAATCTTTTACATGATGTCTATATAGATAAAATTCTCGTGTCACATGTTAGTTGCCATACTCCTCCGAAACGGCTCAATCGATTTTTATGAAATTTTATATGTATATTCGGTAGGTCTGACATTCGGTCGTAATCTATTAATTATACCCCTAAGTGATAAGGGTGGCCCACTCCAATTTTTTATTTCATTTTCCAATACAAAATGTTCCTAGCTGTGTGAAACATACGATTTGTTTATTTTGTCTTCATGGAAACTGTCAAAGTGGTACGAAGACCGCCGGGCCAGCTAGTAAGTATATAAAAAAATTCGATAACGTAAGTTATACACAATTTTTACTTAATCCTACAGCGAAAAAGCTCTTAGCATTAGTAAGTACAGACACCTACCATAATATACATAAAGTTCAAAGTCTAATAAGGAAATTGGACTTCTTGGCGGGAAAGTGAAGAGTCATGTCTGTGGATTTTTTATTTTTTTATTTATGTTATGTCGAATATTAATGTGAAATAATGGTGGATTATTTAACAGTTAAGTGTTCGTGAGTGTGCATGAGTGTTGGCAAATGAAACAAAACAGTGCAACGGCACTTTTCAAATTCTCTCAAGAAGTTCGCCGCGTGAGGACTTAGTAAAGCCCCACATCTTTACTGAGCTACTCGAGGGGTTGGGGGGTATATCATTTCTCACTTTTCTGTTCTATATTATTCATAATCATCATAAAGGAAATATTGTCTATTTTTATGTATTACTAGTAAGAAAAAACTTTGATACTAAATGTGCTAATCGCACGAGGCCATCAACTAATAAAAAAATGAAAAAAAAAGGAAATTTGATCGTTTGTGGCAATACTGATGTGCAGGTGTGTGTATGTAAAATGAAGTAAGTAACATTTATTGACATGCACAACATATAAAGAGAGAAGAACAGAACTCGTCAATTAAAACAAGCTGCATGGGATCGCAGAAAATTTTGTATACAGATCTCCGAACTTCAGTATGAAGATGGTACTAAATGATGATGATGACAACCTATAACGATAAAGGTACCAGTTGGTAACCGACTCCACGCAGCAGCAGCAGACGTGTCATCGCGTCACTACTGGTTTATATGTATTTCTATGAAATTCGTGAATATAAATAAATAAATAAATTTCTTTATTAATCCTACACAAACATTACAAATTTATAAAGGGAGTTATAATACTAGTAACCTAAAATTGTGAAGGACTGGTGCCTGAAATGGGTTTATAACAAACCTATAGCACAGGTCACCAGGCCCCACCCGCAGAAAGAATACAGAGTTAATTTAAGACAAAAAATAAACTAGTTGAACTAAACAGTACTTAAGACTAATTTAATCTAAACTAGCCGAGCCATAGTGGAGTGGAGTGTAGGTAAAGTGAGTGTAAGGTGTTAGTGAACATGTAGCGTTTGTGTGTGGGTGTATGTGTGGATGTCGCGACGACACGTCGTCTGCTGCTGCTGCTGCGTGGAGTCGGCTACTAACTGGTACCTTTACTGGGTAGGCAGGCGCTTCGCAGACAGAGCAACTTCGACCTCCGTATTGCGGCAACCAGCAACTCGCAACTAAATCGATAATAGAATCAGTTTAAATTGCTGCATAGTTGTGGCATAGTTGCTTGTACAACTGCTGCTAATATTGTTATTGTGGCTAAATACTTAGATAGTTGGAGGGTAGTAGCTAAATAGGCGAACTTAGATCTAGTTTTGCGAAATATATGTGTTGGCTACATAAACAACAACGCCTTTGCATTTATAATAGTTTTTTCGTGCGAAAGAGAGGTACATATATATCGTTTCCTCTTTCTTCTCTGCATCCATCTGGTGTAACCACGCAATATTCGTAGCTCCGTTTAAACTATATGTTATATCTTGTAATACTTACAGTGTAATTGTCCTGTAAAAGGCATTAAAAGTCATCTCAATTTTCCTTGAGTGTATTATATTGTTTTCTAAACTTTACGCGAACACTACACATTGAAATGAAACAACTTATACGGATCTACTTGCGTTTATTTTAAACATTACGTTACGTTTAATGTATATCCTGACGTTTCGAACCCTTTGCAGGGTCCGTGGTCACAGGGAGACTGAGGTGTTGGTCGTCTCATAATTAGTTAGCAGCTTGTATACCCTCATTTAAATTGAATCCAGATAAAGCTTAATATGCCTGCAACACGAAGGACCCTTGACGCAATATTGACCACCATCCAGAGCAAATGGCGAAATCTATACATAATGAAATGAAATGAAATGAAATGAAATGAAATGAAATGAAATGAAATGAAATGAAATGAAATGAAATGAAATGAAATGAAATGAAATGAAATGAAATGAAATGAAATGAAATGAAATGAAATGAAATGAAATGAAATGAAATGAAATGAAATGAAATGAAATGAAATGAAATGAAATGAAATGAAATGAAATGAAATGAAATGAAATGAAATGAAATGAAATGAAATGAAATGAAATGAAATGAAATGAAATGAAATGAAATGAAATGAAATGAAATGAAATGAAATGAAATGAAATGAAATGAAATGAAATGAAATGAAATGAAATGAAAATGAAAATGAAATGAAATGAAATGAAATGAAATATGTTTATTAGAACACAGTACAAACTTATGTAGGTACTTAAAACAAAACAAACAAATTATAATAAAAATGTGTGTTCTAAAAGGACTCCACTCAGCATATGTTGCAGTAGTGGACAAAAACTACAACGCTGATCTTCCGTGGAGACCTATTTTGTGTAAATTTTGTGTACATAGCACAACCTCTACCAAAATGTTGACACAAACACATACAGACGAAGAAGTCTTCAAGTGCCTTGGCTAGTTTCTAATTTCACAGAAATTAAGCCGAATATTCATGGTATTCATTCGTATGCGTAACACAAGAGCGCCCTAATTTGTTTGATGTTGATGACTGGCTCCGCCGCTGTGACCACAACTGTCCCTCGTCAACGACTGGGGGGTCGGGAGGAATCTCAAATATTCAGGCTGTTTGCTTTTAGGGAGTGCGTAGGCGAACGATTGCGTTAGCAAATTTTAAACTCTTTGGTTCAGTACGGATTGGAACTTGCGATTTCATTGCGCATTTTTGAGGACCATTAACGTAGTGTCTGATTTATCATTCATCATGGATTTATCTTTTAATTGTTTTTGGTACCAAACGTAATATTGTAATAATTATAAACAAACAGTTGTTATGAGAAAACCATGCCCAAACTTAATGGCCAACAGTGTACAGTGTTATTGTTGAATTACTGAGCACACGCCCAAACTAAATTAATTAAGAACATTGATTGCTGTTGGTAATGTAAATAATAAAGTAACAAAGACCCATCCTATATCATATTTATACGACGTCAATTGCGGATATTTTCAAGTCTGGTTTTTCACCCAATTATAATATTCATTTTATCGAAAAGTATATTATCAAATTACTGCACCATTTGAAGATGACTCAGGATTCAGGAAACTTACGCACATTTATTGCGGAAGGAACCACATTCAAACACCAGTATTGTGGTACTGTAACTGTATTTTATTTTTCGTTTTCTGCATTTAGGTCAATAACTTGTAGTAATCAATTGCTTGAAAACTATGATTATTACTTACTAAAAATAAATAAACTACTTAATTCAAAATAATTTATTACATCAATTCAGTACATAATAATAATAATAAAAAAACAAAAATACATAAAAACAGCCGCTGCTCAATCAAATAACCCTTGTATATACATCATCATCATCATCATTTTGACGACCTCCTTGGTCGAGTGGTTTGTACACCGGTTTTCATGGAGTCACCATCTCTGAGGTCCCGGGTTCGATCCCCGGTCGGGTCAATTTAGAAATTATTGTTTTTCTAAATTGTTTCGGATCTGGGTGTTTTCTATGTATAATAAGTATGTATTTAAGTATTTTAAGTATGTTTATCCGTTGCCTAGTAACCATATAACGAGTTTCATAACGAAGCTTCTCTTGGGCTAGATAATTGGTGTGAGTGTAGGAAAGTTTATTATTTATTTAGTTTATTTATACAGTCTCAGGAATCTCGAGTGGGAATCGAACCCACGCACGGCTTGGATTATCGGTCCAATGCTCTGACCGCTGAACTACCGAGACCCCAGAAGTAACTACTTATAGCATTGTGATTCCAAACATTAAAATAATAAAAAATATATTTCTTCTTTCAATAGGCATTAAGACACATTGTAAATAGTTCAATAGTAAAATTTTGTAGTGTATTGACGACTTTCATCAAATCATCAAAATTATCAAAATCACAAGTGAGTATAAACATCGCAAACCATTCAAAATAATTGCAATTTAAAATGCCGATTTTCAATCTTGTTACGCCATTTCGCTTTTTTTTAGCTAATTTATTTATAGTCCTATATAGATGGGGTGGCTCCAGGTTTTTCTAAAATTATCCATTAAACTTAGAATGCTCGTCCAGCTCAATGACAATGAACGTGTTCTGATACAATCAGTCCATTATTTTTATGTTCCAAAAGTTCATGTTATGAAAATAACTTCACGCTTTTTAGAATAGTTTACACTAACGTGGATCGTTTTGGCTGTTAACATAATCTCATACACTCTTATTATACTGAAGAAAGATGTCGTTTAACACTTGGGTAGGCAGTTTTACAAAATAAATCATGAAACACACCATTAATATATTTTATGTGTATTTGAACGTCGGTGTCCTTGCCACTATCGAAGGAAATGTGTTTGTGGAAGTAAGGAACAGTACATTCATTGGAAAACAGTTGATAAGTGTTTTTGAGAACAAGGTTTTTAAGGCTTTTTGGAACATACCGTATGCAGAGCCTCCTTTGCGGGAACTAAGATTTAAGGTAAGTCTATGAAATGTAACATACACGCCTTGCTGAAACCAACATTCAAAGCAATATTATACGAGTTCATCATCAAAGATTTCATAAACGTTTCCTTAATTCAACATTAAGCAATTTGTTATGTTATTATAACGTAATGGGATACATGGTTATATTACATTTCAATTAAGTAAAATGCCTGCTTATTTTGTTCATTTCGTATGTTTGATAAGGGTCGTTGCCTTTTCTTTGCCAATTCTTTACAGAAATGTATATTATTTCAGCCACCCACATTAAAGGAATGGAGTAATGGCACTTTTGACTTCAGCAGTATGCCGAAAGAGATGTGCAAATGCTACAACGAGGATTGTCTTTACTTATCCGTTTACACGCCTGCGTTCTACAGCCAGTCGTTCAACCTTCCAGTACTAGTTTGGCTGGAAGGCGATCGTAAATCACAGATCCCAGATGCTTTCATCGAACAAGGAATCGTGGTCGTCATGGTGACATATAGAAATGGTATTTTTGGATTCCTTAACACAGGAGATGACTTTGCGCAAGGTAATATGGGAGCTAAAGATGTACTTTTGGCCTTGAAATGGGTTAATAAATATGTTGGGTCATTTGCTGGTGATCCAACTACTGTGACAGTAGCGGGAGCAAGGAATGATGCTACAATCGTAGCGTCTCTGCTTCTCACTCCTAATGCTGAAAGCTTATTCAAAAGGCTTATAGTTATGAGCGGCAGTGCCCTTTCACCTGCGGACTATAGAAATTACAATTTCGATGTCATGAACAAACTGTACTGGAACTTAAATGGACCTTTCGAGAAATTGAACCGCACCAATCTATATGAGATGCTGAGAAACTATTCTACAGGAGAACTGATGGAGGCGTCACAAGTCATATTCGATAGCACGGAGGTTAGAGACAGTCAGAGGCTGATAAACACTTTCGGACCCAGCATCGAATGTTCAAATAATGCGTTCATGAAAAAATCCCCTTACGATGTTTACGAAACTCGACTTACTAATAACAATGTAGACCTTTTGATGGGTTATACGAGTTTGGAATCTCTCTACAAATTACAAGGTTTTGCCGAAAACAAAAAGCTTTTGAAGTATCTGAATTACAACTTCCAATATTTGTTGCCGTTCGAGGGAACAAAGGATGTGTACGAATCGAAGCGATACAGAAATATCAGAAGCAAAATAATGGACTTCTATTTCGTTAACGGGACAATTGGGGAGAGGAGCCTGAGACGATATGCGAAATATGTTTCAGATCAAGTGATTTATCCTTTGGTACGTCAGGTGCGGCTCCACGCGCAGGTTTCATGCAGCAATGTTTATTTGTACAGGTTCTCGTTCAAAGGGCTGTTCAATGAGGTTTGGGACTCCTCGGTGCAAAATCTGAATTGGACCGGAGCGACGTCAGGGGATGAACTTTGTTACCTATTTAGATGTAAATCGGCGAACGACCTGTACAATGGCGCTGGGGCGTCGTATGAAAGGCATTTCATTAAGAAAATTGCGAGGTTATTGGCAAATTTTGCTAAGTGCGGGTAAGGGTTATTGGATTGTAATGTTTTGTGCTTAAATTTGATTTCTGGTTAAAGTTGTATTAAATAGCAATTTATATAAAAGTTTCATATTAACTGTTTTACAATATACATATAATATAATATAATTATATAATTATAATTGTTTAAAATGGCAAAAATATTTTGGGTTTCCTTTAAATATTCGATGTTGATTACAAATGTTTGAAAAGACGTTATATTATTATGTAAAACACCAGTACAGTCATATATAGGTAACATTTGTCAACCCGAAACATAGTTATACTTTACACATACAATTCAATAATGTAAGTATATCACACAGATTATGATGATAGAATGTTCAACGGGAAGATTAATCGTTATATTGATTTAAATAAATTTTACGCAAATTTTGTTGCACACTAATTACAATTTGTTTCTCTTCACATTTCCCGAATTTTAAAGAGATTAATTTTGTATTTTGCAGGAATCCAACTCCAGATGCAAAGGATGAAGTTTTAGGTGATTTAAAATGGGAACCTTTGGGTTCCAAGAAATCTTTGAGAGCCTTGAATCTGAGTAGCAACATTAAAATGGTAAACGCACCGGAGGAGAAAAGAGTGAAGTTTTGGGATCAGTTAAAAAGTGAATTCTTTGTCGACAACTTTCACAAGGGGGAACTTTAAGTGAAATTGTGTTTGGGTAATGTACTTTGATATTCCTTGCGACCGAGTTTTTAGGATAATAAAAATTTGAGAGAGATTAAGGGTGCGCCGTCCGTAAGTGACAAGTGTCATATGTTTTATTTGAAATGTCGTCGTCCATATTTATTTGATGCCGCGCGGCCATACTTATTTTGTATGGGGAATTTAAGGTGCTTAATAAAATATAATTATTTAAATAACCACTTGATGAATCAAAAATGTAGTCTAGCAATTTATAGTAGTTTATCCATTGATGATTGTTTAGACAAAATCAGAGGTACAATAATTTAGATAAACTATAAGAAATCTACTAAACGCCGCCACTCGTTTTCATGATCTTTGCCCAACTTTAAATGATATTGTAGAAAAAACTATAGCGTGTTATGAATTTATGGTTCTGACAAATTGTAAACACGTTCCCTATGATACTAAATATATATTTTGTTCATTTAATACGATAGTATTTTCAATTACATTTACTTAACCGTAACTGCATTTTTGGCATTTTTTGGTCGGCCCACCCTTAAGTGAGATTTCACATTATTTTTATGAAGTATGAAACACACAAACGTTAAGCGACAACTATTCTTTAAATTATCTGAAACTGATAAGCCATAATCAAAAATTCTTTATTTTATAGTTTATTTAATATTATGTCATACATATATATTACATTACATATTATATTATTTTACAATCATATTACTTATATTTTTATTTAACAATTCAATGATTTTTATGATACTGCCCACCCAAACCAAATATTTAAAACATTTTTTTTGCAAACTATGTAAAATTAATTATATCAAATTACTTTTTGTTACTTCGCGTCGTGAATATTGTTTACCATGTTGTGAAACTCTGTTATTGGCTAAGTGTTATGTATAAGTTTAAAAAGCATGATTGTTACAATAAAGCTGTTGAGTTTCCTAATAAAATAAAATAAATAAAACACATCAAAAGAGATTAGCTTGTGATAAGTTTTTTCTATTGGAAATAGAAATACCTGTAACATTAACGATTTTTTACATGCACAATGTAAAAATAATTACAAATAATATGAAACACACTTTGCCCGTCTTGGGAATCGAACTCAGCACCTCCGGATATCAAGCCATGCGCTTTGCCACTCGGCGTTTGATGAATGATAAAGGCATACTAAAATTTTGTAGGTGATATAAAATGTATGCACTGCAGTACACACGTACACCTTAATGTTTTACTTACCTTTTTATTGTATTAAATTAAATAAAAAAAAATATTTGTGTAGGTATGCATGTTGAAAATAAACGTTTTATCTTTCTACCTAAGTATCTATTCTGTGTGCGATTAGTGCACAGCTATTTCCGTTCACAAACAAAAGCTGAAAAAGACAATTCCCTTTTTACAACATAGCCCGCTTTTGTAATGAAATGTGTTTGTTACCTTCTATAATTAGAGGCTTCTGCAGGTAAAACGATTGTGTATTGTTGTTCCTTCTTTGTAGATGTAGCGTCAGCTCGGACTTTGTATCTAGAGCACAAACACTCGCTGTTTCCAGCTGACGCACATACTTAAGCATTAGCAATCATTAGTATACAACAATCTCTTAGCTCTCAGCGCACGAAGCTATAGACAACATTCTGGCTGTTTGATTTATCTCTCACGCTAGGAGCTAAATTAAGTTTTAAATACATTTTTCTTAAAGATTTTTATTATTACGCATAATAACAGTTTTGTTAACCTATCTATAAGCTAATAATATGCTTAGGCAAGGCCTGGGTTCACACAATCTATATTGAATCATGATATCTTTAGGTATCGGTGGGCTCGATTGCGCAGTTGTTAACGCGCCCGGTCTGCGAGTGCTGAGGTTAAGCAACTTTCGCAAAGGCTGGGTCATTGGATGGGTGACCAAAAATTTATTTTCTCGAGCTTCTCCGTGCTTCGGAAGGTACGTAAAGCCGTTGGTCCCGGCTGCATTAGCAGTCGTTGGCAACCACCAATCCGCACTGGGCGCTTGTGGTGGTTTATGGCCTGTTCTCCCTATCCATCCATAGGGAAAGCTCGGGCCCCATCAGTGGGCACATAAAAATGAGCTGATGATGATGATGATCTCTAGGTAACCCATAGGTACATATCCCACTGTTGGACTAAGGTCTTTCTGAGATTGATTCCTCAACCATAGAGAGAGCTCATTGATGAAACACATTTGTCATCATCAGCCGTTAAGCCTACTTCTAGGTTCAGTCCTTCCTATATGGAGAATGTGCACATGGAGACATCCGACCAGAACCTACCACTCTGGACCAATGCTGGTAACTGCTAGCTATTATAATATTATAGCAATCAGGGCCAATGGCTTTACGTACTCTCCATAGCACAGCAGGGCACAAGATAATTATATTATTCTTTTAGCTGTGTTTCTTTTTCCTTTTAGCTATAAGTACCTACATTGAAAGATCAATAATTATGTTGCTTCCAAAATATTTAGAAAAGTGTTGAATCTTTTTTCATGAGCGTAATTTGAACTTACAACCTCTGCCATACCATCGTGGCACGATAGCATAGTCCAAAGTGCACCTGACCCGGTATACCAGAGGGTGCTGGTTCGAATCCAGCTTGTGGAAATTTTTATAACACTATTCAAAATTATAATTTGTTCTCAACAAAATTAGCGTACATATGTATATATTTTTTTATAGGATATATATCCATATTTATAATAATAAATAGTTTTTATAATATGTACGCGAACCATTACACATTTAAAAAAAAACACATTGATTTTATATTATTTTATCCTGATATAACTTGCATACCCTCATTCCAATTTAATTGGCTGCATTCCGTGTAACTACTTACTACTTGAAATAATTAGTCTAATGCAGTTACCCATCATCCGAGGTCCCGACATTGCAAAGGTTGCTTAACATACACGATCGCACTCAAACGAGCACCTTAATAGTATCATTAATACGTTCATTAACTCGCTAGCGACAGCAATCAGCTAATGGTTGCTTTACGACTGCAGCCACAGTTATTTTACGTTCACCTTTACTCCCTTTACGCGACTTTGATGGACGCTGTGTAATTAGTGAGTTTGGGCTGGCAATGGCACGGCCGGCGACGGAGTGACAGTTTTTTTTATTCCACGAAGGAGAGGTTTTCCAATTTCAATTTCTTTATTACTACCCCATATCATCGCTACACAGTATAAAACAAAGTTGCTTCCCGCTATCCCTATGTATGTATGTATGCTTAGAGCTTTAACCTTTTTACCGCCCAACTATCCTGCACGTGATGTCCCGCTGTGCGCCAACGTATAAATGTATTTTAATAAAGTAGGTACAAAGAAGTACTTCTATAGAAGTTGTTGGCGGTAAAAAGGTTAAAACTACGCAAAGGATTTTGATGCGGTTTTTTTAAATAGAGTGATTCAAGAGGAAGGTTTATATGTATAAATACATACATAATATAGCAGAGAAACACTGATAATTTTAGAGGTTTCACATTTTTTTGCGCTTACATTGCAAACGCTGGCTGAACCCTACGAGATAGATCAAAATATTGTACTACAGTATTGTACACCTTAAAAAGGTCTATAAAAAAAGTCCGCGATGGTATATATCTATCTCTTAGGGATAACCTACTATAATCATTTTTTATCCTTTACTTTTACGAGAAATAATGGCTTATTTACGAAGCGATTTTAAGCAATACAGAATTAATCCTTATTCAATTAAGTACCTTAAATACGATGTGCCTTTAATATAGATCAATATGGCCCTTTACAGTATGTAATTTAAATGAATATTTTCGAAGATATTACAGATTTAAAATGCAGGGACATAGCGGTTAAAATAATACGTACTAAGGCCCCTCCCTATAAGGCACGGGCACTCTATTCGCACCACTCCATCCATCACTCCAAATTAGAGACGGATTTTGGAATATTTGGAAACCTATCCACGGTTGTATGGCCCCCATTCACGGACACTCCTTCGCGCTACTCCATCACTCCAAATTGGAGATGGATTTTGGAATATTTTGAAATCTAATCCTCGGTTATATGGCCCCCATTTACGGACACTCCTTCGCGCTACTCCATCACTCCAAATTAGAGATGGATTTTGGAATATTTGGAAATCTAATCCATGGTTATATGGCCCCCATTCACGGACACCCTCGCGCTACTCCATCACACCAAATTAGAGATGGATTTTGGAATATTTGGAAATCCAGCGCTCGGAGCGACGATGCCACGCAATCCACTGCCGTGACTCCCAATGAAGACTCGGCCTGACTGATGTCAGCCGTGAAGATAGCCCGGGAAAGAAGATTTTTTTAAATATATTTTACGGGTAAGCACAGTGCCTTGATCTCACCTGATGTAAAGTGATGATAAGGCCAATGATGGAAGCGCACTTCACCCGGAACCTCAACTAGTGAGGCACTGGCTATCTTATCTTTAGCTGCCGGAACACAACAATGCTACAAACATTGATGTTATGTCGACATATTTAGATAAAATGGTGGTAGCTAGCCAGGCGGACTAACAAGCCCTACCACCAACCAAAAGTTACACCATTTGGCCCGAACCGGCCCCAAAGAAATGGGAAACCAGCCCGGCTCGGGTTCGCCTTCCGAAGTATGCTTCGGAAGAAAGAAATAGGTACCTACTATTACTGGACAGCTAGTCACATCTCGCATTCGGACACTGTTTCTATTTAACATCCTGATGCTTTGCCTGCAGAGCAGAGTTATTTGCTTAATCTTTCATAAAAAAGCATGGAAGCATGGAGCTCAAGATATTTTGATGGACACTTAGACTTAGGTAAGATAGGGCGGCAAGGTTTTTCTAGTGAATTTTATATCTTTTCTAAAAATATACTTTACTAGCTGACCCGGCGGACTTCGTACCGCTTTGACAATTTCTATGACGACAAAACAAACTAATCGTATTTCTATATAAATATCATAACAATATTATTTTGACGACCTCCTTGGTCGCGTGGTTTGTACACCGGTTTTCATGGTGTCGCCATCTCTGAGGTTCCGAGTTCGATCCCCGGTCGGGTCAATTTAGATTTTATTGTTTTTCTAAATTGTCTCGGGTCTGGGTGTTTTCTATGTACAATAAATATGTATTAAAGTATTTTAAGTATGTTTATCCGTTGTCTAGTAACCATATTACGAGTTTCATAACGAAATTTCTCTTGGGCTAGATAATTGGTGTAAGTGTAGGAAAGTTTATTTATTTATATTAGTACTTATAGATTAAGCAATATTTTTTCTAGTAATATATATTTTTTTTAATCGGTCCAGTAGTTTTTGAGTTTATTCGTTACAAACAAAAATATAAAAATATAAAAATACAAAGCTTTCCTCTCTATAATATTAGTATAGATTAGGAGACCGTTGTGATGAGACACATTTTTCTAAACATTGGCACATCATGAATTACGTCAAAAAAGCATTTTTGTAGAGGTTTTAAGTTTTCCGATACCTTAGGACCCTTTTATGCCATTCTTTTAGCTCGAAGCGTTTTAGAGTTCTGCAGCGTGGACTGGAATCCATTTATAAGGTTAATTTGCATAAAGAGACTGGAAAGCGTTTAAATAAGATTCTTACGACACTTAGCGTAAGATATACTAGGTATATCATATGGGCATGTAATTTACAATTGTATACATTGTTTGTTGCCTGAAATATAAATAAATGAATAAAGAAACGCATTTTTTGAATCTGGGATAAAGCATTTGGAAATATAATTAAAAAAATGAAAAATAAAAATAGATTTTTTCCCAATAAAATTAATGAAAGGCTTTCTTTTCTTAAAGAAAGCCTTTCATTATTTTTATTGGAATGATATCATCAGCCTATATTACTTCACTGCTGGACATAGGCCTTTCCACTATCGCTCCACCTAGTCTGAGTACCTAAGTGTTTGATTTTATTTTAATGTAAGAATTATTGTTATCTACCTATTCAAAAACCGCATCCCTAATGAAGCTGAAATGAAAACAAATCATCTAGCGATGTCGTCATCAAAGAGTAATAGTTATTACGTCATTAAAACTTACAGCAAGTGACGTCATTAATCAGCTAATGGCCGATTTATGGCTACAACTGAACCCTTTTACGGTCTTCTGTCGATGAGTTTGACGGCCGACCTGTAATTTTACGGGAGTGCCCACAAACCTTTTTATGGTATTGGCAATGCGATTTGCTTTTAATAAATATGTATTGATGCACGAAGATGCACGAAGGTGACCGCGCACCGGAAGACGCAATTTAGGCAGACCTCCAAGGTGGACCGACGGTCTGTGAAGCATCACAGAATCGGTCGTTGTGGAGATCCTTGGTGGAGGCCTTTGTCCAGCAGTGGACGTTTATTGGCTTGAATGATAATGATGAAACGTGTGTGGAGTGTGGACTTCATCAGAGACCTTCGACCAATGAGTAACTGGCTTTTTTATCGTTAACTGCCGGAATATAACAACGTTGCTCTTTCATGAGAGCTGTCTTCATCGTCAGACTTTGATAATTTTAAGTTTTGTATTATTATGTAACGGCTAAAATCGAGTATTACCTACTTAAGTTAAGGTAACATGTTCATTTCAGATAACCCACACATTTTATTCGCAACGGCTTAATGTCATTTGATCAGAATTAATCGTAACATAGTTCGCGTCCCAATCCTAATGCATTTTAGTCCGCGATAGGTATAAAAGTTCTCTGTCGATAATCGGTTAAGGAACCAAATAATTGATCGTGCAGTTTGCGTAGATAATATTTGTCCATTACCAAGGTAAATGTTATATAGGTTATAACATTTTATTACAAGTTTATTACAAAATTTTAAGTTAAATATTTGCGACTGATACTTTTTGCTGATTGTATTTATGTTACGTGCGCGTGGAGTGGTTATTAATGTAGTAGTGGTAGTAGTAGTGTGGCGATCTTGATTTCAATTATGGAGGCCTTTGCCCAGCAGCTGGGCAATATACCTATAGGCCACTATCTACTTTGTTACAAAAAGGTTATTAAAAAAAAAATGTAACATTTCAATAAGATAATACCTACTAGGGGAACAAAATAAAAACAAACAGAAAAGCACTGACCTCAAATACTGTGAGACAGGAAAAGTATCATGTCATCGTATCATTTTAACGGAATTCCAGAACAATGAGTCGACAAGGAAATATTACGTCTGGTGCACAAAATAATGAGACTCCAGAAGGTAAGCTTATACATCGGTGTTTTAGATCATCATCATCATCATCATCATCATCATCATCATCATCATCAGCTCATTTTTATGTCCCCACTGCTGGGGTACGAGCCTTCCCTATGGATGGAATAGGGAGAACGGGCCATAAACCACCATGCAGGCGCGGGCCCAGCGCGGATTAGTAGGTGTTAACGACTGCTAATGCAGCCGGGACCTACGGCTTTACGTACCTTCCGAAGCACGGAGAAGCTCGAGATAATAAATTTTTGGTCACCCATCCAATGACCCAACCTTTGCGAAAGTTGCTTAACCTCAGCACTCGCAGACCGGGCGCGTTAACCACTGCGCCATCGAGCTCCTTCGGGGTTTTAGATAAGTACTAAAGAGCATATTGTAAGTTTATTTTTTATAAAAATAAAACAAACGTTGAAATTTTCACGAGCAGGCTTTAAACCTGCACCCTTCTAACATACCGGGTCAGGTGCTCTCCCAATTGAGCTATCGTGGTCCCAACCAATTAATAATAATAAAATTAATAATAATTGGTTCGCAACAAAATTTGCGTAAAAAAAAATTATATAAACAAAACAAAAACATTTTATTTTTTATGTAAACAGTACCTAAATAAAAACATAAAAAACATACCGCGCTCAAGCAACATAGACATAGACGCTCTTACGGACACGGAATCTCGAAGCAGTAGGCTTAGCCAAAGTAACATTAATAAAACGATAGCGAAGTTCGAAAATAATAAAATGTATGGGATTGACATAAAGATTGACCACGTGATTTAGCGCGGCTTATGTCAATCCCGTACATTTTATTATTTTCGAACTTCGTTATCGTTTTCTTAATGTTACTTTGGCTACCGCCACAGGTTGGAACAGTCTAAGCGCAACTGCTGCGAGATTCCTATAGGCTTAGCCAAAGTAACATTAAGAAAACGATAACGAAGTTCGAAAAGAATAAAATGTATGGGATTGACATAAGCCGCGCTAAATCACGTGGTCAAACTTATGCTATCGTTTTCTTAATGTTACTTTGGCTACCGCCACTAGTCTATCTCTGAGTCGTTGGTTGTCTGTGTGCGTTGTTCGAGCGCGTTTGTTTTGAGCTTACTTTCTGCAGTCTTATTGTTTTGTGTCTGGGGTAAAGGGAGGAAAGCTCCCATTGATGTTATTTGCAATTCCGGCAACCGTAATGTCAACAAAATAATTTTCTCAGAGTTATTTTGTACGGCGGCGGCGCGGTGACGTCATGGGGTGCGATTCGTGAATCTCGATCGGTGGTTTTTAAGATATAAGTAATGTATTTATTTATTTATTGGGAAACAAAAATACATTTTATATTTATAGCACAGAGCACATTTATAACTTGATATAAATTTCTCTTTTGCCAAAACAGTTTCCACTTACTTAATATTAATATAACCACTTTGTTAAATACTCGTAGCATACTTAAAAAAATAATATAAAAATAACCTCAAGAACACAGTATTTTTTTAAATTTAACATACAAGTTATACCACAAAACCAAGCTGAAAAATATGAACATACACTATTAAATAAAATCTTTTTATGCTATCTTCAGTAGGTACCTACTTTCATGAAGTACGAGAATTATTCAATTCAATTCCCATTCAATTCGATTGGTTTTTCACAATTGGATTAGTAAGAACAAAAAAATGCTTTATTTTAAAACGATGTAGATACCTAGTTATTGTACTCCTATACCTTTAACAAAAAAATGTGACAAAATTTACCAAAATAAAAGGTGGATGGAAACAATAGTTACAACTGGCTATATGTATATGTATATGTATATGAGTAGATTGTCACAAAAGGTATATGTGAAACAATGTTTTTAACAACGGCCATATCTCCTTCGTTCATTAATTTATAGTTCTTTCAAGATTGATATGATTGGCTATCAGCGTTCATTTTAGAACCGTCTGTACCACTAGAAGTGTCACAACAGTTATATAGAAGATATTAAAATATTCTAAGACGCCTCACCACTCATTTGCTACCCCATACATCATTTATTCCGTGTGTTACAATAAGAGCATCATAAATAACTCTGCAGACCTTCACTCAAACGAATAAATACACTACGTTTCCCGCGCTCATGAATGTTGTTCGGCTGGAGATATTATTCCCGAAATATTAGTAAGTAAGGCTGTTTTTCCACTAGACCTGTGTGGGTAGCTAAGCGATGCGAGTAGAAAGAATCTACCAATAGGATTACTTTCTTTCCCTTGCAGTATAAAATGGAGTTGCAGTGTAAAATGGAGTTGCAGTGTAAAATGGAGTTGCAGTGTAAAATGGAGTTGCAGTGTAAAATGGAGTTGCAGTGTAAAATGGAGGTCATTCTCCTGTGGAACGCGCTGCCTCTCGAAAACAGGATGGCTACGAGTCGTGACGCTTTTAAAAAGAAAGTCCTCGAGCTCTTGTTTGAAAGAATCACGGTAGAATCATCTCATAACGTCCTATTAGAATTATGTATTTTACCTATGTTTATTTATTGTAATTTACGTTTTTATAATACACATATGTTTATTTATATATAATATTTATGCATGTATTATATACTTACATATAAATTATTTATAGTCATCGCCATCGATTTGTCATCGCGCTTAATTTTACCTACCAAAGTAATCTCTGCACCACCCTATGGTTGACTGGTAGAGAATGCCTCAGGCATAAGTCCGCCATGTAATATATTATGTTGCAAAAGTTTAAATAGATAAATAAATAAATAAGTAAAAAGAGATTAAGTTTTTAATGTGTCTCAGCAAACTTCGTTTTTCGACTATCGTCAGATATAAATCTCATATTAATAATTAATTTTAAATGAGGGAATGGCTACGGTGTCATATAACTTGATCTACGATTTATATCGTTACAGCTCTATATAGTTCACAGTCGGGGCATAAGAATAAACAATATAACACTGTTTATTCTTATGGTCGGGGCAAATTGTTTGTTCCCTTACAAGCATAACAACTGCTCTATGTAAAAAAATTAAATGCCTACCCGACCCAGCCAGGAATCGAACCTGGGTCTTCCGCAATCCGGGCGGCTGCACTGAGCACTATGCTACCGGGAAGGCTCACGTAAGCGCTGAATTTTGCCACTGCTTTTTTTTTTCACTGTATTATATAAATATTATAAATATTTAATTTATTTACAGTGCAGCAATAAGCACTTGAAAATGAAAAGTAAAAATTTGCTACTATGTATTTATTTATACAATTTCATGGCAATAAAAAAATATCTTGTCTTATCTTAACTTATCAGGTGGAAATGTAGCCGAATGTTGTTCGGGCGTAGATACTTTTCCCGAAATATCAGTAGATTAAAAGACACTCCGTCGAGCCTTTGTTTCCTTTAGGGAGCTGCGTTGCGTTCTTGTTACGACTTTCGCAATCAGTACTCAGTTGTTATTTGATTGGTATCCTTGATGTTGCAAAGGTAATACGTGTTTATGTTATATGTTAGAGATATACCACTCATAAGGATAAAAATTACATAAATACATATAGGTAGTGCTTCATCGCCAGCCATTTCTATGTCCCCACTGTTGGGGCACGAGCCTTCCCAATGAATGGATAGGGAGAACGGGCCATAAATCACCACGCGGGCCTAGTGCGGATTGTAATTCCATTGCCCTACAGCCGAGACCGACGGCTTTACGTGCCTTCCGAAGCACGGAGGAGCTCGAGATGATACAGTTTTGGTCACCCATCCGATGACCGGCCTTTGCGAAAGTGGGATCTACCCCTGATGGAAATCAAACCCGTGTCTGATACCGACCACGAAACCCCAATTGATTGATGAAAGATTGGTACCCTACAATTAGTGAAGCTTAAAGAACTAAATTTTAATCAATTTCAAAATAAAATTAAAAAATTACTTTGCGAAAAATGTTATTACACCATATCGGATTTTTTAAATGATAATAATTTGTGAAATTGTATAATTTTATTGTTATTATATCTTTGATTTTTTTATTTTTTATTTTATGCAAGTAATTATTATTGACATCTGTGATATTTAAAATTAATTTAATATTGTTTGTAGTTATAATTTTAATTTTGATTTTATTATTAAGCATGGATTTATATTTTAATTTGTATCTTAATTTGTACACCTTTTATGGTATGGCATGTTGAATCAAAAATAATTTATAATATCTTTTTATACACGTGTGCAAGCAAATAAAGTATCTTTATCTTTATCTTTATCTTTAGCTAATTATGTGATTGGGCATCCGAAACCCTAATTATACCCAAATGTTTCAAGCTAGCAGTTGGTAGGCTATGATAATAAGACCTTTATTACGTTTCTCGTGTATTAGAACTGGGGTGCGCGTAAGGATTTGTCCCCGAACTTTGAAGTTGGGTGTTTTACTAGTTATCCGTTTATTATTTAAGCCAGTTATTAACATCCTTGAATGTTAAATACTCTATAGTCTAGCAAACCCCTTCATTGGGTTGATAGGGATTACGATTTTGTAATAGATATTGTTGTGGACATCAGGATGACGGGTGTACGTCAATAAACAGTGATTCTACACACATGAAAGCAATGTTCTAGCAATGTGAGAAATGTGCGTAAAATTTAAAGCAATGTGCTTTTAAAAAAAACAGAGTTATTTCAGAAAGTTAGTAAGCCGCCAGCCTGTTATCAGAATGACGGGTGTACCTAAGGATGACCTTACCGTAGCAATGTTCCGGCAATGTGCTCGAACGTACCAAAAGCAGAATCAAATGCGGTGAAAGGTTTAAAAGTATGTTGAAAATTAAAATTAAAAACTTTAACGCCTGCTGATTTCATACAGGCAAATATTGTTGATTGCAAAATTATTATCGGTCTCTAATCTTGCCTAAGTAAGAAATGTTTTACGAGTTTATTTTATTTATTTCTGGATGGGAGTAGTTATTTTATTTATTTCTGGAATGGGAGTAAATGACACTGAGTACAGTGGCGTGCATTGAGGTATATGTCCAGTAGTGGACTGATGATGCATAGTGATGATCTAGGCCCTAGACCATCACTACACACTACTATGGGTTAGACAACCGGTCACAGACCGAGACCGCCTTCGATGTGGCGCAGCATTACGTATTCTCCGTTTATGTGTGGCCATCGTCTTCTTCAGCTTGGTCAACTCCTCATTCCACCAAGGGATGGAGAGGGTCTCTGCGTTCTTCTTCGCTGGAATTGCTTTCCTGCAAGCTGAAGTGATCGCTGTTGTGAGCTCTACGATGGTCTTCTCGAGTGAGTCTTTGTCACTTAAGGCTTTTATACTCTCTATGTTAATTTTGCGTTCTTGTTTGTATTGCACCATGGCGTCTGTGAATTCTATCCAGTTGGCTTTCTTTGTGTTGTACAGACGCTGTGCTGGGCGGTCTCAATTCCCAGACCGCCCGGATTCAATTCCCAGCGAGGTGATACTTATTTATTATTGTACTCTGTTTGGTTTGTGGTAGGGATAATTTTGATACTCATAGCTATTTGGCTTATCTTAGTTTGTTGCTATATCAACAATGTTAGTAGCATCGTTATGTTCCAAGATAAGATAACCACAGTAGCGTCCTTAGTAGTCGATGATACCGGGTGAAGTGGGCCTTGACCTTTGGCCTTATCGTTGGTTGACTTCAATAGTTCAGAAATTGTGTTACACCTACACTTCTACGTCTACACAGCTGGGGCTGCCCCAGCTGGAATTAATATATGGATGAAAAACCACATGGAGAATAAGCCTTAAGTTGAAAAAAAAAATCTGCACATTTTTTTAAAAATAATAATAAAAATATTATGTTAGTAAGTCAATACAAAGTCAAAGAGTCACTGACTGTCGCTGATGTACCTCCACTTTCCTTGCAAGCGAACCTCCTTTTCTTTGCAATAAAACCTATGTGCATTTTGTGTAACGTAAAATACAATTTCCTCAACTTCACCCAGTGTTCCCCGGCCACAAAGAAAACACTACAAAACCTCTTGTGCAGCTGCGATTCAGAAGGGTCGTTATGCCCCACTCGGAGCCCTTTTCGGCTTGAATTCTTATCTCATCACTCTCTAATGAGTTGATAATTCCGTCTTCATATCCTTAAGGATCCTTGGGAGCCTATTTCGTAAAGTATTAGCCATTAAAAGACAATGCAAGGTGTATTTGAGGGTACATCCCGTTTTGTCAACTTCTCTTTAGATAAACCGGATTAAATGTATAAAGTTATAGAACTACGAAACGTAACTTTAGAGACTGTTTTTGTTTTAACCTTCGTGGTTTTCTAATGTTATTTATTATTTAGATATAAAATGTTACTTTTTTATGTGGTAATAAATTAAAAAAAAAAAAAAAAAAATGAGGTTTCATCATCACCATCGTCATCGTCATTATTATCATCAAAGTCAAAGTCAAAGTCAATGTCAAATCGTTTATCACTACATAGTATTTAAAACAAAGTCGCTTCCCGCTGTCCCTATGTATGTATGTATGTTTAGATCTTTAAAACTACTCAACAAATTTTGATGCGGTTTTTGAAGTGAAAACTTCTTTAGCGGCGTTGTACACTTTTTTGTAATGGGTAAAAAATGTGAAATTCGCCTCAGGACACGTGACCGTCAGGACACGTGGCCTGATCAAAAATTCGTAAGACGGATGACAGCCGGCGCGGCGTAGGAGAGGAAGTATCCCCCTCTCTTTCTACGGCGCGGCGAAAATGTAAGCCTGCTGTTTCGTTTAGGCGGCGCAGGGCGCTTGCGCGAATGTTCGAGTGCTTTTTAATGTAATATAAATTGTCATGTTTGTGTACAATAGCGCAATAAATAAATATTGTATTCTACCACATAAATGATAGTACTTTTATACTGATAATTGAAGCAATTCATGCAAAATTATTCCCTAACCATTTTTTTAATAGATAGTGATTCAAGAGGAAGGTTTATATGTAACACTGATAATTTTAGAGGTTCCACATTTTTTTGCGGTTACATTGCAAACGCTGGCTGAACCCTACGAGATAGATCAAAATAATGTACTATAGTATTGTACACCTTAAAAAGGTCTACAAAAAAGTCCGTGATGGTATATATCTATCTCTTAGGAATAAACCACAATAATCATTTTTTATCCTTTCATTTTTACGAGAACTAAAGGCTTATTTACGAAGCGATTTTAAGCAATACAGCATAAATCCTTATTCATTAAGTGCCTTTAATACATTGTGCATTTAATATAGATCAATATGACCCTTTACAGCATGTAATTTAAATGAATATTTTCGAAGATATTACAGATTTAAAATGCAGGGACATAGCGGTTGCGTGTATCAGCATTGCACCCGTGCGAAGCCGGAGCGGGTCGCTAGTTCAATATAAACCTTTACAGGCACTTATTGACATCATAACTAAGTTAAAATTAAATCATCATCATCATCAGCCCCTCCCGACTAAAAAAATAAAATGTTTATTGAATCTACCACCATCGTCATCATCATCATTGATGTCATCATCGCCATAATCATCACCAGCCCATTTACGCCTCCACAGCTGGGGTACGAGCTTCCCTATGGATAGGAACGCCACCTGGTAGAACTAGCCATAAACCACCACTAGCCCAGTGCGGATTGGTGGTTGTTAACGGCTGCTAATGCAGCCGGGACCAACGACTTTACGAACCTTCCGAAAGAAACATTCATTTTGATAACCTCGGTATTATTTCACGTTTCGCCTCACAGGCGGTTTCGAAGTTTGATTATTAGGTTGCTAAAATATTTATTACGTATCCATTCACCAATTTTGCCGGATGAAGAGCGAATTCACCTTTGATCTTATTTACTTATTCACTAGCGGTAAGATGAAGTCCAAGAGTTCTTCCATAGAGATTAAAGCTTGGAGTTCTTCAAGAAATGAGTATTTTGTTAGATTATTGTTATGTATCACGTGTATGTGTATCTGTATATAAGTAACTATTGTATAATTAGTCTTGCAAACTTCTTTATCACAACTAGGATTGGCCAGATGAGAACGCACATATAAATATCACTATCAACAGTTTCTTTTATGTTCCCACTACTGGGCCACCACACACCAAACACCAAATACTACAGGAGAAACGGGCGATAAACTACTTCGCGGGCCCAGTACGGATTGGACTACTAATGCTGCCGGGACCGGCTTTAGCTTTACGTGCCTTCCGAAAGTACGAACGAAGGAGGTCGGAGAAACTCGATTATGATATTTTTTTTTGTCACCCATTCGATGCTTACCTTCAGCAGTCGATATCAAGCTCCCATGCATACCTACATACATACATTTATGAAAAAGTATATACTCGTATGCGCAGCTGTTTGTCTAGCTATACATATATTTTTTTCTTTTACATGGTACAGTATCTCTTTGGGGCTTACCTGTACTTTTGTATTCTAAAATGTTAACCATTGTCACTCACAATTTGTGTATCTATACATATAATAAGAACGTAGGGATAAAAAAATCTGTAATTGCAAGATATAAAAAAAAAATTACACAGGTTGCCTTAAAATCACTTACGGAACACGATAGAATAGTTAAAAAAAAATTGTTTGTTTGTTTGTTTGTTTGAAGTCGATAAACTCGAGAACTACTGAACGGATTTTGATCCGGTTTTTACCAAAATGCTAAGAAAAATCCGGAGAATAATATAGGCTACATAAAAACTCGAAAAATACAGGGTGTCTCATTTAAATCTGTCAGTATGGGAAAGTCTGAAACTATAAGACATACGAAGATCTGTCCTTAGGAACCATGTCATCGATTTTAATAAGAAGAAAAACTGCATTCATACATTTAAAAAAAACCTGTACTCAGCTCGGAAATGGAACCCGGTTGTTTTGAAAAAAATAAACTTATATTATTTCTATTTAGATATCGATTGTGTAGGTCTTAAGCAGTAAATGGCTCTTTGAAACATGATGTCTAAAATGAATAAAATGCATTGTTTTCACGTACTTTAATTTATTTTAGTAGGTGTTCGAAGTGACCACCGTTACATTCAACGAGTTCAGGCATGTAAAATTGTCTCTATGGTTGTTTGTACCTCTTTGCTGGTTTTGTAATTGTAAGATCGTTACCTAAACGTGTTGAATATTGTATTGAAAAAAACGGTGGTCACTTCGAACACCTTCTAAAATAAATAAAAGTATGTGAAAACAATGCATTTTATTCATTTTAGACATCATGTTTCAAAGAGCAATTTACTGCTTAAGACCTACACAATCGATATCTAAATAGAAATAGTGTAAGTTTATTTTTTCAAAACAACCGGGTTCGATTCCCAAGCTGAGTACAGGTTTTTTTTTAAAATGTATGAATGCAGTTTTTCTTCTTATTAAAATCTATGACATGGTTCCTAAGAACAGATCTTCGTATGTCTTATAGTTTCAGACTTTCCCATACTGACCGATTTAAATGAGACACCCTGTATAATAAGAACGTAAGGATAAAAATCTGTAATTGCAAGATATAAAAAAATACTTTAAAATCACTTACGGAACACGATAGAATAGTTTAAAAAGAAATTGTTTGTTTGTTTATTTGTTTGTTTGAACACGATAAACTCGAGAACTACTGAACGGATTTTGATCCGGTTTTACCGAAATGCTAAGAGAATTCCGGAGAATAACATAGGCTACATAAATACTCGAAAATTGTTAAATTTTGATTTGGTCTAAACCGAGATTTAATCCTTTGTTGCTTGGCAACTGTTGTTTATTATGTAACATAGGGGAATTTTTTTTAATGAGTTTTACGGCTCTGGCATTTGAGGCTCTGGCTCTCTATTGCTATCGTGTTTTACGGCTCTGGGTTCTTTGCCCTTTTGAGCCTGTCATTGATAGTTATTGTCATGAGAAATTTTGAAACGAACAGAAGGAAATTTTGATGTTTTGCAATGCAATAAGTACCTATTTTTATTTTGTTAATAATTTTCAAATTATATTAATTATTCATTGTGTAAAAGTTTTTTAAAACATTTTATGCAGGTACGTTAAATATTTCAGTACTTATTCAGATCTTATTAATTTTCAAATAAGATTTATTCATTGTGTAAAAGTTTTATGAAACATTTGATGCAGGTAAGTTAAACACTTATTTCAGTACTTATTTTACATGTAAGCGGTTTCTTACTTTGGTCTCTTAACATGTTTAAAGGATAAATCTGTGTTCAATGATACAATATAAGCAAGTAAGTATCATAACAATTTTAATATCATAAAACCTATAAAGAATGAATTTTGTACATACTTCTAGATTATAGAAAAATGGTTTTTCCATTCTTCTATCGCATAAGACGATGGCTACCTCTGGTATCAGAGTTGCAAAAATGTTTAAGTTTGCAGGGTACAACTGTATTAGAGGCACGGACTTCAGATTTTTTTTTATTAGAGGTAACTTCTTTCTGTGTCCTGTGATCTACCTCTAAAAAGCTACCTACCTAACAAGATGCCACGAAGAAGTTCAAATTTATCGCAAGTATGTAACATAAAATACTATACTGTATTACCTAATAGACAATAATATAATTTATTACAGTTCTCAATTTATTGATATTTTGTATCTACGAATAAGAACATAGTTGGTAAATAGTTATTTGTGCCTTCTGGCCGACAACCAATAATCCTGGACCGCTACCTGCTACTCGATATCCAGCTTCGGTGGACAAGGCAAAAAATATTTTGAAGTCCGTGGTTGGACAGTATAACAGTAGACACATTTTAGCTAAGATACACCAGTGCCTAGGACGACTCCGGACGAGTACCTGAGCTGTAAAATACCAATTTTATTACATATAATTGAGCGTCAGTAAACCCATTTCAGGTTTGTATGACGTAGCAAATACGCGCAACCATCCGAGAAACGATGTTGTATACTGAATGTATGTGGAGGGATAATTGAAACGGGTAACTGAGTGAGAATCTGTATGAACGGGACGATTCTGTGCTTCAAACTGAATATATGTATGTACATGGCAGAGATGATAGTCGAAAGAATAAGAGATAATGTATGAAAATAATGATGAATGTAAAGGAGGCACAGGAAGTATGCCAGAACCACACTAAATGGAGATCGATTGTCTTTGTCTATCTCAGCATTCCCAGCTGAAAGGATATTAAGAGTGAGTAGATGTACGTATGTCGGTAAATACAATGTCAATTTTCTAAATTTCCGATGCATATAATTTTATTATACCCTAATAAGCTTAAATAGATACCTACATAAAAATTAAACTGTACAGACTACAGCCTTTAGCTCACGCGGACGAAGTCGCGGGCAACAGCTATTTAGAATAAGTGTTAGTTACATCTATATATATAAAAATCAATTGCTGTTCGTTTGAGTGGCTAAAACTCGAGAATGGCTGAACCGATTTGGCTAATTTTGATTTTGAAATATTTGTGGAAGTTTAGGGAAGGTTTAAACGGTGAGAAACATAAATAATAAGTTACGGAAATTAGTGAAAAAAAAAATTAATTTCCAATAAAAAATGTTTCTTTTGTTGTCATGGAAACTGTCAAAGCGGTACGAAGTCCGCCGGGTCAGCTAGTAAACAATAAATATGTATCAAAAAACAAAAAATGCTGCTCGTTGGAAAGCGCATCATTTAAGAACGGTTGGCTAAACGGACTTGTATCAAAGTCAAATCATTTGTTCAACATAAGCTTTCACAGGTACTTATTGACGTCAAAACTATACAAACCAAATAGTAATAAAATTGTGCTATTAGCACTCAAAAAATAAAAATCAGTGACAAAATTCAGCGCTTACGTCAGCCTTTCTGGTAGCCTGTCAGTGCAGCCGCCCGGATTGCGGAAGACCCAGGTTCGATTCCTGGCTGGGTCGGGTAGGTGTTTAATTTTTTCACTGTATTTTATAAATATAAACATTTAATTTAGCTTCAGTGCAGCAATGAGCACTTGAAAATAGAAAGTAAAAATTTAGTAATAAGAAAACTAAAAAAATAGTCATCTACCACCATTTCGGATTTTGGGAGAGTCTCCGCCCGCGAAGCGCTGGCAAGAAACTCAGGAGACTTGAAATTTTGAACAAAGACAGAATCTGACTCTGACTCGGACTAAGATAGCGGATACTTTTTATCCCGTTAGCAGGTCCCTGTGGAATAGTGTACTCCTCGCAAAAGAAGTTGCGGGCAACAGCTAGCCAATAATATAAAGACAAATAGACCACCGGTTCAGTCCGCACTCCGCAGTCGTAATCCATTCATCATTCATTCATTCATCCGCTGGACAATTTCATTTCTATGCCCCGCGAGTTTCCTGAACGATGTGTATGAAGTGTGTATGTATTATGTTCGTGTGTGTATGGTGTGGTGATGCCGACGACAGGCGCCGCGCTTCGTCGCCATCCAGCTGTGTTGGGCGGCGCACGTAGGGTTGACACAGACGTTAAAGCGAAAAAAAGAATTGCATTGTTCTCAAAGCGTTGTAAGTTTCTTGTCATCTGTGAAACAATAGTTATTTGAGAAAACGGTGACAATATGAATTGGCATTATTGGCACGCTGTGTCGAAGTTTGGGAACATAAATATCTTCTATTATTATTATTTAAATCATTTATAAAAAATAACAAAATTTACTGAATATGGAATCCTGTAGCAAACACAGTATCGAAGCCCTGATAATACGTAGGTACATATTCCTATTTCTGTATTATATAAAACACAATTTTACAAATTCACTAAAGTTATAGAACGTGGAATGTCTGAGATAAGATAATTTTATAGAGGAAACTCACAAAGAGTGAATTTGAACCAACATATCAATAAAGCTTAAATGTCGTCATTGTAACCTCGTACTCGGTTCACAATTTCGTTCTCTAAACAAATACGACTACAATCTAACATAAACATCGTTTCAAAGGCATCTGTATCAACAACAAGCTAGTAACCTATTTATTTACAAACATCACACTTAGACACTTATTGCTATGTTATGGTAATGGCTCCCATTTCCGGATCCGATCTTAAGACGCATCCACTCCTCCGCATTACTTCCAGTCGACAGCCCTGTCCGCGGCGGGCTGTCCCCTTTGATCAATGTACGGAAAACGAAGCGGTTGCTAACCGCCCGCAAAATGTTCACTAGCTCGATTGGCAGCTACTCGTGTACAAGCAATACGGTGTATATACTAATCTATTGTGTTACGTGTGATGATGCGCATCTTTTTTTTCATAAAGTACACCAACGATCATAAAATTTCACTTACCCCTACATGTTTACAAGGTTTGTGTGATATACCAGCAGGCTTAGCCAAAGTAACATTAATAAAACGATAGCGAAGTTCGAAAAGAATAAAATGTATGGGATTGACATAAGCCGCGCTAAATCACGTGGTCAATCTTATGTCAATCCCATACATTTTATTCTTTTCGAACTTCGCTATCGTTTTCGCAAATTTACAGTATAAAGAGGTGGCATACAAACCAGCGGTTCGCCTCATGGAAAGTAATTACCACCACACATGGAATGGAAACAAACACCATTGTGCTACGTTTGCGTCGAGTAACTACTTTTACTCAGCAACTTCCGCAAATCGCCGGTCATCGGATGAGTGACCAAAAATGTTTCATATCGAGCTTCTCCGTGCTTCGAAAGGCACTTAAAGGCGTTGGCAATAGCAGTCATTCACAACCACCAATCCAGACTAAGCCCGCGTGGTGGTTTATGGCCCGTTCTCCCTATCGGATAGATACTTAGGGAGAACATGATAAGGAAGCTCTTGCCCCAACAGTGGGGACATAAGTTGATGATGAATGAACATGGCTAGATGTTAACAAGTGTTTTATTGGAAAAAAGTGTAGAATGCCACCATTTACGTAAACACTTTCACTTTGATATCGAAATATTAACGAAACAAGACACATTTCTAAACAAACAGTTTAATGTCACTTTCTTGGTTTACACATTGAAAAGAATTTCACCTCATGACTCTTCTTGAAGCCAAGCTTCTCGTATAGTTTACACAAGTTGACATCCATCTTATGGCAATATGCAAGTACGTATCTGCCTGCCACTAAGCGCGTGTTGCAAAACAGTTTCAGCAACAATTCTTCATAGTTCTTTCCTTTATGATTATCAGCGGCGCGAAGTCTGGCAAATGACCCCACTTCGTTGCCAAAAATCCAACAAACCAACTCTTGGTTTATATACAAACCGTGGGTGAGCTCCGCTTGGCAGAGCATACGGAAATATGCCCAAGCGCCGCCGCATAGATCTTGGCATACTGTTGGATCTATGATCTCTAAGTCCTTCTCTGTTAAGGGCTTAAACGTCATACCCTTTTCAAGGCTGAAATAGGAAATTATCATTACTAGATGCTACATTACAACGACTTGTCTAACTTTTTCTATTCTACTGCGTCTGTGGTTTAATTTTCAGCGAGCACTGCTGTACTCGGTTTGGTTATATCTAAGTTAGCATAGCAAACGTTGTTCAGTTTATTACATATATCTATACTTGCTTAACTTGTCACAAAAATTATAATATACTGACTGTTGCGACTTTTTATGGATTCAGAACTACAGAGCTTTTTATTAAAACAGTACTATTTATTAAAACAGAAAATTGTGTTTGCTTTTTTCAATAACATAAGGTATAGTACGGGGGTAACGAGCTCAGTTTAAAAGTCCGCAGGATCATATAGCTAGTATTACTTGCTATATACATAAACTACAATGGCTGCCAAGGTAGACGCTTTTGGATTTGTTGTGCTAATAAAATCGACGTTTTTGACATTTGATGTTATAATAGTGATCCAATCTGGTAAAAAGGGGTTTATAGACATACTTAGGTACGAGACCCTAGAAAAGTATGGATTTTTTTTATTACCTTTCAATTTCAAATACAGGTATCGTTTTATCAAGTATAAAGACTTCGTTGGAATCAGTACTTTCAACTGTCATATCAAATCCAACTTCCTTTGCCACTTCAGCGAGGCACTCCGCAATATGCAAAGGCATGTATGGCATAAAATTTCTATAGTTTTCCCAATCTATTATGTCGGTATTCACTAGTGCTTCTTCCAGTTTGCTCGTGTCATCATCAGAACACTGAATAATGATCTCGCTCAGGTGAGCCTGCAAAGTAATCGTACAATGAAAGATGTGATATTAACAACATATTCTGTTTGAGGATTTTTTTTAATAACAGCCTATAATTGTCCTACTGCTGCACAAGGGCCTCCATCATTGAAATCAAGTCATCGCTACAGTTGATGGGTAATGGCTTAATCACGCTTGCCAAATTCGGGTTGGTGATCACAAACCCGGGCTATGCATCGAAAAAAATCCGAAATATATTTTGCCCGACCTAGAAATTAAACCCGAGACCTTCGGGTATCGGGCCGAGTGCTCTGCCACTCAGCCACGGAGGCGTTAAAAATATAATTTATAATACAGTTCTACGTAATAAGTATATAAATAGTATTACATTTGTAACAATTTTGGATATGCACGTGTTTACGAAATGTATATCTGAACACTTAAACTTTATAGTCTAGGATATACAACTGCAGAAATGGCAGCTTTAAATTGGAAACATAAACCTTTTATGAGCTCCTTTAATGTGAGAATAGATAGTGCGTGCCCGATTGCAATTGGAAGCGAGCTCCAGAGACGTCCTCTAATCCTAACGATAAAGGAATAATAATTATAATATAAAAGATAAAAGAAAACTGCTGCGTTCACCAGCCAGCCACCAACTAACCTTCTTGTGCAGTGCAACCATCCCATTTGCTGGAACTCCATAAGGGCAATACACCTTGAATCCGTATCCAAGGCCGAGTTCCTCTATGTGTCTTTGAGTTTGCAGTGCCGCAAGAGCCGAGATACTTCGAGGCCAATCCGTTTCAAGGTACTTTTCAAGTTCTCCCCATCTTTCCACTGGCAGGTATTGCAACGAGTCTTCAGTTGCACTATAGTCATCCGAGTAGCTTGCATCACTTGCGTCGCTATCACTCGCGCCATTTTCGGCACTCACGTCACTTGCATCAGTCACGTCACCCAAATCATTCATGGCATCTTCGTCAGCAACATTCGAGTCAGTTTTGTCATTGGTGACGGCATCATCTCCAACATTTGAGGCTGTCGCATGACATATGTCAGCATCGCTAGCAACATTCGCGTCGCTATCGTTATTATTGTCAGCATCATCTACATGCGCGGTACTCAAATCATTTAGGTCATCATTGTTAGTAACATTGGTATCACCCACGTCATTGTCAGCTACACCAGTAACATCCGTATCCACAACACCCGCCACATTTACGTGAACCACTCCACTCATGTTTGTGTTAATCTGTTTGTAAACAAAAACATTGTGGAAATTACAATAATTTCAAACTAACACTTTTAACTTTAGACTTATTCCCGTACTATTAAAGATAAAACTTAAAAGTTCAAATAGTTATTTTGTTTCTCAATAATAAACACGGAATAAAGTAAAAACTCTAATTTTAAATGAAGTTTGCATGACGGGAACAAAACACGGAATATCTTTACCAAGAATATACAGGTTAATTTTTTTATCACTGTCCAAACCTTTTGAGATGTCTCCCGTGATACAAACGAACAACTCTTACTTATATATAGCTAATGGGTGCATGGTGTCTTATGTGCAGGGATAACAGCGACGAGTCCAGTACTGTATAGGTAGTTTATATTGCAACATCTACACACAACACTTTATAGGCATACACACAATGCAAGCTATATAAATAGAAGAAAAGTATTAAGTAGTAACAGGGCGAAAGAAATATGAAATAGCACTATGTAAATCAGCGATAACAAAGGCGCGCGCGCAGGCGGCGGCGGTTTCGCGTAGAAGGTCAAGGTGTGGCTGCGGACTGGCGGCCGGCGGCCGGCCGATCGCATTGTGCGTGCGCTCCTGTGGTGTCTTAACGCCTAGCTATAGCTACTATACATTGCACCGTCCAGCCGCTACCTAAGCAACATACCGCAGCGATGCTTGATATAAATATTTAATATAATAATATATTAGTATTGTACGTGTGATGCATGAATGATAAATGAATAAATTATAAGTGTATTGTTAGTTAGGTATATTATTATATGTTTATTTGCAATATACGCATTGTTTAAATATACCACAAAACACCAGAAAGAGGATAGAAGTATAATGCATACAATTTAAAACAGAAACCAATGTCGCCTCTCGCACACAAATAAGCGTAGGTATATTCACATTGCGAACGACTGAGAAGTGTCAAATCTTGAAACGAACTGGAATATGAGTGTTCGTTCGCTCATATGAGTGCGGTTCAGCCGACTTACGACTTCTAACCTCTTTCTGTCATAGTATTTTATCAAAGAACAAACACCACTTACAAGTAAAACACCACTAAATACACTAAAACGACTAACGAAGAACTCAGGCACAAAATCCTGATACTCCAGCTGAGATATTCTTTGAACTCGAATTTAATGTAGGTACACAAGCAGACTCCCATTCGTATGGCACATCGGTATGAATCGTTTTAACCTTCAAACTTATATAAATATGCGGTCAACTTGATAACACTCCGCTTAATTTCGCTGCTGCAAACGAAATGGTCCACAATCAAGTGATGTTATTGCCGTTTTTTTTTACGGGAAACCCGTTCAAGCTATACGTAATCGGTGTTGTATTATCGGGAATAACGTTCTGAGCAGCTATTTTTAGAAGTAGTATTAGTGGAAGTGGTTTTATCGTGTGGGTGTTTTTATACATAAACTTTTTTATATACATAAACTGTTAAATTTCCTCAGTAGACTTTTAGCTTTATATATAATGGCATATGGTTGAATATTTATTGAAGAAATCTGACAGTTAGGGATAGATTGATGTGCAGGCGTCTGTACTTGGGCTTTCTGAAACCTTAAAGGAATATTTTTTAATGAAACATGTAATTTTATACATTAATTACAAACTCATTTTATCAACTAGGCGTATCTTTTGCTCGATTCGTTCCAAAAAAAATTTTTTTTGTGAGCAGGGGAATCAGCTGATTAACGTATTCTTTTTTTGGGTTACAAAACGTATTAAGCGACTTATCGCTTAAAATACTAATAATAATAATTAATATTGTCACGAGGTTCCTCACTCTGCAGCCCTGACCACCGGTAGCTTGGGCCCTGCCCCGATGCTGGCGGTACTCTAGGATTGGGTTTTTATAATGTTTTATTGTTTTTATATTAAAATATTGTAAAAATCTAGTTTTAAGAAAGAAAATAAATAAAGAGAATAATTAATAATAATTTTAGGTTACCCTTAGGTAACCTAAAGACGACACTGAAAATTACTTGTTTTATACAGCGATTTTTTTCAGTCAACATGACTGTTACATCCAACCCACCTAGAACGCTTATCTTGTACTGTGTTTATGTGGGTATCTCGTAAGCTTTTGTCGAGTATGGCCGCGTCGAATTTGATACCTGAGTCACCAATACAAATTACTTAAAAACGAATGCACACCACCACGAAAATCATATCGCCGACGCGACGAACGCCACGCGATCTCACATAATGAAACCTCTAACGTGAAAAGGTCATTAAATAATATTTATAAGTCGGTAGTCTAGCCGAGTTTTGAGAATTGACCCTTAATTGAAATACAATATCTCGCATTAAACCCGAGTTTCTATCCACCCTAGTCCTAGCCTAACTACCGAGACGCTTCAGAATCTCAATGTTGGTATGTAAATTAAAAATGACGAAAAATTACACGTTAAAGTTTAAGTAATGATTTATGCATTACAATTTGTTTATTTTGGAAATGAAAAATATTTTATTTGTGTCACATATGGTTAGGTACAGTATTCACGAAAATAAAAACATACGAACATTTTCTATGTGGCACAAAGAGCCATTAGCATTGTCCCATTTAGCATAATGTCATGGTAGCTAATAGGTACTCCGACGACCCTGGTCTGCCGTGGACGCCTCATAGGTACAATTGTTTTAACACTTAATAAAAATAAACAGGGAACGTCAACAATATAGCTCACAAATAAACTTCACGATATAATAACAAAACAAAACAGAACAAGGTAAACAAGAACAACAACTAAAGCTAAGTTATTATTCTGAGGGTAAAACCAACACCACCACAGACAGGAATGCGACAGATACCCCAAATGTCATTTATTTAGGTGCATATCATTCACAATCAGAATCAGAAACATTTATTGCTAGAAACTGTGTTACAAGTTTGGTGATAACAATAACTTTCTTATGTTGGTATCAACAGTTAGGTACCTTAACAGGCATGCAATATATAAAATTAGGATAAAACAAAGTGACATTAACAATTTACGTAATCTCTATAATGTTTTACAATCAAAATATTCACTTAATGTGTAAGAAACATTTTCTAATAACCATTTCTTTAATTTGTGTTTAAATAAATGGCCAGTTAGAGCTTTGATATTAATGGGCAAATGGTTAAACACTTTAATACCGTTTATAAAAGCACTCTTATAATATACATTATTAGTTACACTTGGCAAGTTAAAATTGTATTTATGAATAGCACGTCGATTACGAACAGATTTAAATGAGTTAAAATAGTCCAAATTATTTTTGATAAATATAGAAATTTCCAGTATATAAATATTAGTAAGAGTAAGTAATTTCTTATCTTTGAAAATCTCTCTTAGCGTTTCATCATAATACAGTTTATAAATAATGCGTATGCACCTTTTCTGCAACACGAATGTGGTATTGGAATTAACAGAATTACCCCAAAGTATAATTCCATAAGTTAAAAGAGGATACACATTACCGAAATAAGCAGTCTTGGCAACTTCATGAGAGCAATTTTCAGCTAAGATAGATAAAGCGTAACAGTGACTTGATATCCTTTTATTAATATTCTCTATGTGAGATTTCCAGTTCAAATTAGCGTCTATTGATACTATACTATTACCATTCGAGAATTTTACAATGTCAAATTAGCCATCAGGAGTTTGAGTCATTTCAATCACAACAATCTGAGGATTTACAATAATCCTGTATCGGGAATCAAATCTGAGACTAGGATTTTTTTATTCTTGAAAGAAAATAAATTGATCATTTCGTTAAATAAGTAAGTACTTACTCCATATACTCGTATAAGTAAAAAAAAAAAAATACTCTCAACTTAAAAAAATCTAGGATTTCTCGCATCCTATCGTCTCATGTCTGTCTGCTCAAAATCCACACGAATAACATGATTTACTTCTAGTTTTTCTGAGAATTTTCACTTGTGATTTCGGCTTGGTTTTAATATTTAAACGACTTCTTAGAAAGTATTAATTTAATAGACAAAGAAAACGTTGTCCAATATCTTTGTAACTAAGTCTAATTACAAAGATATTGGACAACATTTTCTTCATCTAGTCAGATGTACAAACAAATTGCACGAAGCACTAATTAAGGGATATGAGACGCCAACGCTACGGCTAGCGAGGTTATAGATAGATAGATAATACTTATAATGCAACGCTATAAATAAACAATAAATAAACATGAACAATATAACTTACCCAAGTTACAATTTAGCGGTCTTATCGCTTTCATGCGGTTTTTTCCAGACAACCAGTCAGATGGAGAGAGCTAATATAAACTCTAAGATCAGAGGTGAAACTATTAAAAAGGTTAAAGGAATTATCTGTATTTTATAAATGGAGCAAAATAATAATAATAATGATAAATATAGAATGACAATGATATAATAATGATAAATATATACATTAATTGAAAAAAGACAGTGTTGAAAAATTCCACGATCGGGATTCGAACCCGCACCCTCGTGGAATTTTTTCAACACTTTCTCTTTTTTCAATTTAAAGGTCGCAACAAATTTTGCGTAAAATTATATAAAAATAATCTTAAAATATAGTATATATAACTAAACCTACGTAAACATAATAGTAGTCTCAGGTAGTAGGAAAGTAGCGGATATGGCAGTTTTGCAGCAGGACAAGGTTAATCGGAAAGGTAGAATTTTTTCACGAGCTCTTTAAATGTGTGAATGGATTTCGCACGCCTGATCGCAACTGGAAGCGAATTCCAGAGACGAACAGCTTGGACGGTAACAGAATAATCTGTGTGTATAATAGTGAATAATAGTGCTGTGTGTTTTAAGGCTTAAGTTTTCTGATGGCCGTAATGAGCGCACCCGAAGAATTAAGAAAACTGAAACGTTCCTTAAGATAAGAAGGATATATGGGATTAAACAATATGTTGTAGAGAAGAGAGAGTAGGTTTAGGAGTATTCCGGCGAAGACGAATAGGAAGCCACTTGAGTCTTAAGCGGTACTCAGAAACGTGGTCTTAATTGCGCGATATATTGATTACGAGATTAATTAAGATGCCTCCTTCAATGTGATCCTAAGTAAATTAACGGTATGTCGTACACGGATTAGTTAATTCATTGTCCTACACAACGTGGCCTGTCTCGCAGCGGACAGAAACATGCTCCGCTGATTAGTAACTGGATTGTCAGTTGTAGCAGAGTCGTCCTGGGTCACCAGGGTGCCTGTATGAGTTTTGGTTACTATCCGTATTCATTCGATTACGTTTACGAAAACGAAAATTAGTATGGCATTGAAGCAGCGCCTCCTGGCGGCATACGAAAAGAGTTAACATTTTTCCATACAATTCCACGTTTTCGTTAACGTGAGCGAATGGCGAATGAAACTCGCACTATAGGCACCCTGTGGACCTATCACGAATATTGCTGAATTCGTTTCGTTCCGTTTCGTACCCATTTAGTCCGATCACGTGTTTGTGTGTTGTTGTAAATAAAACTCTAAAAGTATTACATTTGGGTACATCTATATAATACTTTTAGGGATGTTATAACGCCCTGTCGGAGCAAGTGGGTACTCGTTATATGGGTGCCTACTGTGAGTCTCGTTTACTATCCGTATTCATTCGAGTACGTTGACAAAAACAAAAATTTGTATGGCATTGAAGCCTCTTTTTTAAAGCCTAGATTTTGCTATTTAAAACGTTCACATTTGTTTTCAGTAGCCTGATTATAGAAGAAAAGAAGAAGAAGAAATTATTTATTGACGACCACACAGACATTACAGAAAGATATAGGTACAAGGAATAAGAAAACATGTTAAAAAGAAATAATAATAATTAAACAACAAGGAAACATGAAAATGTGTGAAGGCCAAGTAGGACCCTGCCTCAGCTTGTGCCGTCACCACAATCACCACCACAATGACGTTAGTATTCTGACAGGGCCTATGGTGTGTGAGTGTGACTATAGGTAGTGTTGTGTGTGTGGTGTACCTAAAAAGATGGTATAATAAAAAATAAAACATAGTTACATACGGTACATACGTAATAAATGATAGAAAACGTTTAATGTATTAATATTTACATAAATATATTTCTTAGTAACAATAGATACACAAATTAAATGAATATGTAAGTAAGGCTCCGTTCCGTTAGTTAGTTATGACATTAGAATAGTAATTCTCATACAAAAAATACCATCATCTCAGCCAGAAGACGTCCACTGCTGGATAAAGGCCTCTTCCCCAAGGATCTCAACAACGTCTGGTTTTGTGCTGCTCGCATCCAGCGGCTACCAAAAAATACCATAATACGTGTAACTGCTTTTATCGTTAAAAAGTATTTAAGTAACTTCTTGGCCGGAAAGTGACGACTCATGTCTGCAGGTTTGTTTTATTTTCTAAAATTTGTGTTATGGCAACTATTAATGTGAAATTATGGTGGATTATTAAACGTTAAGTGTTCGTGAGCGTGCATGAGTGTTAGCAAGTGAAACAAAACAGAGCAACGTCACTTTTCAAATTCTCTCAAGAAGTCCGCGTGAGCCCGAACGAAGTCCACGTTTACTGAAATACTTAAAGGGTTGGGGGGTATATAATTTCTCACTTTTCATTTCTATTATCATCAATTACTAGAAAGTAAATATGTTTAAGTACAGTAGAATCCGTTTATTATGACTCCGCCTATATTGACCAGCCGGTTATTATGACGTAATTGCACTACGAAGTTTGGTTTTCATACAAAATTCTTTATAAAAAAGTCGGATATAATGACTTCCCTTACAGTGACATGTCGCTTATTATGACCCATTTTTAATAAATTATGTCCGGTTATAATGACCGACATGATTCTTTACACTTTCGGTATTGTTCGTTGGTTCCCGACGACGTTCGGCACGTGGCTCGTTCACAGCAATATTGAAAATGATAATTTGACCATAGCTATGACCTCTATACACAATAGTATTAGAGACTGTTTTTACAATAAAATGAAAAAACAAAAGCAGACAAAAATTACAGATTACTTACAGTAAAAAATACATTTGTATGTGTTATTATAATAATGTGCTGATTACGTGCAATTTTGATTTTGATTTAATATGTATGTATACATACATATGTAATTACATATTTACTATGTTTCTGTATTAAAATACATACTTAAATACATACATATTTACATAAAAAAAGTTTTTCATTTCACATAACGCTTTATAAGACGTCCGCTTATTATGACGTGTTTGTCAATTCCTTTCGATGTCACTATAAACGGACTCTACTGTATATGTATTATGAGGTCACATTTTATCAACTGCAAATATTTTGACAAAACATCTAATTATATCAGAGAAATAAGGCCCTAAAGCATTTAAAAAAAAATCAGGCTAGTTTTTTTTTAACCTTTCCTGACACAAAAATTGTAATATTTTTAAGAGCGGCCTCTCTGTCGGCTCCTTTGAATGAAACTATGGGCACGTGCAGGCATCTCTGTTTCGGCTCCTTTGAATTGAAACCACCGAAAGTGCTTTATTTTACTTTTTAATCGAAATGTCTTTTGGCGTTTTTTTTGAAAACTAACGTATACTAAGGTTTTTTTCATAAAAATTGTTTATATATGTTGTTGATTTTATCCTCTAAATATTTGCAGTTGTAAAAATGTGACCTTATACAAGGTGTCCCAAAAATGGCACGCTAGGCTGACACTAAAGATAGCTTAGCTATAAACCTATCAGATAAAAAAAATAAACAAAAAAAAAATAAACAAAAAAATTTAAAAAAAAACATACTAAAAGTGGAGTTTTTAGGAAAAGAAAAAGTGGCATTTTCTCCAAAACTAAGAGACTTTTACTAAAGTCATGTTATTTTTATCTGATAGGTTTAAACGAACTAAAAGTGGAGCTTTTAGAACATTAAAAAGTGTCATTTTCTCCAAAACTATGAGACTTTTACTAGAGTCATGTTATTTTTATCTGATAGGTTTATAGCTAAGCTATCTCCAGTGTCAGCCTGGCGTGCCATTTTTGGGACACCCTGTATAACTTGTACACGAAGCCATCAACTAAAGAAGAAAGAAAAAATATTTATGTATTTTGTTTATATCACAGTAGTTACTATTCATAAATAAAAAACGGAACGGAGCCCACGTGTGCTCGAAGAATAATCGCAAAATTCGACATAACAGGGACCATTCATACTCGTATTATCCATCATCCTCCTGCCATTATACCAATCTATTTTCGTCTTATCTCTGACGTCATGCTCGATTTATATTAAAGTTAAATAATATATTACAAAAAATCGAATCTTTTGTGCTCTCTTCTCAATCTCTTGTATTGTAAGTGAGAAGGTCTTCAGTATACCCATTTAGTCCGATAACAGCTCTAAAAGTATTCTATAGATGTACCTAATCTGATACTTTCAGAGTTTAATTTACAACAACACACAAACGCCTGGTCGATCTGAATGGGTTTAGGTTTTCCCTTGTTATAAAGACATGTAGGTAAGTCTAATACTTAACGAATTTAGACTAGGGTGGGTCGAAAAAGCAATAGCGCAATTCCATTAAAAGTAATAAAAAGTAATTATCGTAGTGGCGCTTGTGTTCGACAACCGGTTTTTGTCACTAAAAAATTATATAGAAATTTAATTGAAACTTTACTGAGTTTTACGAAGGGTTTACGAAGTCATAGCTTTGAATTGACGTTCAAAACACTTGTAAAAGTTAATTTTGAATAAAAAAAATCTTTTTATTTTTAAGTGCTAAGTGCTGCACTGGATCTGAATTAAATATTTATAAAATACAGTGAAAAAATTAAATGCCTACCCGACCCAGGTCTTCCGTAATCTGGGCGGCTGCATTGACCATTATGCTACCGGGAAAGCTGACGTAAGCACTGAATTCTTACACTGCTTTTTAATTTGTGTGTCGGGTAGGCATTTAATTTTTTCACTGTATTTTATAAATATTTAATTCAGATCCAGTCCAGCAATTAGCACTTATAAAAAGATTTTAAATTTTGAACTGGATGACAGACAGCTAGGTAGCAGGTGCTATTTATTCAATTGTTGCTAATAAAAAAAATCTGTTGCTGATAACTATTTTTAATGATTTATGAAAAAAATACGATTACTGGTTCCTTTCGAACACTGGTGACTACTGCCCACTACATCATCAGCTCATTTTATGTCCCCACTGCTGGAGCACGAGCCTTCCCTATGGATGGATAGGGAGAACGGGCCATAAACCACTACGCAGGCCCAGTGCGGGTTGGTGGTTGTTAACGACTGCTAATGCAGCCGGGACCAATGACTTTACGTGACTTCCGAAGCACGGAGCTCGAGATGATACATTTTTGGTCACCCATCCGATGACCGGCCTTTGCGAAAGTTGCTTAACCTCAGCACTTGCAGACCTAAGGCTTAGCCAAAGTAACATTAAGAAATCGATAGCGAAGTTCGAAAAGAATAAAATGTATGGGATTGACATAAGCTGCGCTAAATAACGTGGTCAATCTTATGTCAATCCCATACATTTTAATCTTTTCTAACATCGCTATCGTTTTCTTAATTTTACTTTGGCTACCGCCACAGGCGCGTTAACCACTGCGCCATCGAGCTATTTACATACAAATTAACAGACATGAAGTGACATGTTAGTAATAGGTTGCCACGATTTGCGTTCCATGCAATCATTCATTATCATCATCATTTTCAGGCGAGAGATACTCACTGCTGAGTATAGGCCACCTTTCGTATCTGCCACTCATCACTGTCCCAAGCCATACGCATCCACGCCTTCCCCGCTATCCTGGTAATGTCGTTACAGTCGCAGTCCACCTTGCCACCGGACGACAGACGCTTCTTTGTCCAAGCTTGGCTGCTACGGTAATTGATTGCTTTGCTCCATCTGCTATAACCTCTGGCGGTAGCCAAAGTAACGAAGCGAAGTTCGAAAATAATAAAATGTATGATATTGACATAAGTTTGACCACGTGATTTAGCGCGGCTTATGTCAATCCCATATATTTGATTCTTTTCGAACTTCGCTATCGTTTTCTTATTGTTACTTTGGCTAAGCCTACTCGTCTAACTAAGTGTCCTGCACACCTCCACTTGAATCCCATTACCCTTTTCTCTATGTCTTGGATTTTTTGTTGTTGTTAGCCAACATTATCTAACGATACAGGTATATGTTAACTTAGGAATTTAGAGATTAGTATCACTCAATGAATTAGTCTTTAAAAACGAAGTTATTGTCGACTTTAATTTTATATTGCGCATAACTATTAACTGATTAAACTAACTAACTAGTAACTAAGCTGTAGTAGTACAGTTATATCGACATGGATAGGGCAACGTAGAAAATCACCAAACCCAATGAGCGCTGTTTTGACACTGATTTATTACTATAAATTATACTTAACACGTTTTTGTAGGTCAGAGAGCGCTGACGTGAAAATGCATAAACGAACTAATTAAACCTAGTTAAACACATTGTACTTTGCTCTGTACATAAGCTTTACTTTGTGACACATTATTTAAATCCGCTAGTAATACACAAATAGGTAACAATCATGTTATTCTAACGGCGCTATGGAGATTGATCCCCGATTTCTCGCTTTTTTTGGATAGGGTTTATTATTGCCTTATATATATATGAGCGTCACCGGACTTTTTTGAGGGTGACGAGTTATTAGGTCCTACTGAAGCCTAAGTAACATAGTCCTAATTAAAGATGTATAATAATTAACAACCTGTATTGACTTATAGAAGTAATACACCATTTAATAAGTGAGAATAAAACGTCAATTTCATAGGCAAGGACCTATTATTATACTAAAAACGTTCCACAAACCGTGTGGTTTCTAGAAGGCATGCATAGCATCACGCACTGGTACGTGTCCCCGTTCCCTACTAGATGTTCCGAGGAGTTCAGATCGGATCGGGAGACGATTTCTCGCATTTAATACGAGCATTTAAGTTTGACTACCAACGCTTCAATTCAATCAAAGTAAGTTATGTCTAAAAAGTCGTCCAGTGAATAATGCCACAAAATATAAGGCCAAGGTCTGCCTACATTCTCACAAAATCGGTAGTACCATGGTAACTGGATATTTTCTTATTGGAATGGATGTGCATTATCGCCTCTACTTGTATTTCGTAATCCAAAGTGCTGGAGTCTGGTTTCAGGTTCGCAGCCGCTGATAATGTATTTAAAGTTGTGTCTATTTTTGTCTTTATTTTTTATACCTGGGCACTTGGGCTTCATCTCACCTGATGCTTAAGTGCTGATAAGGCCAAAGGTGGAAGCTCACTTCACCCGGAATACTTAACTACGGAGGAACTGGCTATATTATCTCCAACTGACAGAACACAACAATGCTACTAACATTGATGTTATAGCGACATATTATTTATTTATTTATTTAATTAATAACACGGCCGCAGCCTTTTACCTACTGTAATGAATTAAAAAAAATCACTATAATTAATATAAAAAAAAAATAAAAAAATAAATAAAACAATAATAATAAATAAGATTCAAAATTTTACATTATTTTAAATAGATTTTCTTTATATAGATTGAAATAGTCAAAATATAAAAAATAATAAACATAACAAAACTAATCAAAACAATAAAACAATCAAAATGTTAAAATTAGTTAAAATAATAAAATGGGTTTGAATTTACACAACTTAATATTATATAAGATAGTGGTAGCTACTTAGCGGACGTAAACACTATCACCAATCGAACCGAGTAGGTACAAACACGTTCCTACCACTCTGCTGCAGTTGGAAAACTAACCGAGAACAGGTCCTGCCTCCGAGTCTGAGACCGATGGGTGTATCCACTAGACCAGTGTTTTTCAACCTATTTCATGACGCGACCCCCTTAATATGCAAAAATTTTTCGAGACCCTCTACCCTCCTCTGTTTCTAACATGTATTTTATTAAGTTAAAAATATCAAATCCGTGCATTTTTATTTATTTTCATAATTAGGTATCCCTATTGAAGTACCTATAACGGACATACATTTACATCAATTTCGTCACCAAGCGGCTCCACGGGAAGGACGACAAGTTCTTTTTTTCATTTTTACGGAGGCTTCGCGATCCCCTACGACTCCCTTATAAAGGCTTCACGACCCCCCAGGGGGTCGCGACCCACACGTTGAAACACACTGCACTAGACTACAGAAGCGGTTAAGACTTGTTTTTCTAAAGTAGGTATATATTTCTAAGACAACAAATGAGCAGGCGTGCCACCTGATGGTAAGTAGTCACACCGTTCATGGACATCTGCGATTCTGAAACTTACCTCCGACAAACGTTTCTCTGCCGAATGTGCCGTCGACAGAATGTTTCGTTTATGAGTTGTTCAACGACAGAACCTTTCAACTACGAACGATTCGCCGACAGAACGATTTATTCATGAGCGAATCGACGACAGAACCTTTCCACTACGAACGTTCCACCGACAGAACGGCTGATTAAACGCTTAACTTTTTGCCAAATATATTCTATAAGTACATGCAATACTTAGTGGAACACCGCCCGTCACACATTAAATATTTTCTTTGTAACATTACTTTCGCAAAAACTGAGAAAAAATATCAAGAAAAAAAAAGGAAGAAAATCCATTTTTTCATACTAGATAGATTTCGATTTTAGCTAATAATTGAATACAACATTTATTGATTTTGAATATGCAAATATTTTATAATTAACCTTTCAAAACGTATAATCTTTAGATTTAGTCACTAGTAGTGTAACACCATGCCTAAATAAGCTTTGTCGACAAATCCTTCTTTGGTGTAAGATTCTGTCGTCGATTCGCTCATGAATAAATCGTTACGTCGGCGAAACGTTCGTAGTTGAAAGGTTCTGTCGTTGAACAACTCATAAACGAAACATTCTGTCGACGGCACATTCGGAAAAGAAACGTTTGTCGGAGGTAAGTTTCAAAATCACATCTGCAGCTAGAAACCTGGCTATACGTTACTGATTTATAGAGCCGTATTCACTTTACTAAGATTTAGCGCACTGGAAATATTTTTAGTTTCATTCCTATTAACCTGATTAGGCATTGTGTTTAAGTAATCAGTAGTTGAGGGTTCTGGGTGAAGCTCGCCTCTACCTATCACTTATCAGATGAAGGCCAATATACCTACTGTAAAATACGCCAGTACTGCGTGTTTTCCTGAAATATTTACTTGTTTGCCGTGCAATCGCCCGTGCCTTCCTTAAACAGATCTTCGTGAAGTTAAAATACATTAGCGTGTTGACTTACTCAAGAGCTCTTGGGTTACGAGTCTGGATAAGGCCGCTCCATACATTTCTATTAAAAGGTTCTTATGCTGTTTCTCCCTGAAGTAAGTAGGTTCGGGTTTGTCCAGACTTAGGTAATCATGGAAAAAAGTATTTTACTGTTTAGACAAAAGAGGTTTTAACACCTATCAATCAAAACGATACTCTTAAACAGAAATTGTACGTGAGTAGCAAGCAGTGACGTCACAATTATTTTCTAATAGAATTTTATTTTTTTACAATCCATATTATATAATAATTAAGCTCCATGTGTAGTAAAGTATGACGTATAAACTCTGAAAATAAATATTAATTTATTTTGGGATTTTATTTTTATTAGAAACTTTATTTATTTTTTAAACAAATCTTATACCTGTAGGAAAATGTCTACAATTGATTGCCAAGTGTGTCTAACTTATGTTATATGTTCAGGAGTATAGCCAGCTAATACAAAAGTATAAAAACTATATAATTATCCTAACAAGCTGTAAGTTTAAAAAGTTTTTGTTTGTGTTCGATAAGTGACCGTGTTTGATGTGTGTAATATTGTATGACTGTTTGTAAGCATTTTTTGTGTCAGTTGTTTCATCGAAATCAACTGTCATCAAATATCAATAAGTTCATATTAATGTTAGGCATTTCTGTGTTTTTCGTTATATTAGGTCCTCACCTATGAAATTGACGTATTTTTCTCACTTATTAAAAGGTCTAAAAGTTCTAAAAGTCAATACCGGTTGTGAATATGTATGTGAATATAATATTATACACCTTTAATTAGGATTATGTTACTTAGGTTTCAGTAATAACAATGATTATTAATTTTGTGTCTTTATCGCCCAATATTTTTTTTAAATTGACTACTTTTTATGTTCGCGGAATTGTCTTTTTGTTTCATTGTAGCTTTGAAGGGACTTGATTTTTTTCTTTTTAATGTCTGCTATATTTAGCTAGTGAAACAACACACAACTCTATAATTTTTATAGTGTTAACATAAATAGATGCTAAGAAAATAAAAAAAAAACGTTAGTATGAAAAATACATTTTTATAAAAAATCTTTATACAAAACGTCAGTTTCATAGATAAGGATAGATAAGGATAAGGACCTAATATCAACCATGATATGGTAGAGTAACGCACGTATAAATTAAGGTCGTAACTTAGCTTCTTTAGTTGTGAGTTGTCTTTGACAGGGAAACTAATGGAAGTATCTATCGATCGTTCAGCAGTAATGCAGAAAACCGCTTTAAGTGAAGAATAAAAATGGCTCACTGTAACTCCTGTGTCCGCCATCTTTTCGAAGATATTTCCACTGACGTCACTTGAGTCGCTATTGATAATTCGAAAACTTAAATATTAGGCAAGATTATGGTCTTTCTTCTTGACCTTAAATACTCGTTTAGTGATGTAGTCTTCCTTGCCCATACTTTTACAGGCATCTAATTTTAAGAAACTGGTTCTTTTAACGGTTAGATTGATGTTTTGGCGACCTTTACCTTAAACATCAAAGTTTGTATTTCCATGTATGAAGGTTTTCTCTCACAAAAACTGTATGAGGTATCAAGTTGTATTATTCGGTTAGTGTTAATAAGCTAAGAGTTAAGACATCGCTTTAAGCCAATATCGTATCTCCATCGTTTTTCATAACAACTATCCGAGTGTTCTTGAGTTCTAATAGGCCAGAAAAATATGTTTTTTAAAATCTACTTCATATCCAATGCATAGAGTACCTATATAACTAAAATAAACAAACATGATAAAGCGGGAGTGCATCAAATGCTTGCAATGATTCATCCCGAACGTAACTCTGCTGAAAACGGGAAGCCACTTCCATTAGTTGCTGTCAGCGACAAGTCCGAACGCGCGGGGAGCAACGTTGTCTCCTTAACTCACACTTCAAATTGAGTTTTCTTAAAAGGAGTTTATGTTATAACATTTATAAAATCTTGGAGAATGTTAAAATCGAATTCGCAATTCAAAATTCATTTTGTTTGTTAAAAAGAAAGTACAAGATTTCTGTTTCGATGTATGTTCATGAGCAACGGGTTCACTACGCCAAATCAAATTACATTACATCTTGTTACACTTTATGACGACTCATCAAAATGTTTGATATGACGAAAAATATTACTTCCATGCGTTTTACCTAAACACTTTAAGTTTTAAGTACATTTTCTCTTGCTGCGATTCAACTAAACGAGTTAGCCCGAGGAATATTTTTATGTAATGAACGTGTCAATGTTCAATATAAATATCAGGCGCTTTGTGGTGGGTTAACAAATGGTACGGTGGGTATTTATAAAATAAAATGTTAGAGTACGCAACAGAACGGTGCTCTGCGTTTACGTTGATTTTATTTAGTTTAGTTCAGTTCATAGCTGTGATTAATCATGTCAGACGATTTATCGGCCGACATTTATGATTTTTTTAATTTAATTTTATTTGACGGCTATTTTATTACTGCAGAAAGCGTAACTTACCCCTTCTAGACCATAGTTCTACTAATAATCTCACTAATGTTTTTAACATGAAAGTTTGTATAGATGTATAGATGGATGAATAAATGGATGTATGTATGTATGGGTATGTATGAATGATAATATAAGTAAAAAATAATAATAAATATAAATACTAAATTGTTAGATACTAGAATTAGTCCTTTTGTAAATTTAGAAGAAAGTTCTATATTTGTATTTAAAACAGCTTAATGTGTAACACTTACTAGTATTTTTTGAGAAAACGTCAGTCTCGCTCTGTTGCCAAGCTAATCTGAGAATCTTCCCGGTTCGGATAACTAATGAGGTCGTCCCACAGCGGATGCCGGTCGCGAGGTCGCTAGTCCCTGATGAATCGATGCATTTTGTATGCGTTGTTCGTTGCATAAACCAGCGGGTGAGTTAGAGTGCACGGTCAAAACTGTTGTCAAAACTTTGTTTTGGTTTTGAACTTAAAAGTGGACCTTAAATATAATATATCATATAACATACATATATACTAGGACACCGAGCAGGCAGTAAAGTCACAAGCACAGATACACTTTGAATCTTGAATCAATTGTATTAAAAGTTACAATTGTCTACATACTTTAGCTAGTGACTGTCGTCGTGACTGTGCACAGATTCATTTTAGATTGCCTATCTGTAGGATTCCTCTAGAACTTAACATAGTTGCGACGAAAATGATTTGACTCTTTATAAAGTTAATTCGGTAGTAGTTAACTTATAAATTAACTACATCATTTTTTAATTACTGATTAGAATTTGTAGTTTTCGTCAAATTGAGTACTTTTCGGTAATAGGTGTACCGAAAAATAGCTATATAACCAAATTTAGAGAACACCGTAAAAACATGCAAATTTTTATTAACGAAGATTTACTTTCCATAAAATAAAACAAATTTATTTAATTAAATTATTTTTGATCCGGCTCGAAGGACCATAAATACGTAGGATCTGGCTCTACACACTTTAAATGATAATTGTGATAGCTGATTGATATTAGGAACTGATATTAGGATGTCGGAAATGATACAACCGTGTTGAGTGCTAACCGTCGTTGAACTAATTTATTGAATTGAATACCGGCGCGTGTGCAAACATAAATGCATTTAAGCAAATTACAAATATTGCAATAATTAGGTATTGCTTAATGTGCGGTACACCGTACACCTGATACGTTTTGACTTCTGTTTTATTTGGACTATAAAGTTGACGACCAAGAACAACGTATCAGCTCCAGCTGATAAAATACATATATTGCAAAGTATATGTATATTGTTTTCTAAAGTTTACGCGAACACTACACATTGAAATGAAACAACTTTTACGGATCTACTCGCGTTTATTTTGCACATTACTTATTTAATGTTTATCCTGACGTTTCGAACCCTTTGCAGGGTCCGTGGTCACAGGGAGACTGAGGTGTTGGTCATCTCATAATTAGTTGGTAGCTTGTATACCCTCATTTAAATTTAATCAGGTGCGTTCCGTTTTACGCAGAAAGAGCATACAGTACTTATCTTTTGGTCTGGCTGTATGGTGTCGGGGCTGGGATTTTATATTTTGTATGATGGGATCCCAGGCTGGTGGTAGATTCCAACCATCTTCTCTATTAAAATTAGGATGTTTTTTAATTTCAATAGCCTCGCGTATCATCCTAGGGATGAATCGTTGTTCTTTAACGAGTATTTGTGGTTTATCAAATCTGATGTAATGGTTGGGCCCCTCTAGGGAATGTTCGCATACTGCAGACTTATTTTCGCGCCTATGCTTGACGTCGGCTATATGTTCTTTAACACGGGTTCCTATACTTCTCTTTGTTTGCCCGATGTAAGAGAGCCCACAGTCGCAGTCCAGTTTGTACACGCCTGCATCTTGAAGGGGTATGTTGCACTTGACAGGTCGTAAAAATTGGTTGATCTTCTTCGGCGGCTTGAAGTAAATGTTGATTGAAGCTCGCTTTAAGATATGTCCAATCTTGTCAGTGACACCTTTCATATATGGAAGTACAGCAGGTTGGCGCTCGACTGTGGTTGGTTTATTGCGTTTTCTGTGACAAAGCCGTGGTACTTTCAGTTTATTATCCTGTAGTACGTGCTTGACATGCTGAAGCTCAGCAGCCAGGTGTTGGGTGTCACAGATGCCGCGTGCTCTCTGAAACAAAGATTTCCCTACAGTAGCCAACTGTCTAGGATGGTGGTGAGAATCACCATTGAGATACCTATCTGTATGGGTTACTTTACGATACACAGTGTGACTCAAACTATGTTCCGGATTCCTGATAATTAAAATATCCAAGAAAGCTAGCTTACTATCTGCCTCTAACTCCATTGTAAATTGTATTTTTGGATGTATGGAGTTAAGATGATCTAGAAAAGCAGATACTTTATCAGTTGGTAGGATAGTGAAAGTGTCATCTACGTACCGCTTGTAGAACCTAGGGGTTACCGGTGCTGTGCTCAGGGCCCTCTCCTCGAAGTCTTCTATAAAGATATCGGCGACGACGGGCGAAACAGGGGAACCCATGGCAACACCCTCTACTTGCAGGTAGTAAATGTCATTCCACAAAAGGTAGCCAGATGTTAGACAATGCTCTAATAGTACTGCATATTCATCAGGCATATCTTGTTCCGCTAGACGTTTTTTGGTAATTTCAATGCAATCCTGAACTGGTAGGCATGTAAATAAGGACTGCACATCAAAACTTACCATAGTTTCATTGTCAGCGAGATGTAGGTCTTTGATATCGTTGACAAATTGGTAGGAATCCTTCACATAAGCTGTTGTGTTACCTCTAAGTGGTGAAAGAATCTTAGCTATATGCCGGGCCAGTCGGTAAGTTGGTGAATCAATCTGGCTTACAATAGGGCGTAGCGGAGCCTCGGGTTTGTGAATTTTCGGTAACCCATACAGTTTTGGTGGTTTAGGGCAGGAAGGAATTAAATAGTTAGCATCTAGATTTAACGTTTCGGAGTGTTGTTTGACAAGATCACTAGTTTTCTTAAGTATTTTGTTGGTTTGGTCGCATTTAACGCGTTTGTACGTCTTGTCATCCGATAAAAGTATTGTTATTTTTTCGTTATAATCAGACGTATCCATTACTACCGTAGCATTACCTTTATCAGCACGAAAGATAGTTAATTCAGGCTTAGCTCGCAGGTTCTTTAAAGCGAAATACTTTTCACGGGGAAGGTTGGATTTCGGCAACTTGCTCCTATTGTAAGCCAGATTGATTCACCAACTTACCGACTGGCCCGGCATATAGCTAAGATTCTTTCACCACTTAGAGGTAACACAACAGCTTATGTGAAGGATTCCTACCAATTTGTCAACGATATCAAAGACCTACATCTCGCTGACAATGAAACTATGGTTAGTTTTGATGTGCAGTCCTTATTTACATGCCTACCAGTTCAGGATTGCATTGAAATTACCAAAAAACGTCTAGCGGAACAAGATATGCCTGATGAATATGCAGTACTATTAGAGCATTGTCTAACATCTGGCTACCTTTTGTGGAATGACATTTACTACCTGCAAGTAGAGGGTGTTGCCATGGGTTCCCCTGTTTCGCCCGTCGTCGCCGATATCTTTATGGAAGACTTCGAGGAGAGGGCCCTGAGCACAGCACCGGTAACCCCTAGGTTCTACAAGCGGTACGTAGATGACACTTTCACTATCCTACCAACTGATAAAGTATCTGCTTTTCTAGATCATCTTAACTCCATACATCCAAAAATACAATTTACAATGGAGTTAGATGCAGATAGTAAGCTAGCTTTCTTGGATATTTTAATTATCAGGAATCCGGATCATAGTTTGAGTCACACTGTGTATCGTAAAGTAACCCATACAGATAGGTATCTCAATGGTGATTCTCACCACCATCCTAGACAGTTGGCTACTGTAGGGAAATCTTTGTTTCAGAGAGCACGCGACATCTGTGACACCCAACACCTGGCTGCTGAGCTTCAGCATGTCAAGCACGTACTACAGGATAATAAACTGAAAGTACCACGGCTTTGTCCCAGAAAATGCAATAAACCAACCACAGTCGAGCGCCAACCTGCTGTACTTCCATATATGAAAGGTGTCACTGACAAGATTGGACATATCTTAAAGCGAGCTTCAATCAACACTTACTTCAAGCCGCCGAAGAAGATCAACCAATTTTTACGACCTGTCAAGTGCAACATACCCCTTCAAGATGCAGGCGTGTACAAACTGGACTGCGACTGTGGGCTCTCTTACATCGGGCAAACAAAGAGAAGTATAGGAACCCGTGTTAAAGAACATATAGCCGACGTCAAGCATAGGCGCGAAAATAAGTCTGCAGTATGCGAACATTCCCTAGAGGGGCCCAACCATTACATCAGATTTGATAAACCACAAATACTCGTTAAAGAACAACGATTCATCCCTAGGATGATACGCGAGGCTATTGAAATTAAAAAACATCCTAATTTTAATAGAGAAGATGGTTGGAATCTACCACCAGCCTGGGATCCCATCATACAAAATATTAAATCCCAGCCCCGACACCATACTGCCAGACCAAAAGATAAGTACTGTAAGCTCTTTCTGCGTAAAACGGAACGCACCTGATTAAATTTAAATGAGGGTATACAAGCTACCAACTAATTATGAGATGACCAACACCTCAGTCTCCCTGTGACCACGGACCCTGCAAAGGGTTCGAAACGTCAGGATAAACATTAAATAAGTAATGTGCAAAATAAACGCGAGTAGATCCGTAAAAGTTGTTTCATTTCAAAGTATATGTATACTGATAACATAATTGCAAAGTCACAACCTAGCTCCACCTAGGGTTGTCACTTTGCAATTTTACATAGTAACAAACAACCTCATTATCTACGATACGATCTCCTTGGTCGAGTGGTTTGTACGGTTTTCATGGTGTCGCCATCTCGGTCGCCGGTCGGGTCAATTTAGAAATTATTGTTTTTCTATATTGTCTCGGGTTTTCTATGTATAATAAGTATGTTCTTAAGTATTTTAAGTATGTTTATCCGTTGTCTAGTAACCATTTAACGAGTTTCATAACGAAGCTTCTCTTGGGCTAGATAATTGATGTGAATGTAGGGATTTTTTTTTATCTCAGCCTTAAGGTGTTTTTCAGGCATATTTATAATTTTCCGGGGTACTATGCACTGTACCCTATCTGCCATACTCGGGATTATACAGGTATTACCAAACAACTTGTAGATTCAGATTTGGTCACCTGAAAAATAAAATAACTACATCCTGACAACAAAATTTAAATAGACTTCTTGGCGGGAAAGTCAAGCGTCATGTCTGCGGTTTTGTTTTATTTTCTATAATTTGTGATAAGTCGAATATTAATGTGAAATAATGGTGGATTATTAACCGTTAAGTGTTCGTGAGTGTGCATAAGTGTTGGCAAATGAAACAAAACAGTGCAATGTTACTTTTCAAATTCTCTCAAGAAGCTCGCGTGAGGACTTAGTAAAGCCCCACATCTTCACTGAGATACTCGAGGGGTTGGGGGGTATATCATTTCTCACTTCCCATTTCTAATATCATTCATCATCATGATGATGATGAATGATATTAGAAGAAGATTAAGAGATATTAAAGAATAATAAGGAGATATTGTTTATTTATGTATTACTTGTAAGAAAAATTACTTTGACACTGGCTAAATGTGCTAATCGCACGAAGCCATCAACTAAAAAAAAAAGAACATTTAAATAAATACTAAATTAAAATTCGTAAACGTAATACACGGTTTAATTTTAAAATTTAAAGGTTTTTAAAATGGATAGAACATAATTTAAACAGGTTGCCTAGTGTGAGTTTTGTTTACTATCCGTATTCATCCGATTACGTTTACGAAAACGAAAATTAGTATGGCATTGAAGCAGCGCCTCATGGCGGCATACGAGAAGAGTTAACATTTTGCCATACAAATCCACGTTTTCGTTAACGTGATCGATTGGCGAATGATACTCGCACTGCACCCTGAACTTCGAAGATGTATATACCAATAAACTATGTTTTGGATAAAGGCCTAGAAAAAAAGATGGGAAACTAGGTTCCCAATACAAGAAATGGCGGTAGTAGACTTCTTCCCGATAGATGGCGCTAAAAATATATATAATATTTACAAAAAACTAGTTAACATTTTTTTTTATGTATAATATTAATTGTAAAACTTATAAATGAAAACACAAATGTTGAAAAAATTTCCACGAGCAGGGTTTGAACCTGCACCCTTCTGACATACCGTAAAAAGTAAATAGTGTTGAATAATTTCGGCGGGCTGGTTAGAACCACGATAGCTCAATTGGAAGAGCACCTGACCCGGTATGTCAGAAGGGTGCAGGTTCAAACCCTGCTCGTGGAAATTTTTTCAACATTTGTGTTTTTGTAATTTGTTCGCAACAAAATTTGCGTTAAAAATTATATAAACATTTATAAATGAACATAAAAATCAAAAAGTTATTAAATTATTTCCGAAGGATCGAACCTATGATTTCTCTATCACTACTATATAGTACGATATGTCATCGCAGCTGCTCGGCTAATGAGCTCTTTAAGAAGATGACGAAAGTTGTGGTTTTAAGAAAGTTACTAGAAAATAACTAAACGTAACTTATTAATTTAAAATGCTATACTACCGCCATCTAGTGAAATTATACGGATAACCAGTCAGTAAATTGGGGTTCCTTTTACGAAAGATGGTGCCGCCGTATATGAAATTTTTGTAATTATTCAATGTATGGAAGATACACTCCTCTGTAAATACCAATTATCTGCACTACTTAACATCTTGAATTTAACTCAACTTCGAAGATGTATTTATTAACTATCTGTATTACGAGTACAGTCTAGGTTACCTCTTCAATATTACTTCGTTATCTTCGAACGCCTCTAGCGATGACCCTCGAAATTAATTGAGCCCTGAAACAGTTTCTATGTTCCGTGCCGTACCGTCCGGACTACCACCAAATTAGGGGACTGCAGGAGGTTAGGATCCTCAGAATAATAACTAAAGCTATAGAAGGAAGGTTAAAATAAAAAAATACGTGCAACTATGTTTGGTTCCGTTCTATCTTATGGCTAGTAAAGGAGGTTGGAGTGCGACAATTGGTTGACGCTTAATTATTTTTTTTTGTATTGTTTATCAGAGGATTTAAACTCAGAATAATAATGCTTAGTTATTGTTCTGAGTTAGGATCATACAAACGCGCTAGAGCAGGGATGGGCAAACTACGGCCCGCGGGCCATCTCCGGCCCGCGAATGATCGAAGTCCGGCCCGCGACCATCAAACAAAAATTCAAGTGCGTGTGTGTTTCAAAAACCGCATAACTATCAATATTTTTATTTCACAAAAAAAAATATTGAAAAAATACAGCAAAAAATTCAATAGTCTGGCCCGCCATAGATTTTGTTAGTAAATATTGTCACGCGAATGGAAAAAGTTTGCCCATCCCTACGCTAGAGCAACGCACACAATAGACAACCTCTCACGGAAACGGAAGCAGATGCGCTCGGACTGTTCCGAGATGTTCTGAGATCTGTGTCCGTGCGAGGGTCCATGTATGCTTTGCTCGAAGGCGGTATTAACCCACTTAATCCGACAGTGTATTACACCTCTAAAAATCCTACTTATATAATAAACGCGAAAGTTTGTAAGTATGGATGGATATTTGTTACTCTTTCACGTAAAAACTATTGAATGAATTTGGATGGTATTTGGCATACAGATAGTTTATAACCTGGATTAACACATAGGATACTTTTTATCCCGATATTCCCGCGGGAACGGAAACCACGCGGATGAAACCGCGAGCGGCCGCTAGTATTACATATTAGATGTACCGTAATTATGATACTTTTAGAGTTTCATTTACAACAACACACAAACGCCTGGTAGGTCTAAATGGGTTGCCTACCTTCTGGGTAGCCTTATTTCGTGGGACTATTTCTTCACTCTTCTAAGAGCTTCCTGGTGTTTATGACACAGAGATTTACGTTGTACCATTCGTCACTTTTCTGGTTTTATTAGGCTGTGTATGTATGTTTCTTTGTCTGTTCTGTTCTTTGTTTATTGTTCGAGTTGTTGTGAGTAAATACATGTTTTTATTTCTATTATGGCCATAGATTTTTGTTATAACTGTTTCAATTTCATTATATTTTCTAAAGGCTTTACTGAGATCCAGTAATTTATACAATGTCAATTTGTTATTAATAGGAATAACTTTTTATACTGGACCAATTTATTCTGAAATTTCAAAAAACAGTCGGCTTTTCCATACATTACAAAAATACCTAGATATATACTCACTCACCCAAAACGAACGGAACAGTAGTTTATTTAAAAAAAACAGAGTTGGTCCAGTACAAAAATTGTTCCTATTCTTGAGTACTAGCACTTGATTAAGGGTGCGCCGACCAAAAAAAGCCAAAGGTGTAGTCACGGTTAAGTTGATATATTATGAAAAAACAATCGTATTACATAAACAAAATATATATTTAGTATCAAAGGGAACGTGTTTACAAATTAGTCCGACCCATAAATTCATAACAATCTATAGTTTTTTTACAATATTATTTAAAGTTGGGTAAAAATCATGAAAACCAGTAGCGGCGTTTAGTTGATATCCTAAACTTTATCTAAATGATTATACCTCTAATTATGTCTAAACAATCACCAATGTCTTAACAACAAATCGTCCGTCTCACATTTTGGATTTATCGAGCGGTTTTTTAAATTATTTTTTTTCAAATTAACACGTTTAATTCCTCATGCAAAGTTAAAAGGCCGCGCGGCATCAAATAAATATGGACAAAGACATTTCAAATAAAATATATACACTTGTCACTTACGGACGGCGCACCCCGGCAAAACAACGACTAAAAATTCACAGTATTTATTTGAGCGTTATTAGATGTTGGCTTTTCACTTGATTTTTATTATTCCTGTGGCAAATTGCCGGATGTCGAACGCTTCGCCACTGGGAGTAAAAAATATCTTCGAAAATAATAATAAACTAATGAATATTATTACAATTTGTATTCTTGTATAAAGCTGAACGGTAAAGTTCAAAAATGAAATGATAGCAGTACCTATAACTAGTTATTAAAAATTGCGCGAGAGTCCTCAGATTAGTCAACTCGTAAAACTCCTAAAGTTATTTGAAACGTTCTCGAGCGAGGTATGAAGCTTTGAATATTAAATGTATACCTTTGGCAAATATTTGGCCAAGCCGAGGCCGGGACGAGTTAACCTCTTAAGTTAAGTATTTAAATTTTCACAAAACAGACTTCAGTGTCTATTCGTTTGAAAGTGACTTGTACATATTAAGGTTAATTAATTTTAAGCAATATTAGAGCTAACACGTTATTCTAAGATTAATTAATGTATTCTAATTCGGCAGGCTTATTACCAATCTTTAAGCGACAGCCGCAATCGCGACAATTTACTATTTATCGCTACCAAAACACGAATGTTATTATCCTATCCTACTAATATTATAAATGCGAAAGTTTGTTTGGATGTTTGTTACTCTTTCACGTAAAAACTACAGAATGGATTTATATGAAATTCCGTATACAGATAGTTTATAACCTGGATTAACACATAGGATAGTTTTTATTCCGATATTCCTACGGAAACGGGAACCACGCGGGTGGAACCGCGAGCGGCCGCTAGTACCATAATAATTTTATGTGTAGAACGCTACGACAGCGCCACGAGCGAGCGATTTACGAACTAAAAGTGCATGACGGCGCTATAGAATAAACCGACCGATTGTAGCAAACGCAACTAGTAGCAGCCGCGTCGCCATTGTGCTATTAGCTACTGGTTGCTTTTTTCGGTAAATAAGCCTGTCCTGAACAGTATGCGGCGTTAACAGGTCCAACCATAGACTATGCATAATATCAGTTATAGATGTGCCTCTCCTAGTAAAAAAGATGGGAAACTAGGTTCCCTGTACAATAGATGGCGGTAGTAGACGTTTGCGTGTGCGTTTACGCTTTTCCCGATAGATGGCGCTAAAAATATATATAATACTAGCTGTGCTCGCGACTTCGTCCGCGTGGAATAGTGACTTTCGACATCATTTTTAATTTTTTATTGCTCTTGTTTCCGTTTTTGCAACATTTTTCACTGATGCTTCGCTCCTATTGGTCGCAGCGTAATGTTATATAGCCTAAAGCCTACCTCGATTAGTTCCTGAGATTAGCGCGTTCAAACAAACAAACTCTTCAGCTTTATAATATTATTATAGATTTACAAAAAACAATGTATGGAAGATTCACCCCTCTGGGTCCAACCCTGCGTCGAATATGGTTCGCACCTCTTAGATGGCACCACCAAGTACTACCCACTCGTTGCTTTGGATATATTGCTATACCATGGCGAGTGCTCCGAAGATTCTTTTTCCTTTTTCTCACTTCCTTCATAGGACCACGTGTGCTGATTTTCGTTTTCACCGATTTACTGTGGCAACTATTCCGTCGGGAACGATGACATTTGGTGAATCATTTCTTTGTCGCACCACCAAACAATGGAACACTCTCCCAGCACATGTGTTCCTCGTTTGTATACAAGATGGGGTTCTATAAGCGAGGTGTGTAGAAGCAAATTGCGGGTCGGCAAGGTGAGGATGGATAGTGAAGCACAATCTTAACCTCCGCCTCTGTGGTCTAGTGACTAAGACCACCGGTTTAGACCCAAAAGTCCCGGGTTCGATTCCCAGCGCGGGGTACATGTATGTGTAGGTACTCGGTTTGGTTGGTGGTAGGGCTTGTTAGTCCGCCTGGCTAGCTACCACCATCTCATCTAAATATGTCGCCGTAACATCAACGTTTGTAGCATTGTTGTGTTCCGGCAGCTAGAGATAAGATAGCCAGTGCCTCACTAGTTGAGGGTCCCGGGTAAAGTGCGCTTCCATCATTGGCCTTATCATCACTTAACATCAGATGAGATCAGGCATTGTGCTTACCCGTTAAATAAATAAAATATATGTTTTCTCCACTCGCTGTCCTCGCCTCTGGACTCTGAGTCTGCTTAACTCTGATGTTTAGCAGAATACCGGAGGTATTTGCCAACTTTATGCAGCATCCATGTTTTAAGGCGACGCATTGGAAATTTACGTGGCGGGGATCTTGATTTTTCCCAACAATTACAAAACATATGAAAGTGATATTTGATGACATGATTTTTCATTTAATTGACTTCATTTTGCTAGTTGCAGAAACACGATTTGTCAACCTTTATAACAGAGAAAAAAATATCAAAATAACCTCTTTAAAAACATAGATTTGCATTTTACAGGCTAACCAGACCGATTTAAGCATCTAAATTTTCTTAGTAGATCGCCCATCGCACAAAAACACTCGCTTACAGCCTAGCGACAAAACTATTGGAACTACAACTCGCTTGTCGCTGTTTGCCAACTCGCTACTAGTTTCTAGCTCTACTCGCTACTCGCTCATCGCCGGCGGTGGGTCATCTGCCTCATGGTTGTCAATGGATCACACCGCACTCATTCCGTTGTGTACCAAGAAAGTTCCCAAGACACCAAATCTCGAGTTGACGACGCTATAAACTTGATGCAGCTACAAAGGCGACGTAAATTTTAATACCTACTTTCTACCGAGAAATCTGAGCGTTGTTGTTTAAACTTCCCTCGCATTAAGTATGTACATAGCAAGATTATATTTCCAGCGGTCGTGTAGCGTAACATCATTCTCCTAAGAGCTATGCTCCTTCCTTTAGTGTACTCAGATGCTGCAGCACAATAACTGTGATTGTATTTTGAATTCTGATTGGTCTGGGTGCGCCCGTGGACTGATTGCTCTGCGCTGTGTTAAGCGAGCAAAGTTCAGGAGTTACTCTTGTTGCTGGTACAGTTGGATTCCTTTTATAAACTTAGTCATGTTTTTAAAGTCTTCACTGGCTTTTTACAGTTGGATTTAGAAAGTGCTTTCATGTATAAATTACAACTGCATCTTTTCGTAAAAAAGTGTTTTCATGTTCCTTTAGACGAGCCAGGACAGATTCGTATTAAATCAGTTGAGTTTTAGGCCAGAGTATGAGTAAGTACGACTCTAAGGTTGCCAGTTTCTATTTAATTTTGATTCTAAGTAGGTTCGATTATGAATAGAGCATTTTTTATATTGCACCTGAATCTAAAAAAATAACAAAAAACCGCATTTTTTTATATCTTACGGGTAAGCATTTCGCATTTATCTCACCTTATGTTATGTGATGATAAGGCCGAAGGTGGAAGCGCACTTCACCCGGAACCTCAACTACTGAGGCACTGGCTATCTTATCTCTAGCTGCCGGAACACAACAATGCTACAAACATTGATTTTATGGCGACATATTTAGATAAGATGGTAGCTAGCCAGGCGGACAAACAAGCCCTACCACCAACTAAACTGAGTTACACAAACATGTACCCCACGCTGGGAATCGAGCCCGGGACCTCTGGGTCTAAACCGGTGGTGTACCACTAGACCACAGAAGCGGTAAATCAAATCAGGTGGCAATCTGTCAAATCTTGGACCCTGAGGTCCTGGGTTAATTATTAATTATTATTATTAAACTCGGTTGCTGGTAGCGCTCCCGATCCGACTCGAACACCTCGGAGAATCTAGCAGGAAACGGGGACACGCAGTAGTGCGTGATGTCCATTCTCTCCATGCCCTCTAGATAACTTCTGACGGTAATTCGATCGCACGGTCCGAGGAAACTTTTAAGTTTCTCGCCACCCCAAAAAAAGTCCGGTGACGCGAACGTCACGTCAGGAGTGAAGTTGGCTGATTTCCTCAGGCGGTATCGGACATCGAAATGTCCGATGGCTGATTTCCTCAGGCGGCATCGGACATCGAAATGTCCGATGCCGCCTAAGGAAATCAGCCAACTCACTCCTAAAAAAATTGTTTTAAGATCGCCTGACTAGCTACCACCATCTTTCCGATATTATCAGCAAAGAGCCAGTTCTGGATTAGTTGAGGATTACGAATGATGTGCTTTTCCCCCTCTGCCATATCGTTACTCATTATCAGGTGACATGAACGCTTTCTTGAAGTGGAACAATACTTGCTGGCTGAATATCATTTACTAAAACGAAACTGTAAGAATAACTTGATAACCAAAGCCGAAGCTAATTAAAATGATCCTCTGAAGCAATTTCGCAAGAAGCTTGTACAGTCCGACAGTAAACACTGTCTGCCATGAAACTGTCGCTAAACTTTCAATCTCGAACAAAATGCTGAATCTAAAGTGGAGCTTTCAGTGGACTATTGAGTTTCGAAAATCGAACGTAGGGTAGGGCTTAGGCAGAACAAGGCCCGAATTTGTTTCATAGTACCGGAATTCCGGAAGTCCGGAACTTCGAAACTTCGAAATTAAGTTGCTCGGTAGACTCGCTGTGATCTCACAATGAAGCCGGATTGTCATTATTTGTATAAATTAGGCGTCCATAACAATTGTTTCAGTTCTGCGAATAGATTGCAAATAAAATTCATTGGCTTTATGGCTTTATTGAGTTCCGATACGAACCCTCGCATTTTTGATATTGTAGTAGGTATATCTATGTTATGTTTATCTTCATATGTACCTAATCATGTTCTGGCCTACTTTAGCCGTTCACGAATAATATAAATATTTATTTTAATGCCCATAATAATAATATACATAATAATGACAACAAATAATTAATTACCGAATGGCACCGACAATGGTCAAGCGGTTACTTATATTATAAACTATAGCTATATCTAACTAATGAATAGCTTTACAATAAAACTAATTAATGCGGTATAATTAAAATAACTTTTACAGTAAATATTTATTAAACACCTCAGGGGTCGTTGGTTAAAACGGCGAAAAACTCTTTTTGAAAGATTTGAAACATTCAAAAACCCAACCAACTAGTTGAATAATTAATTTGAGGAATTCCTCTGAGATTCGGCAAGAAAAGTTCAGCAATTCTGAAGCCGTCCTTTTAAGTTCCATCTGCGTTAGGTTTGTATAATTACTTATGCTACTTGAAAAGTTGTAAAGTTGTTTATTATGAATGAAGTAAAGTTATAAATAAAATTTAAAATGCCGCCGGGTGAATACTGTGGAACAAGAATCTAACAACCTTTTTGCAAAAAGTTCTTCAATCAACAAATTATACCAAAGGCAGTGGACTGGAATGATTATGAAACTAATACATTCTAAAAAGTCTTTTCAAATAGTAAACGGTAAAAAAACTTGAATCAAATATAATTAGAGTAGACTGAGAACATATTTATAAACTACAAAATAAACAATTGATAATAATAAAAACACATACGATACAATATTTGGCCACCCATATATAAAAAAATAAAAATAAATGTTTCCCACACTCACACCCAAGCCCCAAGCCCCAAGAAAAGCTTCCTTAAGAAACTCGATAAATGGTTAACTAGACAACGGATAAACATACTTAATATACTACTGCCGCACTCATAGACGTCAATTATCATTAATTATTACTTAGCACCTACAATTGTTCAGTCGAAAATATGCTTAAAGTGTCACTGTTAGAGACTTTTTTACAAACGACAATTTTAGGTGTTAGTAATCATTAATGTTAATTGGCGTCTCTGAGTATGGCAGTTAAATACATACTTATTATACATAGGAAACACCCAGACCCGAAACGATTTAGAAAAACAGGTATTTCTAAATTGATCCGAACGGGGATCGAATCCGGGGCCTCAGAGATGGCGACACCATGAAAACCGGTGTGCAAGCCACTCGACCATCCGATGACCTTCGATATAGTTGCTTAACTTCCGCTTTTACCGCTGCGCCATCGAGATCTTTGGTATTTCTATAAAATGTTTGACAAATTACAACATTCGTTGGGCTCATGTCGACTCCAACGAATGGTGCTCGCAATCGGAACTGTCCAGTGTGTCACTGCGAATTGCGACATGGATAGCTGAAAAATTACCGGAGATCTTTCAAAGAGCCCCTTCTACGGAGTCACAAACCTGAGACGAGTATTCGATCACTTTGGTAGTGAGGTCTAAGGCTGGTTTTCCACTAGATCTGTGTAAGCTAAGCGGCATGCGAAGAAAAAAATCCACCAATAGAACTGACTGAACTGGGCCCGCGTGGTGGTTTATGGCCCGTTCTCCCTATCCATCCATAGGGAAGGCTCGTGCCCCAGCAGTGGGGACGTAAAATGAGCTGATTATGATGATGATGATGATGATGAATAGAACTGCTACCTTGCGGTGTAAAATGGAAAATTGTTTCTCTACGCACCATTTTTTTTTTGAGTTTTTTGTTTTCAGTCTCCGCCCCCAAAAGTCATTGGAATTTTTTGGGGGCGGCGAGATACTTAAAGGGTTCCTTATGCCGTGTGATCAACACACCGTCAGCGGGTTTCTAGAAGGAATGGAGTCACGCAAGAGTCTCCCTTTTTCCCACTAGATTTTTCCGAGGAAACGCACCGCTTTTACCTCGCACATCTTTTGTGGAAATGAGCCTTATGAACGGGTTACGAGAAACGATTTACGTGCATTTCGCCCTTGCGTTCTTTTAACGTGTAGCGCATTCAATTCGACTTAGAGAAATTTATAGCGCAGGAGAAACTGCAAGTAGCATAAAATAGAAATGTTAAGAAGTTAATGTAAGTGCATTGAATGTAATTAAAGTACACTAAGAAGACACTACCTAGTCTACATACAAGGACATTTTTCATTAACTTAAGATAAGGAGAAAGATGATATTTGGATAAAAGGAGTCAATTAGTAACATTGCAGGGGTACATATCTGTACCAATTACTGTCAAGTCGGGGGTGCCGCCGGGCTCACAGGGATTATCAATGACCTGGCGGCTTATCTGACTTGCAAGTCACTCCTGTATGCTGACGACTTAAAACTGTTTTTAGAGATCAAAAATAGTGACGATTGCGTAAAAATGCAGCGTGACTTAGATATAATATCGGTTTACTTACTTACTCACGGATACTTGGTGTCACAATAATAGAATGTACTTGAGTATAAATAAATGCCACATCATTACACTTTCCAATAAAAGACAAAAAACTATTTTTGATTACCGATTGGATGGGCAGTCCTTGAATCGTGTTCGTTCTATCAAGGACTTGGGTGTGATTTTTGACAAGAAGATGTCTTTTAAGGACCATTATGACCAAATAGTCTCAAAAGGTTCTAGGGTTTGTAGCCAGAAATACCAACTCTTTAAAAATTCTCAAAGCTTTCTTCATCTGTATAGTAGCCTTATAAGAAGTAATTTGGAGTATTGCTCTGTAATCTGGTCTCTACATTACATAGTTCACTCACAATGTATAGAAGGCATACAGAGGAAATCTTTGAAGCTATTGGGCTATAGATGTGGACTTAACCGGGTACTAACGTCTTATTCAGACAGGTTGCGACATTTTAAAATTGTTACTCTAGATAAACGACGCCAGCATCAAGACCTTTTCCATTTGCCCAAAATCGTTCATGGTTATATTGATTCTCCGACATTATTACAGTCTAACAATTTTAACACCAAGTTACTGGTTCGGAATAGAAGTAAAAAAAATATATTTGTTCTTCAAACATTTAAAAATAATACATCGTTTTTTAACCCCATTGTAAGAATGTGCCGTTAATATAACGAAATAATGCCCTTATCCGAACAGCTCGATAAAACAAAAAAAACACACACACACACACACACTACACTACATCTACACTTTAAAACTTAACATTTTTAGGACCCAGGTTAGAAAAATATTTTTTTGATTAATGTTTTGCTATAATTTAAATAAGTGTATATTATTATTTTATTTTTCTCATTGCAATTTATTAAATTATTTTTATATTGATACAATTTTGAATGTTATAAAATTAAGCATACAAATTTATTTCAATTCAATTTACTGCATAACATCATAACATGTGTAAGAGTTCTATTTAATCTTAAATTTATTGTATGTATTATTTCCAATGTTTTCGCATCTGCATGATTAGCTGTGTATACACGTTTTCTGGATGCCGGTCTTGCACTGTTCTATTGTAATTGCTATTTTATGCTAATGTTGACTATCATCTGTTGTGTACTCCATAAATAAATAAATAAGATTATGATTTCTCTATGGTCTATGGTATAGTGGTTATACCACCGGGAAGACCTGGATGCCTAAGACCCAGAGATCTCGGGGTAATCGGTTTGGTTGGCTACCTACCAGCTATCATCGTATTAGCTTAGTAAAATTATAAATAATAGCGCTCTTCACCTACAATCCTAAACAACTTTGGCACTGGCTATCTGGGGGCACGGCAGTGCACCCGCCAAGTCGATCAAAAAAGCGACACCGCGGCCGTACCATCCTTTTCTCGAAACAGTTCAGGCTATTTTCGACACCCTATAACTTCGTTGTGGATTCTAATTGTCTTGTAATGTTAATTAAATATATGGAGGTAAGCATTATTTGTAATTCCAAGCCTTTGGAAGTTTTTAATTGTAAACGTATAAAATTAAATATTGTATAATTTGGTAAAGACTACTATTAATAATAAAAACATATGACTTTAAATTTGTCTTTGACTTAACCATTAGACCACAGAGGCTGGTAAAGATAATCTTACACGCAAGAACAATTTTGCAGGTATTCATTGAACGTATGCCCGTTTCGAAGGTACAACGCTCTTTGTTCCCTCCCATTGTATACTTATTCGTTTCTCACAAAGTTCGGCCCTACTCCCGATTACGGGGAAGTTTCTAACTGAACAAATTCAATTTAAAACTGTGGGGCCTTGAACGAAGGCTTTATAAAGAAATAATTACGTACACACCGAGATTCTGCCATCAAAACATTAATTTGTCAAGTTTGAAAACAGCTCAACACGTAGGTGTTACTTAATGTTGTGATGTTATTTTGACATATTGCTGTTTGTAAATCTACTTGGATTCTGTAGATAGCATCTGAGATATGATGGGTGACTGTAATTCTCAATAAATATGAGATAAGTGCCTCCGTGCTTCGAAAGACATGTGAAGCCGGTGAGCCAGCTCACTCCAAGAACTCATTAGTCGACATAAAAATGAATAATTTGAGAAATCAATTATTTATGTTCATTTGTTTTAGTCGTATCCAAAAAGGTTTATATTTTGCTACTTAAGTGGTGAGGTTAATCTTTTAGCTGAATGATAATGATGATGAGTCTATTTAAATGTTCAATCAAAGTATATTGTCACTGCACAATAGTCTATATCAGGGTTACCTATTGAAACGCATAACGTTTTTAGGCATAAACTGAAAATGCATAATGTTCATGGCCATAATCGTCACTTGCCATAAGTCTTTATAGCATAACTTTATAAAGCATATCATCACATGGCCGAAATCTGTAAGGCATAATCATGAAAAGGCACAATTGCAATAATCATAATTAACAAAAGGCATAATTTAATTTTGCCATAACATTTAAAAGGCATAATAATCAAAAGGCATACATTTGATAAGCATAAACTGACAAAATCCATATATTCTTAAGGTATATATCTTGTTTACTCATGCAGCAAGCATGCGGCATGTAGCAAGCATGTGGCATGCAAGCAGCATGCAAGCAAGCAAGCAAGCAGCAGACAAGCAAGCTAGCAGCATGCAAGCAAGCTAGCAGCATGCAAACAAGCATGAACCATGCAGGCAAGCATGGAACAAGCAGCAGACATGGTTTCTGTCATGGCTCCGGCGCTGCGGGGCTCCGGCGGTCCCACGCGAGCTTATCGCAGATCGCGGGCCGCCTCGCTCTTCCGCGTCTACGCGCTTCTATATTACACTCTATAGGACAGACAAGACTACGTGGAGTCGGATTTGCAGCGATTCGTTTCTGTCACTGACTTTTGTAGCACAACATTATTAAAAACACAACGTATTAACTTTTTAAGACTATATTTGAAATCAAATTAAGGTTAAAATGCTATTTATATAAAAAAAATATATAATTTAACTTAGTAAAATTATAGCAAGTGAATAATATACGTAATGTTGTAAGAAGTGTATTTAGACCAAGTAAAAATTATATTCAATGAACGTTATATCCTTTGAAATTAGTTCATTTGTAATTGTATGAAATGAAATACACCCCTTAAAACAACTAAAACAAAATTATGAATGTTAACAGTTATGCATAGTAAAATTATGCGTTTTAAAGTATGCTTAATAAAATTATGTCAAACAAAAATATAGATTTTAACGATTTTGATTTTTTACATTAAGTATGCCTTTCAACAACTCTGCGTTATTATGTTTATGCATAAATATAATAAATAATTAATAATAATTAAATAATAATTAATAATAATTAATAATAATAATAATTAATAATAAATAATTTTAATATGTATAAATATTATGCCAAAAAATATTATGCTTTCTGATATTTATACCATATGATGTATGGCAATCGAAATTATGACAATAAACAGTATGCATTTTAAAGTGTCACGGCGGCCCGCGGGCCAAGTCCGGCCCGCGATTGTAACCCGCCATCTAATTAATTATAATTAAATAAACAATAGATTTATTAGAGGAGGTCGATGGCGCAGTGGTTAACGTGCTCGGTCTGCGAGTGCTGAGGTTAAGCAACTTTCGTAAAAGCCGGTCATCGATCTCGAGCTCCTCCATGCTTCGGAAGGCACGTATAGCCGTTGGTCCCGTAGCAGTCATTAACAATCACCAATCCACACTGGGCCTGCTTGGTAACCACCAAGTAAGTATGGCCCGTTCTCCCATCCATCCATAGGGAAGGCTCGTGCCCCAGCAGTAGGGACATAAAATGAGCTAATGATGAATGTGTGAATTCCCTGTGTGGTGCCGGGGATAAAGAATTGCACCACCCCATCTCTTCCTGTGGGTGTCGTAAAAGCCGACTAAGGGACCATTCCAGAGGATGGGCAGCAGCATCTTTCTGAGGTTACCTTCAACCTACTGCGATCGCCAACCCGCTTGCCAAGCGTGGCGATTACGGCAAATACCCCTCATATCCTTGGGGGAGGCCTTTGTCCAGCAGTGGACGTCTTTGGCTGAGATGATGATGATGATGATGATGAATGATAAATGATGAAACTATTACAGGAATTTGATTATGGTTGTTATCTCTTTATCTCAGAATAAATGCTCCTTGGCCCGCAGAAATGCATATTTAATATGGCCCTATCTCTAAATCTATTTCTCCACCCCCTGGTCTATATTTTACACAATTAATATTTAACGATTACATAGTTCTAAATTCAATATTTGACTCCAAAATATTATGAATTACTAATTAATGAACCTGACGGGATCCGGTATAAAATGCGACTGGGCTCTCCCGGCCGCACCATTCATTACGCCTGCCCGCCGCACATTAGGTGTGGTCAGCATTCACGTGACGCTACAATATCATTATAATTATGGGAGATTTAATAAAAACAATATTCCTTTCATAGTTATGATGGCATAAGGCAATTAAAACATCTAATACCAAACAGTTGTTATATGTCACATAATGAGTTCTTGCAGTCAGCCGACGACGCGTTGGTCCCGGCTGATGCATTATCAGTCGTTAGCAATCACCAATCTGCACTGAGCTAGGGCTGCCATCAGCTAAATTACGGACCCAGAACAAAAACTTCAAAAACCCAGGACATTTGGGTGAAATAAAGATATTACCCCGGACTCTATCGAAAAAAAAATTACAATAAAATAAAAATATAGTCATCATATTTTTATTTATTTATAGAAAATCAACTTAATCGACTAGGGAGGTCACGTCACGTCACCAGACTCACGAGTGCGCGGATATATTTGCCGCACCGAATGACTATTAAATGCTGTAATTTATTGCTGATCATTCCATTCTATCAAGTCAATCGGATTTCCCCTGACATAAAAAGTGCCCGGGTTTCACCCGGACACATTTTAGAAACCCCGCCCGGACGCTCCCCGGACGCCCTCCAAACTAGGACAAATCCGGGGAAACCCGGACGGATGGCAGCCCTACACTGGGCCCGCATGGTGGTTTATGGACCGTTCTGTGGTGTTTACGTCCATAGGGAAGAAATAAGTCAAATTATGGTTTATGATCAGGTAATAATAAGTATATGAGGAGCTTGATAGTGCAATGGTTAACGCGCCTGGTCTGCGAGTGCTGAGGTTAAGCAAATTTCGCAAAGGCCGGTAGTCGGATGGGTGTCAAAAATGTATCATTCCGAGCTGCTCCATGCTTTGGAAGGTACGTAAAGCCGTTGGTCTCAACTAGGCTTGCCAACCGTCCCGGATTTTCCGGGACGTCCCGCTTCTGGGTCAATTTTGGGGGTGTCCCGCCGTGACCCTCTGTGGGACGCTTTTTGTCCCGGAAATCAGTGATAATATGATATAAGTATCTATCTTGTACCAACTACCTTCGGGTTAGGCAGTTAGCCCGAGAAATTTGTTACGCATTATTAAAATTTCTTAATACCTACCTATGCTTTTTCGAGTCGCGATTTTTTTTATTAAATAATAAAAAAAAATTTGCAGTTTTTTTTTCTAACCATTTTATAAGTGGTGCATTGTGTCCCACGTAATATGCCCAAGTCCCGGATGTCGAGCTGGGTAATCCCGGGAATGCCTTTTTTGGAGTTGGCAAGCCTAGTCCCGACTGCATTAGCAGTTTTTAAGGCGACGCATTGGAAATTTATGTTGAGGGGATCTTGATTTTTCCCAACAAATACATAACATATGAAAGGGATATTTGATTACATGTTTTTCTTTTAGTTGACTTCATTTTGCTAGTTGCAGAAACACGATTTGTCAACTTTTATAACAGAGAAAAAAATATCAAAGTAACCTCTTTTAAAACATAGATTTGCATTTTACAGGCAAACCAGACCTTTTTGAGCATCTAAATTTTCTTAGTAGATTAGTCTTAACACACACTTCAATATGCTAGTTCATTTTTTTTATATTATGTAGTTTTAATTTGAAGGAAAAAAAAAAAGTTTTTCTTACGGTACGGGGCGCAAACGCTCCATATTAGATTAATTGTTTAGCGGTGAGTCGTCGCCTATCAACCACCAATCCGCACTGGGCCCGCGTGGTGGTTTATGTCCCGTTCTCCCCATCTATTGGAAAGGCTCGTACCCCAGCAGTGGGGACACAAAATGAGCTGCTGCTGATGATGATGATGATAAATACGTATATTCTCTAGATATATGAATATCATACTCTTAAAACTCAACTTACTTACTTTTAAAACAATTATCTGAGAATTATTTTGGACAGAGTTTGGTGTTGGCCTCAGGCGGCCTTTCAGCGTCTTCGGACGCTTCACAAGCCGCATCATCGAAAAACCGTCACAGGTTTTCTATAGGGAATGGGCATCACGCAAGCGGTTCCCTTTCCTAGACTAGACTAGATCACATTCAAACCTAACATAGGCTTTAAACAAGTTCTTGTTTATAAGAGTAGTCGAGTCACTCTCACTCTCAACTCGATCAAGTTTGTTTGTATACTTTTAGGTATATCTACACGGTGGTGTATGGATAAGAAACACGTTGTTTTTATAAGTAACACACTGTACAAAGTACTTACTCTAACAATGAAGATAAGTAAATTTCACTCAAAGGAATCATTCCTTTATTTTCGAAAAGAAACAAAGCTACACTTAAAGATTTTTTAAATACGCTTCCCTAATATCTAAATTTTTATTTAATTTATTATGTTTGTTAGAGATATTTGATCCTTATGTTTGACCTATCGATTGATGCCATAAAAGTATAGGATGTTGTATTTTCGATTTCTAGTAGGTTCGATTCCTGGGCGTGGCAAGCGTATATTACAAAATCTTTCAATGCAGTTTTGTTACCTTTAAAAAATAAAGGAATGATTCCCTTGAGTGAAATTTACTACTTCGTTATTTAGAGTAGGGGAAAGCGGGCCTGGACGTTCCGATTTTTAAATAAGTTGAAGTTTTACTATGAAAATTAAGAGTTTGATTTTCAACATGTGCAAATATTGAACAACTCAAAAAAAACAAAAATGGTCATATGAATTTTAGGTACGATTGAAGGTCAATTTGGGTAAGTTGTTCCGGGGAACAAACAGCCCCTCGAAGGAGGAACTTTTAGCCCCAAACTACCTTTTTATACGAATACTGACATACTGGCAAAGTAATAGAATCAATAAAAACATACTCAAACAATAAGATACCTTACTAATGTCACTATAATTTAGGGAAGTTACGTATAAATCGGTCCATAATAAAAAGAGATAGACCAAAAAGTTTAAAAATGGAAATATTTACTTACGTGATGTTTTGACAGCTCCAAGCATACAGCCGACTAACCGATGTCGCCGGAATAACTAAAATGGCGGCTGGCGCGACACGGGTCCTGCCTGGCGCTTTAGTAACGCATTTTAAATGTATTGCTATCTCTTTTCCTTACAAAGTTATTGCTGTCGGAAAAATTTACCCCGGGAACTTCCAGCCCCGCTCTCCCTACTTTCCCTCCAGGTTGCATTCAAACATTCCATGCTGTATATTAGGTATCATAGTCATACCTTATACCCGACGTTTCGACCGGGTTGTACCGGTCGTGGTGGCAGCGGCGCGCTTTACGCATTATCGGCAATGCAGAGGTCACTAATACTCTCGAACCCCTGCAAGTGCGTAGAGATATAGAGATCACTCAGCGCCTTCTACCGCTTATACCACGGCGAATGCTCTGAAGAACTCTTTGACCTTATCCCACCTTCTCCTTTCCTCCATAGTAGTACGCGTGCTGCTCTCCGGAGTCACCGCTGTACTGTCTCGAACATTCCATCGCGCACAAAGAAATTTGAAGAAGCACCTTGTGGGCCGGCAGGGTGAGAGTGACTGATGCTGCGTTGTTATCACGCTGCACCAGTTGTCCTTGCGTCTGGACTCCGTTTCCACTTAACATCAGGTGGAGTGGAGTCATTTGCCGAGGCAGGTAAGTATATAAAAAAGTGGTCACGTGCTGAATGTTGCACCCCCGTTTGTGCGGCAGAGTCTTCATCCATCTCCTCATTTGCGTCAATTCCCATTACAAACCTTTCATTAAAATAGGACGCGAAAGTTTAAAAGTGTATCATCATCATCATCATCATCATCTCAGCCAAAAGACGTCCACTGCTGGACAAAGGCCTCCCTCAAGGATCTCCACAACGACCGGTTTTGTGTTGTTCGCATCCAGCGGCTTCCCGCTTTAAAAGTGATGATTTTAAGAGTCCAAAGATAGATTGTACAATTGCTACGCGAATACCAACTTATTAACCGCAACTAGAGCAGCCGCGATGCAATTGTACAAATAACAACTGGTTACAAAAACGCAAAATGTTGAAAAAATTTCCACAAGCAGGATTTGAACCTGCACCCTTCTGACATACCGGGTCAGGTGCACTCCCAATTGAGCTATTAAAAAAAGAAAGGAGCAGAAGAAGAAGGGTGCAGGTTCAAATCCTGCTTGTGGAAATTTTTTCAACATTTTGTGTTTTTGTAATTTGTTCGCAACAAAATTTGCGTTAAAAATTATATAAACAAAACAAAAACATTTTTTTTAACAACCGGTTGCTTTTTTCGGTAATAAGTCTGCCGAGTTGAAAGCTACTACAACTTCATCATAGCAGCTAAAGTTCAACGAACAGTACTCTTACCTACCGAGTTTATAGAGGGTAAATTATTACAAGACGTGCACTATTGTCATACCTGGTTTAAAACTATATCTGCATCCTATAACAAAAAAAAAACCGACTTCAAAAAACAGGAAACTAAAAAAAGTAAAAACAGCTCTAAAAGCAAGAAATAATATTAAAAACATAATTATTAATTACCTACTGAGATACATAAAAAAAATTTTTCACGTCGAACATAGAATCTCCTCCTTTTTTGAAGTCGGTTAAAAATGAACAATATCAATATTAAACCAGCTATATCAATAATACACGTTTTAGAACAACGGTAACCGTTTCCCCGCCCGATCCTCTAAATGCCACTAAATATTTACAGAATACACTAAACATACACACTAGTTTAGGCCCAAGACACCGTACTCAAAGAACAACGGTACGACGAACCGGTTCACACGCGCTCAACAGACATGTACCTGGGCGTTTCTCCCCACCACCACGGCCCGGTCAACCCGAGCGGAGGTCCGAGCCTTTAGAGGGGCCTCGGGTTGTTCCGCTCCCCGATCCGATCAGAACCCCTCGGAGAATCTAGTAGGGCACGGGGACACGCACTAGTGCGAGATGCCGTTCCTTCTAAAAAACCTCCGAAGGTGATTGAGGAACCCTTTAAGTTTTTCGCCGCCCCCAAAAAAGCCCAGTGAAGCTGAAAATGCTGTCTGAGGCAGCCGTAACGATTTCGTTACAAAATGGTTCATTTTTAAACGGTTACCATTTGGTAACCGTTTAAAAACAGTCCTCATGAAAAATGAAAATAGGGGAGGGTGGGTCGATTTCTTTTGAGCGGAAGTGTATATCATTTCGCATGTTATTCCAGCTACTGCGTAGTAGTCAGCGTTAGTAAATTGCTTCAACTATAAATGCATACGGACGCCAGTTAAATTCTGCGCGATAACACAAAGCGACATAACCCCACCACTGTCAGTAGACCTGTCGTGTATCTAAAACCCTGTGAAGTTAGGGTGCATTCGTATGTGTTCGAAACTGGGCAAGGGTCAGTTGTGCCTGGTTTTGTATGAGTCCAGCGAGCAATGCCTCCCGCCTGACAATCCTATTTGCTCATGTTTTCTTTGTCGCATCTAATTCATATAAATTGTTTGTATCGTTTCGTGAGTTGGATAAAGAATGTATATGCGAGACTAGCTGTGCTCGCGACTTCGTCCGCGTGGAATAGTGACTTTCGGCAGCATTTTTAATTTTTTAGGCTCTTTTCCCGTTTTTGCAACATTTTTCACTGATGCTTCGCTCCTATTGGTCGCAACGTGATGTTATATAGCCTAAAGCCTTCCTCGATAAATGGACTATCCAACACAAAAAGAATTATTCAATTCGAACCAGTAGTTCCTGAGATTAGCGCGTTCAAACAAACAAACAAACAAACAAACAAACAAACAAACTCTTCAGCTTTATAATATTATTAGTATAGATAAAGCCAAAGAACCACTTCGTATTTCATGTTATTTTCGTACGTAATGAGTTTCTTTAATTTTTCTTTTAACTAAGTAAGATTATACTGTCCCACAGCTGGGCTAATCTCTATCATAGGAATCAAATCATCTTTAAAATTGATGGTTATTGGCTTGGTTTGTGAACACAAAATCGTGCTGTAGTATACCAGTAAGTGTAGCACGCGCAAATCCACAGTAAACAAAAAGTAAATACCTACGTACATACTATAAATATGTCAAAATAAATCTTCCAAGAAGATTGATTACGGCATACGTGAATAAATTTTACTTACTTTTAGTTATTTGTCTGAGCCGCCACGCCGCCGCCGCCTGCATACTCAATGCGAAAGTTTCATCGAAGTCTTAAAGAAATTGTAAAACTTCTGAAGAAACCTTAAGAAACACACTCTTCATAGACAATTTCTCTATGTCTACCTGTACTGGTTTCAGTGGCTTCCCAGTCATTATTAGTCATAAAAAAACTGGGTAGAATAAGTAGAACATTATGACATGTGTGTTTTTTTATGGAAGGGTAGTGGAGTGGCGCCCAATGTTCGACTGGAACTAGTAATTGATCCTTTTGGAACGAAGTTCCTTATCGCGCGTTGTGAAAGGGGGTTAGACGGAAAAAATTCTTACGAAAAAAGTTGTCACGACACTTTTTTTATCAATAGAAGTGTACGTTAATTTCGCCATTATTATCACAAGACCGTGTGGCCTAATGGATAAGGCGTCGGACTTCGGATCCGAAGATTGCAGGTTCGAGCCCTGTGACGGTCGAAATATTATTTTGTTAATTTTATTTGTAAATTATTTATTTATTTATATTTTTTTCGTTGATTTAATATTTTGTAATAATAATATACAGTATTTTCAAAATGAGTTTCAATTTTGCTATAGTAAGCAAAAGGGTTGCAAGGGTTTTAGTGCAAACTGTTTCTTTGTCTGTCAAAATGTTTCTCTGTCTCTCTCTCTCTTATAGAAAGCAAGCCAGATATTTTCATTTCTATTTCGACGATTATTTTTGTTGAGTGTATACAGGTTTTTTGTAAATAATAAATAATAAAAAATAATAATAATAATGAATCCTGACAGTGTTTCTGCACAAGTTCCGGATATTGCTGATGGAGTTAGGTAAGTAGAGATTATATACAGATAATAATAAATGCTTTTGTATTTTTAGCAAGTACGCACTATAACCTAAAAAAAAACAAAAAAAAACAAAAAAAAAAACAAAAAAAAACAAAAAAAAAAAAACAAAAAAAAAACAAAAAAATAAAAAAAAAAACAAAACCTACTGATAAAGTTTATATAACATTTTATTTGTTAATAATAAAAAAAATATTATTATAACTTAAAAAAAATATTTTTTTTTTACAATTCCTTCACTAATTAATCGAAAGGAACTTCGTTCCATCCGGGTGTCCCTTAACACCTCTTAAGTTTTTTTCCTTAAATCATTTAAACTAGTGTCATCTAGTCAGCATCTGATATGTGACTTAAGCGACAGTTGAATATAGACCACCTGCTTTCTAGATGTCATCAAAAAAACTATATTGCTATCTGAAAAGTGTGTGGCTAAGTGTTGAACACTAGTAATTAAAATAAATATAGGTACGTTGAAATGAAACAACTTTTACGGATCTACTCGCGTTTATTTTACACATTACTTATTTAATGTTTATCCTGAAGTTTCGAACCCTTTGCAGGGTCCGTGGTCACAAGGAGGAAATAAAACGCGAGTAGATCCGCAAAAGTTGTTTCATTTCAATGTGTAGTGTTCGCGTAAACTTTAGAAAACAATAAATATACGTCTTGGAACCAGATCGTCTTTGAATAAGTATTACTGTTTTTATTTTAATGTAAACTAGTTTGCGTTTTGTTCGTCTGCTGTAAATTGTAAGAGTTTGTTTTAAATTTTGTTGTATTGATTTTTTAATTTTGATAGCTAGTAGCTACCTAGATTTAAAACAAGCCCTACCAATCAAACCGAGTACACACACAAACCTGATGGGAATCAAACACGGGACCTAGAACCGCTTGACCACATAGGTCACAAATACAACCTTATTTTTAGTTTATACGAAAATCGAAACACGAGTCAAATATTTTCATTTAAAGAATCAGTACCAAATAAATTAAATTGATATCTTGAAAACTCACGAAGTTACAAGCTTTTTGTGCTGTCCCGTTGTGTTTTTTAGTAGGGTATACTTTATTTGAGATTTTGTAAATATTATTCGTTCAAAATGTAACATGGTATAAAAAATATTGAAATCGATTCTATTACTGATTCTGAACAAACAGTTTTCAGGTTTCCTATAAACTAAAAATAGCATTGTATATATTAATAGCGTAAGCCGATTTTTGTCCCAGTGATTATGGGACAATAACTGCACATACAAAATCGGTTATGAGCGTTCACGCCACACTGAAAAAAAAACATATCTAGTAATTAGAGATAGAAAATCGTTACAGCTAAAAACGGCCACTTTTAACTATAACGCCGTATTTAACTAAACCATAACATGTCAGATGTTCATTAGGTGAAAAATGCTAAATTACTTCATTCAAATAGTTTGTTGAGCATAATTTGATTTTCTATCTCTAATTACTAGATATGTTTTTTTTTCATTGGCGGCGCTGGTGTGCGGCGTAAACGCTTTTAAAGTCTCATTTTGAAGAACTCCCGCCGTAGATGCGCAAAAATAAAGAAACCTGTCATAGGTTTCGAAATTCCTGAAAAAACAGTTGAATAAACGCGAAGTCTGGCGACACACTAGTTTAAATTGAATTTGGAATGAGAATTGAGGTTGTTACAGCTAGTCTATAGTTGCTTATCAATAGCTATTGCTGGCTAATTAGCTATTAATAGCTATTGCTCTTGCTAGGGTTGCTCTCCATTGATGGAACGATAAAAATCGTGCCTTTCATTCCATTAGTAGTCCATTAGTAGGCTGTCGAACCGTTGGTGCAGGCTCCATTAGTCTGCGGTGTAAGCAAATGGCTGACTGTGTATTCAAGCTGGAAACAGTCTTGATGTAGGTAGGATGTTGTGCGTGTGCCTAGAATACAATATGCGACTGATTGACTGACTGAATGGAACTGACTTAATTTTATTTATTTATTTGAACAACCAACAAGATCAAAACTAAACATGCTAGTAAGTTAGGTACATTTAACATTTTTTAAGTTAGGTATTGCCTTAATTATAGGTTGCCACGGCCTGCATAAGAAAATAAAAAAAAAAAAATAGTAAGGGCACATGAGTAGATATATGTATCGTAAGGGTATCTGAAGCCGATGACCAAAAAGAAAAGAATACAATAAAAACCACTTTTTTGTCTTAATAAAAGTTATCAATCATTCGGACTCAGAGAATCAGGCCAATGTGATTAAACGACTTCAAAAAAGGAGGAGAGTCTATGTTCGACGTGTATGTTTTTTATGTATGTCCAGCGATTTCTCCGTCATTTATGTACCGATTTTAATTTTTAATTTTTATTTGAAAGAGCATACTTTTGAGATTGTCCCATTCCCACCAAGTCAGGATCTGATGATGGAATCCCAGGGAAATCGAGGGCATATATTTAAAAACAGGAAACTAAAAAAAGTAAAAACAGCTCTAATAAGATAAAACAATATTGAAATCATCTGAGGGCTCTCATCTGGGTCCAATATTTTTTAATATTTTTATAAACGACGTTGCATCATCTTTTTGGCACTCCAAAATATTTATGTTTGCAGATGACTTGAAGGTGATGAAATCAATAGTAACCACCCATGATACTATCCTACTACAGGAAGATCTAAACAGATTTACTAAGTGGTGTGTCGACAATCGTATGACTCTGAACGAAGGTAAATGCAAGTGGATCCAGTTCACTCGCAACAAAACCTCTCCTCCAATGGCATATACGATTAATGATACGTTTCTTGAAGAAGTGAGAACTATAAAAGACCTTGGAGTACATCTGGATGTTAAATTACAATTTCACATTCACATAGACAAAAAACTTGAGAGGTGTCAAGGGACACCCGGATGGAACGAAGTTCCTTTCGATTAATTAGTGAAGGAATTGTAATAAAATTTCGGGTGGTTTTCCCGTAATAACGCAATTCCGGGAGGCACTGTCTGTACAGCTTAGGATCTTTGGCAGGGTTGTCGATCACTAGATCTTAATGTTTTTATTATATTTAGTTAAAATACAAAAATTTCAACATCATCATCATTATCAGCCTACATTAGTCCACTGCTGGGCATAGGCGTATCCAAGTACACGCCACTGAGCACGATCCGCGGCTACCCTCACCCAGCTCTTGCCAGCCACCTTGCGTCGTCGCTCCACCTAGTATGAGGGCGTCCTACACTACGTTGGCCGGTACGCGGTATCCACTCAAACATTTAAAAATATAATGTTGTATAAACTTTATCAGTAGGTTTTTTTTTTTTTGTTTTTTTTTTTTTTTTGTTTTTTTTTTTTGTTTTTTTTTTAGGTTATAGTGCGTACTTGCTAAAAATACAAAAGCATTCATTATTATCTGTATATAATCTCTACTTACCTAACTCCATCAGCAATATCCGGAACTTGTGCAGAAACACTGTCAGGATTCATTATTATTATTATTTTTTATTATTTATTATTTAAAAAAAACCTGTATACATTACAAAATATTAAATCAACGAAAAAAATATAAATAAATAAATAATTTACAAATAAAATTAACAAAATAATATTTCGACCGTGACAGGACTCGAACCTGCAATCTTCGGATCCGAAGTCCGACGCCTTATCCATTAGGCCACACGGTCTTGTCATAACAATGGCGAAATTAACGTACACTTCTATTGATAAAAAAAGTGTCGTGACAACTTTTTTCGTAAGAATTTTTTCCGTCTAGCCCCCTTTCATAACGCGCGATAAGGAACTTCGTTTCAATAGTTATTCATGGTTTTAAGATGTTGGGTTTTGTTCTAAGAAGTACTAAGGACTTCAAAAGTCCCACTGCTATTTTGGCTATTTATAACAGTCTCGTGAGGTCTGGTCTAGAATACTGTAGTACTGTTTGGTCACCGCAATACGACATTCATATAAAACGCCTCGAAAGTGTCCAGAGAAGGTTTATGTGGCACCTGTCGTTTAGATTCTTCCTCGTCAAAAGTCTCACTTCCTACTCGAGTCGCCTTGAACATTTTAAACTTAAGCCGCTAAGGGAAAGGAGACTCCTCCTGGATGACATGTTCCTATATAAGTTGATGCGTGGTGACCTCGATTGTTTAAATCTCCTAGGGTAAATCAATATTAACGTACCAAGAAAATTGCCACGCATCAGAAGATTTAATCTGTTTTCGGAGCAACTCTCTAAGAGTAACTTGGGTCACCATTCTACACATATTAGGCTACAGCGACATTATAATTTTGTGTCACGATCCAACGCTGACATTGACGTATTTCATTTAAGAGCGTTTACGCCGCACACTAGCGCCACTAATGAAAAAAAAATCATATCTAGTAATTAGAGATAGAAAATCAAATTATGTTTTACAAACTATTTGAATGAAGTAATTTAGCATTTTTACGTCACATAATGAACACCTCACATGTTATGGTTTAGTTAAATAAGACGTTACGGCCACTTTTAACTATAACGCCATATTTAACTAAACCATAACATGTCAGTTGTTCATTGGGTGACGTAAAAATGCTAAATTACTTCATTCAGATAGTTTGTTGAGCATAATTTGATTTTCTATCTCTAATTACTAGATATGTTTTTTTTTCATTGGCGGCGCTAGTGTGCGGCGTTAACGCTCTTAAGTGCCCCCAAATTTAGAAAACTGGTGTCCGAGAGCTACGTAAACCCTATGTAATTCTTTATTCTTTTTTTTGAAATGAGTTGTTTGCTCTTATTTATATTGTTAAGTTTATTACTGATTACTTAAAAATTTGTGTAGTTTTTCTCTTTTAAAATTTACACAAACTCTCCACATTTGCATGCCGTGGCGGTCAATAATAGAAGGCTGTACTTAGCATGTAAGATGTTATTTTTTTTTACATATTTTTTTTGTGTTAGTACAAGTTTTCGCTGACTGTAATAATTAATGACTGTAATAAATAAATAAATAAATAAATAATATTAATTATTACCTAGATAGCATATCAGTTTTAAAGAAGGTCTATTGAAGTCGGGTGGGGCTTTTACAATAAAAAAGTGGAGATAATGTAACAACTATAAAAGTTTAAATGAAACAAAATTGTCCCCCAGCCGACCACCAACCACCCGACTTCAATAGACCTTCTTTAAAACTGATTATGCGTAAGTATCTAGGTAACTATGAATATGATTTCAATATTATTTTTATCTTTTTATAGTTGTTTTTACTGTTTTTGGTTTTCTGTTTCTTGAAGTCGGTTTTTTTTTTGGTGAAAAATATTTTAAACTAACAGAATATCAAACCTTCATGCAGAATGTTATGCATTTTTTTTCTGTGCGTCCCGATACTTGGAGGTGGGTTCAATTTCCAAGTCGGGCCAAGTGTGTCTCGGATATTTCAAGTTATTTTTTGGTGACGAAAAATGTGACGAAACCTGGTCTAAAAGCGTCGAACACTGTTCCACTACCACTACCTTACAGAGGAACTGAAGTTTCAGGGTCAGCTCTTGGCCATGCTCTTGGTGTTGTACGCGTCCATGGACTGCAGTAATAGTTTTTCAATCATCGGAATAATGGAAAAAGTAACAGAAAAAAGGTTTATCTGTTATTTTTCATATCGTTCCTAATTAACCCTAGTAATGTAAGAATTTATAGAGGGTCCACACCTGCGCTGCGGTTGTGGTGGATAACGTCGTAAGTCTGAAATACGCTAGGCTCGGAAATGGGCTTAATAAAGCTACCTGTTTATAGTAGTTTCACGAAAAGTCAGTAAGAAGCCAGTAAAGTTTATTCGTTTAATGAATTGCCTCAGTTCGTTTTAATCTTTGCAATCAAATCAAATTTGGCAATCAATATTATGAACTGTAAGTATATAACATTATGAATTATATTATGAATTGTTTGCCATTCTTCGGGAAAGAAACAAAAGAAAATACACATTTTTTATACAACAAATAAATATATTTTCCATTAAGTTCCATGTATAAATTTTAAAATTACTTTTTAAATAACATTCATGACAACAATATGTTATTTTACAATTACAATATTTTGGAAGTTGGAAACTTGAAATCACATGTTTCTATATAATTATAATAGTAAGTTACAATTTCCCTTTTCTATATAATCAAATTCATAAATATGTATATGGTATATGGTATACAATAATTTCATAATTTGGTAAATTTTAATGTTAGGTACTTTTCCGACTACACGATTTTTTTGGTTTCTCTAATTATAATTTATTTATTATTTACATAAAGATGGTCGGTGCGGCGAGAGTTCATTGTACCGTAAAACTTTTTTACTTAATTATAAAGAAAATTCATTATGTTTATAAGTATTAACTATTACTAAAAAAAACATCGAATAATGGTCCACATGAAATTTTAACTTACAGTAAAGCATTTACAACATCGTAACTATAGACAAAATTATACTAGATTTCTACAGTGGTATATATCCTACACAATGAATAGACACAAACAATCATAAAATAGGAATATAGGAATAATAAAATATAAATTAGGAAATGAAACCACATGAAATGCGGATTAGAAAATAATATATATACGCCTCGATACCCGTTTGCTAATCAGCAAACACACTATACCTCGTACATTTTATACAAACAATATTTATGTAAAAATATATCATTACAAGTTCCACATTTATTTATGCTGAATAAATATTTGTAATTTGTCTTTTGTTTCAAATAAGTTATACCTATAGTCACCAACGAAATGGCGTTACGATAAAAAAACAAATAGCATAAATTCAATATAATTATAAATATATATTAGCGTTTGAACGCCACCAACGAAACTACCACCAACGGTACTATATATAAATCGACCATTTATTATAAATAAGTTTTATTAGATTGAATAACGCTGAAAGAAAGCGTACTATCTAAATTACACTATTTAAAAATGTTTGCAGTCAAGGGGGAGGCAAACATGTATTTTAAATGTTATCATACTATATATAGGTAGGTTTGGCAAGGTTGTGCGTTTATATTCGTTAAAATATTTAATGTTTTTATTTCAATATTATATAAAGGTACGGACTATTTAATTTATTGTTTTATAAAACAATGTGAAACTATTTTTAGAGTAACACGTATAAATATGTGATATATATATTATTTTTGACGAAAATAAGACTCGTCATAAGCGCAATTATTGCACCGCCCACGATTTTTGTTTGGCATGAATTATATAAACTTGGTTAATCTGTCACCAAAGTTTACAGTTGTCACTAACTTGTTATAAACTCCCGTGAAATATTTTTGTTACCATATTTATTAAAAGTATTTCTATGTTTGAAAGGATCATTTTATGTCAATTTAGTGTAAATCTTTCATCAACATTGTTTATCTTGTGAACATCAGCGTTGTTCGAAATATTATAAGTCTGAGCCCAATGGTAGATGACTCGATGACAAATGCTTTCTATTTTAAAGACAAAACAAGTGTGTGTAAGTATAATTCTAATTACTTTTGTAAAAGATTTTTTATAAATTTTCAGACAGATTTTATACCTATTATTGTTTGTTATAAAATTTTGTAGACAAATCAATTGTTTAAAGTAAAAACTTATATTACTGGGTCATCAAAAATCTAAAATAAATGTGACAGATATTTAAAATATATGAACAAATATAGCATTGTCGTCAAAAAATAGATCAATTGGTAAATAAAACTCATGAATCAAAACTAAAGTACCGTGCCGACTTAACTTGCACATAAATAACACATTATAAATTAAGAAGAGTTTAAACCATGGCTCTCTATTGCTGTAACAATGCAGAAATGTCTAAATTAAACGACGACCGAACTTACGAATAAATCTAAGGAATAAAGTCTAAAACTTTCCACGTGGCTTTGCATTGCCATTTCAAAACAAAACTAGCAACAAAACATTTCATAACTAACAATACAAAAAGGACACCTAAGTAAGTACTCTACATAATCTTGCTAAGATAATTAATTGGAAGTTTCACTTATCAATCTACTAAACAAGAGCTTAGAGCCCAGGATAATATAATTTTAAATAGCTATATATAAAATTATATATTTAATACAAACTTATTTGTTAACATATAACATCTCAAAATATGGAAATATTGGCACAAATTTAATACAAAACTATTTAAATGTAATTAGCAGTTACGAGCTTATTACTTCGGAGCAAAATTAATTTTATTACTGTGCTTTACACATTAGACATACACGATCTACTATATAATAATTTTATCAAGGCGAATAAGCTAGTAACGGACGGTAGAAAGGGGTTATTTTTGAATCGAGGATACATTGATCACAATCCCTGTTCTTTGCAAGCTCTTGTCTTCTACGTGTTACCCTACGACATGGTCCTGGAGTAGTCACACTAGAAACGCCTCGAAGCTAGGAGGAGGGACCATTTCAGCAGCTACTGAAGGATTAATGCCTGTGTTCAATGTCACATTTGATTCAAAAGTAACCCTGTTCTACGGTACTGGAATAAACTTCGAACACTTATTAACACCAATATAATTTATGGACACCAAAAGATGTAAAACTTAATGTTTAAGATTGGCAATTCAGAAATTTATAACGCTGGGAGTTTGTTTTATATCTCCCTGTCTATGACTGTCCCAGTTTACTCATGAAGTTATGACTGAAAAAATATTTTTTTAATATACTTTTTAGCTACTTTTCTAAGTTCCAATAACACTGCACCTTTAAAGGGAGATTTTTAGCACAATATAAAAATCACATTAAACTTCCAAATCAATGATTTTTACACTAACTAGATCTTACGTCCCGACAGGTCTCAGTAACAACGGGTCTTCCGAAAGTTTTTTTATACAAAATGTACATTTACATGAGCAAGTTATTAAATAGTAGTATCAGTTACGTTATTACTAAGATCTGTACGGGAATCTACGTCGCCCAATACTAGTTGCGACGATTGTGACATCTACACTGGTAAAAGTGTCACGTTTCGTGTCCTATATAAGCCAGTGTAGAGGCCTACAACGTATTAAATAGCTAATCTTTGACCCTGTGTCAGTCGTGGACAGCGACCGAGGCGCCCGCGGCAAGCCTTGGGATCAATTTCTATCTACGAGATTTAGAATCTACGCTCTACGCACGTAGTTGAGTAGGCGTCGCCTATGCACGCCTACCTAAGTTCGCCGAATAAACGGCACTAAGCTACTCACTTACGAGACGAAGTATTACATTTATTTAGAAATTTGGCAGTTACGGTTCGGTGAATGGGCGAAGACTATCCTACATCCTACAGGGGATTGCTAGACCGAGATCAGTAAAGCCTTCCCGAAAATTCGAACAAATCCAATTAATACCAAGCCTTATACGGTCAGCACCGCAGTACAATGGTGATCGGTAACGTTCAAAATCTATAATTATGTTAGTGAATCACGATCTTTGGTATTCAATACAAATTAATTCAAATTTTCGATGTTAATCAAGTAATATAGTTAATGTGCGCTCACATACAGGCGTCATGTACGACAAGGGCAGGTGCGAGTTCGTAAGCGAGGAGAGAGCAGCGCACGGTGGCGAGGGCACGCGGCCGCCGGGGCCGCGGCGAGAAGGCACGAGGGGGGGGCGCGGCGGCGGCTGCGGCGCGGCGGGGGGGCCGGCGCCGCCCCCCGCAGTCAGAGCGGGAAGCAGCGCGCCGACCGCCGGGGGGGCTCGCTGGCCCCCCGGCGCCGGCTCATCCGTACACTACTCGTGTCACCTTCACTTCCACCGCCGCACAATCGAGCCGGCTCTATCGGCTCCAATTTATGCATTGAAGGACGACTCGACAGTCGTATACTCTCTGTTGGAGTCGTCACGGCCCGCTCCGATCGCGTACCATCATCGTCCAAGTCTATTCGACCTAGTCTCAATGCTAAGGCATATTCCGCACGCTCAATAACACTCGGCACTTCCTCTTCGACGACTGTTGTTTCGGCGAGAGTAGAATCGGCTGCAGCAGAATCTGCTCTAGGAGAGTCTACCGCTACTGCAAGCCGGCGAGTGTCAGCTGAAGAGGGCGACGACGCCTCTGGCGGAAAGCGTCGTTCAGGAGTGGCGAATACAGAGTCTGAGGCCCAGCTACGCGATTCAGAGTTCTGTCGTAGCGTGTCGTCGGCGCTGCGCTGGGAAGTCCTCCGACTCGTATGCGGGCTCTCGTCATCTATCGCTCTAAAGTCGAGCGCACTAAGATCAAACTGACCACCTCGCCGCCTCGATCCGTCGCGCCGAAACGATGGCCGTTGAGACGAAAACGCAGCATCGTACAGCTCGCACAGACTCGTCCGGTCAGAGTGTGGTTCTTCATAGAGAGTGAGATTACGAGTCTCGGTTGCGTCGGAAGGTGTTTCGTCTCGATTTGACGTCACTTCACTACGTTCAGAGATATCAAACGTAAATCGTGCTTCGAAGCGGTCAGGACTGAGCAATGGTGCGGATCGAGAACAGTCGTCTCCAGGAGCCTCGCAGTCTAGCGGCCGAGGGGCGGAACGACGCGGTGACAGCTCTTCAGAGTCAGTTGATCGATCGGAACGCGGCGCGTGGCATGCGTGTCGTCGAGCCAAAGCAGGCTGCGAACCGCAAGGAATCCGTCGACAACACGTGCGTTCGTGCCTCACATCTGAACCACTACTACCGGTCGATTTAGAGTGGGGCGGTCGTCGTCGGCGGATATTATCATGCCCATAAAGAGATGTGAATTCCTCCGAACAGAATTTTTCAAATAATTCCTGTGAGCTAAGTCGCGTTGAGCCAGTTGCGTTATAGAATGCTTCAGTCGGTGAGCGATCGGTCCGCTCGTAAAGCGCGCTCGAGCTTGCACGTTTCGACTTATCCAGGCCAAATTTATATATTCTCGGTAGCCGGCGCTCGAAGACACCTTGCGATTGAGCGCGAGAAGGCGCTCGAGGCACCGGTGGTCCATCCCGGCGATCGGCGATCGCTCGGTCCGAAGACACGAGCCGAGGGTCCGGCGGCACCGGCTCTATGGACGGTGGTGAGGCGGCGAGCTCCAGTTCGTAATCTGTGTCGTCGGCCGTTTCGAAGGAAGGGCCGGAACGTTCGAGCGAAAGGCGGACGCACTCGCATTCTTCGTCGCTGGCGTCGCCTTCGTCGAAAGAGGGCGCGCGGGGCCCGTGGATGAAGACGCGGCGGCGTTCTTCGGCGGCAGCGTCGTCATCCTCGAGGCGGATAGAGCGACGGAGGGGAGGGCGGTCGCGGCGCGGGCGGCGTGGTGCTTCCTCGGTGGCGGCGTGCGGCAGCGGCGGACGCACTGCGGCGGGCAGCAGCCGGTCGAGCGACAGCCCCCGGCGAGGCCGCGCTGGCCGCCCCCCGACGCCCGGCCCGGCACCGGCCTTACGCCGCCCGTCACGCGGCGGGGCCGTCGGACTCGTCTCCTCCGGCGTGGTGGGCAGCGCAGCGCCGCGGCCGAACTCAATGAACCAGAGCTCGTCCTTTAATTCGCACTCTCACTTCTTTTCGTTCATATCTTTGTTCAAGTAGTGCAACACGTAGTGGAGCACGAGATCATAGCAGTATTTATATTCAGTCTGTGGGAAGAAAATATCTATTAAGTCTAGCCAAGTCTATTGTAAGATCTGGTAGTTGCCCTCAGGTGGGTAGCTGATAGCAGTGGAATGAAATAATGGGTCCGCATGAGAAGGAATACAAGGAACTATGATAAAGAAAGCATTTGAAGCTGCAGCAGAACTAAAGGAGAATTGATCTTCTATAAGGTAAGGGGTCTTCCACACCCATATCTTCCTTTACCATCACGGAAAGTAAAAGCCTTGTTCCTCGTTTAGTAAAAGACAATGCAATACGTACCATATTCTCGACGAGCTGGGGTCGATGTCGGCGCACGGTCTTCACAGCTTGGAACACGTCTACCTCTCCGTGCTGTATCACCTGTTCGATGCACGCGTTCGCCGCACAGTAAACGCCGGCGCGACTGCGTCCGTCCCTGGAAATAAACAACTTATTTACCGGCTGCGATCCCGTTAACTTTGCCAATAATAACTCAGGTTGTTTGTGCTAGGCTCGCGTTAGAAACTGATAAAGTGCAATAGTTATACAATTTAGGTCAACAACTACAAATATACTGCAGATCATTACAACTGATACCGCCACAAATGTTATGAGCGTCAATATTTCACAATTTCCTAAGAATACGTTCCATCTTAGTCCGTCACCAAGACAACGACACAAAGTTCAAGTAACTTTCCTTACAAGCAAAAGTTAACACTTTAAAAAAAATAACAATAATAGTCTTTCGGAACGAACGACACGAAAGTTTACGACACGAAAAAATTTTGGTCCTTCGAACCGGACAATAAAACAGTTCACACATAATCAATAATATTATTAGTCCTTCGAGCTGGACAAAAGTGCTGATGCTTAAGCAAAACTCACGGTGACACGACGCAAACGGGTCCGTAGTCGGTGCGCTGCCTCCACCTCTCCACCATGTTCATAAGCTCCACCAGGGAGTTAGTGGATGACGGCACTTTATGACCCATCGGCCAGCACGTCAGCTGGAACAGCTGGACCGTTTTCGGTGGAGCTTTGACACCAGCCATCAACTCCGTTAAGGAGACGATCTGGTTGCAAAAAGGTTGAGGTAAAAAGAAGGAAAAATATTTGATTTATTAATTCATTTGTTTTATTTTAGGTAGATATCCAATATTGTTCGGCACAGACGTGTAGTGGCAAGGAGAAGGCGTTAAGCCATTCTCCTCCCCCCTGCACCGGGCCACTAACGTCTGGCCCGGGGCGTCCGCGCGCGTGGGTTCAGGCACCTGAGTTAGCAATCGGCGTAGGAAAATTATGGTTAGAGTCCATTTGGAACCCACTTTGCCACGCCTTCTGCGGAAGAAAGTCCCCAGGATTTTTTAGTGGTTCGGCCAATACGATCTGGGCCAACCCCACATACCCTGCGGGTCGCTTCAGTTTCGCTTCAATGTTTCTCTAGTGTTCTGCGGGGACTTCGTTGCGCGTTTTCCCCCGGACATAAAAAAGGTATCCAATATTGTAATATATTAATATAATTAAATAGGAACATTACCAATGGAAATAAAAGAAAAGTAAATATTAGCGCAATTCAGAAAGTGCTGTAACTATTAAACTTGTTAGCTGATCAGCTATTGATTTCTCTGGCAATATTAAAATACTCTGTTATTTTATTATCTTTTTTGTAAGCGAGGAATTCATACAAAAAATAATTTTCTTTGTATAAAAATCTTATTATAATAAAACCGTTTACGTACCTTTTTGTTGATTCTGAATATCCAAGTCTTGATGTTCGTGTAATGATTGTGAGAGACGTGGTCTATCGTGAAAACTGGTCCATATTTCTTAGGGTGCCTACCTTCAGGCCAGAAAGGAGGGAATTGTTGCTAAAACAACGACACAACACATTGTTATAAACAGTACGCAACTTTCGCAATTCATTCATCGGAAAGGTGACCAAATTAATTTGTCTTGAGGTATTTTGTGATTTAGTAGCACTGCCCCATTGAGTTCAATACTATAGTACACTACAGGGTGTTTGGTAATACCTGTATAATTCCAAATATGGCAGATAGAGAACCGTTCATACCCCGGAAAATAATGAACATCACTAAAAAGCACCACATGGCCGGATATTAAGGTTCTTTATTACTAAGTAAAACTGTAAAGTGACAACCCTAGGTCAAGTTGATACGTTGTTCCTGGTCATCAACATTATGGTCAAACATAAACGGAAGTCAAAACATTGCAGGAATGAACAAAAAATTATGCCAAAAATGATAATGAGTATGAAGCAGTAATATATTATTTATTGTTATTTTATTTTTCGACATAATCACCTTTGAGGTATAGGTATAGGTATATACACTTGGTATAAAGTTTTTCTAATAGTAAAATTCCCTTCTTGAAAAAATCTTCATCTTGATCGCTTACAAACTCATGTACGGCGGCAATCACTTCCTCATTATTGCCAAATTTGTGACCTCTCAGTAGTTCTTTTAACCGCGGGAACAGGCCAAAAATCAGTCAGGATCTTGTTGTAACAATTCTAAATTGGTTTGACAAATCCTCAGTCTTGTTTGTTTATGCTCGTCTGTAAGCATTCTAGGCACTCAGCGCGCTGATACTTTTTTCATGCCCAAATGTATAATACTATGGATACCTACTTCCTATCGAAATATTTAGTTCTTCAGCTATAGAAAACGAACAGTTTTATTTATTTAGTTTTATTTAATTTTATCATTAGTTCGGCAACTGCCGTCGTAGGGCGGCCCGAGCGCGGGTCGTCTTTAGTTGAAGTTCTTCCTTTCTTAAGAGAAGAAGAAGACTCGGCACACCATCGCGCAACCGTAGAATACGGAGGAGCATTAACCCCTAATGTTCTTTTCAAGTCTAGATTTACTTGCTCAGTAGTCAAATTTTTCAGGCAGAGATATTTTATTAAGGCGCGAATTTCAATTTTGTCTATTTTGCATATCACGCTCTGACACGACAAAAACAAATGACTTCTATTTTTTTTAATGAGAAAAAAAAAGCAATGATTTTTATTTTTTTATTTTATCAAATGTCTGGGCTTTACCTGCCAGTATTTACTTTTTTGTTGTTCAAGGAGTTTATGCCATTATTACTTTTTATTGAACACCCCTCGTACTTCATATTTGTTTTACTACTTTTTATTTTTGATACTTTTGATACTTACAGAGTTCTTTGGTGGAACGCACAGCACGACAACGGCAGCGCACTCGTAGTCGTAGACCAGCGACCAGAACTCGCCTTGTGTTCTGACCAGAGGCCACTCGGTCACTATGTACTCCCTGGGTTTTGTGTATCCCTGTGAAGTTGATCGCAGTTGAAAACATTTATACATTTTTTGTACCAAAGCTTACCCGATCAGACAGACAGGTTTCATTTAATTTTAAACATGATATAAAGTTATAAACTTAAAATTATTAATAAATAAATAAACTTAGAAACGTTTTCTATTTAATTTATCTTTTGTTTTATTTTACAAATAAATATTTTTTCATATTTATCATATGTACTTATTACATACGTTTATATTACTTTTTAAATATACCTATACTGCTATAACAATTATTTTAATACAAATTAAAAGTAAATAATATCATAATTATACATAATAGAATTTACTTTATTTTATTTTACTTACATCAACGAAGACAGCGTTAATATAGTCCGTAAAACTGTTGCCTTGAAAAGACGTCAAATATGGACGAAAGTTGTCAGCTGTAAAAAAACATTATATAATTGATTGTCTATAAGTATACCAGGTTGAGAAATAATTATTTGTTCACCTGAATATAGCAATAAAAAGTTTGTAGCTTAATGAGGTGAGGTTGATGTTTACGACCTATAAATAACGACCCGTTTAAGTAGGTGCTATAAACAGTCAAAAGAAACTTTTTTTAAATATTGCTGTTAAAAAAAATATTTGCGTTTTAACAATACTATTATGAAACCCATATTGTAGGACAACGAATGCATTGGCTATAATATTTAGAATACGAAGTTCTGATGACATTGAAATAAAACTTTCGGCTACTCTGTTTTATTGATATTGTTTATGTTAACGTCACTATAACTCCTAAGGATATTGTAAATAATATTGCAGCACTTGTAAAAGATGACTTAGTTGTTAGTACTAAATACCTTTGACTTTGATCAAAATATGAAATGGATGAGTACCTAAGTAAATTTATACGATTTCCGTTTTACGTGTATAGATAATGCCTAAATTAAGACATTAATAATTCTGAAATGAAGAAACAACTTTTACCGATCTACTCGCGTTTATTTTACACATTACTTATTTACTTATTTTTGACAGAGGTGTTAGACCTGACACCTTAGGCTCCCTGTGACCTCGGACCCTGCAAAGGGTTCGAAACATCAGGATAAACATTAAATAAGCAATGTGTAAAATAAACGCGAGTAGATCCGTAAAAGTTGTTTCATTTCAATGTGTAGTGTTCGCGTAAACTTTAGAAAACAATATTAATAATTCTGCTGTAACAAATTCTGCGAGGTGGTAGAATACTGCCCAGAAATCAACTGGAGTACAACCACCCAAACACCTATTCGACCTATCGACATCAAAACGATTCGGTTATTTATCTGGGTGCCAAATGTGAGTTTCATTCGTATTTCGATCACGTTAACGAAAACGAGAGTTTGTATGGCAAAATTTTAACTCTTCTCGTATGCCGCCAGGGGGCGCTGCTTCAATGCCATACTAATTTTCGTTTTCGTTAACGTAATCGAATGAATACGGATAGTAAACTAAACTCTTGGCACCCTGTTATATCTGATGCTAAGCTTCGTTGTTTTCCATTGTTGTTATCCAGTTTAAAGGATACTAGATACACCCCGCTACACACCACTTTAAAGTTTATACTGACACCCCCCACCAACCTTACGGTTATAAAGTTAGGTGTCAGACATCCTTACGCAAGCACAAGGGACCATCTACGTCAGGTCATAACGCCAGATCAGAACACGCCAACAGGATACTAGATACAGTGAAACTACAAGAGATATAATAAATAGCATAAGAACGTGATACTCTTGGTGTTGCAAGACTGGTAGCCGCTTTCCACCAGGTAATGCCGTAAAACCATTTGCTAAGGAACGTACAACACATGAGAAAGGAATAGAATCTCCTTACGTGGCACAACAAGGACGTCTCTGTTCTTCTCCCTGTTGTCTCCTCTGTGCCCTCCAGCGCAGTCCCCAATGGTGAACCTTGGAGTCTGTTTGCAGATCTGCTGATACTCCTTTTGGTACTCGTTGAGCTTAGAAACGGGGTCCCTCTGAGATTTCTGCTTCAGTCTTTGTGACAGTTCCGAGACGGGGAACCAGGATACTCCGCACACGACGTGCTCCTCCAACGTGTCGTACACGAACTTGTATTGTTCCTGATAACAAAACATGTACCTATATACTTTAATTTTTGTCGGTAACTCTTACATACTTCTGCGCATTAGACTAAGTGAAGTTGACGGATTTCTTCAAAAATTGTGCAATTATATGCCATAGCATGGCCATAGCAATAACATTCAAAGTCTATTGAGATTGTGATAGTCATAAAGTGTCAAATCATCTAGTACTTTTGATGTTGACTGATAAAAAAATATAGGTAGCGTTTTATAAGTACCTACCTATGTATTTTATTTTGAGCTTTGAATTTAACATTAATTTATAATTACTACGTTTACGTCAAGATGACGGCTGATCGAAGAAAATAGGAGAAGAAACATATTGCAGTGACCCCAAATACGATTGGTGACTGGGCAGTCTAATAACGATGATGAAAGTGACTACGCCACCGTAAGTCTATGACGAACACCATTAGTATTGAGAAGAACCGGCAAGAAACTCAGTAAGGACGTTTCTTGACACCATATACTTTTAGTTTACGAAGATATTTTTATTTGTATACGCACCTCGTTTTCTATAAGGCCTTTTCTGGATTGTCTGAGCTTCTTCAAATATCCGAAGACGTCGAAACAATCCTCCTCTTCTGCCAACTCCAGGTTTGAGTCGATTGCTAAGTACACGCCAGACCGACCACCGCCATCGCTGAAATATAACAAATGTAAAAACATGGGTATGTGTAAACAACGCAAACTCTCATTGCAAAGTGTTGATACACTAATAATAGGTTCAAATGCCATTCGTGGATATTTTTAAAACTTCTGAAAATTTCTAGAAAAAAAGAATCTAATCTTTTCTTTAGATTCTATTATTCAAATACAAAACTAACATAATTATATAGATCAAATCCTGTGACAACAAAAAAACAATATACTCCAATAAGGGCCTTGTGTAAAATAAAACCGTACCTACTAGAATTATATTTTCGCCAAATTCGTTGTCATTATAAATTGAAAAATGATGCATCTACATTTCATGAGAGCCACATTTTATTCTTTAGTTTATGGATCTTTATGCCAACCTTCATAGCAATTTATCAAAATTGCATTTGAAAGTTGAAAACAGCAGCAACATTAGTTATAACTTAAAACCTCGGAGAACAGTGATCTACCGTTAGACCACAGAATCGGTTAAGAGGTGCTAACTTACTTGCAGTGCACCACCATAGGCCCTGCAGCCGGGTTGGTGGCCAGTCTCCTCCCCACCACCGCCCGGACCCGTCTCCTGAACTCCAACAGAGCATTGCTGAACGGGCATGTGTGGGAGTGCCATTGGGTGTAATGGAACTGGAGGAGGTAACGCTCTTCTATTACCACCTATTAAAAAAAATACTTTTATACAAAATGAAATTTTGAGAAAATTATTTGATGACGTCGCATCGCAGTATTGTGTTGGCCCCATAATTAAGTACTACTTAAACTGTATAGTCTAAGTTATTCTGGTAGCAATAAAGCACTTTATATTTTTTAGAAGCTTTTATTTAGTTTCACCTGTTTATTTTTTTATTTTATATACGGAACGTTGTGTACTTACGTCTTTCTCTGTCTTGTAAAGTCTGAAGGTTCGTATGTGGAAATTGGCGAGTTCCTCTTCTTGTACGATCCCTACGCTAATGTCACCATACGTTTCATCTTTCTCTTTGTTCGGAGGCCAGTACTGGACGCACATTACCTGTGGGTATGCAATAAATATATGTAGGGACAGAGGAAAATAGGTAAATATAACTGTTTATCTCCTCTATTTGTACCGAACAAGTGTCGCATATCTGACAACTACAGTGCCCATCTAATTCAGCTACAGGGGTTCAGTTCAACACTTTATCCTTTTTTATGTTTTGTTGTTATGTGTTGTGTAGGTCAATAAATGTTTCATTATTTTTGTTTTTGTCTTAATACTAGTAGTTCCAGAGATCACTCTCCGCAAACAAACAAACAAACAAAGTCACAAACTTTACCTCGTTATTGCTAGTATAGATTAGAAATAAGTTTGCAAATAGTTACAATATACAGGTTGACTTTTTTATCACCGACCAACTCCCTAACTCGAAAGTAAAATTCAGCTGTTCCATACATTTTGGTCGAATAAATATTGATGTTTTGTATGGAACAGCTGAATTTGATTTTCGAGTTAGGGAGTTGGTCCAATAGTAAGAGTTGTTCGTTTGTCTCACGGAAGTCATCTCAGAAGGTTTGAACGGTGATAAAAAAGTGACCCTGTTTATATATTTTTTAAATATATAAAACAGGCACGTCTTAGCTCGGTTAGTTGAAGTCATAGATACAAACATTATCGTAGTTTCATTTATATAAGAGGCTTTGCGAAGTAGCTCTTAATGCATTTTGTAGATGTTTGGATGAGATTTAAAGCTACATTTAGTTTTTTTCCTTTTTTTACATTTCTTTCAACTTAAGCACCACTTTAAATGCTAATAGATGTTTTTGAACGTTATGTTTTGTTTAAGTTGCACATCTGAGCTCATTGCTAAACGACCTGTTCAAAACTTTTTCTACTTCTTATATCAGCGTTTAATTAATTTTACTTTCAAAGAAGTCATGATGTTAGACAACATCGCATACATTGCTCTGTTTCTAAAGACAGTAGCATAAGCACTTGTGCTATGGAAATCAGGAACAACGACGGTGCCACAACCACTCAGACATTGACCCGACCAAAAATCGACCCCGGGACCTCGGAGATGGCAACACCAGAAACCGGCGTGCGAGCCACTCCACTACGGAGGTCGTCGAAATGATAGTCAAAACGTGGCTTTCTTTTGGCGAATAACTAACAGTAATTCTATGTTCATGGCGTCTATAGTTGTGCCCTTTAGTTTTACAATAAGCTCTGAAATATCGTGTTCTGTCTCTTTTGCTTTAATTTGAAACAAAGTTTACTTTATGGGAACAAAACACGGATTAACTACAGTTTATTTGTAAGCACTTAGTAAATATATCGAAGGCAAGGAAGAAGCACTCTCCTCCCAGATAATCTATAAGAAACTGACTACGATGTTCTAAGTTGGCTTCAGCGCCACAGTATCTTCGTAAAATTTGAGGTTATTTGCTTAATCTCACCATAATAAAGTCAAAGTCTTAGTTATCACGGCGATAGCAGCAGCGCTCTCCTGCTAGACCATCTACCAGAAACCGACTACGGTGTCCTCAGTTGGGTCCAGTGTTACTGAATGTTATTAGTATAATTTTAAGTTATTTGCATAGTCTCACCTTAATAAAGTCAAAAGTCTTAGTTAACATGACGATGGCAGCAGCCCTCTCCTGCCAAATCATCCGCCAGAAGCTGACTACGGTGTCCTCAGTTGGGCCCTGTGTCACTATGTATGCGTTCGGCTTTAAAACACTCTGTGAACAACAAATATAATTAATAATACATTCAACTTTTCAATAACATGCACGTAATCAATTACATAGATACAAGTAATACTTTGATTGCAACATCTCAAAAAATAAATATTGTAGAAATTACATTATCATCACCATCATCGTCAGCTCATTTTGTCCCCACTGCTGGGGCACGAGCCTTCTTTATGGATGGATAGGGAGAACGGGCCATAAACCACCACGCGGGCCCAGTGCGGATTGGTGGTTATTAACGACTGCTAATGCAGCCGGGACCAACGGCTTTACGTGCCTTCCGAAGCAAGGAGAAGCTGGAGATGATACATTTTTGGTCACCCATCCGATGACCGGTCTTTACGAAAGTTGCTTAACCTTAACATTCGCCGACCGGGAGCGTTAACTACTGCGCTATCGAGCTTCTAGTTATTGTTGTAATCAATGATATTATCATAATAATATTGTAATATCATAGGTTATAATTACGTTTGTCAATGTGTCTTTTATTTTATATTATTTTTATTATTTTATTTGTGTGTTTATTGTATACTAACATAGCTTTATAAGGTAAATTGTAACTAACATGATGGACTGCATAATTGTCTGAAATAAAACATTTTCTTCTTTCTATTTCTATTTCTATAATAGCTCCCAGTAAGCAAATATTTCTTCGAAAAATAAGAAAGCACATGAAGGAATTGAAAATCTTTACTTAAGAGTCCAATAATGGTTGTCCTTGCCAAACGTCAAGGGTCAAATATCGAAGTAACTTTCTATATAGGGCAAAAGTACCGGAACACTTTCGTAAATAACTCCTATTACAAGTAAACTAGGTCACTTTTTTGTAACTTGGGTTGTAGTGCGGAAGGCGCGTCACCCACTAGAACGTGGAAGTTATAATATTTCTCTTTCTGTATTGGAACTTTGGAAGTGCGGTTTTAAGATACTCTATGGTCTGTAAAGGAAGGGAACTCTCCACTAAATTAAAATTATAGACGATAATAAGTGGTAATAGAAACGTTCAATTATAAATTAATTATTCAATTAAATTAATTAATAGGTACAATCGAGATAATAATCAGCACCACTGCACCATCAGCACACCGCATCAGCGCCACTGCTGGGGCACGAGCCTTTTCTATGGATGGATAGGGAGAACGGGCCATAAACCACTACGCGGGCCCAGTGCGGATTGGTGGTTGTTAACGACTGTTAATGCAGCCGGGACCAACGTCTTAACGTGCCTTCCGAAGCTCGGGAGGAGTTCGAGATGATAAATTTTTGGTCACCCATCCGATGACCGGCCTTTGCGAAAGTTGAACTCTGAGATCACACGCTGACTTCTGTAGATAATTTAAAAAGTGACGTTGCCCTTTCAATAAATGTTCAACCATTTGTCTTAGACATAACGTTCAACGTCTATTGAGGAAATTTTACTATTTGTGGTAGTCTGATGTGCACGCGTGTGTACCTATCGAACTCTGAGATCACACGCTGACTTCTGTATATTATTATTATAGATAATTTGAAAAGTGACGTTGCCCTTTTTTGTTTCATTAGGCAACACTTAAACCCAAAAAGACTGACCGGAGCATTTTGCCGTAACGTTACATGTTTGTTGCGAGCAATCGTATGGTCAGTACAGTGAGCCGATCCGACCGAGTTATTTATCGGTCAGTCAGCAATGACGTACAAAGCTCGCCGCGAATGGTGCATTACTGTTACGTTACGATGCGATGATCGCTTCTATCAGTCGCCATCATTATGCACGCTCACGAACACTTAACGCTTAGTAATCCACCATTATTTCACATTATTAATCAATAAAACATAAACTTTGAGAAACAAAACAAAACAGCATAGCTACAATTAGAGTGTGCGCACACTAGGCGACACGCGACTGCGACAGCTCGGCGACTAGACGCGACGACAAGCTGCGGCCGACAAGCTGCGGCCGACAATTTTCATACATTTTGTTCAACGCTCCGCACACTTGGCGTCAGTCGCAGAGTCGCGACGACAAGCTAGGGGAGTCGCGAAACTGACGCTCACAACTGTCGCACGACTGTCGTCGTGTGTGTGCATGACAACGCGACTAGACGCGGCGAATTGACGCAGCGACAAGTCGTCCAGTGTGCGGAGGCACTAACCCTTTACTACCGCCTAGAAGTTTCAACTTTTTTTAAACGAACAGTATTTTTTTTTTCATTTGACGTGGATGACGTCTATCACTTGTTTTAGTGTGTGAACATCCTTATAGTAAGCGCTGCGTTCAGAATCGGCTAATTCTGCTGATTTTTATGGGAACGGATGTGAGTTGGCACGACCGGTCGTTAGACCCCTTGTGCCGGCGGAAGGGTTAGGTTATTTGTCCCAGCAGACCGGTTGCGTTAAGCATCTGAATTATCGCGAAGTTAAACAACTCGGTTGGTTTAACGGTCAGTTGGTTAACTTACACTATCAACTGATTTGGATCAGAGGGCTTATTGTCTAACTCGCTTATTTACCTATCGTAAAACCTTTCAATTAGACATTTGCAAGCTAGATTAAAAATAAGAATAATATTTAGCTAATTTCCCAGGAACATTGATACTGGCATTTTATACTATTGTCTATTACTAGGCTATTCAAGAACTTCAAACTAACTCAAAAGTAACAGCAGAGTGAACGAGAGTGCGGCAACAGTGCCGTGATCTTGAATTGACGTACGAGCTGTAGCTACCGGCTAGGGTTGGGTGAGCCACACATAGTTAATTTATTATTGTGTGAATTTGGGTGTCTTATATATTATAAATGAAACACACAATTTAGATGTACACTATAAATTACTTATATCATTATAAAGTACAATCGTAATCAAATATTAATATACAAATTGGACACAACAAAATATTTACGCCTCGCTCGGCCAGTTTTGAAAGCTGCGTTATTAAATTTAATAACGTAATATATCCGCATGCCAATGTATAATTTTTTTTAAATATATTATTGGAAAGCATTTACATGGAGGTACATATTTAAGGTCGGACATATTACCAAAAATAGTTTTGGCTAGTTTTGAATACTTATGTAATAAATTTTTCTATTTCCAATAAAAAAACAAGGTTTAAATAAGATCGGCAGCGCTCAGTGACATACTTGTTATTCTCCGTTACTACAGCAACATACGCTGCCCGATCCGCGTTTGTGATAACAGCCGCGTCATCGGGTACCTACTCCTTTCCCATGCTTTTTTCCGTGTGCTAATGTAGGTGAACTACGAGCTTGTGTGCGTGCGTTTCGGAGCGCTTGTGTGAAGTTGCCGCACTCTCGTTCACTCTGTGATTGCGATCGCTACGCGTTTTTCAATGAGTAAACGACATCGTCAATTTGACATTTATATGGAATCGTCTATGCAAAATGACAAGCGTAAACACCTTTGAAAGGCCTCGTGATAGAGGATGTAATTAAACAATAAGCCCCCAGATCTGTTTTCTTAACGTAGGTGATAGTACGTACTCATAAATAGGAACAACTACTTATAGGTACTGGTTAACTCTGAAATCTTTTCAAAAATCAGTTGTTTTGGGTAAGTTGAGTTTTATTGTAATGATTTTAGTGCCTTACAAATAAATTAAGAATAAGCTCCGAATAGTTATTCCGTGTTTTGTCTTTTTTACTCTAATTTGAAATGACGTTTACATGACAGAAACAAAACACGGAATAATTGTTAGCAGCTTATTATTTATTTATTTGTAAGGCACTAAAATCATTACAATAAAACCCATTTACCCAAAACAGCAGATTTTTTAAAAGATTTCATAGTTGGTCCATTACAAAACTGTTCTGAGGTTTGCGTATTCAGCACGCTCTATGGTCGAGCCCACAGAACACATTTCTTGTGTTCCACATTTCTTGTGTCGAGCCCATTTCAAACGTATACTAACTGTCGCTCTATTGTATTAAAGGTTGCCATCCATGGAATACAACTAGACAGTAGTACTACAGTAGTTACTTGACGTGCGTGATACAAAAGTGCTTACATTTTATTGGTCTCGACGTATCTCGCATACCGTATCTTTGTTTCCCAAGAACGTGGAGAAAGAAAAGATTTTTTACGAGCTGTTACCGATATAACTCTTGTTGTGAGTTATTTATTTTATTGTTGCTACTCTACGGACAACAACTTCGGAATTGTAATAGGGGCACGTGCAACGAATTCATGAGGGTTCCCTGAGGCTATAAGAAATAAATAAGTAAAAATGAGTCCAAATAATCGTAGTGTTTTTATTATTATCAGTCTATAAACGTCCCAGACATCTACTGCTGAGGATTTTCCACATGACATAGCACATCGGGAGTTTTGGCAATAACGGGATTCCGACGACGGCCTTATAAAAAATGATATAATGAGACCGAATAATCCTATGGTTTTTATATTATCAATCTAGTTATAGACGTCCCATTGCTGGGCTAAGGTCTTCCAACAAGATATGTATGGGACATAGCAACGAGAGATTTGGCAATAACCCACCGAGTTGACCTATAGGGTTGGTGGGTGTTAACGGCTGCTATCTCACATGGCAAACGGGACCAACGCCTTACCGTGCCTTCTAAAGCACGAAGAAGCTCGAGATAATTAAATTAAAAAATTACAAAAAATTATCTCTACTTAGCTTAACATACATAGGGATGATTGTTTACATATAATTTTACGCAAATATAGTTGCAAAATTACAAGTGTTGAAAAAGTTCCATGAGCGGGATTCGAACCCCGTGACATGCCGGGTCAGTGCACTACCGACTATGCTATCGTGGCTCAATCCAACTCGCCGAAATTAATTAACACCATCTACTCTTACAACTACACAAAGAATAAGGTCGGAATATTCATTAAGTTTTATATATTAAATTCAGTAGATATAAGTTTTACGTCTATAATTAGAGATTTGATATTGTTTGCTTTTTTTTTCCTCAGTTTTATTATTATTGTTTTTTTTTTTCTAATACGTCCCACCACTGCATGTCGTGGCGACCTATAATTGAGACAGCATTTAGCTTTAAGATTTAAAATTATAGCTTCTTTCTAGTTTTAATGTAAGTCTTGTTGGTTGTCCTATTTAAATAAATAAATAAATAAATAGTTATTCCGTGTTTTGTTTCTTTTACTCTAATTTCAAATGACGTTTACATGACAGGAACAAAACATGGAATAACTATTCCGACTTTATTCTTTGTTTATTTGCAAGGGGGTTACTCTGTAAGCCAGAGGAGCCCTATTCAATGTCGACAACTACATTATTATTGTTGTAGTAGTTGTTTTGTTTTTTTTTTCATATACATGGGGATATCGGGACGAGTTACCCATCTCGTCAGTATTGTGTACATTTCTGCCGTCATAATTAAAAAAGGCACATCTAACATTTTTCAAATCAGGAGAAAAACGGGTTTGAAAAGATAGGCCTTTCCTCCTAATTCCAAATGTGTATCTAACTCAAATTTAAAAAAAAATGTTAGTTGTGCCCTTTTTCCTTATGACGGCAGATTTGGTTGTATCATCATCTCGTCCAAAAGACGTCCACTACTAGACATAGGTAAAACAAAGCTTTAATTACCATATTGTGTTACCGCTTTAGTTTGAAGTCCGTGTCCTCTCATCTCTTGTCTTCGTATTTGCATTATACTATGCTATTGTATATGTTGTATTATGTATACTTAATAATATGTAAATAGGTACTCACATCTATATAGGAAGCATTAATATAGTCGGAGTCAGGCTCCCGGTCCATTGTATCTAGCACCACTCTATTGTAATCGTCTGCAACAAACAAGCGAATTCTTTATCGATAAAATGAAAGAATATCATGATGAAGAAAGTGCATAGAATTGTACGTATAACATATCAACGTATGCTAAATATGAAAGCTTTATTTTCAAAAGAGTGTGTAGGTATGTGAAATTTTGAACCACATATTAATAGTTTATTATAGAAAAATCTAATAAATAAGAACCAAGAAAACCAAGAAACAAATCAACCAAGAAATATATAACAACCTTTGGCAATCTACTGCAGCGAATACTGAATGCTGCATTTAGAATAGATCCAAATAACTTTTAGTGTCACAGAGAAGCATTGAGATGCTGTAAGCGTTTACTTTAAAAGCTTTCAAAATGGAAAACATCAATTCCATCCAATCCCTTCGAGATTTCAAAGGAATTACTTATACGTTCAGAGCGGAAATATTACGTACGAAATAAGAATGTCATACTGTTTACGATGATGCTCTATGAGATTTTGTTTGGGAATACAAATATATTGGTAACACGAGAGTATGTTATGATTTTACAAAATGACAGACATGGGCGATATCTCACGGTAACCCATATCTGTATTTACTATACATCATTATCATCATCAGCTCATTTTATGTCCCCACTGCTGGGGCATGAGCCTTCCTTATGGATGGGTAGGGAGAATGTGCCGTAAGCCACCGCCTGGGCCCAGTGCGGATTGGTGGTTGTTAACGACTGCTAATGCAGCCGGGACCAACGGCTTTACGTGCCTTCCGAAGCACGGAGGAGTTCGAGATGAAACATTTTTTAATTTACATAGTTACATTGTGTTCTAAAGTTTAACATTACACTACACGTAAAAAAGAAATACAATATACGAATCTACTCGCGTTCAACAACACTAGTGGTTGCCCAGTGGTCGAAATACGACTGTAATTTTATTAAGGCTGCACGGATGTATCCTAAGCAATGAAAAATTAAAAAGATAGAATGTGAGTTTGGATTGGCATTGACAGATTTAGGCCGCTCCTTTTCCATTTTTGAAATTTTTGAAAAGAGTATGTACCTATTTGTGTGTGTCAAATACATAAGCGTCTGTGTCAAATACATGGTAGTGTGTGTAATGTTTTTTTTATGCATAATTAAAAAAATATATTAACATTCTGTACTCCTTCTATATATAAACTATAACCCCGTATTAATAAACAAAGTGTGAGCTTGGAGTAGTTACTCCGTGTTTTGTTCCCGTCATGTAAACTTCATTTCATATTAGAGTAAAAATAGATAAAACACGGAGTAACTACTCCAAGCTTACACTTTGTTTATTAATTGTTCATTAGGTGTGCGAAATTTCGTACTCCTCCGTCAGCGCAATTTTCGTAAAAAGGGGTACAAAGTTTTTGCTTCACGAATTAATTTAAATAGATATTTGATTTTATCTTGACGTTTCGGACCCTTTATAAGGTGCGTGGTTACAATGACACTGACCGATCTGATCCGAATCCCTCGAAGAATCTTATAGGGACCAGAGATACGCTTGCGTGATGCCGTTCCCTCTAGAAACTCTCTGACGGTGTCTCGATCGCACAGCTCGAGGAACTCTTAGTTTCTCGCCGCTCCCGAAAGAGTCCGGTGACGGTGAAAAGGCCGTCTAAGGCCAAAAAAAGATTACCTATCTTTAATTTAATATTGGGTCCTTACCTATGAAATTGACGTTTTTTTCTCACTTATTAATATGTGTATTACTTCTAAAAGTCAGCACCGGTTGTTAATATTATTATACACTTTAATTAGGACTATGTTACAGGCTTCAGTAATAACAATAAATATTAATTTTGTATCAATATCGCCCAATTTTTTTTTTAAATTGTCATTTTTTTTTTGTTCGTGGAATTGACCTTTTGTGAGCTTTGAAGGGTCTTGTTTTTTTTTCTTTTTAATGTCTGCTATATTTGCTAGTGAAACAAACACATTACTTTACAATTTTTATAGTGTTAACATAAATAGATGCAAAGAAAATTAAAAAAACGTTAATATATGAAATATAATTTTATAAAAAATCTTCATACAAAACGTCAATTTCATAGGTAAGTACCTAATATATAATTCACCCGTAACAGAATCGCGCTTGGTGCTTCGTCGGTGAAGTCCTTCAGAATGCTGCTTCTGCTGTATTAGCAAGCGAGAAGGGCAGAATTATGTTTGTTCATACTTACAAGGTATAACTTTCTGGTTTTGGTTTTTGTGCATATTGCTCTTCTTTGTTGCGTGCCGACATGAATGGGTCTCCACTTTTACTGCTGTCTGTAACAAATGATTAACTTCAATAGTGCGTAATTGCTATGTTTCTGTATTTTTATGTAGAAGAGTTTAGGTTATTTATGACCGTTTGGCCTTCACCTCAACGGTGAAAACAGGCTTCACCCATTATTAATTAGTATTTAAATAATAATAATATTATTAATTATTAGGTACACTAACAGCAATACACATTACACATTTAAATATTGGTTCATCATCTCATCATCATCATCTCAGCCAAAAGACGTCCACTGCTGGACAAAGACCTCCCCCAAGGATATGAGGGGTATTTGCCGTAATCGCCACGCTTGGCAGGTGGGTTGGCGATCGCAGTAGGTTGAGGGTAACCTCAGAGAGATGGTGCTGCCCATCCTCTGGAATGGTCCCTTAGTCGGCGTTTAAGACACCCACGTGAAGAGATGGGGTGGTGCAATTCTTTATCCCCGGCACCACACAGGGTAACAAATATTGGTTACAGAGCTCTTAAGGTTCTAATAGGTTCGCCGATTACAGGTATACAGATAATTTGCCATAATATAGATCCATTATCTTTAACTGCTGAACAACTAGCTATATTATCACCTAACTCTCCGAACACAAAAATACTACCAACGCGTACTACGATTACTGCGTCCTGGTTTTCATTAAAAAAATATCGTTAAATTTATCAAGCTTGTAGAACAGCTTAATCCAACTATGGCGTTAGAGAAAAATAGCTATCCAGTTTAGAACGGGTAAAGTACCTTGTGTCGTCACGGGATAACACCTAAAAATTTATAGCCTGAAATTGCGTTGAAGTTAAGATTAAGAGCTGGACAGGTAATATTTTAGAACGTTCAGTGTTTATACTGAGCTAGATGTGCCGTTTTATTCTCATCATCATCAAAGCCTGGGAACGTCCTAATGGATGAGTTCAGGTTTGATGATAGCACATGGGAAGATTGACCCAAACGTGGGCCAGCGTAGCACTTTTTTTGTTTTTCTCTTTAGAAAGATTACGCCCGTTACTACATTAACAATCGTAACCCACCTAAAAAGCTAAAACGCTTGTGATAAGTATGTGTTCAAATCAGTAGTCTAACGGAGGTGTTGGGAGATGTAGCTTTAACCCATATAGCACAACCGGGACCTACGGCTCCATGTGCCTTTTGAAGCTTGGTAGAGCCAGCCAGCCAGCCAGCTATATTTCAATTCACCGATTCGGTGTCGCGACAGGTGCGAATCTCACAAATTAGCAACCCATTAACGTGAGGTGTTGCGTCATCCATCGCATCACCATGAATACCGCCACCATCACCATCCATTAGCTTAATTCTCACTCTTCGTTTTCTTTTCTTTTTCAACATCATAATCATCATCTTAGCCAAAAAAAATGGCCTTCTGTGCTGGACCCTTGCCTCTGCCCTTGCCCCAACCAAGGATCTCCACAACGACCGGTTTTTTTGTATTATTTTACTATTTTATTATGTATTGTGTAATGCCTGCTTTATTTCTGTTGATTATCACGTACGCAAATGTGTGTGTTTGCTAATAAATGTCTTTTTGTCTTTCTTTAATCGAGTTTCTCGTCTATAGTTCTGGTAACGTGACCCGCCTGATAGGAAAACGTTACCGATCTCTGAGCAATACCATTCTCGAGTCAATTTAAGCAAATTGTACTCACTAGCAACATCGTTTATGTTTTGCACACAAACATTAACAGAGCTCTTTGGTAGTCAGTAGAGCGCAACGTTCGTTTTGCTTTACATATTAAATTTGATGTTGTTTCGAGACGAAGTAAACGTCGACGTAGACAGACCGTGCTGTCTGAGATAAGCTTGTGAAACTTCATGAGCGTGTGAGCACACTAACGATGTTGGAAATTGTCATCGATATGGAGAGCGATATTTAACCAGCCGTGAAGTGAAAATGAGCGGAAAAGTGTGAGAGAGGTGAAGTGTAGTTGTCTCTTTCTAGATTTTTTGTTTATTTTTTGTTTACGTCACAGGCTTACAGAAGCTCTGTTATCAAGAAACTATCCTTTATCTCCTTCTAAATTCATACGTGTGACAGTAACACATAGAACACAATTTCCATAAATAACCCTTCCTTTTGGCAAGTGTGAGTACTGGCCCCCGTTCTACACTCGTATGTACGTGAGAGAAATGAAAATGGTTCAAACAATACTTGGGTATTACGTTGTTAATAAAGTATTAGATCCTCTGGGATTAATAATTTTCCCAGAGACCGTTAGTCTGCTGGTCAGGCCGCGCCAGGGTCAAACTACAAACGTAATAAAGATAGCAGTTTAAAAACTAGAACAAGTTTAATATTGTTGGAGCTTCTTGCTTTTATCACTGTGAGCTCTCTCAGTTTTGAACAGCGTTCATTCTTAAGTTCATTCTATTGCTTTGTTAAGTTTGCGCGGCCACTACACGTTGAGATAAAACATTTTTTTCGAATTAGGTATCGCGTTTAATCAGTTGCGTTCCGATTCACGCAAAATTACCGAAATTAATTAATGAATGAGGGATTTAATGAATGGAACGTTTGTTTAAAAAATATTTAATTTCTAGAAAACTAAGTATTTTAATTTATCAGAAAACGCCTGCCCTTATCTTTCCATACTTAATAAACATTAGCTTTCCTTTACTTATTAATTTTTTTTATTCTTTACTTTAATTTAAAAAAAAATTCTTTAGCGTTAAGTGCATGTTCCTTCAGTTCAAAATTGCTAGTTGAAATGTCATAACTTCCCCACAATTTCAAATGTTTTCTCAACTTCAAAATACTTTTAGCTGCCACCGCTCGCCGTACAAAATTAACACTCGACCCACATCGCACTAATATTCCATTTTATCTTAAAGATACTTCGCTGGTGAGGTTTCAATTCGGCTGGAGTCAAGTGAGCTAATGTATTTGAAGCTGCAAAGGAGAGTTCTTTCGCCATCCGATCCAAAGCCATTATAGTGAATTATTAGTTCGGTGTAATAGAGAGACTTGGCTGGCCACCAAAGGTTTGTTAAGCTGTGCTCACACTTGCAAGCGTTAATTGGGCGCGTGCTCTATGTTCATGATAGAGTTATGCTCACACTTGCGTACGTTAATAAGTGAGTATGCTTTTTATGCTAATGATAGAGAACGTTTGTGAAACTATGTCCACACTTGGGTACGTTAAATGGGCCCATACGCTTCATGTATTCATGACAGAGAATGTTCGTTAAGCTATGCTCACAATTGCGCACGTTTAATGGGCGCGTAGGCTTTATATGCTCATGAAAGAGGTTTTTAAAACTATGCTCACACTTGCGCACAGAAATTAGTACGAATGATGTATGTGCTCATTAAAGAGGTTTGTTAAAACCACGTTCACGCTTGCACACGTCAATGGAACGTAAATATGCTTTATTTTTATTAATTAAAAACTAGCTCCACTCACCAGCACGAGCGTTTTGTGACGCGAAAAGCGAATTAGAAGTTGTTGTACGTTACACTACTTACTGCATTCTAAGTCAACGGTAAAAGAAATAACGCAATGAGCAAAAAAATCGCGAGCCATCTTTCGTTCGTCTTTTTACACGATACGTGTTATCACGCGATTCACCCAGTATCTCAGTACCTGCAATTGGCACATAAATATGGTTATAAAATGAGCAGTATGGAAGGTAAAAGAGTGAACGAAACTTTACCGAAAAGATTTGCGGGGCACTTGAGTTGTCCATAGTTGGTTGTTCTGCTCAATGGCTTTCTTTGATTAAGCTTCCAACATCTCCGGCACCAAAGAGGACATTTGGTAGTCGAATTTAGAGTAGATGACCCGAGCACGGGAAACTGCGAGTTGTACTCTTAGTGCAACGAGAAGTGAGCGAGCTTACAGCTCCGGTAACCTATCTGGATAGTGAATTATACGTGTCCACGAGGCAACTCGCTCGAGACACTAGTCTTAAGAGTTCCGGATGAAGATTGCGCTTCGGCGCGTCCTGATCTGGCGTTATGATCTGACGCAGATGGCCGCAAGGTTGTCTGACAACAAATTTATGACCTGACGGTTGGTGGGGGGTGTCAGTATAAATTTTAAAGTCGTGTGTAGCGGGGTTGTCACACGAGAGCAGCTATAATAATGTTATCGGTATCATATATACTTCAAAGTTCTATATTTTTCAAACCAACAAAACCAATCCTGATTTATGCGATTTGAAACTTGCCACAGTAAACTTTAAATCGAATTAATTCAGTTGAATAATCATTGTTTCAAATGTTGTCAACTAATTCTTTAGCCCTCTGAAAACTTCTACACTTTAGAAAAATATTTCTGAAGTGTACACAGTTACATAATATGTGGTTAATTGTTTCGGAAAATATTGATACCATCAGACCAGACATTTTAAGTTGTTATAAAATATTTTATGTTGTTATAAATAAATTTCAGGACTGACCATTGAACTTGGCACCCATTTAGATCTCACTTCTTTTGTCGTTGAAGTCAACAACCAAGGCATATATCATAATATTGAACTTGGCTCTCATTTCACATTTATGTTTTTGATAGGATATCATTACTTTTTGTACAGAAATTATTAGTAGGTAATTATTCATAATAGTAGTTATTCATAATGAGTATTCCACTCGTTATATATTCACGTGAAGACCTTAAAATCTACATAAAGACCAGCTGTCATCAATTTTGATTGCTGATTCTTACATTTCAGGCATCTATAAGTAAGTGTTCCTAATAGAGTAAGTTAATTGAAAAATATAATAAATTGATAAAAATTTACTGGTTTCTGTATCGCCCAAGTACACTCGTACCCAACAACTACCTATCTGGATGCCACATTTGAACTGTCTAGGTCATCTGGAACTGGGTTAGTTTTGATTTATAGGTCAGTCAGTGATTAAAAAGACGATTTTTGGACGTTAATATTTAAATAACCGTTTGAGGTGTGTCTATCAAATTTGGAGAACTTAAGTGTCTCGCAAGTTTCAATATACGAGCCAAATTTTACATGTTTATGTGAAATGGTTTTTGATTTGTGAAGGGGTCAAAAGTGGCTCCAAATAGTTCGTGTAATATTACACACTGTGCTGCTGCTGCTCTCCAGTTCTGTTAGCTTAAACTTGGCTAGACACGCATACTACACGCGGTGCTGCTCGCCAGTTCTGTTAGCTTAAACTTGGCTTGATACGCTACCGCGTGTCTAGATTCTCGCATGATGAATAATGCCGTAATTATTAATGGAAACTTAAGAGTTTCCAATTCATATAAAAATTAATTCATATAAAAATATGGATTGACATAAGTGTCAATCTATATTCTTATATGAATTCTTGTAAGTAATAATTAAGATAAAATTGTTAAAATCTCTAAACCACCGTAATTGAGATCATATTTTTTCTATTTTTATCCCTTAATTCCAGTGTCCAAGTTCTCCAACCAAACGCCGTTAAATTGTGACTTTATATCAATCTATCGTCAATATTGCGTGCGTGTAGACGCAGCCTAAAGCAGCACGGAGTGGCAATTATGCACGTCAACCGGCCTAATGCGACCCGTATGGATATTACTGGGTTAATAAGTTTTTGGCACCGATTGCCTTCGTGGTCCCGAAGGAACGTTAAAGGTTGACTCTATGCTTCGAAGAAAATGCTAAAAGATTTATTGGTCCCGGTTGTAGTAAGGAGGAAATTGTTAAAACCCATTCGGGTTGCGGCAATACCCCCAATATGCTGTTGCTCATGTGTGGAAGATAATCCTTAGTATATGCCACTAGTTCGTTTCTACAAGCATATTCAAGAGGTGCTAGTGAAGCAAGTAAATAGTCTATAACTGTCCTACGGCTAAGTTTGCCCAGTTTGGTCTTCATCATTAAAATCAAGTCATCACTACAATTGATGGGTAATGACTTAATCATCACGCTTGCCAAATGCAGGTTGGTGATCACAAACCCAGGCTATGCATCCAAAAATCCGAAACACACTTTGCCCGACCTGGGAGTTGAACCCGGACCTTCGGGTTCCAAGCCGAGCGTTTTGCCACTCGGCCACCGAGGTGCTAAGTAATCATTAATGCCTATTCACGTCTCTAACTCTGGAATGTTTGATGTCTGATGTATGCTTATTATACCTTTTCCAAAAACTAAAACGATAAACTAAAATTATACCGAATAATAAGCAATAGGCTTGTGTCCACTATGAATGAATATAATGGATAGGGGTTTATAATGATTAATTATATCATGGAGAAGACAACAAACAATTTTAATTGTTAAAAGCGTTAAAGATTAATAATATTTTAGAGAAATAAATTTCGTAAAAATTGACTTTTAGTCACGTGACAGTGAACACCAATCAGAAAGCCGTGACGTCACGCCGTGCAAAACACCAATCTTGTCAATGTCATTGACGTATTGAGTTGTTCGAGTATCGCTTTGCAGCTTACTAAATTTTGGTTTTTAGCAACTAATATCAAGTTGTTGCTAGTTCTAATTGAGAAAATTCACCTTGGAATCTGGATTCAGCAAAGCCGACAGTAATAATTTGCCCAGAATCGATGCCGTTATGGTTAGCGTCGAACAGTGACTTCTGCACATCTGAATTACGCAATGTTAAAACTTCCTTGTAAGTAAACCTAACTTATGTTATAAAGTATTCATTATAAGTTTAAATGCTATGTAATATTTCAGTTCGGTACATAATAACTTAATGTTTTGACGTACATTTTGCAAGATAATTGATACCTATTAATTTTGAGGTTAGATTTACAAAGTATGCAAAATAGTAACAAACTTGTATAATTTCAGGTCTTCGCGAGCTTCATATGGAGATGACGCCATAAGTTATGTTCATGTGACGGTAAATTTTGTACTGTAAAGTGCAAAATATGTCCTGAACACAAGGTTCATGCAAAACTATATGGATTCACACTGGTTGTTGATGAAGAAGATGATATTATTATTTCCGTTCAATGTCAAGACTGCGTAGCTTCACAGTGGGGATGTAAACACGCAATAGCATTTCTTATGTGGGTTTATCGCAGAAGTGAGGAACCATCATGCACTTCATTGGAATGTTATTGGAGAAAATCTAAACTGTCTAGAGTCGGTAGTAGCCTTAAATATATGACAGCAAAAGACTTGTCCGAGGGCAGGCCCATGTTGCCAGCAAATTCATCTGTTTCAATGAAGTTTTTGGAAGAGGTATTTAAGAAAAAAATTGATAACTGGGAACTAATAATAATTAATTAATTAATTAATTAGCTAATTAATATCAAACCATTTATTGTCAAAGCGAAGAAAAGGCTCTCTCCATGCATCAACTGATATGTAAATTCAAAGAGAAATGTGTTGATGCGTTTTTATAAAAAGTTCACATATCACCTTCATTAATACAGAGAGTTGAAGAACAAGAGAACAATCTAAGAGCAGCCTATGGTTTGAACTAAGGTATGGTTGAATTACGGCTTCAAAAGCCTTTGAAGTTAGCAGATGTAAAACTACTGATGGCACACTTTTATCACTCATATTAGGTGGTAACATTCCAGACACTACTTCTATGAAACGTGGCAGTCTTCTAGAAAATGAGGTAAGAAAAACAGTGGTAAAAAAAAATTAAGAAAAGGATAAATAAGTGTGACCTGATATTAAATTACAAATATCCAATGATTGCTGGTTCCCCAGACGAATTTGAAGATGGCATAATCGAGATTAAATGTCCTGTTAATGCTAACACATTTAAAATTTATATAAAAAATGGAAAAGCTACTGAAAAATATTATGCATAAATGCAGCTTGATGTATTTAACAGAAAAGAGAAATTACTCAGATTATAGTGAAAATCAAAATGTGGAGATTTTAAGTGTGCCATTCAATATTGAGTATGTTGAGAATTTGATTAATAATAAATTATTAAACTTTTGGGAAATTAATGTATACCCATTGTTATATTGTCAAAGTCTGGAACTAGAACTGTAAAATTGGAGGCTGGTCTGCTCTTGCATACTATTATTTTTAATAATACTTAGTTTTAATTATTTAATAATGAGCAAATCCTCTCTGTTGTCCACGTGCCCCCACTGCCCTAATTCATCTCGCAAATTTACTGTACATGGCCTTAAAGTGCACATTGGTCGCATGCATAAATGTTTATTATCAAGCCCTACACAGTTGGTTTCAAGTTCGTTGACACAGCAGACGTTGCCGCACAATTGCAGTGGCTTAGGATTAGCTGACTTGGCCACTATGAAGCGGTCTGTGCGTGTGCTGCGTCACATACCTAAGGGTGCGCGAAATCTTGCGGCAAAAAAAATGAGCTTTCTCATCGATAGATGTATCGATTGTAATGGTATAGCAGAGTGGTTTGCTTTGCTTTCTTTTGGTTACTCAGCTCTAAAAGCGCCTGATGCTAAAAGCTCGGGTAACCTTACAACTAAGGTAAAGCAAAACGTCGATTCTACGGTGACACTGCTTGATTCTTCAAGCAGCGAGCATGCAGGGTTGACGTCCCTGAGGCCACCCTCAGTTCTTAGGACCATACAATCTAAAGTTTTTAATGGTGACCTGAGGGGCGCAGTCCGAGTGCTTATGTCGAATGATGGAGTAGTACCGTCGAATCCTGAAACTCTTGCTACCTTACAGTCGAAGCACCCGCCGCCATCTCGACCTTTAGTTTTTCCGCCTGAGCCTGACAGATCAGTTCCAGCTATTGAAGTTAAGGTAGAGGACGTTGTTCTGGCACTTAGCTCATTTAACAACGGTTCTGCTGCTGGTTTAGATGGCATACGCCCTATCCATTTGAAGGAGCTTACTTCTGGATCAGCAGGTGATGGCGGGATACGTTTGCTAAAGGGTCTGACTAAACTGTGTAACTTCCTTCTGAGTGGCCAGTTAAATGTTGCGGTGTGTCCTTATATTTACGGAGCTACTTTATGCGCGTTGTCGAAAAAGGACGGAGGTTTAAGAACCATTGCTGTCGGTAGCACGTTTCGTCGCCTGACCGCCAAACTCGGGTGTCGTGCCGTGAGGGAGGAAATGGCCTCTTACCTGCGACCATGTCAGCTAGGGTTTGGTACAAGATTAGGCTGTGAGGCTGCTATTCATACGGCACGAGCATTTTCTTTGGATGCGGGGAACGCGGATTGCGTAATAATAAAACTGGATATTAAAAATGCTTTTAATTCCGTTGAACGCGATGTGTTGTTGAATGAAGTAAGGGAGAGGGTGTTATCCCTTTATCCTTTTCTTTTTCAAGTTTACTCATCTCCTTCTAATCTTTTTTATAACGAATCCCTTGTACTTTCTCAGGTTGGCGCGCAGCGAGGGGATCCGCTTGGCCCACTAGTTTTCTGTCTAGCCATTCAAAAAGCAATATCGGATCTTCAATCCCCTTTGAATATATGGTACCTGGATGATGGTACCCTCGGGGAAGAGCCTGAGAAAGTACGGCAAGATCTGGTCACTCTCCTTCCACGTTTTCGTCAACTGGGATTGGAGGTAAACACGAAAAAATGCGAATTCTACCCCTGCAGTGCCGAATCTCGTGCTTTCTTTCCTTCTTTTTGTTTTTTACTTCCGGGTCTTAAAGAGTTATAAGATAAAACTTTGACTCTGTTGGGATCTCCCATTTTCCCGGTAGCGATTCCTGAAGCCTTTGAGGTAAGAAGGCAGCTTCTCATGTCTGCTAAGGAAAGGCTTAAAAATCTTCCAGCACACGTTGCACTGATTTTGCTGAGGTTTTGCTTTGCAGTTCCCAAGTTAAACTATTTTTTGCGCACGGTTCCGACTTGGCTATGCCCCACGCACATTGATTCCTTTGACTCAGTGTTGAAGGAGACTGTTGAGTGTAATACTGTTCAATGGGACCTCGCTTCTCTTCCCATTCGGAACGGTGGTTTGGGCTTACGGCGTGCAAGGGACGTGAGTCTGCCGGCCTTCCTGGCATCAGCAGCTGGGGTCGTTGACCTTGTTACTGAATTCTTTTCTTTAGATGGTTGCAAGGCTACAATACCGTTCGCTTCTGATGCACAGGCCGCTTGGTTGGCAGTCAACCCTGGTTCGAGCGTGCCCGAAAAACTAGACCATCAGCGCTTGTGGGACGATGTAGGGGTGAAGCGGGTTTTTGACTGCCAGTTAGAAAGGGCTGTGGGTGTGGATAAGTCAAGGCTTATTGCTGTATCAAGACCAGAGTCCGGGGCTTGGCTACACGCGCTTCCCTCTCCACATCTGGGAACTCTCCTTGATGACGACTCTATGCGGGTCGCCGTGGCTCTCCGCCTAGGCTGTGATGTTTGTGAACCTCATATATGCATCTGTGGCACTATGGTAGAGAGCAACGGTCATCACGCCTTGAGCTGTTGCCGTTGTGCAGGGAGATTCCGCGCCATCATGCCCTCAATGACATCATCCGGAGGGCGCTAGTTTCGGCAAACATTCCCTGTGTGCTGGAGCCACCAGGCCTTAGTCGGTCAGATGGCAAAAGGCCTGATGGCTTAACCCTTGTGCCTTGGCAAAAAGGAAAGTGCCTGCTCTGGGACGCCACATGTGTTAGCACTTTTGCCGCTTCACACGTTAGTCGCACCATGAGGATGGCGGCCGCAGCTGCTGAGGTGGCAGCTCAAAGAAAGCACGAGAAGTATTCGGTACTCACAAACTATTTGTTTGTACCCCTTGCAGTAGAAACAACTGGTTGTTGGGGTTCAGAGGCCAAACTATTTTTCAGGGAAGTGGGGCGCCGTCTACGAGAGAGGGGTCTTGACCCTCGCTCCTAGTCATTCCTGATGCAAAGGTTGTCTATCGCTGTTCAACGCGGAAACGCGGCAAGTGTGTTGGGAACCTTTGCACCTGGAATGGCGCGGGGAGGGTTATTTGATTGAGCAGTAGTTGTTTTTATTTATTTTTGTTTTATTATTATTATTATTATATAATATTGTAAATAGATTAATGTGAATTAATATTACTTTTATTTTTATTATTATTAACTATAGTTTATCTTTGTTTTTTTTTCTTAGACAATTTTTGGCCTTTTATAGTACTATGACATTGTAAAAATTTTAACTGGTCACTGATGTAAATTTGCAAACTTAGATATTATTATTTTTCTCTTTTGTTTTTCTTCAACATGTGTGATTGTTCTTTATATTTTGTGTTTTTATTTGTGATGGAAAGTGTATAGGATAGGGCATTTTCCAATATTTTTGACGCTTTATGGGAGAAAAGAGCTTGACACTTGCCGAGTTTCTTGCCAGTTCTTCTCAGTATAAAGTCTACCGCCCAGAGTAGACTTGCGAACTGATGGCATAATGAAGTTCATAAGAGCTATTTGTAGCCTAAACTGAATAAATGATTTTGAATTTTTAACATATTTGAAATAAAAAAACAATCTTATAGTTTTCCTTAGTTTTATTAGTGTAAAACCTGATTTTCTGAAAGTCTTCATAAAATCACACAATTCAACTAAACATGTGTCAGTGATTCTGCCTCCGAATCCTGGAGAAGTATAGTTCACTAGCTAGTTTGGTGTACAGGATATTAAATACTTTATAGTATTTGCTTTTTGTACTCTGACCATGTCAGAGCTTGATTTACTGCCTTAGATAGCTTTTGCATATTATACTTATGCCTGAATGAAATAGGTAAGGACCTTTTTATCATTGCACTATCTAATTCCACAGTAAAAAGACGCATGACACTTTGCTATCATAAATATTTTTTTTTTAAATATCTTGCTTAAGGCCTCTTTCACCATCTACAAGTAAGTTCCCATTAGCCTTTACTTGACAGATAGTCCATACAAAAACTTCACTTTAACTGCCAAGTATCTCCTAATCAGACATTGTGAAACAGACCCTTAGACTCATAAAGAAAATGGTATACTTTGACTCAAACTTTCAAACTCAAACTTTTATTTGCAAACTAAGTGGTACATAGATGGTGTTTACAATGTTATAGTGTCCTTATTACTTAGTCACCTTGTATAGGTATAACAAATAATACTTATATTAACTATATAATCCAATATGTTATAAAAATATATACCTATATTTATATAAAATTGATATTAAAGCTTAAATTATATTATGAATTAAATTGTTTAATAAAGCAATAAATTGTATTAGATTATATTATATTATATTACCCAGATCGCCAAACGTAATCACAAATCAACATATCGCATGGTTACGTATTCCTCTACAGTGTAAAAACATTTATTTATCAAAAACTTTTTTAAATTTGTTTTAAAAACTTTGTAGTTTGGTTCAGTATGTAATTCGATCGGTAATTTATTATATATTTTTACAGCTATAATGATGTGGGCTATGATTTAGCATTTTTATTCATGAGGATGGCAAATGTAGTCTTCCTTTGTGGCGAGTGTTAATGGACTCGATGGAGTCATTCCATAATCATCTGACAACTGATTAAATTTACTATCTAATCTTATTTTATTTAAAAAGAGTAATAAATATGGTGTTTGGGAATATTTATACAATCTTTTATTAAATCAATTAAAAAGTGGTAACAACTAATTGTAAGACTACAGACTGTATAGTCTTGGCTTTTTCTCAATTTTTTTAATTGTATTCAACATGGCCTTTGTTGATTCTATTTTTTGTCTTCTTTGATTAATTCACTACAATCAGAAGATGATTTGACTTGTAGTGAAGCCATTGATAGTGAGGGACTATTGGCAGCTACAGATGGTAATATAAAGAAATATCACTGTCTGAATGTTCATATTTTTTTGCAATTTTGCTTAGACCGGATACAGAAGGACTTGATTTTGTAGCGGTTACAGTTTTAAATGGGTATGTGGACCTCGATGTTACAGAAGGTTTCAATGATAATGCCTGATCTATCAATTTCACATTGGTTTGCACAGCCTTTCATCTGAATTTGTAGGTTATAAATGCTTGAACAGATTTATCTATTGACTGTTGACATAACATTTCTGGCACATTTCCTCCAACTGTTTCAACTGAAAAAGAAATAAAACAAAATAGCTTTATAATGCTAATACTGGGTATTTGCCATTTCAAACTTTAAGTATGTTGTTTGTTATTTATTATACATACTTGAACTTGTATCAGAAGTATCTAGAGGAGAACTTGGAGTAGGTACAACTTTCTTTTGATTCATTCAGACACTGCTATTATCATCTTTCTTTGTTTTTTTTAGAATATATGCTCGTCTGTACTGCTGCATGTTCGTTTTCTTGTCTTCTTGACATCAAAATTTACTTGGCATACAACCTGGTTTCATGTCACTTGTGATACTCCATCCATATAATTAATCATATCACTTGGCAACTAGAATAATAAAAAGAGTTTATTTGTAACATTACAATATTAAAAAACTAAAATAAAACGTTAATCCTAAAAGTGAAACAACTTAACCTGAACTCATGTATTTATTTGGAAAATAGAGATTTTACAAAACACATCTAGTTTGTTCAAATTTAAGTAATAGACTGTGTTGTGTGAAATACTTACATCAAAATGATCTTCATAAAAATACATTCTTGAACCTGATATTGATAAACTATGAGCATCATCTCTTCTTGCAAGTTTTAGCCACTTTTTCCAATGACCTTTATAAAATATCATTGACTTTTTCCGTATATCTCCATTGTTTGGAACATATAACCTAAATGAGTTATTATTTTTGGCGTTTTTATAGTCGTGCTATTACACTGGGGCACTATACAGTACTTATAATATGGGAAATTCATTTTTATACGCTAAAACCGCTAAAAACTAACTATTATCGAAGACACGATCACTCAGTTTCCCTATGTAAATGTAAACAACAAGTTACTTTGTGCTCTTTGGTTTGTTTTGCACGGCGTGACGTCATTCAAGACGCCATGATAGTCTTGTGCGTTTTGGAGCCAAATTTAAATTGGTTTTTTAAAACGCGAAATTTATAATGTAAATGCTCAATTAAAAATAAATAAACCTTTATTTTCGAAAAAGCATAATAAGCTAAAGTATTAAGCAGTTATTGAAATTTCGTCAACTAGCCTATTGTAAGTGCTAAATAAATACGATATATACCTAGTAGCATAATATAACTCGTGCAACTGCGTGTGTGTGGACGCGGTCTAAATCAACATAGAGTGGCAATTATGCACGTTCTCCGGACTAATGCGACCCGTATGGTAATTACAGGGTTAATAAGTTGTTGGTGACCGATTGTTTTTCCCGTTCCGATGCGATTATGGGCGGTCCACCCTTCGACGTTTGATAAGTTTCGTTCGAGGCCACGGATTTGCATATAACGTTTCACGTAGCATAATGTTTGTACCGACCTTGTTTTATTGTACCTAACTCTTTTTCGAAATAGAGATTCGCATGTTCTGGGAGTAGACAATATTTTTTTATAGATTTTTTCTTGTATTGGTGGTTATATATAAATATGCTTCTGAAAGTTTGATGTGATATAAATACTTGTCATAATTATATGTCTGTCTGATACTGTATTTGATGTAGGTACTCGTAGTAGCGTTTTTTCGAAACGGGGTTTTAAATGTTTCGAAAGTAGACAATATTTTTTTTTAATTCTTGTATTGTGGGTTATATAAATATGCTTATGGGAACTAGGTTTCATTATTTGGATAAAAAAATTATTACTTTACTGATTCACATCACATTCATCTTTACCTTTCTATACGGTTGTTACAGGTAGGTACATAGTAAGTACGAAGCGCTTGGTTTTGATCTTACTTGTAGTAAGTGATAAAAGGCCATAGGAAAAAAGAAACTTAGGTACTCCACCCTGATTCATCAACTACTAAAAAACTATCCTATCTACCTAACCTATCTTAATACTGTCAGAGCTGTTCGCAGAAACATGTCACCATGTTGTTATAGCGACAGGCTCACAGAACTGACGTTTCACTAGTTAGTTTATTTAATGTCACATCACATCGTCACCAGCTCACTTTATGTCCCCACTGCTGGGGCACGAGCTTTACCTATGGATGGGTAGGGAGAGCGGGCCATAAACCACCACGCGGGCCTTGCCTTGGCCTTGGTTGTTAACTACTGCTAATATAGTCTAACGGCTTTTCGTGCCTTCTAAAGCATGGAGGAGCTCGAGATGATGCGATGGCTGGCCTTTGCAAAAGTTGCTTAGCCTTAACAATCGCAGATTGGACGCGATTCCCACTGGCGCCGTCAAGCACGCTCATTATTTAATATACTTAAAGTGCTTTACAAATAAACAAAATAAGCTCCGAATAGTTATTCCGTGTTTTGTTCCTGTCATGTAAATGTCATGTCAAATTAGAGTAAAAGAGACAAAACGTCGAATAGCTATTTGAAGCTTTTTCTTTGTTTACTTGTTAGACCCCACATTGTTAACTTCACATAATATATCTATAATAATATGCTGAATATATAAACCGACAGACTGAGTGTTAGTGTTTGTATCTGCCCCTGTGATCTGCCCCAAGTTTTAACGAGAGGTGTCCAATAACAACGGAGATCAAACAGCTTAACGATACCTCGTCGGAATTCTGATGTTCCTGTTTGCAGGTACAAATAGAAGGGATACAGTGCAACGCGGTGCACTAACGAGGCCCAAGTTCTACAATAAGAGGAGCGACACAAACTAACGAGCAGAAAAACTGCATGGTGGAAAACGGTTGTTATTAAATGAGTTTCTTCACAAGCGATAATAAGAATTATTCCCCAGAGATACACTTTTAATAAAACTGCGCTTTTATTCCTGTAAGATACACATTCGGCTTGGACACTTAAATAGAAATGTATTTTAGATAAAAAGGAAAAATAAATAAATCATAATTAACCAAAATTAAAGCTTTTATTTCTCAGAGATACACTTTCAGCTTGAACACCTAAATAGAAATGTTTTTTAGATGAAAAAAAAAAACTTAATAATAATATTTTTAGTGCACTACATTTAATATTTCCAACAAAGTACCAGGCTACCATAACTACGCAGGAGATTGCTTATTAATGTAAAAGAATAATTTAGTCTTTTAAATACATATACGAGATAGCAAAGATTATAATAATATTATTTTATAATAATAAGCAATCTCCTGCATAGTTATGGTAGCCTGGTACTTTATGTTGGAAATATTAAATCTAGTGCAACATGTATGTAAAAGATTGTTTGTGCCTGTGGTATAAAACATTCAAATTATTTATCTTCAGCAATTATTTTATACACAACAGTACCTAAAAGTGTATCTATGAGGACAAATTGGTAGGGTTTATAAAAAGTGTATCTTACAGGAATAAAAGCGCAGTTTTATTAAAAGTGTATCTACGGGGAAAGTGTATCTCTGGGGAATAATTCGATAATAATAATTTATATATTTGACAACAAGAGTAAGAAAGTTGCCATCACTGCGGAATATTCGTTATTTATCTACGAGTAAGTACCTGGATCAAACAAATAAAAAAATGTTGCAGAAAACTTGTATAACACTCTACAATATTTACAAAGAAGTCAACATCAATAAAACTTGACACAATTTAGTTTTTTGATTACATGCCTAAGTAAAGAATAAATATTTATTTTAAATATGGTAAGGTTCAATAGCCATTTGGATCGGATGCTGAAGACGTAGTTGTTGACTGCTTTAGTTTTCAAAGAATAATACTAATTTATATTTTTTCGAAAAGTAAAATGCTATAAGAACAACAAAATAGATAGATTGATCCTAAAATAATTCTGTTTTTTTTACTATTGGGATGCGGCACCCTAATAACGAAGCTTACAGCACAGCAAGCGCTATCTTCGCATCTGGACTCCGCTTCTGCCTAACATCAGGTAGCTTTGGTCGGAGTACCGCATCATCATCAGCACATTTTTTGTCCCTACTGCTGGGACACGAGCCTTCCCTATGGATGCGTAGGGAGAACGGGCCATAAACCACCACGCGGGCCCAGTGGTTGGTGGTTGTTAACGACTGCTAATGCAGCCGGGACCAATGGCTTTACATGCCTTCTGAAGCACGGAGGAGCTCGTGATGATAAATCGTTTTGGTCACCCATCCGATGACCGGTCTTTACGAAAGTCGCTTAACCTTAGCAATCGCAGACCGGGCGCGTTGACCACTGCGCCATCGAGCTCCTCGACCACATGTGTGCAATTAATTATTTAAATTGAATTGAATTTAATCATTTGCCTACCTCTATTGCCTCAGTGGTTGAGGATACCGAGTGAAGTGCGCTTTTACCTTCAGCCTTATTGCCATTTAAAATGCCCCATAAAAAAATATAAAAAAAAGTTTGATAAAAAATAACCATCACTCACTTGAAATTCCAGTTTGTAGAGGACCGGAAACTTGCGCCGCTGCTCGCAGAGCTTCGCGAAGTTCTTGATTTCCACGGGCCGATCCGGAATGGTCTCCGATATGGAGCCGTTCTCGTCCGCTGAGGGGAACACGCCAGAATTAATACAAATACTCTTCGGAGTTATCGCTCTGACAATGGTCTCTCGAATTTAGATCAAAAGCAATGTTTCATCTAGACTCTTGATGAATCATTGCTACGAATCATCTAGACTATAGATGAAACATTGCTACGAATCATTTAAGCTTTAGATGAAACATTTTTACGAATCATCATCATCATCAGACTAAAGGTGAATAAAAATTGCACAGAGCAGGTATATTATACTAGAAAGTCCGTTGAATTCACATTTATATTACACGGGCTAATTGATTAACTTTGTCACGACAAAGTAATTGAATGTAACTTTTAAAATTGAAATCTACAAAAAATTGTTAAGGATAGGGACTAAAATCAAAGAGCAGTATTGCAATAGTAAATGGTGTTTCAAGTTGCAGTTTAGAAAACTTTGAATTTATTTTAGTAAAGAAAAAGCGTTGAAACGACAGAGCCCTGAGACGGTCGGTGTCTTGATCTTTGAGCGAGATTCAATTTCGTTTTTACTGGCTATTACTGGGCTGTGCATAAAGTTAATATTTTACTTTTATTTAATTTTAGAGTGAACTGAGAGTTTTTCAAATTTAAAAACCGCCGATATAATTTAATACAGAATGAACTCGTGGAAAAGTATTATCTGGGTCTTAGATATAGTTTCGAACTTTGCAATTATCTTATTGTTGGAACACAACAATGCTTCTAATTTAACATTGTTGTTATAAGTTGGTGGTAGCTACCGTAGTAGCATGTAGGTAGCCCTCCTATCAACCAAACCGAATAGATTAATATATAGGTGCCAACCCGCCCGCTGGCAACCAAACCTTGGACCTCGGGTCTGAGACTGGCGGTCTAACCACTACACCACAAGGGCCGTACCATGAGCTCTTGTAGCCGTATTATAGCAGTTGTGAATGTGAGACACGCCGCTACACGCGTCTCGTTTCACAACTGCAATAATACATGGCCATGGTAAGGCAATCAGTATGTTAATTAAGCTGTCGATAACACACATCTAATCTCTACCGTGCGCTCAACTAATCATAGGTCTGTTAAACTACTGACGTGTACCCGTACCTAACACAAGCGTATTAGCTTTCTAGATGGGTTACTAACCCCTACGATTCCCATAACAAAAACCGTAACGATGTAGTAGTGACTAGTTGTGACTTAGAGCATTAAACCAAAGTCGTGACGATATCGTTATATCGTTACAGTTATGGGAATCAGTGGCGGTAGGCCGGTAGCCAAAGTAACATTATGAAAACGATAGCGAAGTTCGAAAATAATAAAATGTATGGGATTGACATAAGATTGACCACGTGATTTAGCGCGGCTTATGTCAATCCCCTACATTGTATTCTTTTCGAACTTCGCTATTGTTTTCTTAATGTTACTTTGGCTAAACCTACTGGGCAGACTACATATAACTATGTTAATAACGCATATACATCTTACAATGGCAAAAAACTCCACATTGTTAATTCTAAAATAATAGCAAAAGCTTATTAAAGATACACAGTAATCTATTCAGTTCCTCGACGAGCTGAAAGATAAAAATATACAATAATCATTATCGATGTTTCATGTTTCATGACCTTCATGTACTTCACAAATGTCTAAGTTTAGCTTAGTAGTTGAGGTTACTATATACAGCTGTGATACAGTACTAGTTGTCGCCCGCGACTTCGTTCGCGAAGACTACACTATCCCACAGAAATCTGTTATCGGGATGAAATGTATCCTATATCCTAGTCCGGGTCATGGTCTGTTTATGTGCAAAGTTTCATCCAAATCCGTTCCGCCATTTTCACGTGTTACAGATAAACAGATAAAAAATCTAAAAACTGTTGGAACGTGTTCTGTTATCGATTCTAGTATCCCCAACCAACTTTTGTTCGAATATCTTCCATGTACAGACTTTCGACCATCTTTAGCTAGCTTTATTATATGTATAGACATATTGTTTAGTATATAATCTTTTATTCTATATCACTTTGAATTGGGTAGTTCACTGGTCGGCATTTGTGTAGTAAATACATCCATGACGTCACTATTACGTTCCATCAATTGAGTTTTAAGGTTGCAGAAATTCGTGTTCAGGTCAGATTATGTTTTGAAAAACGGGGAGGTGCTACTATTCGACTTTATACATTATTCTTGTTTCTTCATTTTTACGGAAAGAACATTTACGGAAAGAACATACAGTTTTACGGAAAGAAGTAAGTTAGAAAGAAATCCTGCTCGTATAAATATTTCATTAACTCTTCACTGTTCTTTTTATTGAGTAATCAACCTCAAAGTTACAGTGTTAATTAACATGTCTCAAGCAGTGTCCAGTACTAGATTGATCGATTGACATTTGCATGTGTTGACCCTGATGAACATCGCTCATCTCAATACAATATTGTGCAAATAAATGTTTGACTTTGACTCTAGACCTCTAAAATGGCTATTTATATGAAATCTTTATATAATTACCAACCGGTAACAACATCTCAACATGCTTTTTGTGGCATGATTTAGGTTCAGCGCACACTCGCCACTCGCCACAGCCACAAAACGCCGCCACCGACCTATTTCCTGTAGTTTTCATACATTTTGTATGGACTCGCCGCACACGGTTGACGACGGTGGCCGCCACTCGCTCCAAAACGTCGCTGCTCGCTTCTAGTGGCCGGCGCGCGCCACTTAACGCCGACACAAAACGCTTAAGGCGACGCATTGGAAATTTACGTGACGGGGATCTTGATTTTTCCCAACAATTACAAAACATATGAAAGTGATATTTGATGACATGATTTTTCATTTAATTGACTTCATTTTGCTAGTTGCAGAAACACGATTTGTTAACTTTTATAACAGAGACAAAAATATCAAAGTAACCTCTTTTAAAACATAGATTTGCATTTTACTGCCAAACCAGACCGATATAAGCATCTAAATTTTCTTAGTAGATTAGTCTTAACACATATTTCATATGCTAGTTCATTATTTAAAACTTATTTGTAGTTTTAATTGAAAAAAAAACCAGTTTTTTTTATGGTACGGGGCGCAAACGCTCCGTATTAGATTATAGAAACAATTATGTTTAGCGATGCGTCGCCTTAACAAAATGTATTAAAAAGTAGCGGTCACCGACCACAAGTGTCTACAACCGACCACAAGTGTCTGTCGCGCGTTTCAGTTACATTTGTAGCCGCTTCTAGCTTCTCAGGTGGCGGCGGTTGTGGTGGTCGCGTGTGCCGTGTGCGCCGAGAGTAATAGAGATTTTTTAATATTATTTTGAATTTTGTATTCACAATGCCATACTTATATATTTCTTTTATGAGGGTAGTAACTTTACAGTGTCGTAATATCACTGTGGCTTGTAGCGTAAATCACAAACTACTAGAAAAATTCAAAGAGGGCCTCCGTAGCTCAGCTGTCAGTGCATTGGACCGGTTATCCAAAGGTCGTGGGTTTGATTCCCACTCGAACTTCCTGAGGTTGGTTAATTTTTTCTAGTAAAATTTTATTTTGTAGAGATTTTTTTATGACTGACAACTTCCTTGGCCGAGTGGTTTGTACACCAGTTTTCATGGTGCCGCCATCTCTGAGGTCCCGGGTTCGATCCCCGGTCGGGTCAATTTAGAAATTATTGTATTTCTAAATTGTCTCGGGTCTGGGTGTTTTTTATGTATAATAAGTATGTATTTAAGTATTTTAAGTATGTTTGTCCGTTGTCTAGTAACCATTTAACAAGTTTCATAACGAAGCTTCTTTTGGGCTAGATAATTGGTGTGAGTGTAGGAATGTTTATTCGTTTAGGGACATGGCTGTTCACATGACTAAACGTCGAAATGGTTTGATTGTATAGGTGTCAAAATGAACAAAGTTTAATGGTTAACATGTTTCAGTGACAAAATGTCAAAGTTACACCCTTTTTTTGTTGAATTTTGATTTGAGTGGAGAAAATTATTTTCTGTCGCGTCGCGCATTAGCAATTCATCAGTAATTTTTGTCGCCTTTGAACTTCGACATGGTTCGCGGCATTCCAATGCAGATGAATTCAGCTCAACGAACTTATCAACTTGAAGGCTTTGTTCTCTGTGATGGCGAATTTTAAGTAAAGATTTTTGGCATTCTATAATTTGCTGAACACACCAAAGAAAAAAATAAGTAGGTATAGTCGACCATGAAATTGCTGTCTCACTTTTAACAGAAACTTTCATTAAAATAAAATTTCACAATGGCTCATTGAGAATGATGACAAAGTATCTGTCACTTGGTCTTTTAAACGAAAATAGAACTTGTTGTTTTATTATAAACAAAATTCACTTCTAAGGTGGTAAAGCAATTTCATTGTCGACTATATGATTTACAGTTGTTTTATTTTTCTGTTAAAGACATATCAAATTTGCAATTTGCTTTATTTGTCAGTGACAATAATAAATGAGTAAGTAAAGTTTAAGGTTTATCTTAAACTAGCGGCCCGTCCCTGCTTCGTACGGGTGGACATTTTTTTATAGCCTATGTTACTCAGCGCTAATGTAGCATTCTAATGGTGAAAGAATTTTTTAAATCGGTCTAGTCGTTTTTGAGTTTATTCGTTGCAAACATACATACATACATATATGCAAAGATACAAAGGTTCTTCTTTATAATATTAGTATAGATTAAGGACTATGAATGAAATTCAGCAAAATACTATTTGACTTTTTTACCTACGAACTGGCTGGATGAGAGTAGTCGCGGATCGTGCTCGGTGGCGTGCATTTGGAGAGGCCTATGTCCAGCAGTGGACCTGTTTAGGCTGATGATGATGACGTAGGTGATCACGAAACAAGATGATGATTTTTATGTTTACGAGATAATCAATGAATTAATCTTATCTCACTCCTCATTTGCAATACCTTTTCTCCTCTCATAGTATGAATCTCCGATCTACTAATAATATTCTCCTTCTCTGTCATTCCCATACATCTGGCTTTGTACACTCATCCTTCTATATTCAGTCCATTCTCCTATGGAATGCGCTACCTCTTGAAATAAGGATGGCTACGAGTCGTGACGCTTATAAAAAGAAAGTCCGTATGTTCTTTTTTGATAAAACTTTGGCAGAATCATCTCAGTAACTTCCTATTTATAAATTATGTATTATACGTTTATTTTTGTACTATAATTGTAAAAGTAGTTTATGTAATAATAAATAAATATTTTTTCCTACACTCTCACCAATTATCTAGCCCAAGAGAAGCTTCGTTATGAAACTCGTTAAATGGTTACTAGACAACGGATAAACATACTTAAAATACTTAAATACATACTTATTATAAATAGAAAACACCCAACCAATAACATACATTATATTTGTTTATTTATGTATATTTATATAAATTGTATATAGTACGTATATACTGTGCGTTTTATAATATATTATTTTTATTTATAAATGGTTGTCTTCACCCAATTGCACCTACCTTGTTATTTCTGCACCACCCTGCGGTTGACTGGTAGAGAATGCCTCAGGCATTAAGTCCGCCATGTAATATGTATGTTGCAAAGTTTTAAATAAATAAAAAAAATTAAGTTATCTTAAATATGCTTAACTTAGATCATATACTAATACTAATACTATACTAAATAATCTATACTATTAATAAAATGGTAATGTTTGTTTGTTTGATTGTTTGCGGAGGGTAATCTCTGGAACTACTGGTCCAATTTCAAAAATTCTTTCACTGATAGAATAGTTACTTTCTTTGCGAGTAACATAGTTTAATTTATGTTATATGTTTAATTTAAAAAAAATAATTCTAATCTCAAATCCACGCGGACATAGTCGCGAGTAAAGTGTTAGTACTACATAATCTAAGAGGCTAAATATTCTGTATAAATAAAAAAAAATACAGTCGAATTGATAACCTCCTCCTTTTTTTTGAAGTCGGTTAAAATGAAATGCTGTGCGTTGGTAAGCGTATCACTTGAGAACGGTTAAACGGATTTGGATGAAATTTGCCCATAGATAGAACATGATCCGAACCTTTTATCCCTGAAACAGGTTCCCGTGGGAAAGTATAGGCTTCGCAAACGAAGCGGGCTAAAGCTAGTGTGTAACAAAGTTCATGTAATTTTACTGTCTTTGAGAAGATTGAATCACTTTTTTGAGGTATCCTATAAAGTTTGATAACTTTTTGTTGAATTTCATTATCTTTTCTTTATAGCCCAGTACTTATTGCTGGGTACCTCGATAATCGGTTATAATAAATTTGTTTGAATGTTTATTATTTTCGGTGCTTGTTTTTTTAAAGAATACTTCTTAGGTATTAATGTTTTTTGATGCACAGGCTACGGATACTGCACATAGTAGCCGTAGCATTATTGGTCATGACTGCTACGCTGTAGCATGCTACATCGTTATGGCTATCGTAGCAGTCCGCGTAGTCACATTAGTGAGTACAATATCAGTATTCAGTGACGTAACCTTTTTCAGAGTAGCGATACATAATAGAAACGCTCTAAACACAAGTGAAGTGTATAGTGTAAAAACATAATACTGCAAAACTATAGGAGTATGTTACCTATATGGTCAAAGTTTAAACGTAGACCATAATTATAGTTAATATAATTATGTTAAATAAAATAAGCAAATAAAATTTATTAAGTATTAAGTAAATAAAATTTATTTAACATAAATAAATGTGACTGGCTACCACTTCCATGTAAATTATTTTATTGGTCTTTAGAGTGTCTTCCTTCTGAATTGGGAAAGTGACTGGTGGTGGTGTAAAAGTGATTAAACGATTTTTTTAAATAGAAATTGTATGGGAATGGCTGACTATGAAGTCACTATTTTGTTCCGTCATTGAGTGTTTATTAACTTTTTAGGTTACAGAAATTCATGCTTAGGTCAAATGAAAAATAGGTTAGGTAATGTTTCATAGAACTGTTACGTGATTACATTAATACATTTAATGTTCTGGAATTAATTATTGTTGGTAACATCCCTATTGTGTTTGAACGGGACAAGCAGGAGCTAATGTGACTCTTGGGCTCCCAAACCATCGTCGGTCTGCAAAGAATTACGCCTTTATTCGACGCTCCTTTCAGACGCGAGGACAAACAATCCAACACATAGAAATGAAACAACTTTTACGGATCTAATCGCGTTTATTTTACACATCTTATATAATAATAGCGTAAGCCGACTTTTGTCCCAGTGATTATAGGACGATAGCTGCACATAAAAAATTGGTTATGGTCTCATTTTGAAGAGTTTTAGCCGTAGATGTGCAGAAAAATAAAGAAACTTGTCATAGGAAATTCCTAAAAAAATCTGTTGATTATACGCGAAGCTTTGCGGGCGACCCACTAGTTACTTATTTTAATGTTTATCCTGACGTTTCACACCTTTTGCAATCAAACACACTTTTGTATTCCTAATAATAATAGTTCTTTCCTACTCAGATTGAATACGATTTTTTTTATGTAACAAAAATATTTTTTTATTGTTACAAAAAAAATTATAAAAGCCATTCATATAAAAACTTTGTAAAGGCATTGTATGAGGAACGAGAAAATGAGTGCAAAGTCTTTTTTCGGAGTAATGAGTTCTGAAAGATTCCGAAGTTGTTGAGCCCCGAAATAAGTGGTGCCGAGGGTCCCTCATTGAGGAACTCTGACGCCCCTGATTAATGGACCGAGGCGAAGCAATAGCTAGTGGTGTGAAATGTTTTAGCGACGTTTCTAAATTAAACGTCAGACCAATCCAGTGTTCTGAACTGTAGGTACCATTAATGTAGCACAAAGAAAGGAAGTTGTTGTTTGTTAGAGTTGGTGGAGTTGCAAAAGTAGGGTGTTTTACGAAAGCGATAAAAACACATTGATGTAAACCACTTTGTGGGGGATGGATCCCACACTCGAATGCCTGCTAAGGATAGGTTACTCCGGAGAGTACTAAATAAACCAACCCGATTGAATGCTAGAAAAACACAATTTATTGTAAGTAATTAATTCTACAATTGTATGTAAAAGTGATGAGTATGCAAACGCATTGAGGTCATTGTGAAATTACCAGTATGTAATAGTTATTATAATGTACGTAGGCTTGGGCACCCAAAAGAGAGAAAACATTATAACTTAAATATTGCATGTGTAAGTAACAATTTTTGTTATTATTTATGGTAGTATTGATAATTATAATATTTAATATATTATGTTAATACATTGATTGATAGTTAAGAAAACAAATGATTTAATTAAAAAGTTAAGGTAAGTTTGTAATAATCTAAAATTTTAAGAATTTTCTGGTGTTTTAAGGCGGTTAGTTTATAATTAACAAATTAGTTTTAAGGCGACAAAAACCTTAGTTTTCCAACTACTAAATATCAGGTTCAACGGTATATGTATACGATAAATAACGAGGTAAGGTTTGTGACTTTGATTAAATCTCTAGAATTAATCTAGTCTAATTTCAAAAATTCCTTCACTGATAGAATGATACAGTCCCTGCGGGCAGCATAGGTTTTATTTTATTTCAATTAAAATATGATTTTTTTTTACGGAAAATTTTTTTTTACGAAATCAACGCAGACGATGTCGCGGGCAAAGTGTTAATAGCTAATAATTTAAATTACTTATTATTCTTTGTTGCTTTTAAGACGAAATAATATATTTCTCTATTTAGCTCGACGACCTCCTTGATCGAGTGATTTGTACACCGGTTTTCATGGTCAATTTAGAAATTATTGTTTTTCTAAATTGTCTCGGGTCTGGGTGTTTTCTATGTATAATAAGTATGTATTTTAGTATTTTAAGTATGTTTATCCGTTGTCTAGTATAGGAAAGTTTATTATTTTTATTTATTTAGCTATTATTTTTATTTAAAAGGTAAACTCTGTAACTGCGCAAGTGTACTTAAAATTATGCAAAATTACACTTTATGTGTGATAATCTCAGGAAGCTTTGGCTGTCCGCCCGACAAACGCTATGTTTTAAACAATTAACAATTAGATGACTTCTGATTGTTGCAGCTGTTACGACTGTAATCAAGTTTCAAGGCAATTAAAAAAGATCACAAACATAATCTTTCTAGATTTTTGAAAATCTTATAAGTTTCGTTAAAATTTTACTGCCTCTATGGTTTAGTGGTTAAGATTATCTGCCTCAGACACAGTAATTCCCGGCGGGGGTACATGTTTGTGTACTCAGTTTGGTTGGTGGTAAGGTTTGTTTTGGTAATTATGTCGCCATAAAGTCAATGTTTGTGGTATTCTTATGTTCTGGTAGCCACAGATAAGATATCCAGAGACTCAGTAGTTGAGCATTTCGAGTGAAGTGCACTTCCACCATTGGCCTAATCATCACTTAACATCTGGTGAGATGAAGATAAAGTGCTTAACCGAAATAAAAAAAAAAGAATTAAAAATTTATGTAAAACAAACTGCGGTTACATAATTTATTTATTTTTTCTTTAATATTGTACCACATATTAGGGTTTAACACACGCCTGCACATCAACCTACCACAAACTGTATAACAAACATAAAAAAAAATAAAAAAAATACAGTCGAATTGGAAAGGACATCATTCTTATTGGGCTAAATATAAAAGTGCCGGCCAGACAAAAATAATGTAATATTACGTTAGGTTATATTTTATAAGCATTTCTTACTATGTGACCAAATCTGTAGGGCCATTCTCTGCAGTGTTAAAATAATTAAAAACATGTTATTTTTCATGATTTTTTCAATCAAAATATAAATAGTAATAATATCAAACAAAATGACACTTATGAACATATTCCGTTAATATCACTATTTTAATCATATTTTGTTTCTAAGAAATCATATCTCTAGGGCTACTCTGCTGATTTTTCAATCATAAATACCTAATACAAATAACATCAAATAACAGACACCATTTCTATAAGATTATATTCCGTTAATATTACGTGCCTACCCTTGTAATCATTCGTTACTATGAAATAATATCTCTTGGGTCATTCTCTACTGAATTAAATAAGATCCAAAGATACTACTAATCGGCGTATTGCAGACCTAACGAAATGTTATGTCGCATTCTTAATCTATTTATTTCTTGCATTGCAAGCTCATGCCAAAAATTATGTAATAAAAAAAAATTAAAAACTAATTAAAACAACAATACAGAAAGTATCAACAGCAGCGCGTGTGACAGGCACAGGTGACGCATTTAAATATTTTTATAAACTATGTAAAAATATTATCTTTGAACCTCATTAAAATTTAACAATACAAAAAATGATCCAACAGGTTGAGTTCCAAAGTAACAAATGAATAGAATAATATAAGTTAATGAAATATAATAATGTTTTTGATTGGCCGGTACTTTCAGAATTAGCCCAAAAATGTTTGGACGGTGAATGATGTCCTTTCCTTAAGGGTGGGCCGACCAAAAAATGCCAAAAATGCAGTTACGGTTAAGTAAATATAATTGAAAATACTATCGTATTAAATGAACAAAATATATATTTAGTATCATAGGAAACGTGTTTACAATTTGTCAGAACCATAAATTCATAACACGCTATAGTTTTTTCTACAATATCATTTAAAGTTGGGCAAAGATCATGAAAACGAGTGGCGGCGTTTAGTAGATTTCTTATAGTTTATCTAAATTATTGTACCTCTGATTTTGTTTAAACAATCATCAATGGATAAACTACAAATTGCTAGACTACATTTTTGATTCATCAAGTGGTTATTTAAATAATATTTTTTTAATAAGCACATTAAATTCCCCATACAAAATTAGTATGGCCGCGCGGCATCAAATAAATATGGACGACGACATTTCAAATAAAACATATGACACTTGTCACTTACGGACGGTGCACCCTTAATATACTTTGAGCTTTAAGCCTTAATGAAATGGTTGAAAATGCATTGAAGACATTTGACAGTTTTTGATAGGTTGATGTGCACTGCCGCACAATTTATGAACGCAGTAAGTACAACTTACTATGTTTGTGATTCTGATATTTGAGGTGCTGACATTACGATCTATTTTCTCGAAACTGTTTACATGTTCTTTACTGCATTCATAAATTGCGCGGCAGTGCAGGCGTCTGTACATTGGGTTCTTAACACGAGGTGTGAAAAAGCAACTTGAGGACGGCTAGTGCTGCACAATCCTGCTTCATCAACTGTCTCGCAACTGGACACCGATGTTAAAGTTACCACATCGGAAAATGAATCCGGTACCTTTCGTTCTGGAGCCGGTGCCCTAACCTATTAGAACACAGAGGCTTTAGTTAGAGACAAAATACTTTAGACAAGAGATTTTATTTCCTTACCTTGTCCTGTACACAGAGAAGATGGCCAATTTCAGATAAAATTCATACCATTTATCTGTATCAGGGATCCAATCGAACGAGGCCTCCGACCGAACGACGTACATCACCCGCCATTTGGGGGGCATAGATAAAGCGCGCCATTTCCTGTCATTTGGCTGAACTGACGTCACTCAGGCGCCATCGCGTGATCAGCTCTTATCTATGGTACCGTAAAGTGGCCATTTTGTTTAGGTACTTGCGAAAGGTGTGAAAACGTAAGTGTTTTTCGATGTTTTTTTATATGAAAAGGAAGGGGGAAAATCTTATGTAAGTACAGCTCATGGTGGGTTATTACCGCTGATTAAAAACCTCAGTAACAGGAAGTGAAGATGTTCAGATGTTGTTGGGCTCAAAGAGTTTCCATAAAGCCTTCTTTAAAGTACTTCATGTGGTTGGCTTGGTCACGTGGGAAGTCTGATGAAGAACGCTAATTTTGCAACCCAACAGCGCGACCCAGTAAGACCTGTAGTAGCGAGCTAATAACCTTTTTTTTAGAAGGAAAAGTCTATCTTACGGATGGGTTATGTGGTGACTCTCCTCCCAGCTCTCGCCTCCCAGTTTACTTCTGAAGGTCTCGACAGGGATTCGGGATAAGGGGGGTCTACCTACTATAACTCCTTGAACGATCCCATCACATGTAGCGAGAGTGGTTCTGGGACCACAGAGAGCAGACTCCGAATTCCACCCAGCGGCAAAGAGCTGTAGCCTGGCTAAGCTAAATAGCTAAAGGTTAGATATAATGAAGATAAGCCATCAGCCGATGCTTAGTGCGATGCGGTGACGGCAGGACCAGCAACTACTCTTACACTAATTATATTTGTACTGACCCACTTAGGAAGACTTGCAAGACGTCTCTGCGCAAGTAAAACTCACAAAGGGGCTATCTACGTCAGGTCATAACGCCAGGTCATAACACCAGATTATTCTACCTTTCGAAGAGCATACTTTATCCCGTGCTGTGTAACAACCTATGGCGAGCAATCAGAGTTTTTCGCCGTCACCTGTGGTGTGAAGCAGGGTTGCGTTCTAGCACCAACTTTGTTTGCTGTTTGTGGTTCGCGAGACCTCGCTTATGAACTGAGCTTTATCTAGTCCAGTACGCATAAGACGTTCTTAAGTCTCAAGGGAGTCACCCCATGGACTAGACACACGAGTAGTGGTCATAATAAGACAATAGAGACATCATACTAAGCAGTTTTTCATAGCCTTTACATACTATAAGCATTTCTAGAATACAAACGCATCCCATGTATTCAACATAACAATGTCTGCACAGAAATATTTTTCATTGAAAAATGTACTACCCATCATGAAACCGTAACATAGCGGTAGGCGAAATTCAAAAGCATCCGCACAGTATGTTTGTGTGAAAACATTTTGATTTCGAGCATGTGGAGTATTTGTTTATTCGCGTTGCCACCCCAAATACAAAGCTGTATTTACACATCGAGAATTTCTGCGTGTAAAAAGATAAACCGCTTTGAGCTTTCGGTACTGGATGGATACCACAAATACTAAGCCAAAGTTTGGCGTAATATGAACTTTGTTTTTACGAAAAGAACATTGTTCACTTTAAACGAGATTATAAATGATGGTAACTTGAAATAAAAGGTGACCAGCATTTCAAAATTAGTTTTTTCCAAAGCATGTTGATAGGACAGCCAATTGTTGTTATTTTAAAATTTCAATAACAACAGCACTTGAAGACCTCTTGTGGGTGGGTCTTGTGGTCAATTGGGGCAATTGTGGCGGCAATTGGGACTTGAACTCACAATTACTATATATTTGTAAAATTATTTCTTTTGGATTTTTTAGAAACTTACCAATGTATTCATTAATTTTCGTTGTTTTCTAACCTAATGTTTTACAAAAGAGCACTGGAGCCTATTTAACAAGCAGTTGAAAAATTAGATAAGGAAACTACTTACTAAACATAATGCAATAAATAATTATTACTATGACTATGCTTACTTCTAATCCAAATTACTAATGTCTTTATCTAGTAGTGCTTTGATTAAAAGTAAAAAATATAGAAAAGATTTGCTAGAATCTAAAACTATAAAAGTGGTTAAAATTGCCTTTTAAGAAATAGAAATAAGTAGTTTATGTAAAAAAATAAAGTTGTGTAAAATTGTTAAAGCTGCAAAAACGATCATTGTAATTTAACGAGAAGATGGCGATAAATTAAAATAAAATATACCAAATGTCATCGTAGCTCAACACCAACTTGCTACTTCTGTATTGGCATTAGTTTGATTTCACATAACTTAAACATTATCTATTTAAACAATTTATCAAATACAGTGAAAAAATTAAACGCCCACCCGACCCAGCCAGGAATCGAACCTGGGTCTTCCGCAATCCGAGCGGCTGCACTGACCGCTATGCTACCAGGTATTTTATAAATTTTATAAATATTTAATTTAGCTTCAGTGCAACAATTAGCACTTGAACATAAAAAAGTAAAATTTAAACATTATCTCATATGTAGCTTCAAACTTCCTATATGCAGACCTATTCAAATTGCTCAACCGTATAATTGTGAAACTTTAAAATACAACCCTATTCAACACTTTTGTTACATAATAATATCCAGTTTGTAATTAGTCATTCCATACATGTTTGCGAACTTATTTCATTACGTAGCTCGTCCAAATTTTTGGCTGCGTATGTAAAGTTGTATTCGATATGTGTGTGGTATAATTAATATGCTTCCTTCTATTTGGAAATACATGTTATTGTATTATTAAGTGACGGCACGTCATTATAACATAGACTAGCAAAGCCTTTTAAAAGGCAATAGACTAAGGTGTTCGCGGAACACCAACGTCAGGTTTTCCTATAATCTAGGAGGCCTGACATCATGTTGAGCGGGCACCATTTAATGCCACTTATTTTATGTAAAAAAAATGTAGTAATGTCACTAATAAATGTCTTCTATCTATCTATCTTTCCATCTATCTATCAAAGAAACTTAATAAATTAGGCAACTCGATCGGTCTTATTAAGTGGAATTATGAAAATCAACCCTGCAGTAACATTTAACTGCGTAAGTAATCATATCCGAGTTTGTAATGAATCTCTCCAAACGTGTTTGCGAACTTATTTCATTACGTAGTTCGTCCGAATTTTGGTCGCGTATGCAAAGTTGCATCGGAATTGGGTGTGGTATTTAACGTGCTCTGTTTTGTTTGGATAGACTTGTTATATGCTTGTTATTGCAATATTTAGTGGCGGCACATCGTATTTACATAGAATAGTCAATAAACTCAATAAATTAGACAAATGACATCATCCGACGTGCTCTTGTCACCGTCGGCGTTCCAGCTGTATTAGAACCCAATGGCTTGGCACGTGACGATGGCAAGAGACCGGACGGCATGTCTTTATTTCCATGGAAGGTGGGTAGGCCTCTAGTGTGGGATGCAACTTGTGTCGATACTCTTGCGCCATCCCATCTTCCTAGCACAGCGTGCTGTGCTGGTGCTGCTGCTGCGGCTGCAGAAAACCTTAAGCGGCGAAAGTATAATAACCTTATCGGCAATTATATTTTCGAGCCGTTTGGGGTTGAAACCCTTGGGCCGTGGGGTCCGAGTGCTCATGCTTTGTATAATGACATCTCCAAACGGCTGGTTGACTCTTCCCATGACCCAAAGGCTGGCTTTTACCTTGGCCAGAGGCTAAGCATTGCCATACAACGAGGCAATGCCGCCAGTCTCTTGGGTACATTACCAGTCGACAGCGACGAGGAGGAATTTTTTGACGCCATATTTTAGTTTAGTAATAGTTTTAGTTAAGTTTATTTTATTTATTCCACATGTAATACAATAAATTCTTGTTATATAATAAAAAAATAAAAAAAAACTCAATTTGTTGTACGGAATACATAGAACGACCGGTCGTATAAGATGGAACTATAAAATACTGTAACATTCAGTTAAAGTTGAACATGTTGAAGTAGAGCAGTGTCGTTATGGAGATCCTTGGGGGAGGCCTTTGTCCAGCAGTGGATGTCTTTCAGCTGAGATGATGGTGATAATGATGATGTGTTAAAGTGTATCATAGGTGCTTTATTTTATTACATACATATATTGGCTGTACTATTTAGTGACGGCAAATAATTTAATAATTTTGCAACGTAATAATATAGTAGCTGAGTTATTAATGAAGCTTTCCAAACATGTTCGCGAACTTATTTCATTAGCCAGCGTCCGAATGTTTGGGTGCGAATGTAATTACACCCGGGCATCCGATTGTGCTCTAGTATATCATAGATGCTTTATTTTATTAGGACAGACATGTTAATGTATTATAAATTAGTGACGGCAAAAATTTTTTTGCAAAGTTGATTTTGTAATGAAAAAACATGTTCGCGAACTAATTACATTATTTAGAAGATACGGATTTTTTGGCTGAGGATGCAAAGTTGCATACGACCCGGGTGTAGTATAACAAACTGGTAGGTGCATTCTTTTATTCGGCCGATGCCAAATTATTGCCAGCATTTCTGGTTGGCAAGTGGCCAAATCTCAATATCGACACATGCAATCGCGTATAAACTATGTATTATACCATATGTTGTAGAAATAATATTTAAAAAATTCTGCGTGCATTTCTATTATGAAAAAAATTTAATTAATTAATGGAATCAGGCGTTATTTTGCGGAAATCCATAGTACAAAAAAATGTAATTTAAGTAATATATAGTGTTAATTCCGCTAACTCACTCGCTTATACAGCTTGGATGCAGTACGCATGCACCGCCCTCCCGCCCGCAAATGCCCTGCATGTGCATACTTTTAACACTACATATTATTTAAATTACATTTTTTTGTAAAAAAATTGTTTTTAGATTACTGATAAACATAATGCGATCGAGATTTGAACCTGCACCTTTTGGCAATCCATGTTAAGTGAAACATGCTAACAGATGTTTGCCCCTCGACCATCTAGACTATGATATAACAAAGTCACCAGCGTCAGAGTGTCACAATTTCGGCCAATGTTCGAAACAAGCAGGACGCAATGCGCGCTCCAGTTAATACCTGGTGTAATTAAGCTAAAAATCCTAAACTCTTTGCCTAACTTTTCACCAGCCAAAAAAAGAAAGTCGCCAGCGTCGAGTGTCACAACTTCAGCCAATGTTCGCAACGAGCTAGATACAATGCGCGCTCCAGCTAAGTCCTGGTGTAATTACGCTAAACTTCGAAACTTTTTGCCTAACCTGGAAAAATAAACTTAGGAATACCGCTTATCGAGCCGAGCACTTTGCCTCTCGACCATCTAGACTTTGATTAAACAAAGTCACCAGCGTCGGAGTGTCACAATTTCGGCCAATATTCGCAATGAGCAATATACAATGCGCGCTCCAGTAAATACCGGGTGTAATTACGCTTTTCACAACACTAGCGCCGCGTGATTAAACGCTGGTTATTCATATTATTATGCGTTAATAAAGGCTGGTTATTTTATGCGGCGCAATATTTTAATATTATATTGCAATATGTGGGCTTTGTTTCGACACAAACAAATTGAAATAATAAGTCAGCTTACTTAATATATTTTTTAGTTTAATGAATTATTTGCAGGATGGTAATGGATGGGTGTGGTGACTGGTGACAACAGTGACACAAAATTGAAACAGGAACATTGGCTTCATTGACTTTATGAGACTATAGTTTTTTTTTCAGACACTGTAAAGCAATGATATGGTGAACATAATAACAGTAATAATAAAATTAATGAAACAGCTGATTTTATCATCATTTATTTATTTAGTTTAACATTAATTTATCATCATGTCATGTTTACAAATAACAACAATTAGGAAAGTGTTTTTTAGACGTCCAATAGGCTGCATCATAGGATTAAAGTTTTTCCAACCACCCTTGCATGTTTTTAATGTTTTTGTAATTATTTGCAAGTTTCGTATATAATCGAACGTAGTTAGGTAGGTACGTATTATAAATAAAACAATTTAAACACAAAAACTGTAAAAACGTAACCACTTTTTATTTTCTAAGCTTGCAGTCGGATATATAAACGACCGGTTTTCAACCGTTGTTTATATAGGTTTTTATCGGCTACTTTGGATAAATATCCGTTGACAACCGTGGTTTTACAACTGTAGGCACAACTAAGCAACTTGTAATGACCTGTTGCACGAAAAGCAACGCCAAAGCGTGCAACAGGTCATTACAAGTTGTTAAGTTGTTCATACTTTTATTTATGTTTTTTTTCTGGAGTTTTTTTCCATATTAAAGTACATAAACCGTTATTAGAATCAATAGTAGGTCTATTACTACATATTTAAAAATGCTTCATATGTATGAGCTTACTATTGAGCCCTCTTAAATATAACCATTTTGTACTTTCTCTAACTTATTCATTTATTAACAGTACTTAGAGGTATATATTTTGACCGACCTTAATAATTTACTTCTTATAATAAAATATACTAATTATACTATACATGACTTGCTTATGAACCCCTGTATATTAACTAAACACAGCTCTATTCTCTTGGAGATAAAGATTCACAAATACTTTCTATCATTTACAGTATAAATGTGTTTATTGCTCACTCTGTACGATTAAAGGGAACATAAGTCTGAGTACTAATATTTTACCCAAATGTTTGTAACACAGCAAACTGTTCTACTAAAATATACTTAGAATATGAGGAGCTTGTTTATGCTGAACAGCAGGGGTCTACCATTGCATATCATACGGGTATACGTAAAGACAAATTTACCGCGATTTTTTTTTTGTATACTCTACTGGTAAGCACTTGGCTTTCATCTCATCTGATGTTAAGTGATGATAAAGCCGAAGACGCATGCGCACTTCACCCGGAATCCTCAACTAGTGAGGCACTGGCTATCTTTCTTAGCTGCCGGAACACAACATTGCTACACACATTGATGTTTTGGCGACATATTTAGAAAAGATGGTAACTAGCCAGGCGGACAAACAAGCCCTACCACCAACCAAACCGAGTACGCAAACATGTACCCCCCGCTGGGAACCTGGGGACCTGGGACTTCTAAACCAGTGGTCCTAACCACTAGACCACGAGGCGGTTATATAATACCTATATTATTGCTTATAAAAGCAGTGTTACTAACGTTATAGCTAGCACAAATCTTCATTGTCTATGGCTTGTTATTGTATGTCAGATTTAATTATCGCGTGGATAATCGCTTTTTTTCAGGTGTATGCATTACGTATACACGAGCCCGAAGATGGTGAGAGGGCCTTTGCTCGCCCTATCAGAAGTAACCTATCAGGGAATTTGGGGCGAGACAGAGGAGGATACTTCTGGATATAGCTGGGGGTCAGCAATCCGAGCGTGAGCTACGGATAGTAGGGTTCTTCTACCTTCGCGTGGATGACCTGGATAACTGGCAGTGTCTATAATATTAGGTCCTTACCTATGAAATTGACGTTTTGTATGAAGATTTTTTCTAAAATTATATTTTTCATACTAACGTTTTTTTTATTTTTTTAGCATCTATTTATGTTAACACTATAAAAATTGGTAGAGTAGTGTGTTTGTTTTACTAGCTAAATATAGCAGACTTAATAAGAAGAAAATCAAGACCCTTGAAACAAAAGGTCAATTCCGCGAACAAAAAATTAAAAATAAAAAAATTGACCGATAAAGATACAAAATGAATAATAATTGTTAGTCCTGAAGCCTAAGTAACATAGTCCTAATTAAAGGTGTATAATAGTATTAACAACCGGTATTGATTTTTAGAAGTAATACACCTATTAATAAGTGAGAAAAAAACGTCAATTTCATAGGTAAGGACCTATTATTTTACATAACTACAGGCAACCGCTTAGGCTTGATCTGACCTGATAGGAAGTGATGACAATGCCGAAGGTAGCTTCATTATCCCTAACCGTCGGAAAATTAACGCGACATATTTAAAAGATGGTAAATAGCCGAGTGGGCATAGAACAAGTCAAACCGAATACAATATGTAACCCACGTAACCCAATGTCGTTCATTCCCTGGTGTATGCGTAAGGCAGAGCGTTTTCCTATTAGGAATAAAAAAAGAAAAGGTTATGTCAGCGATGCTAAAAGAGGCTATGGTAGGCCCCCTAAGCTGGAGTCATCTTTTCCGTAGTATATACAAAAAAGATTTTGTAAGCTGTCTTGTCGAAGATTAATGTGACATAATGGTGGATTAATGGATTAACAGTATTCACGAACGTGCATAAGTTAGCAATGAAGCAAAGCACTACAAACATCACTTTTCTAATTCTATCAAGAAGTCCGCGTGAGATCTTAGTAAAAACCCACATTATAACTGATACTAATAATGTTTGGAAGGCATCATTTATCATTTAACTTTCATTACTAACATCTCGGTGGCCGAGTGAGTTGCGTTCGACCCGATACCCAAATGACCCGGTTTCAATTCCCAGGTCGGGCAAAGTGCGCATCGGATTATTCGATGCATAGCCCGGGTTTGTGATACCCATCTCCCATTTGACAAGCGTGGTGATTAACCGATCCGATCCGAACCCTTTGGAGAATCTAGAAGGGCACGGGGACGCGCACTTTTAAGTGTGCGATGCCGTTCCCTCTAGAAAACCTCCGAAGGTGATTCGTTTCAACACGGCTTGAGGTACCCTTTACGTACCTCGCCGCCCCTAAAAAAGCCCGGTGACGCTGAAAATGCCGTTCGAGGCAATCAGCAATCTCTCTCAAAAAAAAAAAGAAGAAAAAGTAGTGATTAAGCCATTACCCATCAATTGTAGTGTAGCTTGATTTCAATGATGGAAGCCTTTACCCAGCAGTGAGACAGTCATGGTCTATGAATTTACTTTATCTATATCTATTATAAAACGAAGATAATTTAATATGTATTTTCACTTGACACTGGCTGCACGATGTGAAATGAACCTAACCAGTTCCGACGTGCGCAAGCCCAGTAGGTATTATGCTGAGTCAGGACCACAGGTCAGGACGCAATGTACAAAATATTATCAGCCCTCTTCTGTTTCGTCAATAGTCTTAATAGGTTTGTCTCAAATAAATGACATTCCTTTCTTTCTTACTAAAGGTGCAAACCGTCCGAATCGGTAATATAAAAAAATAAGAAAAGGAGCATTGGTAGGCCCCCTGGAGTTCGCGCTCGCCAGGAGAGTCGTAAATCATGCATGCACACCGCTTGCGACATCTCAAGTTGTTAATGTGATTCGGGATTTCGGGCGTCAATCCGAATTTGCGACCTAAAGGGAATTTTTACGATGACAAAATCGTTGACAAACGACTAATGTTATTCGTTGAATGTTGGTTTCGTTCGTTTGCTCGTTCGTCGTTTTCTCATTTTCTATGTTGATCTATGTTTTGTAATTATGTTGTCATAATTACAAACCATAGACAAATAAGAAAACGACGAACGAGCAAACGAACAAAACCATGCTGCTTCAATACTTATCTTTATTTCAATAACAGATTGTAGTCTAGGTTCTGTTGTTATTGTCTATGGGTAGGTAACAAAGAAAACCGGTAAATGCCGCAATTTGGTTTTCCTTTGTGATCATTATATTCATAGAAAACAAAAAGACGCCACTTCAAAAATAATGAGGTAACAATCTTTTATTGAAATAAAAATAATTATTGAAACAGCATGTTAAAAATGTAGGGTACATACTAATATTATCTATCCTCTACATTTATTTCGAAGTAGGGCGGCGTCAAGTATCAAAGAGGGCTTCAAAATGATTAACCGGTATAAAAGACATTCTTTTTGGTATATAAGGTGGGCTCTCTACAAATTTCAACTTTTTTTACGAAACTCACATCATATTATACTTTCCAGTTTAGTAACTGGAAAACAAAAATGTGTGTACCACTGTAATGTAGTACATTACAGTGGTACATACATTTTTGTAATGTTTAAACTGATTCAAGTGTGGAAATCCAATAATAAGAAATGACCTTGTTTTAAAGATAGAAGTATTTTCTATCTCGCTCTACCATGAATTAAACTTAACTTATTTAATAGTTTAAATTAGAACGAAAACCATTCATTATCATTCACAATCAAAGGATGTAGTCTTTCATTAAAGAAAGGTACGTAATGCATAGCTAAAAAAGCCACTCGGGCAATTCAAGAGATAGAATAATAAAGTGACCTGAAATGAACCGGTAAATTTGGGTCTCTGTAACAAGTTGAAATTGTTCGCTTGAATTAGTAAATGCGAAACCGATATAATTTCGATCTTCATTGAACACTGGTTGCAACCTGTATTTATCGGTAAATCGAAAGCGGTTCCAAACCCTAGTAGGAACACGCAGACCAGACGTGATATGAAAGCTTTTAAGCGAGATATGTAATAAGGTATAGGTATGCAAATTACCCATTTCCTTTTAGATACAGACAGGCAGAGACGATTAAGAAGCACCTGTGCAAGTTCAGGTTATATCATAAACTATTCTTATATCAGAAAAGTCAGATTTTCAATTTTTTTTTTAATTTCACAGTGAAGCAGAAGAACTTGGATTTTATATCACCTGATAGTTAGTGACAATAAAAAAGAAAACGAAGGGGGAATGCGCACTTAACCCGGAATCCTCATTTTTTAGAGGTTTTGCTGATTGCCGCTTAGCATTTTCAGTTTCACCGGGCTTAAATCCTGAATCCTCAACAACTGAGGAACTAGTTATTTTGTATATCTATACATATAATAGAGCTAAAGAGGGTCAAAAGTCTGTACATGGAAGATATTCGAAAAAAAGTTAGCTGAGTATACTTAGAATCGACAACAGAACACGTTCCAACAGTTTTAATAATTTTTGTCTGTCTGTTTATTTGACCGCGCATCCTGTGAAAATGGCTGACCGAATTTGGATGAAATTTTGCATATAGACAGGTGGTGTTACCTAGATAAAAAGTATCCTATATCCTAATATAGGATACTTTTTATCCCGGTAACAGATTCCTGTGGGATAGTGTAGTCTTCGCGAACATATATAATATTTACATCCCACAAACAAAGTTGCGTCCTTTCGTTCCTTTTTAAGCTATGCATTACGTACCTTTCTCCTTTGATAGTGAATGATAATGAATGGTTTTCGTTCTAATTTAAACTATTAAATACGAAGTTAAGGCAAAGAGTCTACGAAACAACAACCGTAACTTAATTCATGGTAGAGCGAGATAGAAAATACTTCTACTGCGTCTGTGTATGGACTCAATTTTATGATTGTTTAATAATTAGTCAATAGGAGGACGAAACTTTGTTTGTGGGATATACATAGATATATTATGTCGGAGACTTGGCGCTAGCTAGCATCGCTTAGAAACGACAAGTATAGTCTATACTTAGTGTGGTCTGCGCAGCCTATGCCCTATGGTGCGCGAAACGTCAACGTCAGTTGGCTTGGCGCGACAACGAACTGGACACATTTGAACGGGAGCGGTTGGAGAGTACGCACGCGCAAAACTCACTTCGTTTCTTAAATCCATTTGCATCGGGCAACTGTTTCTAAGTTATTTATTTGTGATGTTAAAATAACATCAAAGTGATTGTAAGGAATACGACTGCGTTTTTATTTTGAAGATTCAAGATGAACAGTGTTATCGACGAATACGAGTTTGCTCGACCGTACCTACCTACAAAACCTCGCCGTCAACATATATATATATATATAATTATTATTTATTTATAAGGTTAGGCAAACGAATTTGCTCTACCTTATGTTTAGCAAAAGCAGTGTCCGATGCGAGGCAACTAGTAGCGCAGGATAGCAGAATCCTAATAAACTAATCCAACTATCGGACACAATAATGCCATTAATGTAATAAAATAATTGGTTAGCTGCCTGGTTAGTCAATAGAGAAACTTTTAAGCAACTGTCAAAATGATTGCTCTCAATAGAGTTTTAAGAGCGTTTACGCCGCACACTAGCGCCGCCAATGAAAAAAAAAACATATCTAGTAATTAGAGATAGAAAATCAAATTATGCTCAACAAACTATCTGAATGAAGTAATTTAGCATTTTTACGTTACCTAATTTATGTTTATTTTTTTATTAGTGGCGCTAGTGTGCTGCGTAAACGCTCTTAACTACTTTTTTTTTCCTTTAGTTGATGGCTTCGTGCGATTAGCACATTTAGCCAGTGTCAAAGTAATTTTTCTTACAAGTAATATATGAATAAACAATATTATCTTCTTGTATGATGAATGATAATAGAAATGAGAAGTGAGTAATTATATACCCTCCAACCCCTCGAGTATCTCAGTAAAGATGTGGGGCTTTACTAACTCCTCGGGCAGACTTCTTGAGGGAATTTGAAAAGTGAAGTTGCACTGTTTTGTTTCATTTGCCAACACTTGCTTACACTCATGCGCACTTAAGAATACTTAACGGTTTGTTCCGTCAATTGAGTGTTCACAAATACCTTTCTAGGTTACAAAAATTAATGCTAAAGTCAAATAAAAATAAGTTAATGTTTTAAAGAACTGTACGTGATTTCATTTACCCATTTAACGTTAAGTATTGTCATTGACAACATCCTTATTGGCGATAGACTCAGATGAGACAGTGGCAAAAGGCTAGGTCGACTTAAAATAAGTCATATCGCTTACTTTACTGAGTACCTACCTAAAATATCCCCGCTGGGAATCAAGCTTGGTGGTTTAACACAGAGGCAATTTGAGATACCAAAATAGTGTTAAAACAAAAAAACCAATGAGACTATTAGAACAAAAATCTAACGATTCTAAACGAAAATGTATTATAATTTTATATTTATTTGATTTTAATTGAAATAAAAATGTAATATCTTTTATTGCCAATATTGTACAAAATGCAAATGATAATTCATAACAAAACATTTGAAGCAACAGTACGGGTGTACTTCTATAAATGTGCAATTTATAGAAGATTTAATGTAAATGAATAATACTTACTACAAAATAAATGATTAAATAACTTTATCTACACTAATGTTGTAACATTCTACTTATGTTTCCAATACTTGACTTATAATTACTACTGTTATAGCGCAGACAACAAAACACTCAATTTAAGCAATTTCACATGATGGTATAATATCCACATCGATATCGTAAAATCTCATTATAACATCAATAAAACGCGACCAATTAACCTGGCGAGCCTTATGTCAAAATCTTCATACAAGTTGGATAAAATTTTGATATTAGGCTGGCTTTTGAAAACAGTTGGGTTATACGTGAAAACTTCGTCGAAACTACTAAACTTACATACACAAAACTCTTTGGTAAGATCTTGTTCCAATTAAATAAAAAAAGAACAGCGCGCGATCGCTCCTGATTGGCCCTGCGCGCGCAGCTGCGCTCTCATTGGTTAGATTTTAATGGCGGCAAGTTCACTGTGACAATACACGTACGCGTGAATTTAATATTTCGCAATGTGTTTTGTTTTTAAAATACAAATTAAAAGTTAAAAATGGACAGCGACGATGATATTTGTACGCCTCCGGATATTCTAGAATTGGCAACAAAAGTAACTCACAATCTTTTGCCAGAAAAATCTAGAAAATTATATGAAAAAGAATATAATAACTTTTTGGCATGGAAGATCGAAAAGAAAACTACATCATTTTCTGAAAATGTCATTCTTGTGTATCTCAAAGACCTCTCCGACCACTGAGTATCTACAACAATATTGATATCACGAAGTATTCAAAAGTCATAGCGTTCCTGAAACGCAGTTCAGAAGGACACAAGGAAAAAAAGTCCTTGACGTTTACATCAGGTCAAATAAAGATGTTCCTGAAAGATTCACCAGATATTTTGTATCTTTTTGAAAAGGTAAGTGTATTTTAGTTCTGTTATTTAATCTACCTAGTACTTACGTACTACACACGCAAGTTATCTAGACACTCCGTTTAAGCGCTTTGTGTATAAATTAGGTAGTAGGTACCTACACTTTACTACTTCATAAATCATAGTTTTTGCCTTGGCTATGTACCTCAAGCTTATTATATCGTTTATTGTTACAGGTTGCACTAATCTTCGGCATAAGGGGGGCATGCCGAAGGCAAGAGCTATACAACATCCAGTTCGATGAAGTCTCTAACATAGACGACAGTACAATCATGGTGAAAGTTTCGAAAACAAAAACGAAAAGAGATCGTTCTTTCGTTGTGACGGGCAACTGCTATGCCGTATGTAAAAAATACATGGAACTTCGACCCACCCCCTGTCGAAACCCTGCCTTTTTCTTGAGCTATAGATCGGGGAAGTGCGTCGATCAAAGAACTGGTATTAATAAATTTGGTGCTCTGGGAAAAACTATCGCAAGTTTTTTGAATCTGCCTAACCCAGCGTTGTACACGGGGCATTGCTTCCGGCGCACCTCGGCAACCCTTCTCATAGATAGCGGTGGTGATTTGACCGCACTGAAACGACACGGGGGGTGGAAGTTTTCTACTGTGGCTGAAAGCTACATTGATGAGTCTTTAATGAATAAAATTCAAGTCTCAAATACGATCTTGAACAGTATAGAAAACAAGACGAATGAAGTAATTATAAATATTCCAACTCCGTCTACGAGCTCTACTGCTTGCCCCGCGACCGCTACAGCTGCTGGATCAATAATTAACATTAACTTTCAAAATTGTACCATCCAAAATTTGAACAATTATTATAAATAAACTATTGTCAGCTTTTACTCTTGTTGTTTGACTAATTGCATTAGTGAAGATAAAGTAGTGTATGCAACTGCATATAACACGGGTATTAAAACACTCGTTACTATTATGAAACTCGCTGCGCACGTTTCATAAACTCACACTCGTGTTTTAATACCCTTCATTATATGACAGTTGCATAAACTACTATTATTTCCTAAGTTCCACACTTTTTGGTAGAACAATATTCAGCTAGACTGTAAAAGGAGTTTTTAATAACCTATAATAAAATAAATACGGGTCGATCTACTTGCGTTTGTTTACTGTTTACATACTATTTTTAGTCTGTTGTCTTAGACCCTTACCCAGAATCCGTGATTGCTTCTCGAAAGCAAATAAGTCTGGTGTTACTTATTTATAGAAAGGTTTACGTCTAGATAAGAGTGCCGTATATAGAGTTAATAAATAATTGAATCAGGGCCTTCCTCTATTTGGATTATATCTCAGCTAACTCAGATATGTAGCAGTCTCCTCTAATCAAGCTAGATTTCCGATCAGGGATAGGCAGGGTCTATTTAGGTAAACTGTTCTCGCTAAAAATGCGCAGAGGCAACTTATGGGCAGGGTGAGGGTGACTGAGGGTAGGTTATCAACGTACCTAGGTATGCAACAATTCAGCATTCTCAGCATCTCCCGTATGGTCTAGTGGCTAGGATACCTGGCTTTCACCCAGGAGGCTCAGGTTCGATTCCCGGTACGGGAAAACCTTTTTGATAAAAATAGTGTGAGTTATTTTTGGCATTTGATCGCGGTAACGAAAACGACATTTAGTATGACATTGAAACAACGCCTCCCTGCGACATACAATTAGAGTAGAAATTTTGCCATACAACGCTGCACCAGTTTTTTTCGAAATACCTACTACGTCAGTGCGAAAGCCGTATCATCGAATGTTGTTAGTACGAAAACCTTCCATCGACATGTCTATACTGCGACGCCTTGTTAAATCGACGTCTTGCTACTGCGATGTTTCGTTACATCGAAAAACTGTACTGCGAAGCCTTGTTTAATCGACGTCTTGTTACTGCGATGTTATGTTACTTAATCAAAACTCACTTTGAACGATCTTACTGCGAAAACCAAGTACAAAGATTTTCTTTTCAATGTAGGTATATTATTTGTACTTTATTTAAATAATCTCCCGAAAATATTGTAAACCACAAGTGTTCTTTCGCAGATGACATGTCAGTAATATTCCTTTGCACGCATGAAAAAGACTTTTACTTTAATTTAAATAGAATAATAAATACAATAGCTAATTTGCTTATTGACCATAATTTACTACCTAATATTTTTTCTAAACTTATACATTTTAGACCCTTTCAGCAAAAATCACTGAATATTAACTTCACTTTCCAAAATAATTTTCTAAAAACTAACCTTAGGTATTGTATTGAAAAGAAAATCTATAGGTACTATATATCTATGTAGGTACTTGGTTTTCGCAGTAAGATCGTTCAAAGTGAGTTTTGCCTAAGTAACATAACATCGCAGTAACAAGACGTCGATTAAACAAGGCTTCGCAGTATAATATTTTCGCAGTAAAATCGTTCGCAGTACAGTTTTTCGATGTAACGAAACATCGCAGTAGCAAGACGTCGATTTAACAAGGCGTCGCAGTATAGACATGTCGATGGAAGGTTTTCGTACTAACAACATTCGATGATACGGCTTTTGCATTGACGTAGGTATTCCATTTTTTTCACACTTGGACTTTAATTTGTTAAGCTAATTATAAAAAAAGTTTCGACGAGTACCTGCTTTTGTTTGTTGTTCATAATAATTGTAAGATTTTTAATATTTTTTATTTTTTATATTCAAAATCATATATGAAAGATTGGTCTCGCTGCGCTCGATTAGATACCGCGCTACCTAGAAACAATAGCTCCGTGAATGCGGCAACTCAATATTGTAGTGTGTGTAAGAACGGTGTCCTTCTTATTTCTTGTAGTATTATTTTTACACAGTTTAATTACGCAAACTGGCATTTTACTTCGCTTTATGACCAAAATTTAACAAAACATTCGGTACGCGCACCTCACACACAGTTTGCAACGCGACTGAGAGCAGGCGACTGACTCGGATACGCCGGCTTCGGCGTATTATTTTTTGCCGCATTTTACAAGTACGCCGGCGATATCTAGTCGAGCGCAGCGAGACAAATCATTCATCTAAGTTCAAAATCAACTTTAACAAGTATGTTTTGAACCTCAACTCAAAGCCATGATTTCGTAAATCCTACGGTGGAGACCTTGTACCGAGAAGAAGCCGCAAGAAAATCTTTCTCCGGTAGTGTTACAAGCAATACAAGTTTATTAGAAAAAGCATGGACTAGCAATATAATCCTTGGAAAAAGACCATAAACCACACAGTTGTTAACAATCAAATGTAGCGATTGTTGAGGTTTTGGACGTTACGACAGGTTTACGTCTATCATCGGACGCTGATAAGTCTACCTCATAGTTTTCCGGACAATTCTGGTTCCTCAATAGAGAAATTTAATACTTACTTATTGCATAAATACTGTTTAACCTACTTTTCCTGTAAGCTCATTCGTTTGACTTGCTAACGATAACAAACGGGACCGACGTCTTATCGCGCCCTCCGGAAAAACGGAGCTCGAGAAATTTTATTCAGTTATCCAAAGTTGCTAAGCTTGCACGATCATAAATCCCGAACGCGCTAAACGCTGCCAGTTATATCGATGGCTTAGTTCAGATTGTACTAATGTCCAATTTTCACATTTGAATAGTAAACTAGTCGCCCAGTGGTCGAAATTTGACCGTAATTTTATTAAGGCTGCTCGGATTGTATCATTCTTATCTATGATTGTATCCTAAGCAATGAAAAATTAAAAAGATAAAATTCAAAAAAAATCAAAATTCAAAATTCAAAATCATTTATTCAGTTTAGGCTACAAATAGCTCTTATGAACATCATTATGCCATCGGTTCGTAAGTCTACTCTGGGCGGGAGATCTTGTACTGAGAAGAACCGGCAAGAAACTCAGCAAGTGTCCAGCCCCTTACAGCGTCAAAAACATTGGAAAATAGTATGTGAGCTTGGATTGGCATTGACAGATTTCGGCCGCTCCTCTTCCATTTTTGAAATTTTTGAAAAGAGTATATAAGCGTGTGTGTCAAATACATGGCAGTGTGTGTAATGTTTGTTTTATTTGTTTTAACATTCTGTACTCCTTCTCTATAGTATAAACTATAAGTGTGCGAAATTTCATACTCCTCCGTCCGCGCAATTTTCGTAAAAAACCCCTTTTTACGAAGTATTTGCTTCACGTATTAATATATAGATATTTATTTTCGAGTTTAATAACGCGCCCGGTCTGCGAGTGCTGTGGTTAAGCAACTTTCGCAAAGACCGGTCATCGGATGGGTGACCAAAAATTTATCATCTCGAGCTCCTCCGTGCTTTGGAAGGCACGTAAAGCATTAGCAGCCGTTAACAACCACCAATCCGCACTGGGCCCGCGTGATGGTTTATGGCCCGTTCTCCCTATCCATCCATAGGGAAGCCTCGTGCCCCAGCAGTGGAGACATAAAATGAGCTGATAATGTTGATGATGATTAACGGGATTCTTACCATGTTTATTATATGTGAGTATCCGATATTTCGGCACAGTTGCATGCGCCATGATCAAGGAATTACTGAAGTTGATGAAATGTTTATTTATTCATTCCACAACAGGAAAGTGCATGGCCTTCATCTCGTCATATAGTGACGATAACTTCAACCAAAGCCCCCAATCACTGAGGAATTGGCAACGTTATGTCTAACTAGCGGAACACAACAATGCTGCTAGACTTCGATGGTGGTAGCTAATCAGGTTGACGACCTCCGTGGTCGAGTGGTTAGCGCGCCGGGTCTGGCGTCGCCAGACCCGGCGCGACCCCATCTCTGAGGTCCCGGGTCAATTCTCGGTCGGGTCAATTTAGAGAAATCAGTTTTTCTGAATTGATTTCGGGTCTGGGTGTTTTTCTATGTTTATGTATATTTATCCGTTATCTAGTTTAACCATATAAACGAGTTTCAACAGAAGCTTATCTTGGGCTAGATAATTGGTGTGAGCGAAAACAAATAAAAAAAAAAAAGGTGGATTTATCAAAAGCCTCTCTCTTTGGTTGGAGTGGGATCGAACTCGAGACTACACATGCTGTATTAAATATAACACATTTTCTATTAATCGCTCACTTCCAAAGTCCATAAAGCCTCTTTCTACCAAATAAACTTTCCTACACTCACTCCAATTATCTAGCCCAAGAGAAGCTTCGTTATGAAACCCGTTAAATGGGTACTAGACAACGGATAAATATACCTAAAATATTTAAATACATACTTATTATAATATACATAGAAAACACCCAGACCCGAGACAATTTAGAAAAACAATAATTTCTAAATTGACCCGACCAGGGATCGAACCCGGGACCTCGCAGATGACGACACCATTATTATATTTTATTATGATTATATGGTTTTTACATTTGTGAGCTAAGCTATCGATGTCATCTTATGGACATTATAATAATGAAGCGCTTTATTATGCATCCGTACAATATAAGGATCCGCTGTATGAGAATATCCTGTCTCTAATCATTTTTCCGCGCTACTTGATCAAGGTCTATTGTGACTTGGCCTTTCTTATCTACTACCCTTTTGTGTTCTTAATAAGAGCAAGATAGAGCTTAGAAAAAGCTGATATCTGATCAGTGATACGTCAGGGCCAATTAGGTAGTGCTCTGGTAGACAAAGGCGCGAACAACAACTTGGGCATACAATAATAAATTAAGTGTTGTTTCATTGACATACTAGTTTTCAATGAGGTTCTATCTTAAGGCAAATCTGCCTACTACTATGTTAGGGCCTTCTGTATGTAGTGTCTACCTTATACGTCTTTGTAATGTTGCTTAGTTCAAAAATGCTTTGTGTAAAGTTCATTTTTAATAAATAGATTTTTAAAGCAACACTGATAGAAGTAGGTGTAATGAGGCAGCTCGATTTCTCCATGTGTAATTGAAGCCCAATAGTGTGGGACTTTTTATTGAAATAAATAATTGAGATACAACACAAAAATAAAAACTACAACATATTTGTCCTGACTCCTGACTGACTTATGTTTGAAATATATTTTTTTGAGTTGTCGTTTTTTTTACTTTTTATTTAATGCTAACGTGATGTGTAAGTTCAATGTTTTGACTTAATTAACCAATGTAAACCTCATATGATCGAATGGACAGTAACTCTGTACCTACGGCTCGTTAGTAGTAGTCCTACGAATCACAGGTTCGATCCAATCAGTGTGTTGCTTGATCACCCTCCGTCAACTACTGGGACAAACAATCTTACGTGAAAGTGACTTACGTACGCATCGGAGGGTTTGACGTAGGTACAGTCAGCAGCAAAAGTATCAAGACACCACCGTCATATAAAAAATATAATTCTTGGTCGTACCACAAAAAATGGAATGCTCTCTCAGCACACGTATTTCTTTCTTCCTACAATACCAAATCAAATCAAATTATTTTATTCAGTTTCAAATAAAAATAATAAACAAAAATAAAATATAAAATATGGAGTTCTTTAACGAGGTGTGAAGAAAATAATATTTAAAAATTCATTTCTGGAGTCTGCTTTTGCGTAAGGTGTCAGTAACTCTTTAATAAAATATTAATAAATAAATATTATATATATAGTTATATACATATATATATACATATGTCACTGCTGTACGCCAATGTAGGTTGGTGTAGTTTGTGTTGGAGATGTTGTGAAATATTTTATTTGTATAATAAATCAAATCAAATCTTATACAACGTGTAAGAAAGGTGTCATAATTAAAACATCTAAAGTGTATCCGATCTAGATCTGGTATGCAGAGTAACTAAGGCATAATTATTAACTTTAACTTGATATGCAATTTTTATAGGCAACGGGTGCCGCCTGTGGAGGCTGGTCTGCTCTTGCATATTTATCTTATTGTTAGTATTAATTACGATAGTTTGACTTAGTTTTTTTAAACAATTTTTGACTTTTATTAGAGTACTGTAGTGGAAATTAAAACTTTTACCGGATGTAAATTTGATAACTTAGATTTGTTTATTTTTTTGTTATTTTTACCTGTTGTGGTTGTCTTCTAGATTTTTTGTGTTTATTTGTAATGGAAAGTGTCTTGCTATGATAGGGCATTTTCCAATATATTTTTTTTGACGCTGTAAGGGAGAAAAGAGCTGGACACTTGCTGAGTTTGTTGCCGGTTCTTCTCAGTACAAGGTCTCCCGCCCAGAGTTGTCTTTACGAACCGATGGCATAGCGACATTCACAAGAGCTACTTATAGCATAAACTGAATAAATGATTTTTGAATTTGAATTTAATTAAATAGTTCGTAGACGTCACATCAAAATAAGCAAGTTTCAGTCCTAGTGGTTTAGTGACCTCTGTCTTCTTACATTTATGATTACTGCTGCTTGCTTATGCGCGCCTGACGTGCATGACGTCACTAATAAAAATATTTAATTAATTGCATGACAAATTAAAGTTAATAATTATGTCTCAGTAACAACACATACAAGATCTGGATCGGATACATTTTGGATCTTTTCATTTTGGCCACACCTTTCTGGTACACGTTGTATTTGCATGTCACATGTTCAGTACATAGAAGTATGTTATACACTTAGATTATGTAACATAATCTAATACGTTTTGATACGAGCGTTTGCGCCCCGTACCATAAGAAAAATTGTTTTTTTTTCCTTCAAATTAAAACTACAAATTATTTAAAAAAAATGAACTTTAATTTTAAAGTGTGTTAAGACTAATCTACTAAGAAAATTTTGATGCTTAAATCGGTCTGGTTAGCCTGTAAAATGTGAATCTATGTTTTAAAAGAGGTTACTTTGATATTTTTTTCTCTGTTATAAAAGTTGAAAAATCTCGTTTCTGCAACTAACAAAATGAAGTCAGTTAAATGAAAAATCATCAAATATCACTTTCATATGTTTTGTAATTGTTGAGAAAAATCAAGATCTCCGCCACGTAAATTACCAATGCGTCGTCTTAAATTAAAAAATTAAATAGTAATTTATAAAAAAAAAACATGTAAAGTCAAAGCCGAAGTATTTTTATTTATTTATATAAACTTTAGAAGAAGTGCTTTGAATCGTCCAAATATTTTTTTACCTACTACCCATTCAGGTCATCTATTTTTTAGCTGTGGAGAAGAATGGGCCCAAGAAACTGCACAGATTTAATAGAAGTAATAATGTCATGTCATCATGTCATTACCAAATCAAAAAACGCTTAGAGACCTTGGTACATACAATTTTGCTAATTATTTTATATTGTATTATATGTTAGCACCTAATAGCATTTTTTTTGCGAAATAAACTCTACTACCTAGTACCTACAGAATAAAATTCAGTTTTGTGTGAAACTATAGTACTTATGCATAGTTTTTTATTCGAAACACAAAAATGATGTCCATCCTTCAATTTCAAAAGCGAAACATAGTACCTTATTTAAATTTTTAACAAAAGATAATAAAGAGTTCTTCTCGGTCTAGTTCTCCATAAAAGTTTGAAATGTGCAAATGGAACGCTGACGGTAGATGTCGCCTGTCGTATCGCGCCTCGGAGAAACGGGGCGGGTAAACCTTCACATAATCATGGATGTGTCGATGGTACGCGCTACAATATTGATACCTACGTAGAAGTAGGGCGTTCGCGGCAAACACACTGAGATGAACGGTAGGTAGGTATTATCTTTTATCAAGGTGAGATATCCGACATTGCGTTTGTTATTTTATATTACGTAGTGTACAAAGAAGGTTTTATACTGTTTACTTTCTCACTAACAATGTAGGTGTATAATACAGGGTCTAACAAAATCAATAAGCGAACGTTTAAGGGCGGTATCTATACATCATTCTGAATACAATGACAAAAAATGGGCTCCAGTTTATAGTGATTTTTCAAAGTTATGTTTTCTAACAAACTGAATTAATTAAAATAATGCACATCATGAAACATGCTGTATCTTTACTAACACGCACGCAAGCGTCAATAAAAAGATAGTGTACAGATACACGCACACAATTGAAAAACCATTGTACGAAATTCATACACACACGGCTATCTTTGTGTGCGTGTAGTACAGCTGTACGGATTTGGAAAGGTGTATTTTTTGTTGAATTATGATAATGTTTTGTTGATTATCTCGGCAACGAGCCTGTAGTTTAGGATCAAATTTGGTGAGCATGCTCTGTGTGATGTATAGATGCTCCCCTTAAACGTTCGCTGATATTGTTACACCCTATATATGTGTAGCAGAGTAAAGTAAGTGTAAGTAAGCCTATAACAGTCCCACAGCTGGGCAAAGACCTCAATCATTGAAATCAAGTTATCGCTACAATTCATGAGTAATGGCTTAGCCTAAATTTACTGTACACAAAATATCCGCCTCATTCCAACCAGCAGCTTACACTGTTTTTGAGATTTTCCATTCATTTTCCCACCCGCTATGATAAAATAAACTCTCATTTTATTTAATTAATAATGTTGATCTATTTAATATTAATGAATGTTAAATATTTGAAAGTCTTTTTATAAACCTCTAATAAAACACTTTATTAATACTCTTGAAATTTCGCTTTCATGCAATGACTACAGAATTTCGAGATGGACAATGAAAGCATTAAAATAAAAATATATTCCCAAAACATTTACTACATTTTCAATATAATATATAGTGCGTCTTCTAGATTCATCGGCGTATAATCAAAGAACAGAAATGTTATTTTTCTATTGAAAGAATGAAATAGAAAAAAGTATATGAGGCAAGAGCCGCAGAAAACCGTGTTTTTAACGAACAAAGGCGAACAACTTCGTTACTAAGAGATGTTCCGCTTTCAATTATTGTGAGATAACTTGCCTTAGGAAATCTGTCCAAGTAGGTACTATTAAAAAGATAATAGTCAGAAATCAAAAGATTTAATAATAATAAAATGTTTTTATTTCATATAGGACGTCTTTTGACTGAGATGATGATTATTTTGACGACCTCCGTAGCGGAGTGGCTTGCATGCCACGCTTGTGACTTTGGGCGGCGCTAACCTGAGGTCCCGGGTTCGATTCCCGGTTGGGTCAATGTCGAAAACGAACTTTTCGATATTGTGTCGGGTCTGGGTGATTGTGGTACCGTCGTTGATTCTGATTTCCATAATACGAGTGCTTTAGCTACTTACTTGGGATCAGAATAATGTATGTGGTGTTGTCTAATATATATATGATGATGTAACAATTTTTTGGTGTGACGTAGGAAATGTGTTAAGTAAGTACTTAGATTACATAATAACAAGGTTAACTGACACTCGTACCGCAGAAAAATAACTAAAGCTATTAGTTATTATACTTAGAGACCTTAGCAACCTAAGACCATAAGAACTCTGCGGTACAGACAACGAACACGTAAAACAACATTAATATTATAAATGCGAAAGTTTGTGTCATACACATATATGTATAATTAAGTATTTGTTGATTCTTCACGCTGCAGCGGATGGATGGATTTGGATGAATTTAGCATAAAGATAGTTTATAACCTGGATTAAAACATAGTATTTTTATCCCGATATTCACACGCGAACGGGAACCACGCGGGTGAAACCGCGAGCGGCCGTTAGTTAAGATATAAAAGGTAACATCAGTAGTAGCAGTTCAAATTCAAATTCAAATTATTATTTTTTATTCAAAATGAACTTTTACAAGTGTTTTTTGAACGTCAATTCAGAGCCATGACTTCGTTCACATGAGTAGTTACAATCATAATTATCCTCAAGTCATACAATATCTCGATTGTATGGTTTCTAATTTTCAGTCATGCGCATTTGTTTTTATATACATATACTGTACCTCTTATATCTACTCTAAAAAACGAAATGAACAAACAGTTTGAGTTGCACGCCAGACAAATTAACACTCGCCCGCCTCTCGAAATATTCAGGTCAGCGGCAATCGATTCTCGCCTTTATGTGAAAAGCTATAAGTTCGTATTCAAATTGATTTTGTGTTAGTGATATAAAAGTTCTCCTATAGGAATATCTATGCAATAAGAGTATCGAATTTTTTTATCATGAACTGTATTCGAACTCTACGAAACTACTGCATCTACATCTACAGGAGTGTCTAGGGTGAGTTTTGTTTGCTATCGGTATTCATTCGATTACGTCTACGAAAACGAAAATTTGGATGACCAAAATTTTAAATCTTCTCGTATGTTATAAATGTTTACATAATTTTTAACGCAAATTTTTTTGCGAACAAATTACAAAAACACAAATGTTGAAAAAATTTCCACGAGCAGGGTTTGAACCTGCACCCTTCTGACATACCGGGTCAGGTGCTCTTCCAATTGAGCTATCGTTTTTTTTTTTCTCGTATGTTGCCAGGATGCGCTGCTACAATGCCATATTAATTTTTACACTACGCACTCAGTACCTACCGTTCGACATTTTAGTAAAATAATAATGGAACGCGAACGTTGAATTTATTATTTTCATCATCAGCCTCTCGACTGGGCATAGACCTTTCTTCGCTTATGCCATTCGCCTCGGTGCTGTGCTAGTCTGGGGCACGTACAACCCAGGCTATATCGCGATACATCTTGTCGGTGGACGTCCCCTTTTTCTGTATCCGTCCTCGGCTCTCGGCCCTTTTTATATCGTTTAACCTATTGTAATGGTAACATTGTTGTACGGTCACCCTTAGAAGTAGGAACCCTTTAGTACCATGTCACACAAACGCGCTCGAAACGATCGCGCTCTTGCAGCCATTATTTACGAACGCCGTATGGTGTGACATGGTATTATAGTGTACTGTTACTTCTGAGTTCGTACCTCAATAAACAATGAAATACTATTTGTTTCTCCTCGAATTTAATTTTACGTATTCATAATTTTATCCTGTCGTTTTCGACTTTTTACAGGGTTCATGGTCACAATGGGAACGTTAGGATTAATTAATATTATCTATGGTAAATTAAAAACGGGTAGATTCGATGTTGTGTGTGCGATAAATATATTTAAATAATAATAATTATGATTAGATCTAAAACAAGGTTAAATCGTATTACAAAACAATAAAGCACTATTACAAGCAATAGCTTGTAATAGTTGTAAAGTATACAATAGTATACTTCCACGTTTTAATTTAATTATGATTTCACATGTTTATATCTCTGTATTTTTAATATTTTTATTATTTTTAGGTCGGGCCTCGGTAGCTCAGAGGTCAGAGCATCGAGCCCGTTATCCAAAGGTCGTGGGTGCGATTCCCATCGAGCCACCCAAGAATGGTTGACTTTTTCAAGTAAAATTTTATCTGTGTATTTTCTTAATTGGTTTGAAAAAATTGGATCTTCGAAATTTTCTTCATATGGGCGCATCAATATAAATATTCATTCATTCATTCATTCAATATAAATTTCGAAAGTTTATTATAGTGAATAATGTTTTTGGTTACAAAATAAAAAAGATTCTTTATTTTTAGGTGTAAAAGACACATTTTGTGATTGATTGTAGTTCCAAATAAATAAAGTTAAAATTATACAGCGTTTAATTAGTTGTTCAGTATAATTTTAAGTGAAATCTAAAATCCTGCATGAAGGTAACAACGATTCACTTGTTACCTTCGCAGGTTTCCACATAACATTGTACTGGAGTGAAGAGAAAACAATAATTAAAAGTTTGTTCCTCGAGTGTTATGTTTCTTTAAAGTAACTTACTTCATTTGCGACGTTTAAACATGCTGATGGCTAAATAAATATACAGATAAAAGTATATAGTATATGAGTACTTAGTATGTATATAAGAAAATGTCAGTACTGTTCATTTAACAACTAAAAAAATCTTAAAATTAAAGATTATAGCATATCAAGAGATTCGCTAAAGTTTTAGAACACGATAATTTTGTGTTACATATAGTATATCGTTCTTAGCTTGATCTCTAGATATTTGCTACAACATGTGTTCATTCTGCTCAATTGTTTACTATTAAATAAATGCGTAAAGTATGTAGGTAATAATTTTCAAGTTTTATAATGAGCGTGCGCTAGACCCTTTAAGGCGTCCGCTGCGCTAAGCGGGAGCGCAGTGCGGGCGAACGCGCGGCATGCTGTATCATGTAAATTCCTATGAATTTACCGATAGAGCAGCCAGCGCTGCGTGAGGCGGGTCGCCTGTCGTCATCGCAAGTGACGCGTCAGACAGGCCATGTTCATCCGCTCACGGGACGGATCACTCATAAGCACATTGACACATGACAGCTTCAAAACCATTATATTTGTACGTGACGGAGCACAGCGCGGGTTCCGCTTAAGCTTTTCGGATTCGAAGTAGCGCGTACCTGCTGGTTAGGCAGGACTTCAGAGTCGTTTAAGTCTTTAATCGACGTTATACTGAAAAACATAATATTAATAAAATAGGAAACTTGATTTTTTTACCGGTCTGCTTCACGTCACTTAAGTGCCCCATATGTCTAAGTACTAAGATTAATACGAATGGATTTTCCTAAATAAAATATGTAACTTAACTTTAAGAGTATCTACATACCTACTCTTGTACAATAAACATTTTTAACTGTTTTATTTGTTATTACAACGTACTTATTTATTTTAACTCATTGTCCCACAGGACAAAGACCTATTATTTTCCATTTTTAAAAATCTAATTGTTAGTTAGCGCCAATTCTTAATTCTAAAAGCCTAAGATTATATGAAGCAGCAAAAGACGGCACTCTATACTTCATTATTTCGAATTATTACAACTATTTTTGTTAGTACTAAAACTACTATATCGAAGCTGCGCTGGCGCGACAGATAACTACTTTTGCCAGTTAAAGTGTTGCCTTCGTTGAAAAACCTGTATTTTTAATTAATTATACACTATTATTGTAGTTGGAGGTAGGTTATAAAAGTATATAAGCGCATTTTAAGTTCTAAAATCTTTTATGACACTTATTTTCAAATTATGTGTCGTGTTGCCATATCAATATGAAATATGAGCATTTTACGAATCGTTTCACAATCATGACCATTATGTGAAAACCAGAGCAAATGGTAAGGTATCCCAAGGAATTTAAGACAAAGTAAGTAGATAGAGTCTCCAAAGGAACCTTCTTAATTTCACTTTTTTTGTCAACTCTTGATATATCGGTATATTGTGACCATTCGTGGTAAATGATCATCGTAAATGCATTTCGTACCTAGTCGTGTGCAACCTCCTTATTATTACGACACTTAAGGAAAGGTTGTGGTACTTAGTTCTTGCAACACTATATTCAAATGTTTTAATACAACATAGTTACCAATTGTTTATCATGGTATGTTTTAAAAAAATATTTTTTACTCGTTCTCTAATTCGACTTTAATTTGTAGCTATGTTATTTCACTAGGTACAAGTTAACATGTATGTTATCAACCGCATAAAAACACAATCATATAATTATTTACGTACAATGTATGTCATATCGACGCCCCCGGGGTATGGATCCCGTAATCGGAAAACTCACAAACACGAAAAACCATTTAGCGTTGAACACGGGAAGGATCAACACATTGGAATTATGGGAACAATGATTCATCAAATGAAAGCCTTTTTGTTATGCAATCGGATTTTGATATTGAAATTGACATAAAAAACCATGACTTATATAAACTTTAAGGATTTAATGTAAATAAAATAGGTTTATGACAATTTATTAACACCACATCATTAAATAAAATATGATTTATTACTTACTTACCAAAAATGTACATTTATATAAGAATCGCAAGAATTATTTTTATCAGAGAGTTTAAAGTGAAAATGTTTCACTTCAAACAATGGTGATAGTACTGTTTATTTTATCAAAACTAAGTAGTATTTATTTATTAACTTTAGCATTTAGCGAAGTGAATTCCGTGAAACAATAATATTTGCAAGGTAATCTTTATAGTTAGTTGGATATATTAACTGTTTATAAAAACAAAAATACCAATACAATGGTTCCAAGAAGACTCGCATATCAGGCTTTCCATCTCAGAACCCTACACTTTATTAAGGCGACGCACCGTTAAACTTTAAATCTAATACGGAGCGTTTGGGCCCCGTACCCATCGGCCCGTACCATAAGAAAAGCTGTTTTTTTCCTTCAAATTAAAACTACAAATTATTTAAAAAAAATGAACTAGCATATTGAAGACTAGTCTACTAAGAAAATTTAGATGCTTAAATCGGTCTGGTTTGCCTGTAAAATGCAAATCTATGTTTTAAAAGAGGTTACTTTGATATTTTTTTCTCTGTTATAAAAGTTGATAAATCGTGTTTCCGCAACTAGCAAAATGAAGTCAATTAAATGAGAAATCATGTCATCAAATATCACTTTCATATGTTTTGTAATTGTTGGCAAAAATCAAGATCCCCGCCACGTAAATTTCCAATGCGTCGCCTTAATGCTAAATGATGTGTCGTGTCACTAAGGGAAGTTTATTAAAAATTGGTAATTTCGATAGTCGGTCCAATTTACGGTATGTATTGTATGTAATAATAACTTATAACCAACCGACTTCCCCGGGAGCATCGATGTTTTTTTACCTATTTACATAATTATGACAAATGAATCTTCTCTATGTATCGGTGGTAACTAGCAACAATATTTATATAATATCATTGGTAACTAGACGATCAATAATGTAACATATTTTCTAGCCTAATGTCTCCTAAACTATACGAAGGCAACAAATGAAGCATTAGTTCTAATCTAGCGGTTCAAGCGCTGGCTTATTCTAGGAATCGATTCTCGATATCGATGCTCGATTACGAATAATCGTGTTGCCGTAACGATGTCATTCACAGCATTAGAAAAAACACTAATATGGCAAAAAGGAGGTTTGTCATAAGTAACAGTCTCCTCAGCATTGAAACTAGCGCTGACGAGGGACATTCCTCACCGTACCTTTTATATATAAATTAGTGGTTACCAACCTGTAACCAATTATATACCACTTTGTTAATTTTGTTGTTAACAGGGTTCGCACGTGTAAAAAATAGTAGACCCTCCATCTTTTGATATACCATAGGATTTAAGAGTTAACAATAAATAGAGTTGCTGATCTGCGATCCTTTTAAAATCTTAAAGTAGAATAATTAAGTTCAGACCCGTGGCTCATTATCGGGGGTCTCACGGCCTGACGTTTTTACAGCAGTGATAAGATAATGCAGTTGTGGAAAAGAGACGCATGTTTATACGCCGCTACACGCGTCTCGTTTTCACGACTGCAATAATACTGCTATAAGAACTCGTGAACCCTGCGCTGGCCTTCAAAATACAATTTTTACTTGTGTCTATAGTATTTTATGTCTATGGGGAGAAAGTTATAACGTTGTTAACGTGAGTAGAAACTATAACTTACTATTTGAAGAATCTAAAAAATTGAGTTAAAACTTTTATGAAACGCGCACGGATAATCGAGCCACATTTCGTTACGTCAGCTACGATGACATCGTTACGACCACTTCACCAGAATAAGTGCAGTGTTGCCTCTAAACACAAAATGCGCTCTTCACAAAACCATTAACTTACTCTCTGGCTTAAACGTCACTCGGTCTGAAATAACAAAATTAGACATTAATCCCTGCGCTCCGAGAATATGGCGACATCCGCCATTAACATCATTACTAAGTTCAAAGCCGAAGACGAAGCAATCTATTTTCTGAGAATGAATAATTATTGGAAATTATTTTCCTCTTTGTAGTTCGCTGCGAATTTACGTTTTAAGGAATCAAGAATTCAAAAAGTCTATTATATAATTTCGAACTTTGTAATTAATTGTGTTGAAGGTAAATCTCCATGGATATAACGTGGGTCTAATACGGTCGTCGATACAATACGCGAGGTTTCTTTATGCGGCAAACGCTGCGTTACAAGCACAGCTGTCTGTGGTTAAACACATTGCTTATGACGCGAATGATTTTGAAAGATACAAAGTTATGACTTTGCGTTGGTAATTGCGTTAAGACTATCAGTGACATTCATTACTTTTTTGTATGAGGTATCCTGACGCGTCAAACGCAATGCGTTCTAACGCAGCGATTGTCGCATAAAGGAACTGCGCTTAATATTGCTAAGATGAACTCCTCCGTAGATTTCACCCTTTATAATTATACTTTATGTAGTTATTTTGTGTATGACTAGTAAAAGTATGTTTGTGTTTGTTATCCGTAAGTACAACTTATACAACTTCCCTGTTTCATTGCTACGTAAAAAAAAATAACAGTGTACAACCGTATTCAACGTTATTAAGTTTTTGTGTGGACTGCTGTAACATATTTTAAGTAGGTATTTTTTAAGTAGGTAACAAAAAAAAGGAAATTACTCCTTTTATATGTATAATCGTCGTGTCCCATATTTATAGAATAACTTTAAATCGGAGGGAAATGTACCTTTTTCTCTATTTTACAGAATATATAAAATGGTTTTTGTATTGGATATAAGATACATTTTAAAACAGTCAATAGTATAACCAAATTAGACAAAAAAACTACTATTCAAAAGTGCAGCTAAAATCAGATATAAAATCTACCGAAAAACACATCCATTAAATTTAATTTTGAATTAACCAAATTCTTTAAATCTATTTTGCATTATGCAATTTACATTGATAATTTTAATTAACTAACTCAAATTGAATTTAAAAAAAATTACAACTTTATTTAAAATTATTTCTTGAACTATTCATCGTTCATGCATTTATCTATAGCTACGTTTGGAGTAGGTAGTCACCAACGAAAATCACTAAGCACTTTAGTCAATACTCACTTGGTCAATACTAGACGTCTACTGGTGGGATTTGATTTTAGTACTCTATAGAGTTTGCTGATAGACTTAGACGGCATTTTCAGCTTCGGGGGCGGTGAGAAACTTAAAGGGTTCCTCAAGCCGTGTGAAACGAAGCACCTACGGAGATTTTGTAGAGGGAACGGCATCACGTGTCCCCGTGCCCTACGTAACAGCAAATTATGTAAGACGCTTGAATGTTCATGAAAAATAAAACATGCCTTATTGTGGCAAGGTACAAAGTGTTTAGTGACTTTCGCTGTATATAAAAGTAAATAAAAGTTTTTAAATAATATCAAGAAAATCAAAACTTTACTCTGTTTGTTGTTCTTACCTTTTTGTTGAACAGCATCGTAGAGGTACATGGAACAAAAATTTTAATTGTTAGTAAATTTTTATGTCAACCTTCAAATCGTAACTAGGCATTAAAATGGCATTAAAATGGTCTAGAAAAATTGATATTCATCATCATCATCATCATAAGCTCTTTTTTATATCCCCACTGCTGGGGCACGAGCCTTCCCTATGGATGGATAGGGAGGACGGGCCATAAACCACCACGCGAGCCCAGTGCGGATTGGTGGTTATTAACGACTGCTAATGCAGCCGGGACCAACGGCTTTACGTGCCTTCCGAAGCACGGAGGAGCTTGAGATGATAAATTTTTGGTCACCTATCCGATAACCGGCCTTTGCGAAAGTTGCTTAACCTCAGCACTCGCAGACCGGGCGCGTTAACCGCTGTGCCATCGAGCTCCTAATTGTTATTATTATTGAAGTATTTCACCAACTTGAGAAAACGTCATCAAGACGAATTCGCTGCCGGCGTCCAAACAAATAGCTACGAAATCACAGTACGTAGCACAATATGTCAAGCAGAACATCAAAATCTAAAGTATTAAAAGCATTTGAGTAATGAAAGAACCGTGACATTTCCATTCTCCATGCCTAGCCTTATGTCGTCAGAGATTTTAACCAACGCTGTAGTGGTGTTGTGGCCAGAGCGAAAACCTGATTGGTAGGGGGTTTAGCAAACTATTTTTACAAAGGAAGAGACTGAGTTGGTTGTATTAGTGCTGAATCATTCCAGATACTCATTTGTAACTACAGTTTGTAACTAGTTTGTTTTAAGTAGAGTCGTGTAAACCGACCGTATTTCGGTTACGCTGAAAAGGTCAAAGCTTTCTAACAACAACAGCTCGTCTGGGCGTATTTTTACTCCAGGTGGCCTACTTAATATTTATATATAGTCGTATGAAACATCGACATGCGTTGGGAAAACCCTGTTTGGAGCCAGGAACTAAGTACCTACCTATATGTATAAAAATAATGCGAAGACTTGGTATTTGTTATGGTTAATTTTAATAGTCACAATTAATTTTAACAACCCTTCGGAGAATCTAGTAGGGCACGGGGACACGCACTTTTAAGTGTGTGATGCCGTTCCCTCTAGAAATCCTCCGAAGGTGATTCGTTTCAACACGGCTTGAGGTACCCTTTACGTACCTCGCCGCCCCCAAAAAAGCCCGGTGACGCTGAAAATGCTGTTTGAGGCAATCAGCAATCTCTCTCTCAAAAAAAAAGACGTAGGTAGTGTCTTCAGAGTTCGACAGACTATAAACAATAACAATAAATAATAAACTAAATTCTATGTTATTTTATGGTGACGAATTGGGGTCGAACACGTAGTTACTGTGTCGTACCACAGGTACCAGTGTACGACACAGTAACTTTAAATTTATATTTAACAGTAAATTTTTTACTAGAAAAGATCAACCAGCTATTTGAAAATCTAGTGGAAATCGAACCTTGGGGCCTCGGTTGCCCAGCGGTCAGAGCATTGGACCGGTTATGGTCGTGGGTTCGATACCCACTCGAGCTTCTTGAGGCTGGTTGATTTTTTCTAGTATACATTTTATCTTGATTTTACATCCTTGATTTATTTTAAAGATTGGTGACACTGTAAAGGCCATCGGCAGCCAATAGCAATCCCCTTCCACACAAAAAGCATCGCGGTCATAACCGACTACGATGTTGCCGTTGCGGAAGGCGCCGATGAGTTACATTTCGTTTGAAATCCTTGAAATTTGATCCTTGTACTTTTTCCCGTTGGCGTCCGGCGCGCCCTTCTGGCGCCTTGCCTTTCCCTACCTTCCCCTTTTTTGTGGTGCAAATGACAAGATAAGCGATTTTTAACGAACGAACTTACTTAAATTGTATTCCATGTGCAAAATTTATGTACCTAGATATACATACATCTAGATACATCCATTTTATTGTTTTTATACTTTTTTAGCCTTATGTGTTATTCATAAATAAGTTAATTAAGGAAACTAAAGGTAAATTAGACACGTGATAGAATCATGTAATACACTATTGTATTGTACTGTTTGTACTACTGTTTGTTTGTTTCTGTTTGTTTCTGAAATAAATAAAATAAATAAATACTTATAAAAACAAAAAAACATCATTATAATCGGTTTTAAGGTCTGTGTAATCAGCCCATACTAGTCAACCATTTGGCTTAACACGTTGACTGCAGCAAAACCAGACACAATAGAAAATTGATTGTTTGTCGGTCACCGGTGACCACCACGGCGATTAAAGACTAAATAATGCATAACACTGAGCCGAATCTGCAGCTTTGCTCATTCGACTGATGTCAGCAAGTTATTAGTTCGGTAAGAACAAGATCAGATTGTTGAACATTGAACTATAATTAAACTTCAATTACTTTTAACACTTTCAAAGTTAAATTTAATATTAATAAATTGCAAATAAAATGCACTACAAAATTGTGTGCTGTAACTGGTTTTATACTTTGTAAAAAAAAATAACTTTAACTGTTGTCCTGAGATTTGGAGACACCTTGACACCATTGAATTAAGTTTATATAATTAAAATAATTTATTTGATTATTTTACTTGTTTGTTGTAAAGTTTTTTATTTTTTATTATTCATTTGTGTATCTACATATTGTTAATCGTTTTTAATCATTCATGATAATTTTTTTTAATATTTTTTATTTCTATTTCTCGGTGTATGTTTTTTGGTTTTGTATTTTTTCTTTTATTTTATCGTATTCTTTGTTTTTCTTGTTTCGTTGTGGAGTATAAATATATATTTGTATATAATAAATGTATTTTCTTTCTTTATTATTATCCTTTTTCTTTTATTTCTTTCTTTTTCCATATTGCGTATACCTACTCTAAACATATTAAATTAAATTTTTACTTTTTATTTTCAAGTGCTAATTGCTGCACTAAAGCTAAATTAAATATTTATAAAATTTACAAAATACAGTGAAAAAATTAAACGCCTACCCGACCCAGCCAGGAATCGAACCTGGGTCTTCCGCAATCCGGGCGGCTGCAACGGTTGCAATGACCGTTGGATAGATGGCGCGCTGTGCCGCTATTAGCACTCTAAAAATTACAAAAGCAGTGACAAAATTCAGCGTCTGCGTCAGCCTTCCCGGTAGCATAGCGGTCAGTGCAGCCGCCCGGATTGCGGAAGACCCAGGTTCGATTCCTGGCTGGGTCGGGTAGGCGTTTAATTTTTTCACTGTATTTTGTAAATTTTATAAATATTATATTAAATTAATCTGTCGCTAATGCTTTTGCAAGCACAGCCCGCTCCGCTGATCAGAGTTCCTCTTATGAATTGCACCCGATTATCTCCGCAGTCGAGATCGAGAGGGGTCTGAGGGCTCGTCCAAATAAACACTCCGTTTCTATGTAAATTGTGACTTCCCGCCAGTATGCCGACAATTTCGGGCGACAACTCACGATATTGAGCTATTTAAGTACTTGTCGAGTTTTATAGGTTTCCCACTATGGATGGAAGGAATGACAAACCTTTTATTGCTAATTGACTGTTTTACGCGATTTTGATTGGACATTAAAATAATCAGGCTTCTATAGAGTCTGAAAGGAGACTTATCAATATTATAAATGTTTAACCAAGCTCTTTGTAATGAAAGGTAAGGCCACGCTATGGTGTCAGACCCGGAGGTCCCAGGTTTAATTACCTACCATGCGGGGGTTATAATGTAGGAGCTCGATAGTTAACGCGTCCGGTCTGCGATTGCTAAGGTTAAGCAATTTTCGCAAAGACGGTCATCGGAGGGTGATGAAGCGAAGCGATGGCTGATTCATATGTCATACTCGTGAACGGGTGCCGCCTGTGGAGGCTGGTCTGCTCTTGCTTATGTACTTATCTTATTTTTAGTGCTAATCACTATAGTTTGACTTTGTTTTCTTAAACAATTTTTGACTTTTACTAGAGTATTGTAGTGGTATATGACATTGTGGAAATTGAAACTTTTACCTGATGTAAATTTAGATTTTTTTATTTTGTTTTTTTTACATGTTGTGATTATCTTCTATATTTTTTGTGTTTATTTGTAATGGAAAGTATCCTGCTATGATAGGGCATTTTCTAATATTTTTGACGCTGTAAGGGAGAAAAGAGCTGGACACTTGCTGAGTTTCTTGCCGGTTCCTCAGTACAAGATCTCCCGCCCAGAGTAGACTTACGAACCGATGGCATAGTGACATGACATTCACAAGAGCTACTTGTAGCCTAAACTGAATAAATGGTTTTGAATTTTGAATTTTGTGCAATGATTTATCATCTCTAGCTCCTCCGTGCTTCGCAAGGCACGTAAAGCCGTTGGTCCCGGCTGCATTAGCAGTCGTTAACAACCGCCAACCCGCAGTGGGCCCGCGTGGTGGTTTGTGCCCCGTTGATTAACATAAAAAGGTTATAGTGACTCAACCTTAAAGGCTAGACATATGCTGTCACGGACTTTTTTTTAGAACTTTTAAAGGGGTAAAATTTAGTTACACATGATTTTTGCGTAACTTTCACCGTTTACGCAGCGCACGCAAGGAAAGCTCTCAAAAAATGTTTTCCCGTTTTTGCAACATTTTTCATTGCTGCTCCACTCCTATTAGTCATAGCGTGATGTAATATAGCCTATAGCCTTCCTGAATAAATGGACTATTCAACACAAAAATATTTTTTCAATTCGAACCAGTAGTTCCTGGGATTAGTGCGTTCAACCAAACAAACAAACAAACTCTTCAGCTTTATTATCTTAGTATAGATATATTATAGTATAGATTGTTTATCAGTACTAAATTTGTGTAAGCTCCTTTCTTAAGTAAAATCTTACGCGACCGTTCCGTAGTAACCCTAACAGTTGCGCCAAGTTGTTGTGCGGTCGCTTGATCACGGTCCAGACGCTATGTAGCTGATTAAGAGCATTTGCACCCTAACCGGCCCTAATTAAGGTCCAAATTGTAATGATTCGGTTGACACAAAGAGCCACAGTTTGGTGGCTAATGCGGTTTGCGATTTGCTTAATTAATTGGCTGGATCAGAGTTGCTTAGTGCTGAAATGGGTCGCAAGAAAGCAATTACTTGTACAGTGGTAACTTAAACTGGTTAACTTGTTTAGGTAATAAGTAATTGATGTATACAAGAAAATTATATAAGACAACCGCCTACGCTTTGTTTGTTAAACCACCGGCTTCAGATCTAGAGGTTCCGGGTTCGATTCCCAGCGAGGGGTAGGTACATATTGCCAAGTCCGCCTGGCTACTATCTTAGTCTGTCGTTATAACGACAGTGTTTAGTAGTATTGTTATGTACTGGGTGAATCACATATTGTTTTCTAAACTTTACGCCAACGTCAACGAAACGTCAGGATAAACATTAATTAAAACTAATGTTTAAAATGGAGTTTCACCCGAGTTCTACCCGTAATAACACGTGTTGTGAGACTCCATACTTACTTAAAAATACTTAAAATTGGCTAAATGCTAAATGCGAAGCCATTAATTAAGATAATTAATGTTTAAAATAAACGCGAGTAGATCCGTTAAAGTTGTTTCGTGATCCGTAAAAGGGTGAAGTGAGATCCACATCATCTTATCATCACTTAGCATTAAGTGGGATAAAGGCCAAGCTCTCCTTCGTTGTTAAATAATAAAAAAGTAAGTCATCAGTTTTATAACCATTTCATAAAACGATTCTAAAACACACAGATAGAAGCTACATGGCACTTACACTAAGTAATTTCATAGCAGAATTTCCTGCAAAAATCTAAATTTTGTATTCAGACTGAATTTGCTCGCTGCGCCGGTTGCAACTTTCATTGTTTGAATAACGAAATTTTTATTTTAATAGACTTGCGTAAAATATATTCAGTTTCTTAAGGGTGGGCCGACCAAAAAATGACAAAAATGCAGTTACGGTTAAGTAATTATATAATTGAAAATACTATCGTATTAAATGAACAAAATATATATTTAGTATCATAGGGAACGTGTTTACAATTTGTCAGAACCATAAATTCATAACACGCTATAGTTTTTTCTACAATATCATTTAAAGTTGGGCAAAGATCATGAAAACGAGTGGCGGCGTTTAGTAGATTTCTTATAGTTTATCTAAATTATTGTACCTCTCATTTTGTCTAAACAATCATCAATGGATAAACTACAAATTGCTAGACTACATTTTTGATTCATCAAGTGGTTATTTAAATAATATTTTTTTATTAAGCACCTTAAATTCCCCATACAAAATTAGTATGGCCGCGCGGCATCAAATAAATATGGACGACGACATTTCAAATAAAACATATGACACTTGTCACTTACGGACGGCGCACCCTTAAGTTTTGTTATTTTAGTTAGATTTGTTAGCAATTCTCCTTGCTTTTGAAAATATTTTTTAAAATCATTGTTGTTAAGAATTTTGTCTATGGACACTTGGTGACTGGTGTCTGGGTGCCTAGTGTACGTTTTGTTTACTATCCGTATTCATTCGATTACATTTACGAAAACGAAAATTAGTATGGCATTGAAGCAGCGCCTGGTGGCATACGAGAAGAGTTAACATATTGCCATAGAAATTTTCGTTTTCGTTAACGTGATCGAATGGCGAATGAAACTCACACTTATTGGCACCCTGAGGTTAGAAAGTCTTTCTCTTCCGGGTTATTTAAGCGGGGCGTGAAAAAGCATTTAGCCGACATAGTGTGAGCGTTCGGCATAGCGTGGTAGCGCTGTGATGAACGCTTTCACTTCTTAGGCTTCACTGGCTGCTTTCCATCAGGCAGAGTGAAGCCATTTAGGCGTGCCAAAAAAAAAAAAGGTAGGGTAACGGCATCAGTGTTGGGCAGGAACCAGTGATCGACCTTTTTTAGGGTTCCGTACCCAAAGGGTAAAACGGGACTCCGCTGTCCGTCCGTCTGTCACCAGGCTGTATCTCATGAACCGTGTTATTTAGACAGTTGAAATTTTCACAGTTGATGTATTTCTGCCGCTCTAACAATAAATACTAAAAATCGGAATAAAATAAATATTGAAGGGGGCTCCCATACAACAAACGTGATTTTTTTGCTCGATATTGATAACGGCAACAGGTAGACGTAGCAGAGTGGCTTGCACCCTGGACTTTTTTGGGCGGCACTAACTCTGAGTTCGATTCCCGGTCGGGTCAATGTCGAAAACGAACTCTTCGATATTGTATCGAGTCTGTAGTGGTTGTGGTACCGTCGTCGTTGTTTCTGATTTCCATAAAACGAGTGCTTTAGCTACTTACCTTGGGATCAGAACAATGTATGTGATGTTGTATTTTTTTTTCTTATGTGGATGGCTTTCTGCGATTAGCACATTCAGCCAGTGTCAAAATAATTTTTCTTACAAGTAGGTAATACATAATTAAACAATATTTCCTTCCTGTCTGATGATGATGAATGATAATAGAAATGAGAAGTGAGAAATGATATACCCCCCAACCTCTCGAGTATCTCAGTAAAGATGTGGGGCTTTACTAAGTCTTCGGGTGGACTTCTTGAGAGAATTTGAAAATTAACGTTGCACTGTTTTGGTTTTATTTGCCAACACTTATGCACACTCACGAACACTTAACTGTTAATAATCCACCATTATTATTTCACATGAATATTCGACATAACACAAAATTTAGAAAATAAAACAAAACCGCGGACATGACTCTTCACTTTCCCGCCTATAAGTCCTGTATAATATTTATAATTTACTAGCGGCCGCTCGCGGTTTCATCCGCATGGTTCCCGTTCCCGTGGGAATGTCTGGATAAAAAGTGTGTATCCTATGTGTTATTCCAAGTTATAAACTATCTGTATGCCGAATTTCATCCAAATCCATTCATCCATTGCAGCGTGATGAAGCAACAAATATACGAACATACACACAAACTTTCGCATTTATAATATAACTAGCGGCCGCTCGCGGTTCACCCGCGTGGTTCCCGTTCCCGTGGGAATATCTGGATAAAAAGTATCCTATGTGTTATTCCAGGTTATAAACTATCTGTATGTCGAATTTCATCCAAATCCATCCATCCGTTGCAGCGTGATGAAGCAACAAATATACGAACATACATACACACAAACTTTCGCATTTATAATATTAGTAGGATATTTTTTTATATTTTCATATTTTTTGTCGATCACTGGTGCCATTACCTTAAGTTTAACTAGCGGCCGCTCGCGGCTTCACCCGCGTGGTTCCCGTTCCCGTGGGAATATCGGGATAAAACTATTCTATGTGTTAATCCAGGTTATAAACTATCTGTATGCCGAATTGCATCTAAATCCATTCAGTAATTTTTACGTGAAAGAGGAACAAATATCCATCCATACTTACAAACTTTCGCGTTTATAATATTAGTAGGATTAAAAGCTAAAGTTGCGAGGCCACGTCCTCGCTCTGAAGGTATAAATGAAAAAAAAAAAAACTGAATGAAATATATTTATTAGAACACAGTTTAAAGTATAAAGTACCAAAGCGTTGATAGCCGTCTTGCGTAACAATTGTGATATATGACAATTTTTTTTTAACAATTATTATATGTATTTACATCTATCTATTTTTTATGGTTAGCTCGGCAAATGACTCCATCCCACCTGATGTTAAGTGGAAGTGGAGTCCAGACGCGAAGATAACTGGTGCAGGGTGGAAACAAACGTAGCATCAGTTAACTTCACTCTGCCGGCCCACAAGGTGCTTCTTCACGCCTTCAATTCACATAATATAGTAATAGTCCTGTGAATCCAACCAGAAAAGCTTGTTGAAAGTCAATAGGCAAGAGTTCACGTCAGTAGCTTAACGGAGCTATGGGGATTAGCGAGTTCAGCGGCTGGTTTTAGTCTTTAGTAACAATTGAATACAAACCACCTACTTCCTAGCTATCATCCAGAAAAGAACAATTTAATAAAATGTTTTTGTTTTGTTTATATAATTTTTAACGTAAATTATGTTGCGAACAAATTAAATTAAATTAAATTAAAACAATTAAATTCTAAAACATTTTTTGGTGATGTAAACTGTGGCGAACACTGGTGCCTTTACCCTATAACGACGACCTCCTTGGTCGAGTGGTTTGTACACCGGTTTTCATGGTGTCGCCATCTCTGAGGTCCCGGGTTCGATCCCCGGTCGGGTCAATTCAGACATTACTGGTTTTCTAAATTGTCTCGGGTCTGGGTGTTTTCTATGTTTATTAAGTATGTATTTAAGTATTTTAAGTATGTTTATCCGTTGTCTAGTAACCATTTTGACGAGTTTCATAACGAAGCTTCTCTTGGGCTAGATAATTGGTGTGAGTGTAGGGAAGTTTATTTATTTTTTTATTTATTTAAGCGAACGGATTACACATTAATTTCCCACAAAAAAACGAAATTTCACATATTCCCCATAACTTTCCCGCTGAGAAGTAGCGCATAAATATTTTAACACAGACGATCTGTAGCATAGAAATTCTTCTTTACGCCTGTCTGCACCATTACATATTCCATGAATAAGGCTCATTACTTCAGCCAATTTCACTTGTGGCGTGACGAAATCACTGCAAACTCCCGGCAAGTCTTACGAAGTTTCGTTTAGCACCCTCGAGGTCTATCAAAAATAATAGCACTTATTACGCATATTGATATTCGAAATTCTTTGCTTTTACCCAATTTTGTTAGAAATCAATGGAAATTTGGGGATGGATTTCTTTCAAATAAAAATTTGGGTCTACTTACTGTATACTTGTAGGTACTCGTGTCAATATGGCTTAACTAGGTTTTGTAAAACTGATTTTCTATACCAAAAAAGCTATTTGGTTATTTCTAGGGTTGAAATATTCCTATTCCTCAATGGTCAATGATTCCCGGTGGAGTGCACTGTCATCCTTACATATTTTACTGCGTCGATTATACTTTATTCCTCCAATTTATATGCACGTATTGAAACTTGACTATGACTATTTGTTTAGTTAGAAAATAATATAAAAAAAGATATTCTTACCTAGATTTAATGACACAAAGCTACAATTACGAAGGTAATGCTTATAAAACTTTGGTCAATGTCTTGTTTCAGTTCGGAGCGAACGGTTAATTTAACTCCCCAAAGGGACAGAAGAGTAATTTGCATGGAAGAGGAAAAATTCTTTTAATTGCGAACGGGGAGCGAATTTTATTTGTATTGCAGAACGAGAAAACGACATTCAATTGTCTTGCCCTCGAGTCTTTTCACTAACCTGTGAAAGCAGTATTTACACCCGTATTTACTCTTATCAACAACTTTATTTTATTTCTAAAACCTTCATACATTTACAACACATTTGTTATTATTATTGTTTTACATATACGAATACGAATAACGATACGATTGTTTAATAATTTAATTTAATATAAAAAACTACCTTACGTTACTTTGGCATAGTTTTAACGATCTATGTATATACAATAAATTCGTAGTATCATTAATACCTACTCCTTAACGAAAAATAGGTAACAAAATAACAAATTTATGTGAGACGTTATATTTGTATAGTTCAGAAAAATAAACGATATGTAAGACAAATACTGTAATACATTATGATAAAACGTTTCGTAATTGCGTTCGATCGAACTAAAAATCGACAAAAAATATTTCGGCAAATGTACGCCCTAAATATTGAATAAAGTACCGTCTCTATTTTCCTTTAACAACTTGATCCCTTGATTGTATACTTTATTATTACTTTTTGCAAGCTTCTAATCTGTCTTAAAGAATTTCGAAGTATCTGTCTAACACCTGAAACTTTAGATCGACGCTAAGAAATGATACAACATTTTTTTATACTGTGTAGAATCCGACAGTCCACTGTTTTATTGATATATCATAGACACATTACAACAGAATGTCAATTCATCGCTTTACAGTATAGCGCTGTTTTGTAAAGCGGCTAGACTTTATTGCAATCAATTTAATATACAAAAGGGCTGCGTTTATGGCTAGCTAGATTGCTTATGACACTTCTGGCAATGTTTCTTACATACTCGTATTTATTTATTAAGAATAATAATAGGCCTCAGAATAATACTTTGAAATTAATTATCCGCAGACGGATTGTGCAATATAAAAAGCAGTTTTTTGGACTGTAAAATTTTAGGCACTAAATATAAAAGACGTCTCTGAGTGCGCAGTTAGCTTACTGAACATAGATTAGTGTTCGCTGTAGTACATCAATTACTTACGTATCTAATATCCCGACTAAAATACGCTTAGTCGATCGTGCCCAAATGCCTAGTGGCATGTAATTATCAGGAGGCATCTGACATCTGACGGGCGGCGGCAGGGGACAATTTACCAGAGACAAGAGACTACTGAAGCGACCTTCTTTTATATTAAAACTGGGTGGTTTTTTTAAAAGATACAGCATAAGGAAAGAGTAATACTTCTTCCTTATACTGTGAAAAAGAGATGTCCATGACATTACGTTAAGTTTTAGGCACTATGGGGTTTATTAATAAACAAAGTGTAAGCTTGGAGTAGTTACTCAGTGTTTTGTCTCTTTTACTCTAATATGAAATGAAGTTTACATGACGGGAACAAAACACGGAGTAACTACTCCAAGCTTACACTTTGTTTATTAATACGGGGGTATAGGTTTTTATATTGTGGAACCCCTATGTAGCCTTTTGATGCACGCTTACAATTTACAGTTTATCAGACTATTGAAAAGCTTCCTTCCTTCCGTCTTTCCTTTCATCATAGTGATGTCCACTGCTGGACGTATGCCTTCCAAATTTTCTTCCACTTTGTGTGGTCTGTGACTTTTCTGATACAGGTCGGGCCTGCTGCATTTTAATATCATCAGACCATCAGGACGGTGATCTGTCAACACTTTTTCTTCTGTTCGGGGTCCTCACGCCAGAACTTTCTCGCTCCATCTACCGTCGCCGTCGTCCCGAAATGTGCCCCGCCCATTGCCATTTCAGTTGCGCTTCCTGTTTTTCGATGTCTGTAAGCTGATTGGCTACTAAAGCGACCTGCTTTTACAACTTGAACAACACCTAAAATTTAGGAATTACTGATGAAATCGGCCATTATAAGCCCTTGTATTTGATCAAGTATATATTACTTCACCGTCTGTACGAATAATTCTTGACGAGATTTGATTCAACAACCTCTTCAAAGTCAATATAGAAACATGGAGAGATCCTTTATATTATTAAGCACTCACTTAATATTCAATGATACTGAAATTACGTTCATACGGAAAATTAGTATAACAATTTTAATATCAACATTGAAGCAGAGAGCAATTCCTCATAAATTGACGAGTCTTCTTAGTAATAAGCAAAAGCAATAAAGCATTTACTCGGCAAAAATAAATATTACCCTCCCCCCATAAAATTATATCGCGACCTCGCCTATAAGTAGGTACTATGAAATGTAGTGACCTCACCAAGGTAATCATAATAATTCGAACATCGACCGCTGAGTACGGCCCACGTTCCCTTGGGGTGGTATTAAGGGAGCATTGTGTTGTATTCATTTGCAAATTACGCACAGGCCAGGCCTTCTTTGTATCTCGAACACTTGTTGCTATATTACAGGCCATGTGATACGCATGCGCGATTAGAATTTCAAAAGCCTTGATGGTATCTGTGTAACTTTATATAAAGATACCTTTCATTCTAGTCTTAATGTGGTCTTATTAATTAATATTAATTAACATAACATATACAGATTTTGTAAGCTTTGATAGAAGAGATGGTTAATCTTTTAGCCGCGCCTCGTGCTTTGCTATCTGCGATCTCAATTGAACTTTTGTATGCGGTCACCCATCCTATGACCCTGCATCGAGACAGTTGCTTAACTTACACGATCACTCGACCAACATGTACGGCATGTGGTATGTAGGCAAAGTGATATTTTGAAAAACCATGATGGCGGAATGATATTTCACCGTGCCGTTTCATTGTGACATTTATTCAACTTTCGTAACAGTTGACAAATCCTCACTAATACATCAACATCCATCACATTTAGATTTGGATTGGGCACGTCCATCGCGAGCCGATATACATCAAACAAATGACTGTTATGTAACTTTCATAGCTGAAATGTTTAATTCCTTTGATCTGTCACATTCGAATCAAATTTGAATTACTCATTGACTCGCTCCACATTTTGTATGTATTTAGAGAAGTGGCACTTATAGTGTTCGACACTAAGCCCAATTTTCGACAAAGTTTTTGTCGCCAATAAGTAACATGATAACGCCTCGGTGGCCGAGTGGCAGAGTGCTCGGTCCGATACTCGAAGGACCCGGGTTCAATTCCCAGGTCGGGCAAAATGTATTTCGGATTTTTCGATGCATAGCCCGGGTTTGCGATCACCAACCCGCATTTGGCAAGCGTGGTGATTAAGCCATTACCCATCAATTGCAGCGATGACTTGATTTCAATGATGGACGAGCCCAGCAGTGGGCCAGTTATAGGCTGTTTACTTTACTTACTTACTAAGTAACATGATATCTCATTGAAATTTTACGAGATGACAGCAAAGAGCAGGTGGTCTGTTTATCCCACTCCGATCCGAACCTTTCGCCCGATCCGATCCGATCTCTCGGAGAATGTAGTAGGGCACGGGGACACGCACTAGTGCGTGATGCCGTTCTCTCTAGGAAACCTCCGAAGGTGATTCGTTTCACACGGCTTGAGGAACCCTCTAAGTTTCTCGCCACCCCCAAAAAAGCCCGGTGAATCTGAAAATGCAGTATGGCAAATAGCAAACTCTTTCCAAAAAAAAAGGTCTGTTGGGGAAAAAGTCTTTTCGCTTATAGTATATATGAACTTGTAATAAAATCTCTGTGACTATACTATTTGTATCTGGCTGGTTTTGGTATCATTAAAAGTTTACATTTTAAAGAAGATAATTCTAAATTCAAATTAGGAAAATGTGATTTTCATTTGTTTTTCTTACTGTAAAGATGAGTGAATCTAATGAAGAAATTCTTCATTTTAAAATTTTACTACAAAAGAAATGCAACGCAAGCCGCGAAAAAAAATTTGCGATGTTTATGGACCTAGTGCAGTGTCTGTGAGAGTAGCATAAATTTGGTTTAAGCGTTTTCAATCCGGAAATTTTGATGTCAAAGATGCACGTCGCTCTGGTCGCCCTATTACGGATAAAATGGATGCCATTTTTGAAAAGTGGAGCAAGATCTGTATATCAGTAGTTACGACGTAGCTGAAGAACTGGGAATTGACCACAAAACAGTTTTGGCGCATTTGAAAAAAAACTGGGTATACAAAAAAGCTCGACATTTGGGTAACTCACGAGCTCACTGAAAGAAACCTAATGAACCGTGTACTCATTTGTGATTCTTTATTACGACGTAATGAAACCGAACCATTTTTGAAAAAGCTGATAACTGGCGATGAAAAGTGGATCACGTACGACAAGAACGTGCGGAAAAGGTCGTGGTCAATGGCCGGTCAGGCTTCACAGACTGTGGCGAAACCCGGGTTAACTCGCAACAAGGTAATGCTGTGTGTGTGGTGGGATTGGAAGGGCATTATTCATTATGAGCTGTTACCACTAGGCAGGACCATTGATTCCGAACTCTACTGCGAACAACTGATGAGATTAAAGCAAGAAGTTGAGAAAAGCGGCCGGAATTAATCAACAGAAGGGGTGTGGTTTTTCATCATGATAACGCTAGACCTTACACATCTTTAGCCACTCAGCAAAAATTAAGAAAGTTTGGCTGGGAGGTATTAATGCATCCGCCGTATAGTCCTGACCTTGCACCTTCAGATTTCCACCTGTTTCGGTCTCTTCAGAATTCTTTAGGCAGTGTCAGGTTAACATCACGAGAGGACTGCCAAAACCACTTGTCGCGGTATTTTGATCAGAAGCCCCAAAAATTCTATTGCAATGGGATCATGTCCCTATCTACAAGATGGCAAAATGTTATCGAACAAAATTACACCTACATTCTTTAGGTAAATGTAATCTATATTAAAAAATGTTTTGAAATTTCTTAAAAAATGCGAAGTAACTTTTTCTCCAACCTATTAATTGTCGCTAAAGACTTTAATCAGTTACTGACCGCTAATTTTAATGATTAAAAGACAAGCATGTCGATGACTGGTGCCATTATCCTATTAGTTTTTCTAAATTGTCCACCAATTTTTCTCTCAAGCGCTTAACCTTCACCAGTATAAAAAATGCTGTAGCTGATTACCAACTACACCCGCCTCTCTCCGACTTCTATAACGACCGTGCAATCTGTTCCATACAAATGACAGTAAATTATGTGTAAAGTCTAATAAAAATAACCTTATTTCAGCTTTTTAATAATAATTTGGATAAGTATCTCTTTATCTACAAGAGAACAATAAACTACACAAAACACTTATTTTTTATAGATGATATTTTTACGTAAAACGAATTCGCGAGTATAACCAGCCATATTCGATTTTGTGATGAAATATTGAAAAAAGAAAGAATTGCTTGAAAGCAAATTTAAAAAAATCGTACTACTACTCGTATTATAAACGCGAAAGTTTGATAGTATGGATGGATGTTTGTTACTCTTTCACGTAAAAACTACTGAATGGATTTGAATGAAATTCGGCATACAGACAGTTTATAACCTGGATTGACACATAGGATACTTTTTATCCCGATATTCCCATGGAAACGGGAACCACGCGGGTAAAACCGCGAGCGGCCGCTAGTACTTTTATAAAATGACATCCGGATGTCCTGGCTTCAAATTCACAGCTTCGTATTATTCGATGCATAGCCCGTATTTGTGTTCATCAACCTGCATTTGGCAATGCATGGTGACAGAGCCAATGCCTATCAATTGTAGCGATGACTTCATTTCAGTGATTGAGGCCTTTGCACAGCAGTGAGATAGTATATAGGTAGCACACATACACATACGCATACGTAATCCCCGAGGGTGTTAACAGCAGCGAGCTACTCGGACCTCGTTTACCCAAAAAATATGGGTTAGGATAGAATATTGTAAAAGTAGTATCACACTAATATTATAAATGCGAAAGTTTGTGTGTATGTGTGAATATTTGTTGATTCTTCAAGCTGCAACGGATGGATGGATTTGGATGAAATTCGGCATACAGATAGTTTATAACTTGGATTAAAACATAGAATACTTTTTATCCCGAAATTCCCACGAGAACGGGAACCACGCGGGTGAAACCGCGAGCGGCCGCATGTAATGTTATAAGGCAATCAGCTACACAATCACAAACCGATATCCCCATTTGTCGCCTTTTACGACATGCTGTAATAGAAATTTTATTTACTGACCGCCTATGTTGTCTGTTTTTCTTTAATGCTACTTCCTCCAACATGTTCGGAGATCTTATTTTTACAATTTTCTGTCATTCTAGTTCTATCTTTTATTCTTCTCGTTCTTTTATTCCGCATACTACACATTAATTCATCATCTTCATCATTCATCCACTACAGCTAGGGTTGGCTGGAAGAGATCTCTTTTAGAGATAAGCTCACCCTTGTATATGTTTTTTTATAATGTAATTTAGACTGTAATTTTAATGTACATTAAAGGATTTATCTTTCATTCATAGCAGTGGGTGGTCTGCTTTAAAAACTGAGGTTCTAACTAGCTAATTTTTAACTGAAAAAATCATTACCCTGAAATACAAAAGATAGAAATAATTCTTCGTCTTAGGTGTGGGAAACATTTGTTTAAACAGTATTTTCTTATTTATCTAGGCTTAATTATTTTATTCATCATCATCATCTCAGCTAAAAGACGTCCACTGCTGGACAAAGGCCTCCCCCAAGGATCTCCACAACGACCGGTTTTGTGCTGCTCGCATCCAGCGGCTTTCCGCGACCTTCACCAGATCGTCGGTCCACCTTGTAATTATCTTATTACATTTCCCATTTTGGGCAGCTTATTTTATACATTTAATACTTATCTTTTGTTTATAGCTATGAACCAATGTTGTTGTTAAGAAATTAATTTTAAGTCACCATAAAACAATTTTTATGGTGACTTAAAATTAATTTCTTACTATATAATTTTATTTGAATAAGCGCACATACACGCAGGTATGTGTGCTATTCTGTTTAGCGTCTCCAGAGCGTGTATAGGGCACTCGGAGAGGATGTGTGGAATGGTTTCGGGTGTGTCAGGGTCACAGGCACACGACGGGCTGTCCTTGCACTTGAATCTGTTCAAGTATGCGGAGAACCCGCCGTGACCCGTAAGAGCCTGTGTGGTGAGGTGAGTATGCGTGAGCTCCAACGTACATGTTTGTGTACTCGGTTTGGTAGGCAGTAGGACTTGTTTGTCCGCCTGGCTAGCTACCACCATCTTATTCAAATATGTCGCCTTATCATAAATGTTTGTACCATTTATGTGTTCCGGTTGAGGTTTCCGGGTGAAGTGCGCTTCCACTTTCCTTATCATCACTTCACATCAGGCCAAGTGCTTACTCGCAAGCAACAAAAAAAGCTATTATTATTTTTTCTTTTTATCTAAAGATAAGACAAGGTAAGGTTACCATTATATGGCCATTACTTTTAGTTTTGAAATGACCGTTAAACAAACTTATGACCTCTTCATATGCTAAAATTCCAACATCCTTGGGTAGGGCTAAATGTCGTAAGAGTCTATAAGAAGTTTTTTCTAAACTACTGAGTAGATTGCCCTCCGTTTTGTTCCCAACTTGTCTTCGGCCGCTGTGATTCCGATTTAGTTTGAAACCATTGTTCTAGCCGACCTATATACGTATATATGTATAAGTTCGTGGTTGAACACCTTTAATACTCCAACCGACATCGTTTATGTTGCTTAAAGGTAATAAAAGCGTAAAATTCGGACTGCGCTACTGTTATTTCGGGGAATGGGGCTGAGAATAAAACGTGAGTTCACTAGTTAGCAATCTATTGAAGACTGGCGTACATCGGCTGAGAGCCGTATCACCGGCACCGAACTTACGTCTACCCTCTTGTTACTAACAATAAGATAAATTTTTATTGCTATAAAATTGTGTAAATACAAAGCAGGTGTTATGCATATAATAATGGAAACAAACAATTTACCCTAGTCGGGCTTGCAATTTTTAGTCGGTAGGTACTTACATGTTACATAAAAACAGCCACTATGCTGATTTGTACCGAAATATTCGAGGTATTTCTCGAAGCGCAACCAATTTCAAGCGCACCTATTGAAGCGCAAATAAACTGTTCCTCGAAGCGCACAATTTAGTTGCGCTAACGAAATAAATTTAAAATATTATAATGCAGTCAAACTGTAGAACGCCTTATCTATAAGCTATCTTTTTAATTTTATTTTATTTTGCTTTTTGATCTGTGGGCAGATAATTGAATACTTGGATACCAGTTACATAGGCTTCGTTACTAAAACTTTCCACCTTTTTCCTTTTAGCCGCCTGCACTAAAGCTTTTTAATTAAACAGCGCTTTAATCTTTATGCATCAGTGCACCTGAGCTGCGCGCTTATTCCAGTAAAGCAGCCTCAAAGCGAGCAGCAGCTTTAATATTCCAGTAGATACTTGTTGGCTATAGTGGCGTAGTTGGCCACACGAGTTTATTAGGTTTAACATCGTTTGCATAGAGAAAAGAACACGTTTGTAGATACATTTTTATACAAGCAGGGCCACAGGACTTCGATACTTTGTTTTTTAATCGAGTTTCAGTGGTTCTTTTTTGACATTTGGATTACGGGGAAGACGTCAGTCAGGACACTGAGAAACGGATGTGGACGATTGAAATAGAATCAACGACCAAGGCTTCAAGTCCGCTTATTCAATAGCGTCGTCTCAATACTCTGTTGGTAGTCCGTACTTATCCTAGATTTAGATCTGATAACTCAATTAACATTAAACACAGCACATTAACTAAAATTATCACGTGTGTTGTGTAATTTATGTAGGTTTTAAATAAGCAGAATCGAGTTTCAGGTATGCTCATTTAAATAAAATGACATCCTTTATCTAGCTAAGTTGGCTCAGCGACCCAAAGTGACCTTTACCCTTGGCCTCCAACATGATAAAACGATATCCTAGTGTTATCCTATTGCTATCCTACCTAGATTTTATGATCTACCATTGTGTTAAAATGGTTTAAATGTGTCAAGACAGTGTATGAGTGACGGGTCAGTGGAATATCGATATGAATATAAAATATTAACATATTTAATATTAACAGTGGAAATTCGACCGTAGTTTTATTAAGTAGGCTAGTAGGCTACTAGTAGCTAGTAGGCTACGTAGGCTGCGCAGATTGTATCCTAAGCAATGAAAAATGAAAAAAGATAGAATGTGAGTTTGGATTGGCATTAACAGATCTCCTCTTCCATTTTGTAATTTTTTGAAAAGATTATTTAACAAGTCAAATATATGGTAGTGTGTGTAATGTTTGTTTTATTGATTTACTGTATTTTTATGCATAATTTAAAAAAAAAAACATTCTGTACTCCTTCTCTGTATAATTTATAAGTGTGCGAAATTTCATACTCCTCCGCCCGCGCAGTTATCGTAAAAAGGGGTACAAAGTTTTTGTTTCACGTATCAATATATAGATGTAAGAAAAGTTTTCGCTCTATCTACAAACCGCCCGATTCCTCCCCCCCCCCCTTCGTCTTTTCTAAGGCGTTTTTTAATTATTTCGTAAGCAATTGCTTTTAAAACACAAAGTGTTGCTACATTTATCGCTAAATCTGCTTATCTTATCTTGGAGTGGTCCTGTTTCCCCAACAACGCTCTTCGACCGATAGGGATCATTTTGCCATCCTTTGCACTTTGTTCTCCCTTTATTTTAGCAATTAGCTTCGTTATCACTTTGACTGGAAAAGCCTGTAGTCTGCCAGTTCCAGCTTTAAGGATTTTGTAGGTGTTACATAGACTCTGTTTCCTCTACACATATTCTGCATAAGGTTTGAGTGGTTGAGAGAAGCATTGTGTGGAGTATTTCTATTGTACCCTGTTAGCGCTTTAAAGTTTATTGACGTTGTACTATATATTTATTTTAAGCATTTTCTTTATGCACCAATATTTTATACAAAAATAGGTTGGACAAGAAATGCATACAAAAGGTGAGCTTATCTTTAGAACTAGAAAAGATCTCTTCCAGCCTACCCAAGCGGTTGTATTGGAATTAAGTTTGCAGTTCTGTACAAATGTCTGCACATTAGACTATCCAAAACTGACTTTTTTTAAATAAATGATCCATGGTTAAGTATGTTTTATGGATAATGTCTAACCCCCTTATTCATAAAACTATTTAAGCATTTTTGAGTTAAATATTGTTGTCAACGTCGCACAAACGTCATTTTGTATTTGAGAAAAAGAGACAAAACAATGATTAACTAAGTAATGCTTAATAGTAGTTTATGCAATTGTCATATAATGAAGGGTATTAAAACACGAGTGTGAGTTTATGAAACGAGCGCAGCGAGTTTCATAATAGTAACGAGTGTTTTAATACCCGTGTTATATGCAGTTGCATACACTACTTTATCTTCACTAATGCAATTAGTCAAACAACAAGAGTAAAAGCTGACAATAGTTTATTTATAATAATTGTTCAAATTTTGGATGGTACAATTTTGAAAGTTAATGTTAATTATTTATCCATCAGCTGTAGCGGTCGCGGGGCAAGCAGTAGAGCTCGTAGACGGAGTTGGAATATTTATAATTACTTCATTCGTCTTGTTTTTTATACTGTTCAAGATCGTATTTGAGACTTGAATTTTATTCATTAAAGACTCATCAATGTAGCTTTCAGCCACAGTAGAAGACTTCCACCCCCCGTGTCGTTTCAGTGCGGTCAAATCACCACCGCTATCTATGAGAAGGGTCGCCGAGGTGCGCCGGAAGCAATGCCCCGTGTACAACGCTGGGTTAGGCAGATTCAAAAAACTTGCGATAGATTTTCCCAGAGCACCAAATTTATTAATACCAGTTCTTTGATCGACGCACTTCCCCGATCTATAGCTCAAGAAAAAGGCAGGGTTTCGACAGGGGGTGGGTCGAAGTTCCATGTATTTTTTACATACGGCATAGCAGTTGCCCGTCACAACGAAAGAACGATCTATTTTCGTTTTTGTTTTCGAAACTTTCACCATGATTGTACTGTCGTCTATGTTAGAGACTTCATCGAACTGGATGTTGTATAGCTCTTGCCTTCGGCATGCCCCCATTATGCCGAAGATTAGTGCAACCTGTAACAATAAACGATATAATAAGCTTGAGGTACAGTCGGCAGCAGATCAACCTACCCAAATCTATCAAATTTCTCCAATGAATATTGATCCTTATAACCTAACGATAAAGTTGAAAATTGATTGTAGAAATTTGACAGTTTTGGGTAGGTTGATCTGCCGCCGTGTGTACATAGCCAAGGCAAAAACTATGATTTATGAAGTAGTAAAGTGTAGGTACCTACTACCTAATTTATACACAAAGCGCTTAAACGGAGTGTCTAGATAACTTGCGTGTGTAGTACGTAAGTACTAGGTAGATTAAATAACAGAACTAAAATACACTTACCTTTTCAAAAAGATACAAAATATCTGGTGAATCTTTCAGGAACATCTTTATTTGACCTGATGTAAACGTCAAGGACTTTTTTTCCTTGTGTCCTTCTGAACTGCGTTTCAGGAACGCTATGACTTTTGAATACTTCGTGATATCAATATTGTTGTAGATACTCAGTGTGGACTTGAGCATAGAATATTTAGCCCACATAGAAGATGGCTTGAATTTGTCGGAGAGGTCTTTGAGATACACAAGAATGACATTTTCAGAAAATGATGTAGTTTTCTTTTCGATCTTCCATGCCAAAAAGTTATTATATTCTTTTTCATATAATTTTATAGATTTTTCTGGCAAAAGATTGTGAGTTACTTTTGTTGCCAATTCTAGAATATCCGGAGGCGTACAAAAATATCATCGTCGCTGTCCATTTTTAACTTTTAATTTGTATTTTAAAAACAAAACACATTGCGAAACATTAAATTCACGCGTACGTGTATTGTCACAGTGAACTTGCCGCCATTAAAATCTAACCAATGAGAGCGCAGCTGCGCGCGCAGGGCCAATCAGGAGCGAGCGCGCGCTGTTCTTTTTTTATTTAATTGGCACAAGATCTTACCAAAGAGTTTTGTGTATGTAAGTTTAGTAGTTTCGACGAAGTTTTCACGTATAACCCAACTGTTTTCAAAAGCCAGCCTAATATCAAAATTTTATACAACTTGTATGAAGATTTTGACATAAGGCTCGCCAGGTTAATTGGTCGCGTTTTATTGATGTTATAATGAGATTTTACGATATCGATGTGGATATTATACCATCATGTGAAATTGCTTAAATTGAGTGTTTTGTTGTCTGCGCTATAACAGTAGTAATTATAAGTCAAGTATTGGATACATAAGTAGAATGTTACAACATTAGTGTAGATCAATAGTTTTTATGGATAAGGGGGTAGGACGTTAAGATATAAAGTATTTTGAGAAAATTTGTGGTAGTCTGATTTGCATTGCATGTGTACAATACTAAAACGTATAACTAAACATATTGAACTACAATTTATTAAGTAAGCTATATATATTGAAAATAGATAGCATATAAACACACAATAAAAGCTACGAATTTTAACAAAAGTAAATCTATACTAATATTTTAAAGCTGAAGAGTTTGTGTGTTTGTTTGTTGTGTGTGGTTGAACGCGCTAATCTCAGGAACTACTGGTTCGAATTAATTTTTTTTTTTGTGTTAAATAGTCCATTTATTGAGGAAGGCTATAGGCTATATTAAATCACGCTATGACTAATAGAACGCGGGTGAAACCGCGGGACACAGCTAGTAAATAATAAAATTTCATAAAACTACTACTAACAAATTTAATTATAACACATAACTAAATTGTGCTTGGAATATAACGTGGAATATGAGGTGAGAGGAAATATTCAGTTTAGCTGAAATGTATGCTAATTTTGCTGAAGCGGTGGTTTTACTGTGCCACGAGCAAATTGCTAGAGCCTTGCACCACGTAATCCTGGCGTTGGAGCTGGCAAACTAACAAGAATCAATATTCGATAAAAAGGTTGCAAACTGTACCTACATTCCATAAAAGCATACACTAAAAACACGCCGTAGATTTAATTATGAGAAAGGCAAAGTTAACATAACAAAATGAAAGAAGTAATTTTTATTATTTAAAATTTTAAAATGAAACAACTTTTACGGATGTACTCGCGTTTAATTTACACATTACTTTAATTAATGTTTATTCTGACGTTTCGAACCCTTTGCACGGTCCGTGGCCACAGGGAGACTGAGGTGTTGGCCGTCTCATAGTTAGTTAGTAGCTTGTATACCTTCAATTAAATTTAATCAGGTGTGTTCCATTTTACGCAGAAAGAGCTTACAGTATCTTTTGGTCTGGCAGTATGGTGTTGGGGCTGGGATTTAATATTTTGTATGATGGGATCCCAGGCTGGTGGTAGATTCCAACCATCTTCTCTATTGAAATTAGGATGTATTTAATTTCAATAGCCTCGCGTATCATCCTAGGGATGATTCATTGTTCTCTAGCGAGTATTTGTGGTTTATCAAATCTGACGTAATGGTTGGGCCCCTCTAGGGAATGTTCGCATACTGCAGACTTATTTTCGCGCCTATGCTTGACGTCTGTTGTTTTATTACAATGTGTAATGTTTGTGTAAACTTTAAAAAACAATATTTTAAATTTTGCTATCGCAATGCTCTAACTAGGTAAGTATATAGTTAAAAGAAAAAATTTACTAGAAAATATCAACCAGTCCCAGTTCCCACTCGGAGTAATATTAGGAGTAATTTATTATATCTAGGAGTAATTTAAGATTGGTGTTGGGTCTTTTTATAAGTCCGATTGGCTAGCTACTACCAATCCTACCTAAGTATGTCGCCTTAACAACAAGTGCTAACCGCTTTTGTGGTTTAGTGCTTATGTCCACCGCTTTTGGACCCAGAGCTCCCGGGTTCGATTCCCAAGGGGGTTGGGGTTTGGTTGGTGGTAGGGTTTGTTTCTCCAACTACCTATTGACCACCATCTTATCTTAATCTGACGCCATAACATCAATGTTAACAGCATTGTTGTGTTCCGGCAGCTAGAGATAAAAGAACCCTAGCCAGCGTCTCAGTTGTTGAGGATGCCGGGTGAATAGCGATTCCACTTTTGGCCTTATTTACATATGGCGACACTTGGAAAAAATACATCAACTTTCATCGAAAGCTGTAAGAGTATAACAAGACCAACGAATCTGGAATTTTGATGTAGATAACTTCATGCCTTTGTCTTTAAAACCCTTGCTCAAAAACACGATTGTGCAATGTTGACTCGATTGTAATTCTTTACGGAAACACCTCTAAAAATCATGAATGCTATAATTACAATGAAATTACTTAATCTATTACTTATATAAAAACACAAATGTTGAAAAAATTTCCACGAGCAGGGTTTGAACCTGCACCCTTCTGACATACCGGGTCTGGTGCTCTTCCAATTGAGCTATCGTGGTTCTAACCAGCCCGCCGAAATTATTCAACACTATTTACTTTTTACTTTGAAAGCCAAAGGCGCCCTTTCAATGTTAACAACTACCGTCATTAACATCCGATCATAATATTTTTACAAATACTTATGATCAGTTAGGGTGCAGGTTCAAACTCTGCTCGTGGAAATTTTTTCAACATTTGTGTTTTTGTAATTTGTTCGCAACAAAGTTTGCGTTAAAAATTATATAAACATCTATTACTTATATGTTTTGAAATCACTCAAATACATATATTGATAACATCATTATTCTGAATTTGATTGCTGTATATTGTGATAACTCAAACCAGTGACTTATTAAAAATATTTATTAGACTTTTTTTAGATTGCGGTCTCAATTGTCGCAGGCGCTACGTGTTTTCGACCTTATGTCAGAGCCTGTAAGGTTCAGACTTTTTGAACATTCTCAAATCGAGGTGGCGTCTTAACATCAGGCCAATGCTTACTCGTAAGCAATAAAAAATGCTATTACATTTTTTTATTATTTTTAAGGTTGGCTGGCTATATAGTGCCTCAATAATTGAAAATTCCGGGTGAAGGTCACTTCCACCTTCGCCTTATCATCACTTAACATAAGATGAGATAAAGAGCTCAGACGTAATAAAAAAAAGCGAACCAAATTCACATTCATTTTGACTCCACTATCACTAATGCATCTAGGATAGCGTATCGTATATCTGCTTTGTTATCCCAATTAACCTATACGAAGCTGAAATGTGGACCTTTAGGACGTAACAACTATTACTTAATCTGTGCTTTAGGGCCTTATTAATAAACAGAGTATAAGCTTGGAATAGATGTTCCGTGTTTTGTTTCCGTAATGTAAACTTAATTTCAAATTAGAGTAAAAGAAACAAAACACGGAATAGCTATTCGAAATTCGAAACTTATATTCGTTTATAAGTAAGGGCATACTAATAATATATAGTACGGGGGTAAGACTTAGTAAGACTAGATTGAGGAAAGATCGATGCCCTAGAAAGAGGATGCTGGCGACGTGACGCCTTCTAAGAATAAACTGGAATGCGCTAACAATGTTTCCTTAGTGATACAACTCAGAATTAATCAACTGCATTCGTAGACTATTCAGTTAAGCTTTTTTATAGTAGGTATTTGTATATCTTACGGGTAAGCACGGTGTCTTCAACTCACCTGATGTTAAGTGATGTTAAGGCGACAATTGGAAAAAATACATCAACTTTCATCGAAAGTTGTAGGAGTAACGTATCTGAAATGTTGATATAGATAACTTCATGCCTTTGTCTTTAAAACCATTGCTCAAAAACACGATTGTGCAATTTTGATTCGATCGTAATTCTTTACGAAAACACTTCTAAAAGATCGATAATGCTAAAATTACTATGAAATAACTTAATCTATATGTTTTGAAATCACTCAAATATATTGATAACATAATTATTCTTAATTTGATTGCTGCATATTTTGATAACTGAAACCAATAACTTTTTAAAAATATTTTTTAGATTTTTATTTTAGATTGCGGTCTCAATTGTCGCAGGCGCTACGTGTTTTCGACCTTATGACAGCGCACGTAAGGTTCAGCCTTTTTGAACATTCTCAAATCAAGGTGGCGCATGGCGTCTTATGGCCAATGGTGGAAGCGCACTTCACCCGGAATCCTCAACTACTGAGACACTGGCTATCTTATATCTAGCTGCCGGAACTCAACAATGCTATAAACATTGATGAATGGCGACATTTAGACTTTTCCAGTTCCAAAACTTGAGTTATAAGAAATTGTAACAATAATAAAGCTTGCAGCAATTTTTGTTTTCCCACTCAACGTTTCACATTTATTCAGCGAGTTGCGACGAAAAAGCAATTTACATTGAAAAGAGACAAGCTTTGAAAATGTCTGAGTTGTCGCGAATCATTCTTCTACCTATGTAAAATGATAAAGATACAAATCTCCATTTTATGTACTAGCGACCGTCGACTTCATCCATGTTAAATAGCTTTAAATGTTAAACAGCTCTAAGTAGTGAAGTTTTTACTTAGTCAAAGAAATTTGTACCGGACGGTTTGGACTTTTTTACCCCTTATTTAAAAAAAGAAATCGTTCCTCAATAATATTGGGAAATGTATATTTATACTGTTACGGAGTAAATACTTCTTTTTTTTAAACGTTTATCGACAATTATAATTAATAAAAGAAGAAATAACAAAATAAAACATACCAAGACAGCAACCACGATGTAAGAAAAACAAAACAAAAGAAAATGACACTTAGAAAAAAAGAAAAAGTATAAAATCTTAAAAGAAGTTTTTACTCCGTAACATATACACTTTCAAACATTCACATTCGGACCTAATACAAACTACTTAGGATAGGTATCATAGGCACACATGTATACAGAGTGGGAAGGAGTATACCGACAGATTGAAACCAACGATTCTAGTGCCTATTTGGACATAAAAAAGTAATACAAATATGGCTTGGTAAAGCCTAATTTTCGAGATATTAAATTATTTAAGTAATTCACAAGTTGAAAAATCTCAAGGGTAACACGCCTTTAATTATAAAGGCGTGTTACCTTAAAACTTTATAATTTTTAAACATATAAAGACTTGACTTTAATTGTTAAAGACTTTATAATTTTATTATGTTTATCTGACGTTTGTTGTCTAGAGCTCTTAATAATCAAGTGTCATACGGACGTCATACTCCACTCGTCGTTTATCGTATTTTGTCGGAGCCGTTCGTGAAGTGTGAAGTTTTCTTTTTCACTCTTTTGACTAAGGCTTCGTTCACAAGGAAGTACTATCGACAATTTTTTGTTCCAGAAATTAAGTAAGTTAATAAGGCAGTTTTGGACCCATGTTGATATAACATTATTTACTCGTAACACCACTAGGAATCCATGGTCAAAATCTGTCGGTATACTCCTTCCCACTCTGTATATATTTTACTATAGTGACGTAGTTACTAGCTCAAGATAGTTGGAGAGAGGGAGGGGAGTCCTTTGCCTTGGAGGGAGAAAGTAATGGCTGATTATATATTATAATAATGTAGTTTGTGACTCATCTTACTCTATTATTACACCTGAATTAGCCTAACATGTATTCAGTAATAAATGATACGTCAAAGACTACACTTAGTCTTGTTAAATTAGCTCTCCCAGTCGTCCCATCAGTGCAGTAAGATGGGAAAAGTTTTTTGCAATTTGTGACTTTTTGAGTACTTTTTGAGCGATGGTTCGTCCCATAGAAGTTTTTGATCAGTATTAGAAACAGGATCGATTGGCATCAAAAAATGTTTTTGTGTAAAATGGCTATTTTCTTGCTAACTGTAAAATTTTTTGAAAATCTTTGAATGGGGATCAAAATTCCATAAAAAATTATAGATAGTCTCCTAAGACCATTTTTGTGTAGCCGCAACGGATAAGGTAATTCCCCTTACTGCCCCGCTGAAAGTTTCCATCCTGTATAATAATTATTTCCGCTTTTAAACATCTGCAGCATCCGGGGAGCTGCTTATGTGTTACTGACTTTGAAAGGCCTATTGTCTATGACTGCGCGTACGGCGCCGGTACCGGTGGTGGTGCGGCGCCGACGCCATCCGCTGTCATTCCGCCGTCCGCCGCCACAGATAAACGCCAGTCCTTTACTAATTGAATTTTGTAATTGAACCAAGTTATTAATAGATTTGTAAGAACAATCAAATCATTTATATTTATATTTCACACACACCTATTTTACACGCTTTTTAAAGAACCCTATGCTATAGCGCATGGGAAACACCGCAGAATCCAATCCACGTCGTTGGAATATGTTCTTAATATTTATTAGGTATATACTTTTCCCGCTAAATACATAGCGATTTAGTTGTTCTTACACCAGACACAATAGAAATTCAATTGTTCTATGGCATTGTGGTTACATTGGGCGTCCAAGTACATACATGCTGTCATTGCTATACGAGTATTATATTTAATAACTTTACCTAAAAAGGCGCTAATGATAACTTTACAAGATTATTTTAAAGATCTTTTGATGTTGAAAGTGCCCAAAGAGTTTCTCTTTTTGGTTATTTGTTTAGGTCGTTAAAGCTGAACTTTGCAGGAAAGATTGTTATAAATTCTCAGCAAGAGTTTTAAGTAAACGCTTTTGTTTAAAACAAAAAGGATGAAAATCAAAATTGAATTTAACATAAAACTTCGTGTACACTGATGAATCCTAACTAACAAAAATAAAGACTAAATTGTATAAAAATATTAAACATTTATATTATTATCGGTTTATCGCTTTTATGTCGAATTTTGTCGACAAGATTTTAATTTCTAAGTACCCATACATGAGACCCAGTTTAGCAATTTTCTAATTCACCCGCACGCAGTCCTCAACTACTGAAAAACTAGCTATCTTATGTATACGCTAGTAATCAAAACCGGAAACTCTGGGTCTGACACAGGTGGTATTACCGGTTCTGTAATGCAATGATTCGTGACACAAACACCGGTATGCGCACAAAGTGTATTTTTCAAGCTGTTCGAATAACGAAAAATAATGCGCTTAGTACGTGAGAGGCGTGCAAAATCGTACACTCGAGAGATTATTTGGCCAAACGTGACTTCTTAGGCCTGACGCCATCGATCGATTCGCAGAACCGGGACTTATGTGAAACAGAAGAAGGTATAAACAAGAATTGACGTTTTATGACGTGCAACCGAATGTAAGATAGACGAAGAAGATAAAAAGTGGAATTCAGCAGGATCGGAATTCTCGAATCACTACTACGGATAGATTCATAGACGGATAGACTACGTAGGCTCGGTTCGATTCACAGAACCGGGATGTATGCTATAAACCAAAAGAAGTTGACTTCTCAGATACAGCACCCGTCTTAGAAGAAGCAACACAAATATTACAGCTATTGATCTTAATTTGAAAAAAAGTGTTGAAAATAAAACCACGACCCACGACATACCGGGTCATGTGTAATACCAACCAAAATTTATCAACACTATCTACTCTTACTTTGTAAGCAAAAAGAGCCTTATTTAATCGACAAATCGACAACTACGTCATTAACACAACATTAATAACAACACAAAACAAAAGTATTGCAGCTTCCCATTACAAGGCTTCTTAGGCTGGATGCGGTCATTATACAGAATCGTGATGAATGCTTAACTTAAAAGCTGATATAAACATAAAGGCTTGCTAGCACTTTCAGACTTCGACTTGTAAACTACCATGAAGCCTACCTTTAAAAATTAAGGTAAAATAAAAATTAAAAGCGAGAAAAGAAAAATAATATGTCGGGCTCGGGACATTATATCTTAGCAATATATTAACAAAAATATTAGAATATTTATTAGTTCGTATCGATTACGAAACTCGTTTTTAGTTAAACATGTATTATTCCACAGGGCAAAGGTCTCATATCCAGGCATTACGAAATTTGGCTCCCACCAGTCTTCTTTTAAACTCGACTCCGATCTAATTTTTTCGACTCTCCACCGCTTTCCCGGACAATAAAAATAATAATTAGGTACAAGGTAAAGTAGAAACAAACAGGCCTGTTTCATTTTTTACAACGCATTAAAATAAACTTTACCCAATAAACACGCTCAGCGAAACATTAAAAGTCTCAAACAGCAATTTTACATGAAAAGTATGAAAAGTGCGAATTGCGCGCTTCGAAATACGAGCCACGCTTCCAAGGTACAAAAGGTAAGATGAGGTATACTTTTTTCCCGGTTCCCACCTCCGGAACCGGTAAACTGAAAACCGGTAAGCCGTGCTTCGCAATTAATGTTCACATAACGCTGTCGTCTCCCACGAATTCGCTTCCAAGAGTGTGTATTTGAATTGATAAGTAGGTACGTAGTTTCTAAGAGTTCTTAGAGTATTTATTGAAGAAGGAATATTAACTGTTAACATGAGCTGGTGCTAATTCTAAGCGACTTCAGTATTTCAAATGAAATAACTCAGTTATTTTAAGGCTGTTTCCATATATTTGGTATTTTGAAAAACTTTTAACTAACAGCATTATTAAAACGTAGGTAATTAGGCAGTTTACTTCCCTTTTTTATTGATGAATGATGAGAATGACTTCATATTTACAAAAACATAAATGTTGAAAAAATTTCCACGAGCAGGATTTGAACCCGCACCCTTCTGACATACCGGGTCAGGTGCTCTTCCAATTGATAATTAATTAATTAATTGATGATTAATTATATAAACATTTTATAAATAGCTTGCCTACTTCTTAACTGATCTTTAGTATTTGTAAAAATATTATGATCAGATGTTAATGACGGTAGTTGTTGACATTGAATGGGCGCCTTTGGCTTTCAAAGTAAAAAGTAAATAGTGTTGAATAATTTCGGCGGGCTGGTTAGAACCACGATAGCTCAATTGGAAGAGCACCTGACCCGGTATGTCAAAAGGGTGCGGGTCAAATCCTGCTCGTGGAAATTTTTTCAACATTTGTGTTTTTGTAATTTGTTCGCAACAAAATTTGCGTTAAAAGTTATATAACATTTCATATTTACAATTATAAGGGCAATCATTTTTCTATGTTCAATTGTCTTTCAAAACACACATCTATCGCCATTAATTTACAAAAGCACACAAACCAAATTATTTCATTTACAATGAATATCAAATTTTCGGCTGTATTAGCTGTGCGCTTCCATAATCCCCTGAAATTAGATCCTGAATTCTAATTATATCGTGAATTACAAAATGTTATTTTATGATTACGACATCCAAAGCCATAACGAAAATATTAGGTAGAAGAAAAACATTCTTGCTTCAATATGTTATTAGTAAAACCGTAACATGTGGCTTGGGTCTACCCAAAGTTTACTGGCACATACTTAATTATAGTAATGACGTAATGCGTTCCATACTCTTGTTTATTGGTATGTATCATATAATCTGGTATGTATACACTATGCACTGTTCTATCAACGTCCGGAGTGGTGGTATCATCCAAACACTAACAAGAGTTGAACAACAATATAGAACAAGATTATACCGCACAATAATCCAAGTCTCCAGCCAAATGATTCTTGTCACTTGACAAAACACAGCAAAACTATTTGAAGCGTAATATTTGTTAAACAAACCGAAGAGCTGCGCCGTCACGGCTAGGGGTGGCTTGAACCGGTAATTTCCGGGAAGCCCACAGACACTTGTCTGCAATGAGAATTGGACCCACGTTTCTACCGGTGTTACCTGACAGTGTTTGTTTACAAATAACTGACTTAATGAGCACCTTAATAGTAAGGGCTATAACAGATATGCGAGTGGCTGCAGCCTGCAGCGCGTTTTAAACGTGCATTAATGTTTTAAAAGAGAATTGAAAAACTAGATAATTAGGTAATGACCTTTTTGCCGAGACTGCATTTTGACGATTTTGACGATTTCTTTTACTATTACTCTATTTATTAAGTTCTGTATTAGAATCTGATCCACAAAGTATTTTTGATGTATGGTAATAATAATGTTGCTAGGTATTCTTGAAATTACTCTAAGTTTTCTGGAACGTGTATACCAAAATTAAAAAAAATGGAACAAGAGATGAAAATGAATAAAAAATGTAAAACGTTCCACTTTAGATAGAATATGTACGGTTTGCCAATGCCAGTGGTATTAGATTTTGTACGGTGCGATCAAAGGCAAATTGGAGAAGGCTGGCGGGAAAGTAGTGGAATATTGCAATAAGCACCGCTATCTAAGCGAACTGGGACCCTAAAACCGCCATTTCGAGCAATTCAAATTGTTTTCATATTATGATTCAAATTATTCACATTCTTGAGTGGCCATTTTATGAATATTAGAGGAATTGCTAAGGATCTGCAAGGAATTCACAATATTAATTGTTTTTAGCAGAATTGCTCGAAGTGGCGTTATTAGGGTCCCTGGTCTATAGAAATGCATAGCTGTATTTTAAAAATGGAATGGACTAACGCCCCAAACAAAATTCACCGTCAAAAAAGTTCGTACAACATAATAACTCTTTACTTACCAACAAGTGATTTGCTGATTTACTCATTTGATAAAAGTTACCAGAAAGCTTTGCCATTGTTTAAACTAGATTCACACTCATGACTGTGTTTTCTACAGCCGTTATCAGTATATATTAGTTCACTGCTGGACATAGGCCTCTTCAAGGACACATAACTGATTGTTAAAATACAAACATTGTTGTTTTAACAAAACTTATTAGATGTTTAAGAAAATATGTGCAGTACTATAATCAGATCGCACGCTAGGTGGTTTCACCTATCTTATGCAAACATATTGACTAGGATATATAAACTTATACTTATTACTTATATCTATTTATCTATCTATCTATATTTAAATAATATTATAAAGCTGAAGAGTTTGTTTGTTTGTTTGTTTGGGTGGTTGAACGCGCTAATCTCGTGAACTACTGGTTCTAATTGAAAAAATATGTTTGTGTTGAATAGTCCATTTATTGAGGAAGGCTATAGACTATACTACATCACGCTATGACTAATAGAAGTGAAGCAGCAATGAAAATTGTTACAAAAACGGGAAAACTATTTTATTTGAGAGTTACGCAAAAATCATGTACTACGAAATTGTTCCCCTTTCAAAGTTCTAAGAAAAAGTCCGCGCATATGTCTTGCTTTTAAGGTTGACTCACTATAACCTTTTTTATAGTAATCAATTAACGCAGGTGAAACCGCGGGGCACAGCGAGTAATAAAATACAAGGAGCAGTCCTTGCAAAAGGCTCAATCTCCCGCTTTATCAAGTAATATTTAAATTCTGTGAAGAACAGCGACAAAAATATGCACAATAAGGCAGCAAGTCTTTTTCAGAGTTGTCCCGGTGTACTGGCAATTAAGGATTTGCCGCGAGAACGGTTTACCGGCACAATGGGAAGCAGACAGGCTCACGACAGTGAAGAAAACAGAGGTGCGACTCAAAATTAATGTGGACGATAATTCAATGAAATTTATTTATTTATTTATTTATTAACGCAATATTAATTTCAAACAAAACATTTATAATTGCAATGGAGTTTTGTTCTTATGATGAGAAAATTTCACAATTGATCCAGCGACCAATATCAACAAGCAATGATACTTAGTCTGTGATAGTTGAGGAGCTCGCAGTGGTTAATGCGCCCGGTCTGCGAGTGCTGAGGTTAAGCAACTTTCGCAAAGGCCGGTCATCCGATGGGTGACCAAAAATATTTCGTGCTTCGAAAGGCACGTAAAGCTGTTGGTCCCGTCTGCATTAGCAGTCGTTTATAACCACCAACCCGCACTGGGCCTGGGTGTGCCCTTTCTCCCTATCCATCCATAGGGAAGGCTCGTGCCCCAGCAGTGGGGACATACAATGAGCTGATGATGATGAATGATAGTCTTACACTTTTGCAGAATCATGTTTAAGGAATGGAATATAGTTAAACCTAATGTTAGAGTTGTTTGTAAAGATATCTAAATTACAAAAAAGATAACATTATAATATCAATGTGCAAAGTGAGATACACAAATACCTCACCTCACTCGATATAGTATAAGGAGCCTGGTGTAATTTATCTGATTGTGCCCAAAACCCGACTAGATGTTGATCACTCTACCTAGGTATAATACCGCCAAGCAGCATTGTTCTGTGATGCTGTGTTATGGCTTCAAGATCTAGTAAAATCACAGGGCATAAAGACTTAAGAACTGAAGATTCAAGGCTCAGGGTCTGCAACACGCTAGTAATTAATATTAATAACGGGATTATTACCATGTTTTTTGTTGTGTTTGAGTATCCAATATTTTGATTTTCATATTTTCAGTACATCCGTGGTCATGGCGCATGTATTAGCAAAACATAAAAATTTCTTATTAAAAAAAAAGAAATATTATGCCATAAACACAAATTTTCATCATTTTACATGTATTGTAACTTTAAAACATCAATTAGCTTTAAACAAGGGTATGGATAGATAATACTCTATTTTGCAATTATATAACAATTTAAAAACAGGATGGAGAGAGCTAATAAACTGTATTAACGGAGGTAAAAACAATTTTTTTTATAAATCACTAATAATCATATTCACAAAACATTTATTCACTTCATAGTATTATTTGCTTTAACTTAAATAACAATTAGCTTTAAATAATAAACACAAATACTTATCTGAAAATAGCAATGGTTGGTACTCAGAGCCAGACACACTGACAGAAGGCGAAATATTAACCGATCGCTTTGATTGACCGATACAAGTCAGCTTTCCCGCGCGTGGAAAAACAGAGATGGTGGTCGGTTCACTAGCGCCCCACTTCTGACTACCGTAGTTGTCAATACACAAACATTATTCCCGAAATATTATTTATATTAATTTACGTATTTAAGAAAACAATTGTTAAATTATAACTTATTTTTAAACTTCTGTACACTGTGTGTATTTTTTGAACTGTATATTTTTTACTTATAAAATCCACTTCCCTCCATCGGCCATAAGTCTAAATTTGCTAAAAACCTAACACATGCAGCTGTGCCGAAATATCGGATACTCAAACACAACAAAAAACATGGTAATAATCCCGTTAATAATATTTATTCTAATGTAAGTGACCATGATAGTTTAAAAAGTTATAACGCTAGTATTACCCTCGGTTTGCAAGCCTACTGAGACCATTTAATCTTTATAACAAAAAATTGTATAATGCTGGTTTCCAGTTTCATATTTTTATCACAATAAATCAAGCGGCAAAGGTGTTCCGGCTCAGTTCCGGTGCTAGATCCGGCCGGGGCCAGTTCCCAACGGTTTACCGGTACAATGGGACAGATGCTCAGTTAACAAAGAAACGGCGAGAACGATTCAAGTTTCACATAATTTTGGTTTATGAATGCCCCTTACTACATTAAAGTAGGAAGCTAAGAAATCACCTTTGTTTGGTAAGAGTTTGCTGATTGGCTCAAGCTTTAAGAAACCACGTTGTAGAGATGATCACGAGGTATGCTATGCATCAAACTTCAAGATAATTAAATTATTCGACTAAAAACTAAAAGGAAAGAGCTGAAGCCCGGATGGACCAAATTATATAATGGCGTGCGTCTCTAAGAGGAGCTCGATGGCGCAGTGGTTAGCGCGCCTGGTCTGCTATTGCTGAGGTTAAGCAACTTTCGCAACGGCCGGTCATCGGATGGGTGACCAAAAATTTATCTCGAGCTACGTAATGCCGTTGGTCCCGGTTGCATTAGCAGTCGTTTACAGTCACCAATCTGCATTGGACCCGCGTGGTGGTTTATGGCCCGTTCTCCTATCCATCATATGATGGATGATGGCGTTTCTCTGGCAGCCTTTGAATCTGTATATACTTAACGTGGTGGCTAAGGGGTAAATTTCTCCATGCAATACTTACGAGCAGTGTAAAAAGATCTGAATCCAACACTGGGAAAGTTTTAAAGGCTGGCCACCATCTGCACTCAAAATAGTCACTATAAATAAGTGCTCCTAGGACTGAATTAGATTAGAGCAGTAGGTTAATAGCCAATCTTCCTGTATGCTGCAGTGGGCATAAAAAAGTTGGTTACGATCCTTTTAATGCGATGCAAAAAAAGCACTTCACTTACGTTCCGCCACACATGGTGTATGAATGAATACATGGCACGTAGTTAACCTTTTTATAACTTCAACACGATGCAATTTGTATGTTTACAACTTTATAAAGCTGTACATGGACGACTTTATGGCGTCAACTCTCGGTCCATATTTTTCTTATTACAAAGTCTGTCGGTAATATTGTGCTCAGTTGCATTTGTGGTTCTTCTAAGTCCAGAAGTTATGTTACTACTATCTTATTAGGTATATCTAAGTCTGACGCCTCAACATAAATGTAAGCATTATCTAGTGGTCGATTCCTATTAAATGCGGTTCGAACTACTGTTTTATTGTCATTTACCATCAAGTTAAAGTGCTTTCCAGTTTCAAAATGTCATTTATTGATCTTATTAATATCATGCCTATTGGGATCGGGACCTCCTATATAGAAAAATCAACTAAACAAAAACCTCCAACATCCCCATATATGTGCATTTTTGTGCCATGTTTAACGTGAATTACGAAGCACAGAGAACCCGGAGGTAATTCCATTTTGTCATCAAGTGTAATATAAAAGGAGATTTGCTTACGTTTCTAACATAGTGGCACGTTCCAACCAGTATATACGCTACTGAGCTCACCGTTTATATCAAAAAACAAAATTGTACAACTCTTCGGGCGAAAAAAGGTAACTGGAACTTTGAGGATTCAATTCAGCAGAGGAATTTTGAATTTTCATACAATTCTATTGTTTACTTCGGCTGTTTGATAACCTTTTTGGTATCGGTATCAGTGTAGCGCATTTACATACACAAACTTCTAAATTGCTTATGATATTATCCTAACATTTTGTTTTTATCGACTTATCGACTTGGTGTTAGAATTTGTCAAACATCAACGACCCTCCCATTCTGGATTCTGTCATGGTTTGTTTTACGACACCAATCTCGTGATAGGACCTCGTATTATCTATTTGATTGTATTGCGTTTTGTGCTATCTATTTGACATGGAATTCAGTTCTCGTACATGGATTCTCTTTTAACATCATCAGCTAAGAAACAATCACAGTTTGGAAAAGGTTCTCTAATAAAGCAGTAACAAACAATAGGACTAAGCTATAACCTAGGTAGCAAAATAGAAATTGCTAGGTGAATACAATAAATTGAAAAGTAAAAATCTAAATTGAATTTCGTACGAGTGTTCGACTTGTATTTAACAAAATGATTGAAGTTCACAATTGAATGGTCATTCAGTTTGTAGTCGATCTCTATATTCGTTCAACAATATGCGCTGTAAAAATAAAGGTACTCTGTTTACAACGCTTCAACGTTTATTTTGTTTGTAGTGACATGTCCGGCAAATTAATAACTTTACGTTAAAAGGCTCGAGTGTACGTGATGGTTAAAATATATTGTGTTAGTAATCCATGCCTAACTTTGTACGCGTAAATACTTAATACCTTGATCTTAGTTCTCAAAATATCCTATTTTAGCAGACACTCGTTATGAACCTTCAGAACAATAACTATTAGTTATTATTCTGAGATGGAACCTAAATAACAAATGTCAAATGTTAAAAGTTAACCCCGATCCGATCCGAACCCTACGGAGAATCTAGTAGGGCACGGGGACACGCACTAATGCGTTTTGCGGGACCTGGGAATTGAACCTGGGACCTTCGAGGATCGGGCCGAGCGCTCAGCCACTCGGCCACCGAGGCGTTATAATTGTATAACATGGTTTTAATTAATAGTTTCTACCAATACCTTTAAGACAAACCGACTGGTTGTCTGTAAGAAATCGCACTAAAGTAATAGAACCGCCAAATTGTAACTGTTTTTAACTTTTGATAAGCGCGCGCGCTGGTCATTGTGTCTGTATTCACGGCAGGCGACAGATTAATTCTTTGTTATCGTGTTGCCATAAAAGTTATCTATCTACATAAAAAATGCACAGTAAAATGAATAAAATATCGCAGCAGAGAAATAGCTCAAATATATAAGAAGAACCAGAAAATCAGAAATGTACAACACTGTGTTTATTCAACAAACTAGAGTAAAACGGTTTGTTTCGCATCGCATTTCAAATATTAATTTTGTGCAAGAAACAACAAAACAACAATTCTTTATGGACGATGCTGTTAATGGCATCGTTGAAAGATTTTATTTTATAAATATCTGCTGTTAGCATTATTTTCTCGCTTGACATTTTGTTTTTACACTTTAGGTTTCATAATTTTCTTTAATACTTAAACACACACTAAGACCAATGTTGCGTCCACACGTCAACCAAATGACAATTTAGTAGAAAGCCACACCTACCGGGGAATGCAAGACGTGCGGGAGGGGGCGGTTATCTCTCAGAACAATAACTAAAGCTATAGAAGAATGGCTAAAATAAAAAATCGTGCAACTATGTTTAGTTCCGTTCTATCTTATGGCTAGAAAAGGAGGTTGGAGTGCGACAAATGGTTGACTCTTAGTTTTTATTTTTTGTATTGTTATGTCAAACGGTCATCAGATAATCGGTGATCAAAAAAAATCTTTGAGTCCTTTATATAGTCACTCACTACATTACCTCAAATATGACGTCACAAATCTAGTGACACCTTCGAAATAACGAAAGATAAGGGACAATCGATCTCTTTCCAATACATCACTTAGGTTCATTAGTTAAAATAGTACGAACTGATGAATGAGTGTTGCTATTTTAGTCCGGTTTCTATAGCTTTAGTTATTATTCTGAGGGTTATCTACTCAAAAAATAGACACGATTCTATTCTACTTGTTCACCTGACAACTAAATCGTTTACTTACCACTTGTGACTAAAGAGCTTTTAAGTAACTGTTTATACGCAGGAATTAAGTTAAAATTTACTTAATTACTTCATCACTTAATACGTGTAAACGCCCCATAAGACTGATTTGCTTATTTGTCATGGCTTATTTCATCAATGCATTTTTTATATATCTTACGGCTAAGCTCTCATCTCACCTGATGCTAATGAAGATAAGGCCAAAGGTAGACTGGTAAAGGGTTTCCCCTTTACCAGTCTACCAGGGGAAACCTCAGCAGGCCCCACTAAGATAGATTACATTAAGGCGACGCATTAGAAATTTACGTGGCGGGGATTTTGATTTTTCCCAACAATTACAAAACATATGAAAGTGATATTTGATGACATGATTTCTCATTTAATTGAATTTATTTTGCTAGTTGTAGAAACACGATTTGTCAACTTTTATAACAGAGAAAAAAATATCAAAGTAACCTCTTTTAAAACATAGATTTCCATTTTACAGGCTTACCAGACCGATTTAAGCATCTAAATTTTCTTAGTAGATTAGTCTTAACACACACTTCAATATTATAGTTCATTTTTTTTAAATAATTTGTAAAGGAGATGTTTTAATTTTGTATGGAGAAAATGCCAACACCTTGTACATAATACCAAAATGTAGCTTATGCATGGAATAAGCTTATTCAAAATGATTTTCTTCAAATAAATGAATAGTTTTTACGTAAGAAGTATTTTAAATAACAAATAATGGCAAGTTTCGTGATCGCAGGGGGTAATGGTGGTATTCTGTCAATGTCATGTCATGTCAAGTAGCTGTCATAACAAAAGTACTTACCGTATGAATGAAAATTGTTAATGTTAATAAATTAACTTACTTCTGGCTATTACTTTTATAACTTGTAGGTAGAGTAGAGTTAAACTTAAGCTATTAAGTGCTAGATTTCAGCTTTTTATTACCTACTGCCATGTCGCATAGCTGTGAAAGAATACTACCACCCACTCTCCTTCCTTAGTTAGGCGTCATAAAAGGCGACTAACGGACTAAAGACTGCACATACATCCAACATCATAGAGCGGTGCACGCTGAGAACATGTGCAGTCGCTATTTGGTGAAAAGTGGACTATGGCAGAGGACTGCTTTTGATGTCCTCATTGCCTAGTGTCTGACAATGACAAACCCTTCGGGGATAATAGTCGTGATTATATGTATGTATTACCTACTGCTGCACCTACACATAACAGAACAGCAGCTAACCTCGATTGAACTCTATGTACTTACATCAAATCAAATCTTAATGTACATTAGAGAAAACACACAACATACTCGTCCTATTGTAGTAACATGCAGTGAATAATCAACTACCTAGTAAACACACTTAAGTAGGTAGGGAAGGTAACTGGTAGTGATGAAATAAAACAGTTTTATGAAGTTTTATATTTTTATTTATTTCAATTTGACTTCATTCTCTCGCTCCAGCAACATTTTTAGATGTCATTCACAAGAATGCCATCTAAAAATGTTGCTGGAGCTGTTATATTTTCTTCGTGACGGGCCCATCCCAGAAACCAAATAATTGTCATAACATGAGCGCATGTTCCAACAGTTCTTTTACCACATATGCAACTACAGTAATACCCTTTTATTACATCTTCCCATTCATTACCTTGTGTTGCTAAGAGGATATATGTGTAATATATTTTTTGACTAAAATGGCGAGATTTAATACGTCCTCTTAGCAACACAGTCTCATGTGAGGACAATTCTGGTATGTTAGTAACTTCTAAATCAGTTGATATCTCCACCACGAATGATCCATGTTGTCTCAAATGTTCGCCATAATACGATCTCGCTTGTTTTATTTGGTAGATACCCAGAGCAAATAGTGTGAGATCACTCATGGTCATTCGTGGGAAGATACTTAATTGCTCATTTTCTTCATTTATTCTGTAAAAATGGGCCCGCCGACGGTTAACATTATTTAAGATTATATATTCTGCTAAATAATTAGGCAACAAAATTCTGGTTTTTGCTCTGTCCAAAATTATTTGAGCATCTGGCCGGTTCACAAGCACTTTATGGAAAGCATTTATTATTGCGGCACTAATCCTAAAGTCGTCCATTAGATGCCTTGAAGCCACATTAAAATATTCATTACGTAATAATCTAAAGTCTCGTTTAAATCTGCCATTTACCACTTCAACTACCCATCTACATAACGTCACACATCTTGATTTGTTTGCTATAAGGGTGGATAATTGGTTTTCTCCTTCTTCTAATGTTTCTGGCTTATACACTGCATAATTTAGTGATTCCAGCAGAGGCAGAGCATCACGAAAGCCCCGGTCTAAAATGAAAATATCTTGAGGTCTGAAAAAGTTTCTTAATTCCGCATTTTCATCTTGGAAAAGGGCTTTCGTGATGTCTGCATCTGATGTTGTTGCTGGATATGGCCCCAAAGCATCTATTATATATCCGTCAGTAGCGACAATTAAAAATGGTTTAACCAAGTTTCTATACTTGTGTATACTGTAAGTTTTTTTTTGAAAGAGATAATTAGACGACTTTTGGACGTATATATATGTACTATCACAGATGACAATTGGTTTTCTCTCTGCACTAGGATTTCCGAATAACCCTTCGGGTATCAAAAGATTTCGATTTATAAGGTCACCTCTACTTATGTGGTTAATACCTAAATGTAACGGTACAAAGTCATTTTTTAAAGCTTCTCTAGCTTTTTTTAATAATATTGTCACTAGAGCTTTACTTATTTGAAACAGAGAAGCTATTCTGTCGTGTGACTCCCCTGTTCGAGACTTAATTAGGTAAAGCCCTAGTGCCAAATGTGGACGCTTACATGATTCTTGTAAACTAGGTATTTGTCTTAATATTGATTCATAATTGGATTTCGTGACTCCAGTCCAAAAATGAAAAATATTGTCGTGAACCAATCTATAATTTTTAAAGTTAATTGGTATTCCACTGGCATCCTCTGCCTCTGTAGATAGTCTCAGTAAAGATTGCACTTCATTTTTAGTAAAGGAGTCACTTAATTCGAATTGGTCTAAAATGTCCCAGTCATATACTGTGCTATGCATTTGACAGATCTTTGCATCTTCTGTTACAAACACTTTTTTCGATTGGAGGATTCTCTTCTTTAAACATAGAGGCACATTCAATCGTTCTGGTTCTGTGCAACCTGGTACAAAGCAGTGTGCACTTGAATGTGTCGTATGAGTGAACTCATCTAATTGCATAGTTGTTTCTGGTACTGCGATAATATTGGGGTTCTCTCGTAACTCCTGGACCATTCTCCAGCACCCCATACAAACTAATGCATCCGCTGGAATCTGAAAACACAAAATTATTACCATATCTATCTATACTATTATAAAACACTGAAGATATTTTCGAAAAACTAATAGGGATCGACTATTTAGTGGATTCTGAGCTAAAAACGATATTTTTGTCACCCGTATATTAGAACGAAGATATGGCCCATAGTGTAACAAGGCAATTATATAAAAAGAATTTTGATAAATGAAACTACTTACTTCTCTTGAAAACATTCTTTCTGAGATTATATTTCTCTCAGGACCATCTCCCAGAATATGTGTCCGTCTGTGAAGCAAAGATGATCTGCACCACACGCAAACATTTCTATTATACGTGATTGCTTCATCCTCGCTCCTATCAACAATTCCTTCCTCTATTTGCCTCACAGCATTGTTTGCAGCTTGTCTGCGAATATTTCGCTGAGCAGCAACCCAACAAGCATAGCAAACACGTCCATTATTAGGTATCTGTTAACAAAGAAATCATAAAATGTAAAGTAATTTTTTTAAATTAGATCACTCACTTGTATTTCTTGATAATAAAACTATGAAAAGATACCTGTCTTGGACTAATTCTTCTCGCGATTTCATTTCTTTCGGGACCTTCTGACAATGCATGTGATCTTCTCTGAATTAAAGACCTTCTGCACCATACACAGGCATTTGAGTCCTGTGATGCCAAAATTCTAGGAGGCCTGGGATTTGGACCCTCATTTTGACTAACGAGGCCACTAAAGTAGACCCAGCATGCATAACATACTAATCCTCCTTCAGGAATCTACAAAAAAGATTGTAATTCAAATCAGTAATTCATAAAAAAATCTTCACTTTAATTATTACTTCAACATGAATTTGTATTATGTATTAAAAGTTAATCAATACCTGTCTAGGATAAATTCTAGCAGCAATAAGTTCTCTCTGAGGTCCTTCTGAGATAGAACGTGTTCGTCTTTGAAACAATGCTGATCTGCACCAAACGCAAACATGTTCTCGGTGGCTAGAAGCTTCATTTTCAGTTGATGACATTCCTACTTCTAGTATTGCGAAACATGGATGACAAACTATGCCATCAGTGTCAACCTAAAATACAAAAGTTTGTTTTAAACTAATATAAAATAAAAAAATTAAATAAAAATTAATAAATATTATTATTAATATTATATATTATTATTAATTAGTAAATATTTGAGATCAATTCCATTACTGTCATAGATAATTGAGTTGGTTCGGAATCTATTTCCTATATTTATTTTGTCTTCTTGTGAAGAATGTGTTAGGTTCTAATTATTAGGAAAATAAAAATGTAACAAAAATAGTTTTACATAAATACTACATGCAATAACAACTAACCTCATGTCCAACATGTTGTTCCAAGATCATTAGTAATTCTATCCCCAGATTAGATGCGAGATAATGGTTTTCCGAACACACATCTATCTGTCCATCACACATCACACAAAAAGAAGACATTGTTTGTTGGCTGAAATAGATATTTTATTTAGTTTATTGTATTTTACTTTGATTATAGTTATTTCAATAGAGCACTGTAAATATTTGAGATCAATTCCATTACTGTCATAGATAATTGAGTTGGTTCGGAATCTATTTCCTCGAAAAGAAGTGTTTAAAGCATTTTATTAATTCTCTGGTAAATGCCTAATTAAAATTCGAAAAACTCACCTGAAAACAACGAATGTAGTAGCAACAATGCAATGGTATCAACAGTAGCAGGGTCAAATGCAAATCGAAGTCCGGGATAGCAGGCAGAAGTCAACAAGTGAGGCAGCAAACGGAAGTCCAAGATAGCAGGCAGAAGTCAACAAGTGAGGCAGTAAACGGTAGCAGGTAATCGGTCCAAATCAGAATTTAAAAACAGCACAGCACAAAAACACAACGACTCAGAATCCACGTAAAAACGGAATGAAAACAAAACACCGGTTTTTTTTAAATCATGGTGACAGTTGCACTTTTAATTACGTTCTTTACAGCTTTGGACACTTGTGTTTAATCTCAGAAAGACATCTCAAGTTGCCAGGTTATTAAAAATTATGTTTCATTTTTTTATTCTTACGCAAAAATGGTAAAGCATATCGGAATATTAAATATATCAACTAAATACATGTATTTTATACTATTTTTTGAGTAGGTGTACATGGTCCTGGCAAAAAATTAAACATCTCCTTTAATTTGAAGGAAAAAAAACAGTTTTTCTTATGGATCGGGGCGCAAACGCTCCGTATGAGATTTATTGTTTAGCGGTGCGTCGCCTTAATATAATCTTAGGTTCACTTGCCTATCTTCCATTTGTCTGATTATTATTACGAACTAGCGGCCGCTCGCGGTTTCACCCGCGTGGTTCCCGTTTCCGTAGGAATATCGGGATAAAAAATATCCTATGTTTTAATCCAGGTTATAAACTATCTGTATGCCGAATTTCATCCAATTCCATCCATTCGTTGCAGCGTGAAGAAACAACAAATATACACACATACATACACACAGACTTTCGCATTTATAATATTAGTGTGATGTTACATAAAAGTTAAGCAACATTGGTAATAATAAGAAGAAATAATAATCAAAACGCAATTTGTTAAAGATCCCGATAAATAAATGTGATTCCAGACTTTTTTTAATTGAATTTAAAGTGAAAACAAAATAGTTACTATTCTTTTTATGGATAGTCAAGTTGCCGATGCAGCTAAACGAGCGATCTCAACATTCAATCCATTCCGTAATTGGGACTTGCGCAATAAAATTGTTCCATTTCTCCGCCAGTCCTCTTCTACGCTTCGTGCCTCCATTCTATAAATAAAATGAAACCTGATTGATTCGGGCCCAAAGTGTGTTTGATAAAAGTTTACAGATCTAAAAAAATATTCAGTTACAGTCGCTAGCAATTGTATCCGTGTGCTACAAAGGGACAAAGACTCGGATCGACTTAGAAAAGTACAATGGAACTATTATTAGCAAACGCACGTACACAATGGTCACTGCTTTCTAAAGGAAAATGTCGGGGGAAAAGTGAAAAACAGAACTACAAACTATTCGGAAGAAGAAGAAAGGAAAACTTTTAGAAAGGAATGTACAAGTGCCAGTTGCTTAGACTTTGACATGGCAAATTTACGCTACAGAATATTAAGTCTGGATGTTTCGAAATCTCGGAACCATTTGACTTATTATTTCCACATTTATGAATAGAACACAATTTCATTTTCATCAGCCTATATACCAGCCCACTAGTTGATACAGGCCTCTAAAAATATAAACAGACCCAATCCCAGACTTTTAACAACTTATAAATATCTGCTTAAACTCGATCGATATTTTATCTGCACGTGTATAGTAGTTTTTAATAAATCATGTTCATTCAATTAAAGATTTCATAAAACTCAATAAGTGTTGGTAATCTCGTGTAATGGATTGATGAGCGTAACATATAGTTGTGTTCCTATAAGCATAATATTTCAATGTTGCAATGCAATCTTAAATAACCAATTTGGATGGAACAATATCAGAATTTACTAGCGATGAAACAAATTCACTTTGTGGATACGTTCGCTCGTTTTATTGGCTTCGTTGTAGCTCATACCTCTGCTACATTGTATGCTCCGACCTAACTGGGTTTACTGGATCCATCGTTCCCACAACTGATTCTGTCCAATGCTCTTGGGTTTCTCTACAGCTTTATAATTCGTTTTGTACAGTGAGGAGAGTCTTAAAATGTAGTGATTTATATTTACTGAGTACGCTTTCAAACACTACTTTACCGTGACGGTAAGCAGCCTCCGTTGGCCACTCTTTAAGTTTTATTATTCGTTTCGTATAGTGAAGAGAGACTCCAAATGTTGTTTTTTTTAACTGAGTCCGCTATCAAGCGCTATTTCTTTCTGATGGCGAGAAACCCGCGGCGTCCGCTCACCGCTTTATAATGTGAAGAGAGTCTTAAAATGTTGTGATATTTTTTAATGACTCCTCAAACAAGCAATTGTTTTTACCACTTTCTTACTGAGTCCGCAAACAAATACAATTTTCGCGTGATGATAAGCGGCCACCGCATCCTCTTGACGATTTCAACCCAATGAATATAACTCACGAGTTCTGATTCTGGTGACTTAGTACCTATACCGCTAGGGTCACATTTTTTTCTCGGTGTCTTACGTTTTAAACAGTAACTAAACAGATAACTATACAAGACGGTGCTGTTTGGCAACAGAAATAGATATGAGGTACCTACACAATGAGGTACATTTTGTATACCGCAAAAATTATAAGATGCCCACAAATTTTGCTGGTTTATCATATTTATGCAACAGAATACAAGTCATACAAGACTGCTGGTTAGCGACAAAAATAGATATGAGGTATATACTTACAAAGGAGACGGAATAAAAATCCCCTAAGTAGCAGCTGGCATAATGAGACTTGTAATCGATAAAGCCTTTTAAACGTAATGTCCTTACGTTATTATTTAAATTCTAAAGCTAGCCCATTTTTTCATATTTAATTTTCAAAATACTCTTAATTGCGTTAGAGAACGCAGCTATTCTTGAAGATAGCGTTTGAAGATGAGAGCATACCCGATTTAAAAAGTATTTGACTGTCAATTATTGTTATTGTCAAATTGACAATGTCAATGCATGACATAACAATTTGTTAGAGATGATCCAAATATATCCATATTACTGAGTTGAGTATCGATTCATTACCAAACCGACAAGCGGTGACATAATATTAATTCGCAAAAAAAAAATTTATGCTCTTAACTTAGTTTTAATAACTCAATAAAATCAATAATATTAAGGCGTTGTTTTTAATCTCGTAACGAATTATCGAATGAAATACAAAACTGTTGCAAATATAAAACATTGATATAATTGCCTGCGATACATATCGATACTGTATAACAAATCGACACAATGTTACTGATTGACTCTATCTCTTCTCTACGGCTTGTGCTAGTGCTGCCATAAAACTTAAACAACATGATGGCCAAGTAAAAAATGAAAAAACATTTAGTTTTCAATAATTAATTATGAAAAATTGGCTAGACTAAGATTTTTTTTTCAACTGATACGAGTTCTACATATTGCATTCTCCCGATTTTCATTCATTTTGGTCCAGCTGCATTTTAGTGAAGACTTTCTATGGTAATCTAGACCGTCTCCTTTTCTATCTTACAAAAAAAATCGTTAAGATAAGCTGCCGTTGAGTGCCAATATACTATCACTCGAGCTCGCTCACGTCATTGCATTGGCACCATGCTATCCGAATAATACTATGAGTACCTATGTCCTTTAATTACAATTGATTTCCTTTAGTTAATAAATGGTGTAGACGCTACTGATGGTACTTCATCTGATTTGATCTTGTATTAGAAGTAAAACATTAACCTCTTGTCCATGTATTGTAACAACGTACTTTTTTAGCCTTAGTCTACATTTTATTTTAAGCATAGGTTTATACAGGGTGTCCCAAAAACGGCACGCCAGGCTGACACTGGAGATAGCTTAGCTATAAACCTATCAGATAAAAAAAATAAACAAAAAAAAATAAATAAAAAAAAAATAAAAAAAATAAAAGAGAACTAAAAGTGGAGTTATGAGAAAAGAAAAAAGTGGCATTTTCTCCAAAATTAAAAGACTTTTACTAGAGTCATGTTATTTTTATCTCATTGGTTTAAAACGAATTAAAAGTGGAGTTTTTAGAACATAAAATTATAATTTATGTTCAAAAATATAATTTTTAAACGCCCCTGTGCCTGCGGTCGTCGTTAGAACTTCGGTCTCAGACTAAGCTCCTGACTTCAAATTCCTAGGGGATGATACATAACTGATAACTAATAATTTTATTGCTATTGAACTCGATGTGGTTGTTATGGATTATTGAATAAATAACAAAAATAACTGAAAAGTAATAGGAGAGTATTCTGTTTAACAAAAACGCACACAAGTGATGTCTAAAAGAATATACCTGCTAGCAAAGAAAAGAGAGAATGGAAACATATGAGGGAAAGTTAGCGAAAGTTAAGAGTGTTCTTTGGCGTAACTACCCTTAATAGATTTATCCATTAGCGAGTTCAGGCGGAGTCACAGACAATTTGGACGATGAGACGACTTGAACAAAGTTAAAGGTGCAATAAATTTAACTAGCCACGAACTGCCTTAGCACTCGTAATCTAAAGTAACGAAGCATTTCTTTCTATGAAACAAAACTTTTAGAAGATCGTACCATAGACATAAAGATATGAACTGTGGTTCCCTAAGCAGCTGTAAAGTAAATACGGGTAAATACAGTGAGAGTTAAAACCAGTATTCGACACAATTTTCATCGCTTAAAATAACATAGATTGTCATTTTGAAATTTTATATTTTATTGTAATATTAATAGTATACTTTGTTGTGAAATGTAGGTTAGTATTACAAAATTTATAAATAGATGTTAATATTTCATATTATGTCTTAATACTTCCGCCTTTTACAAGGTACACAATACTCGTAGGTTCAAACATAGGAATATAAATTAAATTAAATTAGGTAATATAAAAGTACAAAATATGAGATTACAAAACACAAATGTTAAAAAATTTCCACGAGCAGTATTTGAACCTGCACCCTTCTAACATACCGGGTCAGGTGCTCTCCCAATTGAGCTATCGTGATTCTTCTAACCAGCCCGCCGAAATTATTCAACACCTTTTACTTTTTTTTTTTACTTTGTAAGCCAAAGCGCCCATTCAATGTCAACAACTACCGTCATTGACATCCGATCATAATATTTTTCAAATACTAAAGATCAGTTAAGAAGTAGGCAAGCTATTTATAAAATGTTCTTGTTTTGTTTATATAATTTTTAACGCAAATTTCGCAATGCGTTAAAAATTATATAAACAAAACAAAAACATTTTATAAAATATGAGATGTTAATTTTACAAATAAATCTACTAGATGTCCAAATGATTAGGGTACTAATGCCAAAATATAAAAATAGTTATTAGGTATAAATCAAGAATCAATATTAATAAAAAAACAGGATGACAGCTAGGACGCAGCTAGGCTGTATTCGATCGTAAAAACTAAAATCAGTTGCCAATATTTTTGATGATTAAAGGAAAAAAATGTCAATTACTGGTAAGTTCCTGTCGAACATTGGAGCCACCACCATAGCTGTTCATTTCTAGAATTCTGATCGGCCGATACTTAAATAAAATAAATAAATAAATGTTTCCCACACTCACTTTCCCCTGTGTGGTGCCGGGGATAAAGAATTGCACCACCCCATCTCTTCCCGTGGGTGTGGTAGAAGCCGACTAAGGGACCATTCCAGAGGATGGGCAGCAGCATCTCTCTGAGATTAAGTCTCAACTTACTGCGATCGCCAACCCGCCTGCCAAGCGTGGCGATTACGGCAAATACCCCTCATACCCTTGGGGGAGGCCTTTGTCCAGCAGTGGACGTCTTTTGGCTGAAATGATGATGATGATGATGACACTCACTTTATCTAGCCCCAAGAAAAGCTTCCTTGAGAAACTCGAGAAATGGTTAACTAGACAACGGATAAACATACTTAATATACTTAAATACATACTTTTTTTATGTTAAAAGGAGGCAAACGAGCAGGCGGGTCACCTGATGGAAAGTAATCACCGCCGCCCATGGACACCGCAAAACCAAAGTAATCGCAGATGCGTTGCCAACCCTGAGGAATGAGTTGGATCTTGAGGAGGGAGTAGGAAATGGGAGGGGGGAACGGTGAGAGATGGGCCTCCGGTACTTTCACTCACCGGACGAAACACAACAGCAACGAGTGCCATTGTTTTACGCCGATATTATTATTATACATAGAAAACACCCAAACCCGAAACAATTAAGAAAAACCGGTATTTCTAAATTGATCCGACCGGGATCGAACCCGGGACCTCAGAGATGGCGACACCATGAAAACCGGTGTGCAAGCCACTCGACCAAGGAGGTCGTCTCAACTTGGCTTATAGGAATGAATAAATAAGAAAAATATTTCAATAAGATTAGTTCAGATAGCCGCTTCGATTTTTTGTACCAATGCAGGACATGGCAAAACTACTTAACTTCTAAATAAATGCAGCTGAATTTGTTAGTCTACTTTTGTTTTTCTTAAATAAATTCTCTGTTTTTAAATGTGGTAGCTTGTTATTAGCTCATTAATTCATGTCAAGAAATATTGTGAACGAAGCTGTAAGCTCCCCAATTAAAATAAAATATATTTCTAGTAAAATAAAATGAATTCTGCATTCTGTGCTTATGTAATGTTACAGTCGGTTCGTCTCTTTCTAGAGATGGTATTTCGCTATAGCCGAACAACTCGCGTTGGTCAAACGTGGCGGGTTATACCCTATCTCACCTTCATGTGGCACAGCCTGAACCCAGCAGTGGGACCTTCATAGGTCGTTGAGAAGAAGTATTTCAAAAACAAAAATACAGCTTCAGTCTGCACAAAGAACATGGCAACAGTCCGAACAATGTTGTTGTTTTAAAAATAAACACGCTACTAGAAGTGGCCTCGAAGCAAACCCAGCTCAGATAGTGCAATAACTTATTAGTCGGTATTGTTGATCAATAGATTCTGATATTGTTTTAGTGTAATACCATGGAATATTATTAGTCCATAGTAATACTAATAATAGTGCTCTCACACGGCAGTCGCATACTGTTGTAAAACAATTGTTTAATAACATAGTATTATAACAAAACATTTCGTAAAATTAGAAGTATTCATTACTGAACTCAATTCAGATACTGTGATTAATACTTATATATAAACAATACTGTTGGTAAATAGATATTGTTTTAATATTTTTATTAATGGTGCTCCCATACATCAGTCACGTAATGTGTGTAAATAATTTGTTTAATACCATTTTAACACAAATAATTGGGCAAATTAAGAATAATTATAATGTATGAGCGCTTTGCCGTACCACTCGGCCACTTTAGGCAATTATTTGAGGTAGTTTCTTAATAACACTGTGGAGGAGGCATTACAATAAAAAGGCGATATGCAATCCAGATCTAGAATAATGCTAATAAAAAATATTCTTCAGTATATTCGAAGGTAAAGGAAATATATTAAGTGGTTCAATCGGAAGCAACTAAAGCTGCGTCTCCCTTGTGTTTTCGACTTCCGATAAATGCAATATGGCTGCCGGTGGATTTGCGGCTTTGATACTTCGCTTGACCTAGAACGGGTAGCATCCCTTTGTGTCTATTCTCGTATACTACGACTGATGACGAATATGAAGGAGAGTTTTTGAAATATATTTTATATACATACAGAAAATATAATCTCCTAATATAATTTATATATTTCCCTAACAACAATTCATTCGTTCTTCACCTGCTCCTGTCTGTATTGATCAAACTTTTTTAATAGCGTTAAACCTTTAAGGTTTTGCTACGAGGACAAAGTTATTACGAATATCTGTGCCTACTGTTTATGAAATGTATGTAAATGTATTATAAAATGTAGTCACTGTTATGGCTTTGGTATATCATTAATAGTTCTTTAGTCGTAGATACGACTTACTTCTACAAAATATATTTGTGTATTGCATGTTAACAATGTTATTTGTAACTAACTCTGTAGCTTGTATTAAGCTTGTTCCGATAAATGTTAGCGCCTAGATAATACGGCAACATCCTTTCGAGACTATTTCTGTAGCGCGTATTTAGCTATTTCCGATAAAAGTAACCGCTTACATAGTATGGCAGCGCATAGTAGCTTGCTCTTCTTAATAGAGCGGTAAAAATCTTTGAAACTATCTTTGTAACTTGTATTTAGCTTGTTTCGATAAACGTAAGCGCCTGACCTAGAGCGAGGAACAGCCTTTTGAGACTATTTCTGTTGATCGTATTTAGCTCGATCCAATCAATTTAAGCTCTTACATAATAGGTACTACAGCCAGCTACAGCAAACGGTTGCTTGCTCCTCTTGACCTAGGTAAAAGTCTCTAGAACAAGATCTGTAGCTTGTAGTTAGCTCGTTCCGTAATATGAAAGCGTCTGGCTATTACTCTAATAATATCTCTTTTTAATAAAAAGTAATCGCCTACATAATACAGCAGCGCGTAGTAGCTTGGTCTTCTTGACCTAGATCAGTATAAATTTTTGGAACTAATTCTGTAGTTTGTATTAAGCTTGTTCCGACAAATGTAAGCACCTATATCATACTATAAGTACCCAACAGTGGACGGCTGGTAGTTCCTCTTGACGTAGACCGAGAAAAGTCTTTGTAACTAGCTCTACAGCCCGTAATAAGCTTGTCTCGATAAATGTAAGCGTCTAGATAATACGGCAGCTGACGGTCGCTTGCTCCTCTTGACCTAGAGCGGGCAACAGCCTTTCGAGACTATTTCTGTAGCTCGCTGATGATGCGGATAGCTGCGCACTGTTGTTGACGGAATGATATATTTTTAAAACGTTCTAATTATTAACGACCGGCTTCTGAGCATGTCTTGTGGAGTTGGGGCTGCATAGGATGTTTCTTTCAACGGTTTATATGTAGACTGTACACAAAAACAATGAAAAATGTAAAATTGTTTCATTTCAATAACGTAACAATCGCCCACTGACAAATCTAAGAGTGTAAGTGAGCCTAGCAGTACGGTATACGAGTCATCATCATCATCATCAGCTCATTTTATGCCCACTGCTGGGCACGAGGCCATAAACCACCACGTGGGCTTGGGCCCAGTACGGGTTGGTGATTGTTAACGACTGCTAATGCAGCCGGGACCAACGGCTGTACGTGCCTTCTGAAGCACGGAGAAGCTCAAGACCATTCATTTTTGGTCACCCATCCGATGACCAGCCTTTGCGAAAGTAGCTTAACCTCGGCACTCGCAGACCGGGCGCGTTAACCACTGCGCCATCGAGCTCCTCAGATATACGAGTAGAAAAGGAAAAAATAAAAACGTAACAGTTCTAAAGGTCTACTTGAAATGAAACACAGTTATTGTGACAAGGTACCTATAGAAGACGAGAGTTTTACTCAATTTTTTATTCGTCTTTCAATCTTGTTCAATGAAAGTGATTCAAAACTGAATCACTAATGGACCGTTATAATGAACTTTCAGTGTTACGATTCGGGTATTTTTTACCATAAGTATTAATCTATAGAATAGAAATCAATTCAAATGAGAAAATGTGCTCGAGTTTGAAGTAAGCACTTTTCTAGTCCGAAATTAATTGAAAAGAAAATGCAAACTTTTGGGCCAATTTATTTTTCTCTGCCAATAAATGCGAGGATAAAGATTTTCATGATTGATTACGTTGGCCCGATGCTAATAAATCATTTGAGCCTTAATTGTGATTTTTGTAGGCTCACCGAAGGAATCGCTTCCCCCTTCCTCACAATCAGTCATATTTGACGTTAAGTATCTTGTAATTTGAGGAGTGAGTAAGCTAATCATTGTTTTTATTACCTTTCTGGGAGACGCGGTATTTAATGAGTTTTCTTTTGTTTTTTATCAAAATGGCAGACAATGTCCTGAATGAAAGAAGCGTCTTGTCGGAAGCCGAACGTATGCTTGGGTTGAGAAATGTGGTTCTACTACTGACGTGAACGAAGAAATCATGTCCTTTATTTAAACCAAGTCCATGCATTCTGCATACGCCCAAAAGGGACCCAAGTTATTTGGGATTCGACACCTTTCCTTCTTCACCAAGCAGGCCTTAGTGCGAGGGTTGAGACGCAGGGGAATACCCATTAATACCTGGGGGTCTGCAATCTAAAACTAGGCTGCGAGTGGCGGGCTGTAGGTAATCGCCTTGCGATTGCGACACGTCTACAGTTCGCCATGGCTCTCTCGATAGACCCGTCTTGAGGTAAGCCTAAAGGCTCCATGAAAGCTAAGCTGAGCTGTGTGGAATTCAACCAGTAGACTCCCTTTATTTTAACGGATCTTCTCAGCTCTGCTTCAGTGTTGGTTTATTTCCACCAAATTTTGTTATTTTATAGTAAAATTTATTCACAATGCAAAAATTATAATAATAAAAATGTTAATAGAAAGTTTAAAAAAATCCACCGCACTACGGTTTGCACCGCATCGCACTCGTTTGTATATTATTATACTTATGTTAATAATTCTCGACATGTGTAGAACAAAGTAAACCTAAAAAAAGATTAATACATAGTCACTAACATTTTTAGTGCACATAATTATCTTATGTTCCAATTTATACCACAACTATATTTTAAATTGCAATGTGTTAGTGCTTGAAAATAAAAAAATAAAAATAAATCAATATAGTTACTAGTTTAAATACGTCATCTTAGTTCCGGAAATCAAAAAGTAAGTACAATAATAAAAAATTAAAACGACATCTTATTTTTATTGTTCAACACAGACCATAAATCATACAGATCAAACACCTACATCCACACATAAATACCTAAATCCACACAGAAGCATCACGAAGAATAAAGACCAAAACGTACTTTGAGATATCAATTGTTTTGGTTTCCCTATCGGATATTTTATCATTGGAGGGTGTAGCAAACATCCGATACGCGGCATCTATTTCTGTTCCGAGCAAATACGCGGAGCCGACGAAAAATTCCACTGTACAGCGTTCCTTGCATATTTGCGGTTTACTTCATTGATAAACAAATATAGGGACAACGTCACGTACGTGGTGCTGATCCCGAGCTGAATAGCACTTTAAAGACCACGTGTTAAGAGGCAATTTTGTGAGTTTCGTTTTCTATCTAATACTACAGAATCTTACACGAATATTATGAAGTTTATTTATTTATATCTAAAACGGGGAAGCACGTTTTACTCAGCGATGGTAAGTGACGATAAGGCCCAGATAGAAACAAACTTCACAATAAATTCTGAACTGGCTTAATTTTTTTTTACTTTGTAAAGGACGGAATAATGCTACTAACGTTTATGTTATCTAAACTGATTTCGATGAGATGGTGGCAAACTTGTCAAACTAGTTTTGACTAAGCCTTACCATTTTATTGTATGATCATCGTATATCGCCTGATGTATTTGACTCATTCTTAGTTAAATTATAAATGCCAAAATGAGTAAAGCTATTGGTTGAAATGATTTTTGCACACATAAAGTTAGAGGACCCGAGAATTATTATTTTTATCTTGGACAAGTACAATGCGTGAGTGAGGGTTACGCGACCAAGACCAGTGACAGGCCGAATCCCACGCGTCTTAAGCCGCTGGCGAAAGCTAATAAACTATTATAAACATGTAAATTTTACGGGCGGCGGACATTAACGCCGCCGACATTACACGAATAAAACGTTTACGTTCAATGCTTATTAGTGAAAACATATTTCTCGGGCAACCCTACGCTCGCAAAGGAAGCCGTTAGCACAGAAATTTATGGCGACAATGAAAACATTTCTTTCTCATTGTAACCTTTTATTATAACAGTGGAAAACACGCCACTTTTTGCTCTGTTAAAGCGGCCATCTTTGTTTCTTCTAATTGATGTGCTTTTGTTTTTCACCGTGCTCGAAGTTTGTTACACATGTATTCATCATAAGCTTACAATAGCCCCTGGAGGTGTATTGTGTTTCTGCCTCCTGTTTTTAAGTGTCTGGATAGTGGGGTGGTACCTGGTAACGGTATAGTTTTTAAATTTTAAGAAGACGCTAAGCGAGTTGGCGAGTCACATGAGGAGAAGTCTTCACCGCTTATTGACATTAGAAGCATTCTTGACTGAGATGCAATTGATGACTAAGCATAAGATTAGAAGGGTCGTTTTAATATAAAAGAAAGGGAAAATGAAACTCCTTCAGCGCATTGCTGATTATTAGTAAATTTCAGTTGTAGAGTTGCAAAGCGATGGCGTCGTGAATTTCATAACCGTTCAGATATTGCCTCAATTTATAATAAAGAAAATTTTTAAACACCTACATAACTTTGACACGAAAACAAATTGATTCATCACCTAAAAATCACCGCATGCGCTATAAATACCTACCCAGTGAAAATTTCACGTTAATAAATTTATATTTCCCGTCGAAGGCTGTCGTCGCTCGTGTTGTTTTACCGCCATCCGGCACTGGAATCTCGCCTTCACAAAACAAAAACAATCCGCGAGGAACGGAAACGCCGCATAAAATATGCAATAGCTCAGCCTTTGACTCGTCTACAGTTTAACGTCGACGTTGTGTTAAAATATTGTTAAATGAATACCGGCGGCGATTAGAATTCGCGCTGTAGGTAAAGGGTTAAGTGATACTAGCACAAACTTCTGTCGAAATCTCAGAACAATAACTATAGCTTTAGTTATTATCCTGAGGTCGAAATTATAATGTTAACGTCAATATTATGAAATTGCACTTTGCAGGCGACTTTATCCGCGTTGATTTTATTATTTTCTCTTATTTCATTTATTTTTTTTAACAATATATAGTCTCGATTACTAGCAAGGACGTATCATTTTATCAGTAAAATATTTTTTTTGTATTTGATCAGTATTTCCAGAGATTACCCTCCTCAGCTCGATGGCGCAGTGGTTAACACGCCCGGTTTGGGAGTGCTTAACGTTAGCAACTTTCGCAAAGGCCGGTAATTGGATGGGTGACCAAAAATGTATCATCTCGAGCTCCTCCGTGCTTCGGAGGGCACGTAAAGCCGTTGGTCCCGGCTGCATTAGCAGTCTTTAACAACCACCAACCCGCACTGGGCCTTTATGGCCCGTTCTCCCTATCCATCCATAGGGAAGGCTCGTGCCCCAGCAGTGGGGACATAAAATGAGCTGATGATGACCCTCCTCAAACAAAGCCACAAACTTCACATATATCTTATATATTCATAGCGCAAGCCGATTTTTGTCCCAGTGATTATGGGACGATAGCTGCACATAAAAAATCGGTTATGGTCTCATTTTGAAGAGCTCCAGCTGTAGATGTGCAGAATAATAAAGAAACCTGTCTTAGGTTTCGAAATTCCTAAAAAATCTGTTGAATACACGCGAAGTCTTGCGGGTGACCCACTAGTCTTATTAATAGTATAGACACAGTTTATGAAAGAGTATTATGATGACATCTGTGAATCGGTAGTTATATTTACGGACTTTGTGGCGCTGTATTAACTACCAATATCCATATTAACACTAACAAGATTAGTCAGCGTAAAAATATTAGCGTTTGTGTTAGTTAGCACAAACAGCTATATACACTGGATTATTTATTTATTTATTTTATTTTAAAATGTTTGCAACATATACCTATTACATGGCGGACTTAATGCCTGAGGCATTCTCTACCAGTCAACCATAGGGTGGTGCAGAAATAACAAGATAGGTGCAATTGGGTGAAGACAACAATTTAGAAATAAAAATAATATATTATAAAACGCACAGTATATACCTACTTATATACAATTTATATAAATATACTTATATAAACTAATATAATGTATATTATTACATAAACTACTTTTACAAATATAGAACAAAAATAAACGTATAATACACTTTTTATTTCCCTGTGTGGTGCCGGGGATAAAGAATTGCACCACCCCATCTCTTCCCGTGGGTGTCGTAAAAGCCGACTAAGGGACTATTCCAGAGAATGGGCAGCAGCATCTTTCTGAGGTTACCCTCAACCTATTGCGATCGCCAACCTGCCTGCCAAGCGTGGCGATTACGGCAAATACCCCTCATATCAGGCCTTGGGGGAGGCCTTTGTCCAGCAGTGGACGTCTTTTGGCTGAGATGACGATGATGACATAATTTATAAATAGGACGTTGCTGAGATGATTCTGCCAAGGTTTTATCAAAAAGAGCATACGGACTTTCTTTTTAAAAGCGTCACGACTCGTAGCGCTGGTTTTTGAATATGAACGTTACCTACAAAATATATAATGAATGATGCTAAATAATACTTTATGTCAAATACCTAGTATTTTTTGTGATAATTTTTAGAAACATATTGTAATTTTTTGTATTATTTGCAATTTGTTTATTTGGCTGATAAGTTAGTTTAATTTATTTAGATTGTAAGTAAAAAGTTGTTTATTTAGGTTCCATAAAGGCAGAAAGCGCTTGAGCTCGCGATAATTTATATTTTAGGCTAAGTATTAGTAACATTTTAGAACCTTAACTAAATATTGTAATGCGTTTCTTCATAAAAAATACATAACCTCTTCCACCTCTTCCTATCCTCTTCCTTTTCAGACATTTTAATGAAAGCTTAAGTTTATGTGCCGACCATAAGTATTTGTTTTCGAGTTTAGGATGGGTGTGTTATGTAATTAAGAGTTCATATTTAATTTCTAAAGTTTTCTATACACGTGAAATTAAATGTTTTAAAATGAAACAACTTTTACGGATCTACTCGCGTTTATTTTATACATTACTTATTTAATGATTATCCTGACGTTTTGAACCCTTTGCAGGGTCCATGGTCACAGGGAGACCACGGACCCTGCAAAGGGTTAAATAAGTACTGTGTAAAATAAACGCGAGTAGATCCGTAAAAGTTGTTTCATTTCAATGTGTAGTGTTACGCGTAAACTTTAGAAAACAATATTAAATGTTTTACATGAATTGACTCGCCTCAGTGTGCTTGTTACCAGTTACACAGAGTTGGCAAAGGGTTCTTAACAGCAGGATAAAATAATTACCTACGTTAAATAAACGCGAGTAGGTGGACCCATTTTAATTGTTTCATATGAATTGTTGATCTGCAAAGTATCGTTTTTATTCAACTAAGCCGGCGAATGAGCTTAGTTGGACCTAGTCGTGCCGTAAAATTTGTAAGCGTCAAACAAACTATTACTACACAAATACTATCAAACGGTTTTCAACAAATTATTGGACTATATCCTCACAAATAATTAGTCTTGGGTTTAAGTTTCAATAAGTTTTAAAGTAAAATAAATTGATTTTTGTATTCATTCAGTTTGTTATTTATCATAGTTATCAACAAAAAGTAGAGTTATGTTATCAATGTCAGTGTGTAGTGTGACCATGAGAGAGTTCTTTGAGTTTCTTCATTTTGGGTGGGATTGGGAACGGTACTTTTTAATTTGGTAAAAAACTTTAAAAAAATATGATCTATGTGTTACAAAAAAAAAAAATTCGATATAAGCACATATTATAGGCATGCTTCATTGCAGCGAAGATAAACTTTGAAGTAAGTTGATTGAAAGGTTATTTATTTTACGCAACGATAAAAACAAATTAGTGCTTGGCTCACTGATCAGAGTGCCTATTGCGAGTTTAAATTACTATTAATAAATAATTTTAATGTTTATCCATTCTTGTTGTTTTTTATTACTACTTGTCATAGTATTTACACACTAAATAAAGTTCATTCCAATCAGAATGGCACAAAATGTAAATACACAAACTTTTTGAATCTTGTGTGGCACCCACAATCCCATACGCAAAAAGCATGAATCGCACGATTTGCAGTCACTTTACTATCTTGGATTATGATTCCGGCACATATACAACCTACCCCTAAATTAACTAATCAAAAAAATTAACCAAGTGATTCGTAGTACTATAAGTCCTGATTTTTATGAATTAGTAAGGGTTACCCTATAGAAAGATAGGTATCACCAGAAGAGTGAGATAGTTACATAATACTTGCTTTTTCAACTAACAGGCCCTCAGAACAATAACTAATGCTATAGAAGGATGGCTAAAATAAAAATCGTGCAACTATGTTTAGTTCCGTTCTATCTTATGGCTAGAAAAGGAGGTTGGACTGCGACAAATGGTTGACACTTAGTTTTTATTTTTTGTATTGTTATGTCAAACGGTCATCAGATAATCGGTGATCAAAAAAAATCTTTGAGTCCTTTTTATAGTCACTCACTACATTACCTCAAATATGACGTCACAAATCTGGTGACACTTTCGAAATAACGAAAGAAAAGGGACAATCGATATAGCTTTCCAATACATCACTTAGGTTCATTAGTTAAAATAGTACGAACTGATGAATGAGTGTTGCTATTTTAGTCCGGTTTCTATAGCTTTAGTTATTATTCTGAGAACAGGCCTCTCCAGTCTCCACAGCTTCATACTTAAAGCGCTACAAAGTCCGTAAATGGAATTACCAATTGTCAGACGTCATATTATTGTCATAAAAATTTTGACATTAGTGCCATATACAAATTTACTTCCTTAGATGAATGATAGGTCTCGCTGCGCGCAGCGAGACCAATCATTCATCTAAGTATACTTCTATATTTTTTTGTGTTTATTTGTAATGGAAAGTGTCCTGCTATGAGCACAAAAAATGCCCTAGCATTTTCCTATATTTTTGACGCTGTAAGAGAGAAAAGAGCTGGACATTTTCTGAATTTCTTGCCAGTTCTTCTCAGTACAAGATCTCCCGCCCAGAGTAGACTTACGAACCGATGGCATAGTGACATTCACAAGAGCTACTTGTAGCCTAAACTGAATAAATGATTTTGAATTTTGAATTTGTTTGAATACATGTATAGGGCATTTATGTTGACACTACTCATAGCTCATGCTCATAACCTTCATATAATGCATGTCACAGATGGTAGACATCCAGATGCATACTTTAAATTATATAGGCTTCGATTAATTTCTGTTCTAGATTCCCGATGAGCGCTTAAAAACCGGTAGGCGACTTTGGGGCCATGGAGCCACAATGACGTTTGTGGCGATGAAACAGAAAACAGAAATTATTAAGTACAAATATTTTTCAACCTTAATTTAATCTTTATTTTTAAGGCTTAAGGTTCACAGCAAGTTGAGGTTTGATGCTATCCAATGTTTTTCAGATTTTGGTGAGTATTCGAAATTTAAATTTAAAGAAGATTTAAAGGTATGAGCAAACAGGAGCACTTCCGAGGGGTTCCTTTTTTTGGTTCCGGATCCTTTATTTAGTAGGAACATTATTGATCGAAAACCAATAAATACAAAGGCATTTAAGTTGATGTTAACCATGAAGATGTCTACTCATAACCTTCATACAATGCATGCCACAGATGGTAGCCATCCAGATGCATCCTATAAGCGATATAGGGCTTTATTTTGTTTGTTACAGAATATTAAAGATATTAGAATAAATATTATTAAAGAGATTATTACCATGTTTTTTGTTGTGTTTGAGTATCCGATATTTCGGCACAGTTGCATGCGCCATGATCACGGATTTACTAAAGTTATTGCGGGTGGATGATTATGATCCTTAGGGCCTGTTTCACAATGTCTGATTAAGACTATACTTGACAGTTAAAGTGAAAGTTTTGTATGGACTATCTGTCAAGTAAACGCTAATGGGAACTACTTGTAGATGGTGGAAGAGGCCCTAAGACTTAGGAGACAGTGGTACGAGTATCGAGCACAAAAAACGACTAAGGAAGAGGGTAGATCATTTGTCTGCTCTTAAGTAAACACCCGCAATAACTTCAGTACATCTGTGATCATGGCGCATGCAACTGTGCCGAAATTTCGGATACTGAAAACACAACAAAAAACATGTTAATAATATTTATTCTAATGTAAGTGACAATGATAGTTTAAAAAGTTATATTAAAGACATGATCTAAATTCACAACTACACTATAATGTTTCAACAGACATAAGCCATTATTGTCATCATATTTGCCTAGAGGTGTCCTACGAACTGAGGCGGAATACAAAACAGGGAAAACGCCGCGCATATAAAATATGCAAGAGACGCCTTCTCTCCCGTGTCTTGTCTAGATTAATTTAGCTATGTGACAACAATGTTTTTAAGTGACATGTACATAAACCATGCATATGACAGAAGTGGAATTGTGAGATGACTGTTAAGTTTCTTCCTACCGAAACAAAATTAACAACAACAAACACTTACCAGCAATAATAGTCATCATCATCATCATCTTAGCTAAAAGACCACTGCTGGACAAAGCTAGGACTCCTCAAGGATCTCCACAACGACCGGTTTGTAATGTGGCATTAACACTTTAATTTTTGTGAACAACATATCAGCTACAGCATCGCATATGTTAGGTCTTATAAATAATGTTACGTAAGAGTTTTTTCGTTGTTGGCTATGAAGCCAACCATAATTTTACACAACATTTACTAACATACCGCCAAAAGATGTGGACTACAAAACAAATACAATGTGGAATAAATAAAATGAACTTAACTAAAACTATTACTAAATTAAAATATGGCGTCAAAAAATTCCTCCGCGTCGCTTTCGACTGGTAATGTACCCAAGAGAAATTACTATGAAGTAAATCTTTATATATATAAATCTTCTGTGCGTGTGTATGTTACTGCACTCCTTATAAATTTGAATCCACGAACAGCACATGCCTAAAATATTGATATTGTGCTGTTCGTGGACTAGGCCTTGCGCTGTTCGCGCATGTGCTATTTGGTCTTGTGCTCTAAGTGGACTACCTCTTCTAAACGGCTGGACCGATTTGCATGAATTTTTCTGTGTATGTGTTTCAAGTGGTATCGAAAATACTTTAGATTTACAATTGGACCCGGTAGGTGGCGCTGCTATAGGGGTCCATCATGGGATACGGGTGTTCTTAAGCGGACGAAAGACGCTTGTTGTCAACGTTTTGTTTGTTATGTTGTCATGGAAACTGTCAAAGCGGTACGAAGTCCGCCGGTCAGCTAGTATTGTGTAAAATTATGAATATCAAAGAGTAACATGAGCAAAGCTAGGTATTGATTAAGCCTTTTTTGGTTCTTGTGAGGGTGACGTGGGTGTATACAACACTACTGTCAAACTTTCTCAAAAGACTTTGAACTCTGTCTGTGGCATATGGCTGAGCATTTATTGAAGTTTAACAGTTTTGGATATTTTGATGTGCAAGCGTCTGTGCTATAGATGCAGGTTCGATCATGATCGTAAAGTTTTTAAAAATCATTTTGAATAAAATTTTGTAAGCATTAAATTGCTTACATTAAGAGAAATAATTGTACTTTTTAAAGTCATAAGTAACGATGGCGTAGCTCATTTAATATGTAAGAGCTACTTCGCACGGCAAAGAGACTAAACAGAATCTGTTTGAGTCCAGATTCATATTAACCTCCTTGAATCATTAATGGAGCTCACTCATGTTAAATCAAGTCGTCTGTCTCTTTCAGCAGAGTGACAAATTAAGGTGCCTGTTAATTGTGTTTTACTCACAAGATAAAAACAAAATTTTTATAAATTGTTATTATTGGAATCCTCAATCATTAAGAAAATGGATTTAATTTTTTTTCGGATGGATAAGCAAGGTTGGAAATATGAAGGCTATAACGACGGCACTCTATTACTGTCTTTATACTGTTCCACTGCTGGGGCAATTTCTATAATTGAGTATTGGTTTAATCACCATGCTTGCCAAATGCGGGTTGGGGATCAATAAATTGGTAAGAAATAATAAAGAGCTCCCTGTGTGGTGCCGGGGTTAAAGAATTGCACCACCCCATCTCTTCCCGTGGGTGTCGTAAAAGCCGACTAAGGGACTATTCCAGAGGATGGGCAGCAGCATCTCTCTGAGGTTACCCTCAACTTACTGCGATCGCCAACCCGCCTGCCAAGCGTGGCGATTACGGCAAATACCCCTCATATCCTTGGGGGAGGCCTTTGTCCAGCAGTGGACGTCTTTGGCTGAGATGATGACGATGAATAAAGAGCTCGAAGGCGCTCTGGTTAACGCGCCCAGTCTGCAAGTGCTAATGTTAAGCAACATTCGCAAAGGCCGGTCATCGGATGGGTGACCATAATGTTTTCATCTCGAGCTCCTCCTTAGCAGTCGTTAACAACCACCAATCACACTGCAACCAAACCGCACTGGGCCTGCGTGTTGGTTCATGGCCCATTCTCCCTATCAATCCATAGGGAAGACTTGTGCCCCAGCAGTGGGGACATAAAATGAGCTGACGTTGATGATGATGATCAATAACCGGGTTTATGTATCACATAATCGCATGTCGTTAAAAACTAAGTAAATAAAAATAGCAATAAGTCGCTCACGTTTAATAACAGTAAAACAGAGTATTTATTCAAGGACTGTTAAAAAATGTATAGTGGTTGCAGCAACATTCCGTTTATAACTGACGCAACATTGCAGCTTGCAGTGGACGTAAACGTACACCCCTTTTTATTATTTATGGTTGTAAAAGTTAAAAATGAGAGAGAACTGCATAGATATGGAAGAAAAAAAAACACAAACAACATTTATAAGCTCGATGTAGCGCAACGGTTTGCGTGTCCAAGTTGCGATATTGTAAGTTAGGCAACTTTCGCAATGTCAAGTCTCTAAATTGAGTCAGAAATATAGTCGTCATAAAAGTATCACAAGTTTCACCTTTGGAAGTCTAATTTAGCTGTTTATCCCGGTTGTCGTCAGAAGATGGCAGTTGTAACCCTTTATCCACCAGTCGGATTTATCTAACAAATATTTAGGAGTTTAATCCGCCTGAGTCGTATATATCCGCAAAAGTATAGCAAATGCAATCGACAAAGCAGTAAAACAATTAAGAATTATAATAAATGTTTATATAGTTTTTAACGCAAATTTTGTTGCGAACAAATTACAAAAACATAAATGTTGAAAAAATTTCCACGAGCAGGGTTTGAACCTGCACCCTTCTGACATACCGGGTCAGGTGCTCTTCCATTTGAGTTATCGTGGTTCTATCGTGGTTTAGCACCTGACCCGGTATGTCAGAAGGGTGCAGGTTCAAACCCTGCTCGTGGAAATTTTTTCAACATTTTTGTTTTTGTAATTTGTTCGCAACAAAATTTGCGTTAAAAACTATATAAACATTTATAAATAGCTTGCCTACTTCTTAACTGATCTTTAGTATTTGTAAAAATATTATGATCGGATGTTAATGACGGTAGTTGTTAACATTGAATGGGCGCCTTTGGCTTTCAAAGTAAAAAGTAAATAGTGTTGAATAATTTCGGCGGGCTGGTTAGAACCACGATAGCTCAAATGGAAGAGCACCTGACCCGGTATGTCAGAAGGGTGCAGGTTCAAACCCTGCTCGTGGAAATTTTTTCAACATTTGTATTTAAGAATTATAATGTTATGAAAAGTCCAAAACAAAGAAAAAAGTTAATAAAACTGTACATTTTTTGTAAAAATTTCCCAATAACAATAAGATACGATGCTAAAAAACTTATTTACCCAAACCTTTTTAAATAGGTAGTTAATACGACCTCCTTGGTCGAGTGGTTTGTACACCGGTTTTCATGGTGTCGCCATCTCTGAGGTCCCGGGTTCGATCCCCGGTCGGGTCAATTTAGAAATTATTGTTTATCTAAATTGTCTCGGGTCTGGGTATTTTTTATGTATAATTAGTATCAAAAAAAAAGGTGTGAGTGTAGGAAAGTTTATTTATTTATTTATTTATTTAATAAATAAAAAATACAGAATAGTACGAAATAGGCAGAACGCCCAGGAATGAAAGATGAGGTATGAATGTGAAGTATGTGGCACGAAAGTGCGAGAGAAAAAGAGATAGAACTGGTATGAAAGAAATTTATATTAAAAGAATTACATAAACAATAAAAATAAATCGACAAAGCATATTGCCCGTCCATCCATCCATCGATCAATAATGTATTAGATAAAGGATCCGGAACAAAAACGCATCTATATAGAAAGTAGTCCTGTTTGCTTACCTATACTTAAACATTTAAATTTCGAATAACAAAATCTGAAAAAACATTGGATAGCATCAATAACTTCAGCTTACTGTGAACCTTATGTAAAGATAAATGTAAAGATTAAATTAACGTTGCAAAATATTTGTACTTAATATTTACTGTCATTGCCACAGACGTCATTGTGGCTCCGTGGCCCAACCGTTTTCAAGCGCTCATCGGGATTCTTACATCATTGATAGAAGTATCCATCGTAGACATTTAAATAGTTATTCATTTCAATTTACATTCGGGACGTCAAAAAAAGTTCTTCGTCTTTTAAAATGGTTTTTTAATTTATTTATTTAATTTGTCCTCGTTTTAGACCCTTTTCACTTCTGTTTAGCATGCGGGTGTCTATTGTTGTAAGCAAGCCTGTTTGTGTGAACCCACTGCCGTCTGAATGTTTACTCAAATCTTTTATTTGTTTATCAACCGCACCATGTGGGAGGTTATGCGAACTCCGTTAAAAAGGATATGAATTAAATTTTCATACTTTTTTGTATCTACGTTGTTCCATCAACGTGGACACGTGCTTCGGAAATTATTTTGTGAGTCAACGACTTTTTTTGATCAGTCAATTGTTTTAAAAATAAGTTGGCAAACAAATCCGTTCCACATAAGCGGAAGAGGAGAATAGAATAGTCCAGATGTAAAGATAACTAGTTTTTTTTGTTGGATAGTGAATGCCTTGTCTGTCATGAATTGTCTGTCTATGGCCATTATCATGATCAACCAATCAGTCCACTGCTGGATATAGGTCTGTTGCAAGGTGTCCCACTGATCCCGATCTTCGGGTCTCCGCATCCAGTTTCTGCCAGCCACCCTGCGCAGTAAATCGCTATCATTGCGTTTGCCCAGGCGCGGTATTCACTTAGAACTCGTTTAGCCCAAAGGTCAAAGGTTCTGCGACAGATGTGATCAGCCCATTGCCACTTCAGTTTGCTTATCGTAAGAGCTATGTCGATCACTTTTGTGATTTCATCTTCAGCTTATCCCCACTGCTGGGGCATGACCCTTCCCTATGGATGGGAAGCGAGAACGAGCCATAAACCAACACGCGGGCTCAGTGCGGATTGGTAGTTGTTAACCACTGGTAATGCAGTCACGACCAACGGCTGTACGTGCCTTCCAAAGCACGGAGCTCGTGTCACCCATCCGATGACCGGCCTTTTGCGCAAGTAGCTGAACCACAGCATTCGCAGACCGGGCGCGTTAACCACTGCGCCATCGAGCTCCTCATGTTCTTTATAGCGTTACCGAGTTTTAGGAGAAGTGAGACGCTTAAGAATCCTCATGCTGTAATGTCCAAACCATTCTCAGAGGATTCTTAGAATAAATAGCATTATGCAAGCGTGTCCCCTGCCAGGCCCGTAAGATTAATCGACGAATTAGTTTCAAACTTCTAGAACTCTAACAAGCTCTGATGACTAGATAGATAGATACATAGGTAGATAGATAAAAAGACATTTTATCAAAAACCACAGACACACTCATAAAACAATAAAACAATGAAATGGATCAGTCTAATAATAATTAGTCTTCGTTTTAATAAACGTTTATAGTAAGGTCACATTTTATCAACTGCAAATATTTTGAAGATAAATTCAACAACATAAATATCACAATCGTGTTTTTGAGTAAGGGTTTTAATGACAAAGGCCATGAAGTTATCTATATCAAAATTTCAGATTCGTTGCTCTTGTCATACTCCTACAACTTTCGATAAAACTTAATGTATTTTTTCAAAGTGTCGCCTTTGGCTAGTGTAGCCGGCACCAACGGTATTACGTGCCTTCCGAAGCACGGAGTAATTGCGAAAGCTCCTTAATCTTAGTGATCGCAGACCGGGCGCGTTAACCACTACGAGTACACCGACGAGCTCAGTATCATCCTATCGTACCGTATTTATCATCTTTTATTGAACAAAAAAAATGAAATCCAATATCTTTAACTTGACATTGCTATCTACGTAAAATGATGTGCTATACACATATTTGCATACTACACCAGAAGCTGTTAAGAAGATAAGAAAAACACTTACCAAAAGATATGAGGCCACTGTTCAGCATTGTGAGCTTGATGCTGTTCGGGATGGACACCAGGCTGGTGGTGCCCGAGGTCCTCATGTCCTTCTTCTTCGGCTTCTTCTCCAAGTCGTACCTGGTGGTGGACCGGGACCTATGCTTCCGCTGGCTAGTAGCCACGGAGGTACCACGCTGGCCCGTCCGCGAAGACATCGTATAAAACTTCTCGCACCGTGTAATTGAGAAACTATAATCACGAACGATGACGTCACCGCGTTAATTGCACACGATCATTTTTTATTACACATACGACATTTTACGAGACTTTTTTTTTCAACACACACATTACACACTTTTTTTACTATTTTTTACGCGTTATAAAGGAAATGGTTCTATTTTTGCGGTAAACGAAAGCGTCGATTCTATATTTTATTTTACACAATATTTTATTTTTATAATATAAAACACTAATATTTACACTTTATACAATTTTAGATTTAACACATTACTTAGGATTGGCGATTTAGTTTAGGAATTTGCTAGTATCATAATTGCCGGGACATGGTTGTGTTTAGTTTAGGAGGTGCCACCTGAAACAAAAAAAAACAAATAATTACATCATTACTCTAAAATTTATTTATGTATCGTATATTCAAAATAACACGTGGATCATTCTTGTTCAGAAAAAAACCCTACCACTAACCAATCAGAGTACAAATATGTGCCTATAACCCCAATGAGAAATAAAATGTAAGTGCATTGTTAGTTCCTGCCTTCTAGCCAGTATGAAAATGTTTCAGCGACCCAGCCCAAAACGCGGCAAGGGTTTCCCGATCCCGATCATTTAGTGGGTAGACCCTATACCATCATGAGGAGGCACCATACTCATAGAAAAAGAGTAGTAGTTCCAAATTCAAACTTTCTTTAAAGTTTTCACCTCCTATGACCATCGCCATCATCATCATTTCAGCCAAAAGACGTCGACGTCTTTTGGCTGAAATGATGATTTGTTGGACAAAGGCCTCAACCAAGGATCTCTACAACGAGCGGTTTTGTGCTGCTCGCATCCAGCGGCTACCCGTGACCTTCACCAGATCGTCAGGCCACCTTGTTGGAGGCCTGCCTACACTGCGTCGTCCTGTACCTCCTATACCGTAGAAAGACCTATGTCTCGCATTAGACTTCTATAAGCTGATGATGATGATGTTGATGAGATATTAACAATCATCATCATTATCATTCATCATCAGCCCCTTTCAACCCACTGCTGGGCGTAGGCCTCTCTTTGCTTATGCCATTCTCCTTGATCCTGCGCTAGTCTGGGCCACGTGCAATCACCGTGGGTTGCACGTGGCCCAGACTAGCGCAGGCTTGGTTATATAGTCGACCCATCTTGCCGGTGGACGTCCCCTTTTTCTGTAACCGTCTCTCGGCCACCACAAACAATCAAACTAGCGAAAATCCACTATCGTCAAAGAGTCACATGTAAATAGACAAGCACAAATCCAAATGACAGGTGCACACTCACAATTTAAATGGATGTTTAGATAGCGAGAAATGTGCGGCTGAGCATCGTGCCAATAAAATGCCATGGGAAAAAGCTATTTAGCATTCTCATTTGCTCAAAATAACGTTGTGCGAAGTGTTATCTTATAACAATTAGGTACTGTTGTAATCAAAATTTGTTTCATAAAAAATACTTACCAGATAATATTTTACTAGAAAAAATGATATTTTGACTGCTGAGCTACCGAGACTCAAGTTCAGCGGTGAGAGCATTGGACCGGTTATCCAAAGGTCGTGGGTTCGATTCCCGCTCGAGCTTTATGAGACTGGTTGATTTTTTCTAGTAAAATTTCAAAAATTTTGTAACTACATAGCATTGTAAATGCAAAAAATTCAATAATATTAAAAAAATATATTTTTGAAAGAGATTTGCTGTTGGCCGCAGCTGGCTTTTACAACCTTTAGAGCATTTGCCGTAACGTAACATGTTCAATGCGATCATTCGCATAGTCAGTACAATGAGCTGAGTCGCTCGCCGCTCGCCCCGCCCTGTTATCGGTCAGTCAGAAATGACGTATCAAGCTCGCGAATGGTACAGACAAATTGTCATTGTCAAATTACTTCAATACTTTTTCGACCATATGACTTAGTGATAAAGTTCAAAGTCTATTGAGGAAGTTTGACAGTTTGTGGTAGGTTGATGTGCAGGCGTGTTTACGTTACGGTTACAATACAATGATACGCTCCGTTCAGTTGCCATGATTAGGGGTAGCAAGAAGCTAAAGGTTCCTCATGCTGTAGTGATCTTCCTAACTTCCTAAGGGGTTTCTAGAGGAGATTGGCATTCAAGCGTGTCCCTGTCAACTACTAAATTCTCCGGGGCGTATACAAAGTCGCTATCCAATCAGATTAGGTAGAACCAGCAAGAGTTTATGTCTCTAGACGCATGCCTTTTATAATGATTTGACCAATCTAATAAAATGATAATGTTCATCTTTAAAAAGTAATTATAGTGGTTTTTTTATATTTTAAGGGTAAGCACAGTGCCTTCATCTTAACTGATGTGAAGTGATGATAAACGCCAATGGTGGAAGCGCACTTCACCCAGGATCCTCAACTACTGAGGCACTGGCAGTCTTATCTCTAGCAGCCGGAACACAACAATAATGCTACAAACATTGATGTTATGGCGACATATTTAGATAATATGGTGGTAGCTAGCCAGGCCGCCAAACAAGTCCTACCAGCAACCAAACCGAGGACACACACATGTACCCCCCGCTGGGAATTGAGCCGGGACCTCTGGGTCTAAACCGATGGTCTTAACCACTAGACCACAGCGGCAAAGTTGGCTGAGAACCGCCTCTGTGACTTAGTGATTAGACAACTTCACTTCCTAAATTCGTTTCCATATTTGGTCCTATAGTCATTTATTTTTCATTTTTTGACGACCTCCTTGGTCAAGTGGTTTGTACACCGGTTTTCATGGTGTCGCCATCTCTGAGGTCCCGGGTTCGATCCTCGGTCGGGTCAATTTAGATTTTTTTTTTTATATATTAGAAGGAGGCAAACGAGCAGGCGGGTCACCTGATGGAAAGCAATCACCGCCGCCCATGGACACCCGCAAAACCAAAGGAATCACAGATGCGTTGCCGGCCTTTAAAATTATTGTTTTTCTAAATTGTCTCGGGTCTGGGTGTTTTCTATGTATAATAAGTATGTATTTAAGTATTTTAAGTATGTTTATCCGTTGTCTAGTAACCATTGGACGAGTTTCATATCGAAGCTTCTATTGGGCTAGACATTCGGTGTGAGTGTAGGAAAGTTTATTAGTTTATCATCAAGTGAGAAGAAGGACAGAAATAAGTGCAAGTAAATAAAAAAGATATTGCTACCTATAAGTTCCGAAGAAAACTTCAAGTGTATTAAAAGTATTGCTAAAGGTTGAATTAATGACTGACAAACCCTTCAAACTTTTGGGTAAGACTAAGTGTTTATTACGATGATGGCCCATTACTAACCCGGGATTTTGCAAGCGAATATCAACCTTATTACTTAAGATGTGCAGGCTAATGTCAATCGTTACGTAGAGCGACAGATTTTGTTGATCTGGCGTACAGCAGTACGTGCTTTACAGATATTGTTAACTGCTTTTAATGTTTGTATAACCCCTAATTTTTTATTTTATTTTTTATTTTATTTTTATTTTATTTGTGCCTTTATTATACCTATTAGTAGTATCCAATTTAATTTTTACAGATTCAGTGTTTTATTTCAGTTATGATTTTGTTAGTCTTTGTTTTAAAAGTTCCATCCATCTTATTTCTTGTTGGACTCTTCTCAATAAAATACTGCATTCAGAACCAGAGGTAGTAAAATCACGTTTATTTAATATGCTTGGAGGAGCTCGATGGCGCAGTGGATGACGCGCCCGGTCAGCGAGTGCTGAGGTTAAGCAACTTTCGCAAAGACCGGTCATCGGAAGGGTGACCAAAACTGTATCATCTCGAGCTCCTCCGTGCTTCGGAAGGCGCGGTAAGCCGTTGGTCCCGGCTGCATTAGCAGTCGTTAACAACCACCAACCCGCACTGGGCCCGCGTGGTGGTTCATGGCCCGATCTCCCTATCCATCCATAGGGAAGGCTCGTGCCCCAGCAGTGGGGACATATAAATGAGCTGATGATGATGATGATGATGAATATGCTTGGTGAGAAATTACTTTTACGGATCTACTCGCGTTTAAAACATTAGTTTTAATAAATATTTACCTGCAAACCTGCAACCCTTTGCAGGTTACTTCAATAAAAATATTATGTACTTTAAAAAAAATCGTATTTTAGTAAGAATCTTTTGCCGTCACTTTTTTGTCAATGTTGACAGACAGAGACGGCGTTTGTTCAGTGGACAGTCTCAGAACAATAGCTAATAGCTTTAGTTATTATTCTGAGTGTACAGTGGATGATTCCGACTTGATAGCGATCTATTTCCGATGTCAAGCAGTATTTTTTTACATTGTTGTGCTCCTGTTTGAAGGGTACAAGATCTGTAAAGGGATATGATCCAAAGTTTCAGTTGTTTTGTGGCCAATTTAGAATTACACGTAGCATTATCTCTATGTGTGAGATAATGCTAGGCAATTTATGTCAATCAAGAACTACGCTACGTCTTCGAAAAAACAAGACATATCTCAATACCTAACAGTTGTAAGACTTTCAAAGTTTTATTATCCCTGGCCAGCGTAATAAACTAATGGTTTTATTATTCTCGGACATATTAACACAAATAAACAGCATCACTTTTAAAGAACAGCAACCGGAATTTGTTTATTGAAATGGCTCCAAACGCGCTTCTTGTGAATGGAACGAATGGTGGGCGGTAGTGACGTCACGCCAGTCGGAAATTACTAATGTGGAAATGAGAGTACCTACTGTTCGGAATGTCATTTGTTTTGTGACCAACCGTTTTTATGGACGCCATTTTGTATGCTCAATGGGTTGTGTCTGTATAAGGATAGTTTGGTAAGTTTAGGATCGAAATAGGTTCAGAATATACTAGATAGAGAGATAAAAAGCTTTGTCAGTACTATAACACAAACATATACAAAATCACACTAACAAAATATAATTAATATAATTATTATAATAAAACGCAGTAGGTAAAACAGTTTACATGTGTGCTGCAGTGCATAAAGGATGTTCACATAGAGTTTTTTCTCGAGGAGCAAAACTCATATTTTCAGCCTTCAGCCTGAATAAGACGAGGTTGAAAGAAAATAACAAAATATTTTTTTATGTGAGATAAAAACTTCTTGGCAGGAAAGTGAAGTCTTTTCACAATTTATTTTAATTTTCCAAAAATTGTGTTTTGTATAATTATGTAAAATAATTGTAAAATACTTTGACAAAATAAATCTTATAATATTTTGTGGAGTCAAAATATGGCGGATTATTAACTGTTACATGTTCGTAAACGCGTATGAGTGTTTGCAAATAAAACTTAAAGTGATTTTCAAATTCTCTCAAGATCGAGTGCAATCTATACAGAACCTCCCCTTTAGTTAGGGGGAATATCATTAATAATTCAAAATTTATGAACACTCATTAACATCTATTATTAAAAAAAGAAAATATTTTACAACACCTCCATAAGCACACTAAGCAAATTTGTCATAAGCTAAGTGCAAGTCGCATCAAGCCATTTAAATGCAAAAAATAATAATATATTATTTTGTTAATATCCAACATAACCTACAAGATTAACATGATTGATGTCGATCTTATTTAGCCATTAATAAACATGAGCTATTTATCGGGCTCGTATTATAAATGCTAAAGGTAAACCGAGCCAAAGTCATTTGTGTAACAATGGTTTGAATCTCATTCTGTCAGAATAAAGGCAATAATTGGATATTAAATTCACGACATAATTTTGCGTTCAATCTCGATTCGTATCTCAATATGGGAATGAAAATGTAAGTTGATATTGATATTAAATGAATTCCTAATACGTTGTTGTATCTTAATTAATAGCATTACTATACAAGGTGAGCAAAATAATTTGCCAAAGTAAGTAGTGTAGTTTCGGAACTACAAAGATAAAGAAACTTGTTCAAAGAAACAATTTAGTTAAAGAACTCGTGCTTACAATAAAAATAGAAATGTGGCAGGGCAACGGACAGAACGCTGTTGAGCTTCGATTTTGTTTTTAACGTCAATATCGTGTCATAGTGGCCTAAGGGTGACACTTCATTGAAGCGGAGCTGAGCTGGGAGAAATAGCTTTGATGCAGAAAACAAATAAACTGTAAGGAAATCATTCAAAAGAGTATCTTTATTTTAACGGCTCTGCCACGCACCGCTTAACTCCGGTCAGCTTCACTCAACTCCGCCCCAAGCCAAATCTCGTGCAACGTGTTCTTTGGAAATATCAGGCCATTCATGATCTGAAGTAGGTACTATTATAAACGCTTAGAAACAGTAGAATTGAAGTCGGGCAGATCTTCGGGCAGCCTTACCACTTTTAGCAGTATTGCAGTGTAAGTGCAGCTGTGAAAACAAGACGCATTTAAGCAGCGTAATACGCAGGTACATACGACTCGTCAAGCTATGATTTGTTACAGAACAAATATAGAGAGGTTACAAATGTATAATATAGTTAAATATGGTTTCGCTCATTAATAAACCAAATGACTTACTTTAATTTTAAACCTAAGAACTATTTAAAATCAGAAGTAAGAAAAAACTTACAAATTATTATCGGCGATCGATATGATTCCCATTTCACAAAATTCACTACAACAGAACAAGCGGCTCCGGCTAATTGCCCCGGGGTAATGTCAATTCGGCGCGGGCGCTGCCAAGCCGTGGCGTCATGTGTGGGAAGAAGCGCACCTGACACGATGTATGGAAAATAAATAGTTGTACGTTCTTTATGCCCGATTGATTGACATGGTATTTTGTATTTTATTTAAACATATGGCTTTGTGCGATTTGCATATTTAATTTTGTTTTTTATTAGAAGATATTGGTATTGGTAAACATAGATTGGAATAGGTGGAGTTTTTTCTGTGAATTACTTCATAACGTTAACAATAGTATGGACGGACAACCTGATAAAATCGAAGGGAAAAATATATTTCTACTTCTATTGCACGTCAAACTACTGAGATATCATTTATGGGTATCATGTATATTTAATAGGTATATGATCTCCGATTCTGATATCTTTTATCTGTCGTGTCTACGACGTCTGCGCCCTACTTAGAGCATTAATAGGTGCCCAACTTAATAAATTTAAGATGTCAGTCTTTTTCATCTGTCGTGATCTCTCGGCGCTGTAAGTTCTATTTCCAAAAATAAACATTCTAAGGCATCCCGCAGATAGAGCAACTTTGATCTCCATATTGTGGCAACGCAACTAGCTGTTTCCTTATAAGCTAAAGAAACTGCGCAGACATAGCAACTCTAGTTGCGAGTTTCGATGATCGACAACAGTTTTCAATTACTGCACTCGATGAAACTCTAATTTCAAATTTGTACTAGTTGTGGCAAGTTGCTGGTTTCCCCAACTGGCAAACATTGACTGCGACGACCATGGATTTGAAATGTTTTTTCAGAATCGAAACTGGGATAGCAACCTTTAACGAATACTTTTATAAAGTTGATAGTTTCTGCAACTAAAGTTCCTCTGACTGCGGAGCGCCTAAAAGTAAAGGTTTCTATAAATAGAAAAAATGGCTGTTGTAAACAACAGCCATTTTCCCTCTCTAAAAAGGTGACATTCAAAATTGAACCGCTTTTGTAAATACGATCCAAAGTTTTTATCGGATCAAGTGACACGCTGGAAGGGGATTTACGCCAATTACGAAAATGGGAGTTGATTAATGGAAATCTTTAATTGCCCTCAAACATTTTTGCCAATTCTACCGTTATGACGAGTTGGCAAGAAATATTCGAACAATATTTTAGCTGACTTTGCAGATTCTTTCGCTCTATCTCCCTGTAAAGTTAATTAAATTAATGAAATTTGTAAACGTATTTAATTAATGATTGATTAGAAACTTTCCGTAGTGGACGTTAAAGTCGCATAAGCTATGTTGCAAAAGTTTTTTTTATTGCTTTTTTTTTAATTTTTTTTTTAATTTTCCCACATTCACACCAATTATCTAGCCCCAAGAAAAGCTTCATTACGAAACTCGAGAAATGGTTAACTAGACAACGGATAAAGTTACTTAATATACTTAAACACGTACTTATTATACATATGAAACACCCAGACCCGAAACAATTTAGAAAAACAGGTATTTCAAATTGATCCGACCGGGGATCGAACCCGGGACCTCAGAGATGGCGACACCATGAAAACCGGTGTGCAAGCCACTCGACCAAGGAGGTCGTCAATACAACAACAATTGTCATACAACATTCTAGATCCGGCTCGAAGGTCCATTATGTTGATCTTAAGAGGAACGTAGAGTAAAAAGCGGACTGTATTTTAAGATAATGTAATACTCGTTACAAGCAATTCTTGTGTCTGTACAAAGGTAAAGTCAGCCGGTCCCTAGCTGTCACGAGGCTAAGTGCGTTAGTGTTTGGCAGAGGTCCGAACCTGTTCCCACCGTCCGCTGCTATGCCGTCATACTTTTTAATAAACCTACTTCATCTCACTGTAAGGCAAAGGTCTCTCCTAAATCTTTTCATACTTCTCGTACACAGGGCGGCAGATCAACCTACCCAAACACCCACACCTGTCAAATTTCTCCAATGAATATTAATCCTTATAACCAAATAATAAAGTTCAAAATTGATTGTAGAAATTTCACAGTTTTGGGTAGATTGATCTGCCACCTTGTGTACTTTAGCGGTCTCCCACCAAGTATACTTAGGAAGTAAAAGTTGGCTTACCCAATATACTAAGGGTCCCACTACAACATTCGTCATCTTACAAACAAGTCAAATGGCATCAACAAAATTCCGTTCAAGCCACGTGAACTACGAGTTTCTCGGAACGTCCACGTCCAAAAGTCGATAGCGCGACGTCCCATTTCCGAGATCGCGAGCTTCTTATGAATGAACATCGTAAACAGACTGACTCAGAATGAGCGTGATCTTGAATGGCCTTTGCTCAAACTAGTTCAATGTATTCTTAATTTAGATTCATAATTTTAAAGGGTTCACTCACTCAAAAATTATGGCAATGGATAAATATTTTATTATATTTATGTGGTCTACGGTTTAGTAGTCTACTTAAGTTAAGTAGATATTTGTCTTCTTATAATGTGGATAAACTAATGCTCTAAGGGATAAACAGATATGTTAAAAATCTCTCTTAAAAAATCATAAGTATAGGTAGCTCGATGGCGCAGTGAGGAGCTCGATGGCGCTGTGAGGAGCTCGATGGCGCAGTGGTTAAGGAGCCCGGTCTGCGATTGTTGCGGTTAAGCAACTTTCGCAAAGGCCGGTCATCAGATGGGTGACTAAAATTTATTATCTTGAGCTCCTCCGTGCTTCGGAAGGCCCGTAAAGCCGTTAATCCCGGCTGCATTAGCAGTCGTTAACAACCACCAACCCGCACTGGGCCCGCGTGGTGGTTTATGGCCCGTTCTTCCTATCCTTCCATATGGAAGGCTCGTGCCCCAGCAGTGGGGACAAAATGAGCTGACGATAATGAACGTGGCTCGAGCGAGTCATGTATTAAACCTTACTGCTGCAGTCTCCTTATATAGTGCTATGATTCACCTCGGCGGTCGAGATGCAAAGCCGAGCGCATTGCATCTCGACCGATAATCGAAGGTCCAAAACACACAACACACACTGTGTTAGTCAACAGCATAAGTCTTATGCTGTCGTGTAACTCATTGTTTTATGCCATAAGACAATGTTAAACATGTATCCATTTCAATACCTATTCGTGTTAAAATTGATATGACTATTCTGTGCGCCTCGCGGTTTCACCCGCGTATTTTCCCGTTTTTGCAAATTTTTTTCATTGCTGCTCCACTCTTATTAGTCATAGCGTAATGTAATATAGCCTATACTATAGTCTTCCTCAATAAATGGACTATTCAACACAAACATATTTTTTAAATTCGAACCAGTAGTTCCTGAGATTAGCGCGTTCAACCAAACAAACACACAATCTCTTCAGCTTTCTAGTATTAGTATGATTAACCAAAAGATGCAATAATATAGTATAATAGAATATAATATTTAACAAAATATAAATTTTATAATTTGTACGAAGTCGAACAGCCATAGGTACCTTCGTTTTACATTTTATTTTTAAACGTACCTACGTAAGCAGCTGCTTAAAACAAACCACCAAATCCATTTCATTTAGGATACGAAATCAACAGCTCGTTCTCGGTATTAATCTCCTTGCTCGATGAAATATTCAAGTTATTTTACTTTCGCTGTAGACGTGGCCCTGTGTGAATCAGAGAAGGTAAATGGCCATCAAAAATTCAGCGGTCCTGATGCTCGACACCGCGAAACTACTCGGTACTTACGGGCACGCGTCTACAGTAACACCTAGAATGGAATATCAACCTTATTATGCCGCCTTAAGTGTCATTATAATTCTATTTCGTTTTCTCGTTAACTGACACGAACGAATGTAGTGAGGATCAGAGACACGCCGACAGAAGTGTCATTTTGAATCTGTTTCGTTTGTGAGGATCAGAGACACGCCGACAGAAGTGTCATTTTGAATCTGTTTCGTTTGTGAGGATCTGAGACATGCTTGCGTAGTACAGTCACGAGTGTTATCATTTGTATACACTTTGGACTAGTTTCGACTGTTATTCCATTGTCAAGGGTTTTTCCTCAGAACAATAACTAAAGCTCTAGAAGGATGGCTAAAATAAAAATCGTGCAACTATGTTTAATTACGTTCTATCTTATGGCTAGAAAAGGAGGTTGGACTGCGATAAATGGTTGACACTTAGTTTTTATTTTTTGTATTGTTATGTCAAACGGTCATCAGATAATCGGTGATCAAAAAAAATCTTTGAGTCCTTTTTATAGTCACTCACTACATTACCTCAAATATGACGTTACAAATCTGGTGACACCTTCGAAATAACGAAAGAAAAGGGACAATCGATCTCTTTCCAATACATCACTTAGGTTCATTAGTTAAAATAGTACGAACTGATGAATGAGTGTTGCTATTTTAGTCCGGTTTCTATAACTTTAGTTATTATTCTGAGGTTTTTCCTCAGAACAATAACTAAAGCGGTTTTTCAATAGGGACGCTCGAACTTTGACAGAGCGTATAGCCAGATAGCGGCCATCTTGGTAAAGCGATAGCTGTCAAATTTATCATAATTCAGTGCTTAAAGAAAATTTCAGTGTTGGTAATTTACCATGGAACGCTACACGCTTCAACAAGGCGTAGAAATTGTTAAAATGTATTAAATTTAAATTTATTTATTTATTGAACATTAAATTTATTGAATGAGAAGTTCGAGGGCTTCGTCATCTCGCGTCGTGGCGACATCAACTGGCCACCGAGATCGTGTGACTTAACTCTGCTCGAATACTTTCTGTGGGGCTACGTAAAATCTTTGGTTTATGCAGACAAACCACAGTTAATTGCCGCCCTGAAGGCCAACATAACTCGCGTCCTTCGTGAAATTGAACCACATTTATGCGAAGATGTCATTTAAAATTGGTCCGCCAGGATACACCACCTACGGCGGAGTCTCGGCGCCATTTGGCTGAAATTATATTCCATACATAATGTCATCGAATATTCTTTAAAATAAAATAAAAGTTGTGGCAATATCACTTACACGGGTTGTTTTATTTCATTTCAAAGCTCAAGCGCTCTTAATAAAAAACCCTTCATAAGGGTTACACTGTTAACATGTTAATGCTTGTGACTGTGCCAGCCCCTAGATAGCTTCGAGGCATTGTTTCGGTCACTCTGGTTATAAACCTGGTTATTAGCTGCTATTGCTGTTGCCTAGCCAATTGTTTCCTAAATGACATGTCACGATCTTCGCAAGGTGCGGCTGGCAAAAGCTGAATGAGAGTAGCCGCGGATCGTACTCGGTGGCGTGCACTTGGAGAGGCCTATGTCCAGCAGTGGACTAGTATAGGCTGGTGTTGATGATGTAAGGTTTGCCATTTGTGATTTCATGAGTGTAACGGAAGGAGGCGAAAGAGAAAACGTGGACTGTATTAAGGAATAAGAAGGCAAAGTAAAGATATAGTTTGATTAATAGAAGAAAATAGATAGTTTGATTAATAGAAATAAACATATCGATTTCAGCAACCACGTATTTACTCCGTAACTGACCGTAACAATGAGCATGATGAAACATTTAGCTGTGTATATAATATTTTTATTAGCATGTTAAATTCCAAGATTATCGATGAGAATAAAAAATCGCACCTTGATTGATTATTTTTAAATTAAGGATCAGATACTGATCCTTGATATTTGCGATGTTGATGACGTAGTTGTTGTCATTGAATGAGGCTCCTTTATCTTACAAGTAAAAGTAGAATGGTGCTGATTAGTTCTGGGAGCTCACCTGACCCGTTATGTCATCGGGTGTGGATATGTAGATTTTTCGAAACTTTGCCAAATTGTTATATTTGTTCGCAACAAACTATGCATGAAATTTGTGTTATTTGCCAAACAATAACAGTAACAAAACAAATTAAAGTAATATTTATAACCCATATTTATAAAAAAACTTCGTTCATCAACAAAATTTTAACACAAAATGTGTAGTAATTATAAAAGTAACCGTGTTTGCTCTTAGCGCTCGCTCCACTTGATTACCAACAAAATTGACTTTGAAACACAATTTCACTCCAAATCACCATGAATTACCTTAACGAGCCTCTGATAAACTCCCAGATGAGACACGACAGCCATTAAACGCATTAATATCTTATTAAATATCCTATTAAAAATGTCAATCTAATTTGCCAGGGTGATTTTACAGAAAGTACCCAATTGTTATTGGATTTCAGTTTTTTTAGCGGATCTTTAATTTAACTAATACTAACGATTTAAATTTTATTAAAGTTTACGTTTTTCTAGTATAAAATCGTATTGCAGTAGTATAACAATTTATTCAATTTACAACATTTGTAGGAGATTATATTATCAACTAGGAATTTATGCTCATCTTTACCCGATTAATGATAATTATTAATAAGAGAAACTGATGAAAAATGGTAACAATTTAAACAGGAAAATAACAGCAAAAAAAATGTAAACACTAAAACCCGAAAAGAGGCAAAAAAATAAGTTTAATACGAAAGAGTTCGTATCACTACGGTTTTCCACTACGTCGTAACGAAAGGTTCCGGTCTAAAGTGTAGTGTATAGCGTGTACGATAAACTGTCGTCTATCTTTGCAATTAAGTTATGTCACTGTAAAGACAATGGAAACAGCAAGACGACCGTGGTCCAACGACAAATAAAATAAACGTTCAGTGAAAAAAAGCCTTACTATAGACCGTCGAGAAAATGGGAAGTGTTAGAGACAACACAATCGTTCAACGATGAAAAAACTGACACAACAGATGGGAACGTATCCTGCCTCTCTAACGAACGCAATTCAAAGCCATAGTGTCACAATGCTGAATATTAAAAGTCCAGTTAATCCAGCTACCGCGCCTCGCTCTACAGAGTCCGTTGTCCAACCCCTGCCTTCCAATCTGTGGTTGCGTTTATTTCAATTTCTCCGTTTCCTATAATTAAGCGTTATTGTATGTATAATTATTAAAAAGGTTTCCTTTTAATTGTAATCAGTGACGGTGAACGCACAGCCAGCCAACGGAATCGTTGTAGAAGGAAAGTAAACCCACGGCTAAAGGTGAAGACTGACCGCAGCATTTTGCTGTAACGTAACATGTTGATGCGAACATTCGCGTGGTAAGTATAGTGAGCCGAGCTGCTCGCCGCGAGCTCCGCCCTGTTATCGGTCAGTCTGCAATGACGTATCAAGCTCGCCGCGAATGGTACGTTACGGTTACGGTACGATGGTACGCTTCAGTCATTCACCACCTTTAGAGATACAAAGATACCAAGTCACCTATGTCAATCTTAGTTAGATAAAAAAAAAAACAAAAGCATTATTCAATTTAGGGTACAATAATTGAACTCTTGTGAATGTCACTTTTCACGGTTTGTTTAGCCGGGGCTTAAAATATACCCAATCAGGGTTTATTTTATGTCCCGGCTAGATACTAATATATTATCTTTGTATCTACAGACTATACTTTTAAAATTGATGGTATAAACACCTATACCATCAATGTTTGTCGTATTATGTGACAGCGATATGATAGCCAGTTTCTCAATGATGAACATCAGTTGAGATGAAGGCCAACAGCAAACTCGTTGCAAAATCTAAAAAATCTCTACCAACAACTATTAAGACATGAAAACGGAACGTGTTTCTTGAATTACGCTAACATAGTCTTTAATAACATAAACATAAGATGAAAATTTTATTATCGTGTTTCATAAACTATGAAGATACGTAGTTGCTGTGAGACAGGGCGGCGGCCAACGTTCCTATCGTGTGACGTCACGCTTGTAGCGGAAAAAAATAAAGATATGTTGCGCACCAAACATTCTGATTTACGACCATGGGAATGGAGCTGATGCATCGCTGCGGTGAACGTTACGCGAATATCGCAAACCGATGGGTCGGTAACGTTGAACGTTACACAAATATCGCGAATCTATTTTTATTTTTTTATTTATGTTATATAGCTTTAGCTGACATTGAGCTTTTGTTATTAATTTTGGCATCAAACGGCCTCGTAATTTAGCTCTGTATGTAGTGGTTATTGGTACTCAGACCAGAGATCACGGGTTCGTCTCCCAGCAGGGCTGATATGTTAGTGTACATGGTTGGGCTGTTGGTAAAGATGAATTTAAACTCCTCATCATGTTTTAAGTCAACATAAATAAAATCAGAATTTTACATTTAATAAATCTAAGCAGTTATGCTTACAATCTGTAATAATTGTTTAATGTACTCTTTTTCTAGCTTTTTTAATAAAAATATATTTCGTACCTAACCCTTAACAGCTAATCGGATACTCCAATCCGAAGAGATCTTGTGCGAGCCTAAATAGCTTTGTGCGCTCCAAGGGCTGTGAGTAAAAAAGATATCCAATTAGGCTTTGGGACGACTACGAGAATGGCCATAAAGAATTCAGGGATGTGTCGCGTGTCAGATTCCGTTATTTGCGAGCGCTTGCGAGTAACATACAACCACAGCAACCGACCGAACGGAACTATAAATGCGATAATTAATGGAATCAGGCGTTATTTTGCGGAAATCCATAGTACAAAAAAATGTAATTTAAATAATATGTAGTGTTAATTCCGCTAACTCAGTTAGCGGAATTAACACTACATATTATTTAAATTACATTTTTTTATAAATGCGATGACAATTTTTAATCTTTCGCTTTTGAAACAAGTGACTGGCGCCCGCCGTTGCCGCAGACTCACTCATTTCGGTGAGAGGGCCATTTTAATTTGGCGGGCGGCTTTTCCCTGTTATTCTGTTAAACTGGTAAGAGGATTAAGAGTGTTACGTTGAAGAGGCATATAAAGAAAGAAAGCAAGAAGTACAGAAATAGGAAAAAATAGCAATTATTGACATTACAAAAAACAAATTATAACAAAGTACAAGTAACTTCTCTGACAGTTTGTTTTTTATTTATTTGGCTTTTAAATGGAATGGTGCAGTTTAGCCAATATCTTAGTTAAAAGAAAAATGCACCAATAGTTCTTTCTTAAATAATCGATAATAATGATTGACGACGAATGCATGATAAAACCCGATTTTCACGATGAGCTAAACACGAATACTTAACGGTTAATAATCCATCATCAAAAACGGCTACACACTAATTATTAATACAACAATACAGCGAATAGGACCCTGAACTTTCCCGCCAAGAAGTCATGAATATTAAGAATGTTTCACATTGGAACAAATGAAAGGCGCCATTTTAATTTGGCCAGGAATTGGAACGACTTTTCTGGCAATTTTGTTAAACTGCTCAGCGGCTTAAGTGCACCGAGCTAGCACTTCGAACAAAAGTTATCACAAGAGAATTTGAATTATATCGTTATAGCTTTCTAATGTAATAAATGTGATAAGCCAAGCCACAGTACATTAATAATAATCTTTATTAAAAATACAAACTAAGGAATATCAGATACCAATCTATTGTTCGTTGGATTTAATAATTCTTCCTTTAATTTAATTTAGTTCAAACATAAAAAAAACTAGTAAATAAATAATAAATAAACTTTCCTACACTCACACCAATTATCTAGCCCAAGAGAAGCTTCGTTATGAAACTCGTTAAATGGTTACTAGACAACGGATAAACATACTTACTTAAAATACTTAAATACATACCTATTATACATAGAAAACACCCAGACCCGAGACAAACAATAATTTCTAAATTGACCCGACCGGGGATCGAACCCGGTACCTCGATGACGAGAGATGACGACTCCATGAAAACCGGTGTACAAACCACTCGACCAAGGAGGTCGTCATATCTATCTAGTACCATATCTTTATTGTTGACTCCCAACAATTGAATAATTAGCACAAACTAGCTCAGGATAGTGATAGGTGGAAGAAGGGAGGGGAGGCCTTTCAATTGCAGTGGGAAAGTAATGGCTGATAATAATAATAATAATAATATCTTTACTGAAATTCAAGGCTTTGGCTGAATGATAATTTATCATTAAACATTTCTATGATCACTGACTAACATCGTTTATTGAATAAACATAGATATTTTCAAAAATCACCTCAACTTTGGCATTGGCCAAATGTACAAACCGCACAGGGCCATTAAAAAAAGAAAAGAAACATAATTATAACCAAAACAAAACACTACAATAAAGTCATTTGTTTTAATAAGCCAACTCGGCAAGTCGTTAAACAAGTTAAGCGCACGTGTCAAACAAATTTACTCAGCAAATTATGTTAGAGGCGTTAAAATATCGCGCGTGTGCGTGCCGGCTGACCCCAGTTTTAATATCCCGCCCCTGGAACATAATTGAAATCCTTGCGGCGACTGTTAACGGGGGATAATGAAGCAGTTAATAGCTGTGCATGCATTAAAAACTTTTTGACACGTCATTATTGTAATGTTTTTTTTGTTGAGAGTATGCTTATTGTTTCAGACGGCAATTTTAGCGTCACCGGACTTATAATGATGCTCGAGAATGCGGCATCGAGTGGATGGAAGCGAGTGTTGAAATATAAACTTTACTAATTTTGACTCTGGCAAAAAATTCAAAACATTTTTTAAATTTATTTTTACATTAAAAGCATAAAAACACTTTTACCCAAATTGTAACTTGATGCGAATAAAATTTGTGCAAACAAAATATTTGTAAATACTGTCTAATGTCTTTATTATGAAAAATGAAAATATTTATTTATCAACAACAAATCAGTTTTAACAATTACAGAGAGATTATTATATTTTCACACCACCTGCTCGACAATGCCTTATTATATATCATGCAAACCTTACTCAAAGTAAATCATTATAGCCCTTATCTTTTGCCGGGGTGTAATGTTGTACTGAATTTCATTATAACCCGCCGGGCAGTAATGTGATTCTCACTTCTCTTAGTTCTTATAGTTATGCATTTAAAGTCTAATTTCGTCAAAATCGCGCGGCGCGCGGCTGCTGCAGCTGCTGGTGGCCGACGGCGAGGAGGTGGACGGCGGCGCGCGCCGCGCCTCATTTATTTGAAAATCGAACTTATTCGAAAATCGAGCTGGCCACGCCACGGCAAGCCGAACGAAAAAAAATCAATACATAAAACAAAAGCCGCGAGTATTTCAATACGGTGCAATCAGTATCAGACAAAACAGCAAAAGAAGATAGAATAAAACATTAAGAAAATGTCGAGTGACGAAAGTGATTTAACTCCGGAGTCCATTAAATTAGACGCCTTAGGTATTGTTAATAACCTACTACCAGAGAACTCGAAGGAAAAATACTTGAAAGCTTACGACGATTTCCACAAATGGAAAACTGCAAAAGGCGCAAAGTCTGTGTCGGAGTCAGTGCTTCTTGTTTATTTCGAGTATTTATCGTGTACAAAGAAGTCCAGCAGCCTGTGGTGTATATATTCGATGCTCAGGTTAACAATAAGCATCAAACACGACATTAAGATAAATACATATAGCAAGTTATTGGTATTTTTAAAGAGGAAATCAGATGGTCATCGAGCAAAGAAGTCAAAAGTATTGACAGCGCAAGATGTGGAAACTTTTCTGAATGAGGCTCCTGATCACAGCTTTCTGGCCATGAAAGTAAGTATGAGTACTGCCTACTTTTTAGTTACGTTTCTAGTACCTACCTATAATAGCTCTATAAAATAGTTAATGAATAAAAGGGTATTTAAATGGCACACATTTAAAAAATACACATTCTAAGGTTTTGTCGCAAGCTTTTTTTATAATATAAAGGTCAAAAAATGTAGTAGTGTATCTATCTATTTACTCACAATCCTATTTTTTGTTACAGGTAGCCTTGATTTTTGGAGTGAATGGCGCATGTCGTGGAAATGAACTCGTAAACATAAAAGTCAATGATATCAAAAAACATGCAGATTTATTGCTGATTAACTTACCAGATACCAAAACAAATAGAGAACGTTCGTTCATAGTTCGTGAAGATTATGCAAGAATTGTTGAAAAGTACCAAGCTCTGCGGCCCTCTAATATAAACACCAACAGATTTTTTATCGGTTACAGTAATGGCAAATGCACCAGGCAAGTCATTGGCAAGAATAAAATCAGCGCCATGCCAAAAGAAATTGCAAAATACCTAATATTGCAAAATCCCGAGCTCTATACGGGTCATTGTTTGAGGAGAACATCGGCAAGTCTGTTGGCAGATTCAGGAGCAGATATGGCCCAGATAAAACGTCATGGTGGCTGGAAATCCGATGAAGTAGCGGAGGGCTACATAGAGAATTCCATACAAAACAAAAACAAGATAAGCTGTCGTATTGGTGACAACATTCATCTGAAAACTACGTCCATTATTAATGATCCTTGGAAACCTTTGCCACCACAGCCATCTAGCTCAAAATATATCCCGTCAAGCCCACTGCCTCAAGCACCACCTTCCCCAACCTTTACTGTGCCAAACGACCCTCACACGCAAGGTTCTGATGTATTGGGTGCTGCTACTCAAATAAATTCCACCTCAACTAACATAAGCGTACCAACAAAATATAATCATATCTTTACATAACTGGACTAATGTATCAAACATCAATTTTAATTTACTTTTTATTGTTATTTACTGTGCCAATTATATATAATTAGTAATGAAAATAGTATTTTAATAAATAAAATACTTTTTCTAGTAGCCTTGGTTTTTATTGTATCGCAAAAGGTGAGTAGGTGAAAAGTAGAGTATACTCCTCAGAGATAAAACTGATTTTGCCTTGAGCGCGCTTAAATCCTTCACTGCTCTCAGGACTCCATTTTAATTCCCTCGCTTCGCTCGGGAATCAACTCATAACCCCCTCGCTACGCTCGGGAGTTAAATCTGGAGTCCTTCGTTAGGCTCAGGATTCAAATATCGCGCCCGTGACATAATACAGTGCTTTATCCCCTTGGTGTACAATCTACTATTAGACTCGATAGAATTAAGCCTTAAAACCCAGTTCTTACGACTTGTTTCTATCTTCTTTGTATTTGACTTATTGTTTTTATGCATTGAAAATTAGTAGCGTTGCAGTGTTCCAACAAAGCTAGGTAAGATAAGCCAGTTTCCCAAAGGGTAAGAATTTTAAGTGAAGTGCGTTTAATCCCTCTTTTATATATAAATCGCGCTGAACGCATTGTCGACAATGCAGAAGTCGCAAATACTCTCAAATCTCTGCAATTGCGTAGAGATGTTGCGTCACTCAGCGTGTTTTACCGCTTATGCCATGGCAAATGCTCTGAAGAGCTCTTTGACCTCATCCCACCTTCCCTCTTCCTTCATAGGAGTACACGTGCTGCTCTTCGGAATCACCGCTTCACTGTCTCAAATATCCCATCGCGCACAAAGAAATTTGGTGACTCGTTTCTTTGTCGCACCTCCAAAAGATGGAATAGTCTACCAGCACACGTTTTCCCGTTTCCTATGGAGACCATTCGCGTCTGGACTCCATTTCCACTTAACATCAGGTGGTATGGAGTCATTTGCCTAGCTGTCTATAAAAAATAATAAATATATATTAGTGCTTGATACCATTCCCTTTAGAAAACCACTGACGGTGTTTCGTTTTACCTTTGAGGAACCCTTAAAGTTTCTACCTGCCCGCAAAAAAGTCCGGTGACGCGAAGAATGCAACCTAAGGCAGTCTGCTAAATCTCTCCAAAATAAACCCTGGCTAACCCGCAAGTTGTGTCTTCACGCCTTGTTTTAAAGGACTTCATTTTGAAGGTAGGCTAGGTAGGCACCTACCATCGGTGGAGTTCAAGGAAAAGCGCTTCTGTGGCGCTGGTATAAAGATAATGCATCTAATGAAATCGAAGAAAAATATAAAAAACCAACTACAGAGAGAGAGTTACTTTTTATATTCGTGTTAAAAAGCAACGAAACACTATATTATTTGTACGTATATGCTTTTTGATGGATCACGGACATTGGAGTGAGGTTGCTGCCACATTGCGGAAGAAGTTCGATCAAAGTCGATCGCCTTAACAGGCTCCATACAATGATTGATTAACTTTCAATGTCATCTATCTGCAATTGTAGCACTCGGGATGGGATAATAATAATTATATTACCAGTACATATAATTATTCGTAATGCAATTTTTTCAATGCAAGGGTTTAAATCAAGTCTTGGGAAAATTTCAAAATGTAGCCGCTGGCTGAGACATGACTATAGAAAAATAGCAGGTTCGAAAAGTTAGATTTGTTTTCTTTGCAATAAGAAACTTAAATAACCATACTAGTATTATTTGTATATTTTTATTTATTGAAGTGGCATCTCTGTTCGACATAGTAACCCATTGTTGGACATCAGTTTTCGTAGCCAAAACATAATCTATATAGTTATATATGACTTGTCCTGACTTAGGTTAATTGAGTGATGTAACCAGCCACTAAAAAAAACAGAAATCATCCAAACTTCAGTATGAAGATGGCTAAATGATGATGATGATCCCCTAAGGGGCTCAAAGGGGATGAAAGTTTGTATGAAAGTCGGTCAGTTTTGGAGTAAATTACATGAAAATTGGTATTTCGCATTTTGAAAGGAAATTAAAAATGACATGTCTCAGGAATTATGTTTTTTTTTCCTTTATAGGAGTGAAAAAGGGATAAAGATTTTTTTTAGAAGAAACCGTTGTTTTTTATGTAAATACTATATAAAAATTATTTTTTAAAATCGATATTTACATTTTTCTATACAAATAAAGAATGACGTGTTTTAGGATTTTTCGATAAACATCCCCTAGAGAGGTGAAATAGGGGAGGAAAGTTTGTATCTGTCATAATAATAGGTAAATCCTTAAATTTCGGTATTTGGCCTGGTAAGAATTATAATTTCTAAATTATAAAGTGATTTAGGATTATCCCTACAGATGCTTACCTTTAAAAGGTTATGTGAGCAAAGCGGCGAGCAAACGCTAGTATGACATTATGTCAATGAAATTAGTTGAAATTTTAATGGATGACACCTACGAAGCAGGTGTCTGTATTAATCTAGTGCCGCGGGGTACAGCTAGTGCTGTGCCCCGCGGTTTCACCCGCGTTCTAATAGTCATAGCGTGTTGTAATATAGCCTTCCTCAATAAATGGACTATTCAACACAAAAATAATTTTTCAATTTGAACCAGTCGTTTCTGAGATTAGCGCGTTCAACCAAACAAACAAACAAACAAACAAACTCTTCAGCTTTATAATATTAAGATCTATACTTTTACCGACCCCTATTTTTAATGAATAACAGAAAAACATGTCGATCACTAATTTCTGTCAGAGACTGGGTGCCACTACCCTAGTAGGTAATGTTTCCAAACTAACACATATAACTTCAACTTGTTCTGTTTTGATAACAACAAAAATAAATAACAAATAATATATCATGCAACATCTTATGATGAAATCAAAGTGGCGCGACAAACAAAACGACGATGGGCGTGTCTGTCCTCGAATCTCCCATGTATAACTTTTACCCCATAAATTACCCCACTTGTTCTACCCCGGTGTGCGGGAAAACACATTTTTTATCACATGACGTGAATAGAGAGACGGAACGGCGGCCGGCGAGACTACGTGCCGAAAGATGTCTGTGACCTAGTGGAAGAGAATTTAATAAATCACAAGTGGGGGCGTTGCTGTCATGCGAGCTCTGGATATATTTTAATATGAGCTCTGATCTGCTGCTAATCCAATTTAGGACGAATTTTCAATAATCCGTCTAATACTTTTTACTCATAATCAGTGGTTGCGGAGTAAATACTTTTTTATGATTTAACTAGCTGTGCTCGCGACTTCGTCCGCGTGGAATAGTGACTTTCGGCAGCATTTTTAATTTTTTAGGCTCTTTTCCCGTTTTTGCAACATTTTTCACTGATGCTTCGCTCCTATTGGTCGCAGCGTGATGTTATATAGCCTAAAGCCTTCCTCGATAAATGGACTATCCAACACAAAAAGAATTATTCAATTCGAACCAGTAGTTCCTGAGATTAGCGCGTTCAAACAAACAAACAAACAAACAAACTCTTCAGCTTTATAATATTAGTATAGATAATTTGCATTCCAGTCCACTGCTATTATTGCTTGGATTCAATCAACTGAATTAATGCGATGAGCCCACATGGAAAATATCAAATCGCATAAAATCCGATTGTATTTATACCTATGTATCTAAATAAGATCTAAATCGAAGATGATATGAAGCATTAAACATTTTTTAGAGGCAAATAATAAATTTGAATTTGAATTTAAAACCTTCAACCGGGTCAGGTGCTCTCCCAATTGAAGTTGGTATGTCAGAAGGGTGCAGGTTCAAATCCTGCTCGGGTTATTTTTTTCAGCATTTGTGTTTTTGTAATTTGTTCGCAACAAAATTTGCGTTAAAAATTATATAAACAAAACAAAAACATTTTATTAATAGCTTGCCTACTTCTTAACTGATCTGATTTGTAAAAATATTATGATCGGATGATAATGACGGTAGTTGTTGACATTGAATGGGCGCCTTTGGCTTTCAAAGTAAAAAGTAAATAGTGTTGAATAATTTCGGCGGGCTGGTTAGAACTACGATAGCTCAATTGGGAGAGCACCTGACCCGGTATTGACATACCACGGGATATATTATTAACGGGATTATTACCATGTTTTTTGTTGTGTGTGAGTATCCGATATTTCGGCACAGTTGCACGCGCCATGATCACGGATGTAGATAGATAGATAAATTCTTTATTGCTCACACACAAATGGAAAACAAGAGATGTAGGTACTTACTGAAGTTATAGCGGGTGGGTGATTATGAGCAGACAAAACGATCTACCCTCTTTGATAGTCGTTTTTTGCGCTCGATACTCGTACCAACTATCTCCTAAGTCACTTTTCACTCGAACTTGTTCTTGACACACTACACTGACCGTATCAGATCGCGAAAAGGCACTTTTGCTCATTTTGCGGTCTTTACATAGACTAATAATCACTGTAACTTCTAATGTGCGGAGTCAGCTTTTATAAAACTAATTCGATATTGAGAGATAGCTCATGTCACAACAAATGAAATGCAGCACTCTACGAAGTAGTTCATGCTGACAATACCTCTCTTTTTCATTTTCTATCTAAACTGAATTTACTACAGTCAAATGGAATTACCTCCGTAATTCATTAACTGAAATTTGAAATGGAGATTTATTATAAAAACTACCCACAAAATGCAGCGTTGTACGAGTATGTAAAATAACAACCGCTTTTTGCACGGCAAGCGTTTCGCCACAGATAAAGTAGTAGTCAGTCGGTAACAGATACTACACTTCTTTTTTATGATATTGAGCAAAGATTATAAGGCTCGCTTGATGGAAAGCGGCGACTTTTTTTCTTAACAAATCAATTATTCAATACTAGCATAGTTTATTGTTAGCCCTTTCCATAATTGTTTGGAAAGGGCTATGCTTGGAGTTTCTCTGAGGGATCAGATCCGGAACGAGGTGATCCGAAATAGAACCAAACTCGTCGACATAGCCCACACGATTAGCAAGCTGAAGTGGCAGTGGGCCGGCCATAATTAGCCGCAGAACCGGTAACCGACGATGGGGTAAACAAGTTCTTGAGTGGAGACCGCGTATCGGCAAACGTAGTGTAGGGCTCAGACTAGGTGGAACGACGATCTTAACAAGGTGGCTGGCAAGAGCTGGATGAGAGTAGCCGCGGATCGTGCTCAGTGGCGTGCACTTGGAGAGGCCTATGTAGGCTGATGATGATGACGATGAACGTAGTTTGCAAGCCTGATCGTACTATTAACTACAAATGGATGTATACCTAAAGTCTAATCATTAATTCACTGGAGTAAACTGACAGATGCTAATGTCACATTGTAAAATTATGTTGCCACATTTATTGCACTAGTGATACGTTTCGTTCATTGTCATTCAGATTACTCACACAGAGTCAGTACGAACGTTTATTATAAAAAGGTAATTAATTAATTATAATATAGGTAGGTATATGAATGTCTTTTTGTACCGAGAAATTTCACCTGACAGTTTAGTTGTCAGTGTTTGTTTTGCTTTGGGAGCTGTTATTATTCGAAAATTTTGGAAGTACGAGTATTTTAATTATTGCAATTTTTTACATCATCCATCTTTTTGTAAGAAAAATACAGATTTAACCACTGTGTAGGAGTACCATTTACTTCATAACAATTAAGACAAACAGAATACTATAAATTAATAACGTTGTAATGGAGATATTCTCAACAATATAGTACCGTTTTACGTCAACAATCACTCGATCCCGTTCCAAAATGAAAAATCACTCTAACCCGTTCTAAAACCATTTTTTATCACTTTCTCACATATCACCTTCTCTGTCTCCGAGTGAATTTTTACATGGGTTCTTTTACGACAACTAAAACATCAACTATTTACAATTACTTTTAAAAACTGTACAATTATTAAAACTAAATAATGTTATTGTCGCATGCAGCACTGATCGCGCTTATACCTATTTTGAAGCAGACTTGAATAATAGACAACAAAATCAAATTTCTAAACGTAAACAAATTACGCCACCAACTAATACTCAAGTAAAAATAAGCCGTCAAAATAATAATGTTTCATACCGTAAGACGTCAAATTGAGTGCGGGCAGACTCCGACTCCGACCGGTGCAACTGTCTCGTTTCCGCACGCGCTGTTCGTAATCTATCTGTTCGCTTTACTCTCCTTCAGTGAAGTGTGAACTAAATGATATACTTGCTAAGTGGACTAGTCCAATTGAAGGATTCATTCATGAACGACTCTCCTCTATGTCTGACGACGACGAATAAAAATATATACATTGCATTTTTGTTTAATTTTATATTATTCGAGTAATTCGCCTTTTCAAAGTTATCATTTATTGGCCTTTAAAGGTAACAATGCTAACATTTTTAAATCGATTAAACAAAACTGGCCTAGGAGATTTCTTAATAAAGTAAATAAAATGAGTAATGTGATTTGATTCAGAGCGTTATGAGAATGAATGAGTGAGTAATTGATATCAATCTTCTTGTCACAACACTATTTTCTGTTCATCAGAAACTGGGAACACCGTAAACGTCAGATTACTCCAGTGAATTAATGATTAGACTATACGTCGGAAGTAAAATTATTATTAAATTTTTACTTTTTTATTTTCAAGTGCTAATTGCTGCACTAAAGCTTAAAAAAAATTATAAAATACAGTGAAATAGTGACAAAAATCAGCACTTAAGTCAGCCTCCTCGGTAGCATAGCGGTCAGTGCAGCCGCCCGGATTGCGGAAGACCGCACGGGTTAACGGGTTAAGTTAACGGGTTCGATTCGTGGCTGGGTCGGGTAGGCGTTTAATTTTTTCACTGTATTTTATAAAATTTATAAATATTTAAAATTATTATTATTATATTATTATCATTAACTAGATAAAATGTTTGCGAAAAATACTCCGTAGTTAGGAGCGACCCTAGGTTATGTAGGACTTTGCTCCTCTTTCTCGTCTAGCCACTAAAAGCTCGACGAGTGTAGGAGAGGTCACTGCCCACTAAAAAACCCAATACTAAGTATTCCATTCTGCCATGGGGATGGCATGGGACCACGAACAGCATTCACCGAGTTCAAGTTTTGCCGACCTCAAAGCGTTCCTAGGCTTCGTGTCCAGTAATTTCACTGGATTTAATAACAGAAATGCAAACAATGTCATTTGGCGGCAAAAAATTGTATGAATTCAGTACCTTTTTTATTTTTTTACAGTGGAATGCTTGTCGTCCGAGTAACACGGGGGCGCTCGGGGAGGCGCGGGAGGTTATGTGGGGTTCTCTCCCCCTCGCCCCCAGATCCGGACTCTACCCAGACCCAAAGGCCTCGACAGGGACCCGGGAAAATTAACCTGCTAATAATTATCAGGACGAGATCTTTGACACTTGGACACCGAGGCTGTAGTAATTATTGATTAAAATGATTTTCATTCATTTTCCTTTTCTAAAATTTTTGTAAATAAATTAAATTGTTTAAAAAATGTCCGGAACATGTAGGACAAAGCGAAAGGTTTCGCTATGTTACTTTTCTCAAACAACAAACAAAAACCTTTCTCAAAAAAAGAGACATTTTTTTTTCACATTAAATATTAAATACTTTGTATCTGATGTTGGTAAATAAGTACCTAACCAATCAAAATGTTAACCTTACCCATCAATGGTTGCCGTATACTATATTCAAGTTCCAATGAAATACAGTACATTTTTTAATTTGTTCCAACATTGATTCCGTTTTATTGGCAATTTTAAATTAGTAAAAAACTCGGGAAGAGCTATCGTTTGCGGGGAAGACTTAATTGGTACTAATTGAAAGCTACAATATGCGAGTAGTTAATGGTTCAAGTAGAATCAAAAGGTTCATGGTAGCGAAAGTTGATTTATCCTTTACAATCGTAATCTGTGCACAAGCCCCATCCACAAGCCGCTGAGCAACAGCTTAAAGGACCTTTCGAGACAAAATAAATTATTTGATTTGATTTGATTTGATTTAGACACAAACCATTGTGAAAATTACAAAGATAAGCAATTTTTTCTTATCATTTCCACTTACAAAAAAAATAAAAATTTATTTGCATAAAATAAGTTAAATAAACAGTATGTTTAATGTCTTCTACAAACTGTATCTATATTTTCCTTAAGCCAAGAAAGTTTTATAAAAATAATTGGTTAGTTCGTTATGTTTTGCTAACATTGGAGTTTGCATAGTATACCGAAATATACTCTTAATCCCAATTATATACTGTTATTGAATAAATTAATGTATTCTTCTTTCCCGAGATACATGTGCACAAACAAGTTCCTATAAACTCACAAACGGGAACCATCATACCACCATACCACCTCCATGGAACTAGCGTCGTTTCCAAGTCAAACAGAACTCAGAAAGTTTCAGACGCGATTTAAAACTTGTATCCCCGTTCCCGTCGGGCTTCTCGGAACATTCAAGAACTTCAGCAGATAATATTCCAATACTAAGTTTCATACTCGGGTTAGAAATACGTGGGCTGGTTTGCATTGCAACACCACAAATACTGATAGTAAATTCGGCATCAAATTGACCGTAATGAAAGATCCAATCTAAACCTTTTTTTAAAAGCGTTTGCTGATTTCCATTGGTCATTTTCAGCTTCACCGGGTTTTTTTGGGGGCGGCGATCAGAGCTGTTCTAAAGGGAACGGCATCACTCACTAGTGTGTGTCCCCACGCCCTACTAGATTCTCCGACGGGTTCGGATCGGATCATGAGCGGAACAACCCGATCCTCTAAAGTCTAGGACTTCGGCTCGGGTTGACCGGGTTGTGGGGGTGGAAAAAGCGCCCAGGTACATGTCTGTACCTGGTATAGAGCGCGTGTGGACCTGCTCGTCGTACCCTTGTTCTACGAGTACGGTGTTTTGGGCCTAAACTAGTGTGCATGTTTAGTCTATTTTGTAAATGTGTGGCATTTAGAGAATCGAACGGGTTGATCCGAATCCCTCGGAGAAACTAGTAGGGCACAGGGACACGCCCTAGTGCCGTGATGTCATTTCCACTAGAAAACCCCTGACGGTGTTACGACTCACTTGGCTTGAGGAACCTTTTAAATTTCTCGCCACCCCTAAAAAGTCCGGTGACGCTGAAAATGCAGCGTAAAACAATCCATAAAACCTATCAAAAAAAATTTACTTATTTAAAAAAAAAGATTTTTAGCTGTCAAACGGTTTGTAAGCCTTTTTAACACGCCGTGTTCTGTTATACTATTGGCTTACGTACTACGCTTATAGGAATTCTAATGTGTTTTCCCTTAATCTTATTCTGCCAAAGTGCAATTCCTTTCATTTATGTCGGCTTTTGTTTGTAAGTAGAAGTTAAACTTTGTTTCTAACTCGTATGGCGAGCGAGGATTGAAAGTTTCCGGTTCGAATTTTAAAGTTTGGAATTCAGGTCCCACTGGCCTAGGTATATAGGTAAGTAATAGGTAACTAACTAGTTTCTATAGCAAATATTATTGGTCAGGAATGAACATAAATCAGTAAATTTTTCTAACAAAAAAATAAATTTGCCACACCCTTTATTCATGCGGTATTCTTAGTACAAGGTCTGCACCAAGTGAGGGTTAACGAATTAGATATTGAAGTTACGAAACCAAGTTGTTCAAAGTTAATTCAAATAATTTTAAATAAATTAATACTTTAAAGGAAAAGACTAATACATGACGTTTTGACGACCTCCGTAGCCGAGTGGCTTGCACGGGCTCGTTGGGTCAAAGCCGAAAAACGAACTTTTAATATTGTTTCGGGTCTGGGTGGTTGTGGTACCGTCGTTGTTTCTGATTTCCATAAAACTAGTGCTTTAGCTACTTACCTTGGGGTCAGAACAATGTGTAAGATGCCTAATACCGTATTTTATATAGTATGAAATTAAAAATTAAACTCATTCACGCCAATACACTGTCTACGTTACGTGAAGCAATTAAGAATGACATTTTACCTACCCACTCTCTACCTTATCTCGCACTTACAGCAAATAGTTACAGTGACGTCATATCCACTCAATAGCTACCCACGGCTGCAGCCATATCTATTTTTTTCCTATTTACGTTAGTGATTTTATTTGTTTGAAATTTAATATAGGTACTTTATGGAATCTGCCGAATGCTATTGAGAATGGCTTCCGCTGTATGTACATAATAACATCGTATGTATTATTTTTCCGACCGAAAAAAAGGTCAAAAATATAACACATTATTAACACATTAAGTTATATACCTAATTAGGTATCGTAAGTCTATTAAGGTTTGGTCCAATTTGGCATCAGATTTAATCACGATTTTTCGCATTCAACCCGTGTACCAAAGGATTCATAAATCATCCATCATTTTTAGGTTAAAAGACTATTAGTTGTGTCAAAAATTACATGTTTCACTTAAAAGGCAATCCATCATGCATTAATTAGGTACCGCTCATAATTATTCGTCATCATTAATCACGAAAAGTACTGAAGACATGGCTGTACGAGTTATCCTTTTGCCTTTTCCTTAAACGGATGAGGATCTAAAAAAAAAAGAGAATTAACGTCATGTCACATTTTACGAAAAAGTTTTTAAAATAATTAATTTGCAAGGTGGCAACTCAAACGCGCTAGCCTTGCCGCCATTGAGCACCATTGTTCCCCTCCCATTAATTACCTACATAGCGAAATATTTTTCATTCCAAATTCCGGACGTGTCATAGCGTATCTGGCTCGATGTTGATATTTTTATTCTAAAATTTTCCCCGGCGTTACAATTATCCCCCCGGCTGCACATTAAGGTTGCCAGGTCAACGTCATATTTTCCACTCGGACGCTCCACTGGCCAACTCAGCGGTACCGAAAACAGTACAACATTGTATAAAATACTGGCATTTTTGCTGAACGGAAAAATAGGAGAAATAATATATAAAAATAATTTAAATGCTGATCATTTAGAAACGATATTAAGTGGTGATGATAATTAATATATGAGCTTCCTGGATGAAGTCTCCCTTTACCTTTGGCCTTATCCTCAATTACTATCGGGTAAGATAAAGGCCAAATACTTGCCAGTAGTAAAATAGCTTTTTTTAAAGAAAAGAGGACTTGTTTTACTTAGCTATGTAAGTATGTTGCTTTTGTTACAAATATTCATATTAATAAGTTATTTCATTTCCCCTTTCGGGATGGAAACCTCCACAACACAAACTATAAAGAAATAGTTTTATTTTACTTTTTAAGTAAACTCCTTAACACACTTTGCCCGAACTCGGATTTGAAACTAGGACTTCCAGACATCGGGCCGTGCGATTTGCTACGGCACCGAGGCAATATACAGCCAGTCCTACTATCCTAACTTAATATTATAAATGCGAAAGCGAGTTTGTTTGTTTGTTGGTTTATTTGATTTGGGGGTTAAAGTTACTCGTGTCCGTAGGTTTTCCGTTGAGACCATACACGTGGTCCCTTGGTGGTCTAAATGAGTGACACTGTCTGAGTGGTAGAGCCACGCTGCGTTGCAGCACGAAATGGGCCGGATCGCCCGGCGTAATACCACCCTCTCACAGAATATCGGCGTGAAACAACGGCACTCGTTGCTGTTGTGTTTCGTTCGGTGAGTGAAAGTACCGGAGGCCCATCTCTCACCCCTACCCCTCCCAATTCCTACTCCCTACTCAAGATCCAACTCCTTCCTCAAGGTCGGCAACGCATCTGCGAATACTTTGGTTTTGCGGGTGTTCATGGGCGGCGGTGATTACTTTCCATCAGGTGACCCGCCTGCTCGTTTGCTTTCTTTTACCATAAAAAAAGCGTAAACTATTCAACCGATCATCATTAAATTTTGTACACATATTCTCGAGAGTATAATCAAAGACATATGATAATTTGTTATTGAAAAAAAAGTGAGTTTGTTTGTTTGATACGCTTTCACGCGCAAACTATTTAACGATTTGTTGGTTTTGTTGTCATAGAAACTGTCAAACCGGTACGAAGTCCGCCGGGTCAGCAAGTAATATTATACAACATTCAAAATACTTATTTATCATCACATAGAGGCTCACAGAAATTGTGGACACAATTTTAATAACTCTCGCCATGTTCAGTCGAGTTCAATAATATGTATACACTTTTGACAAATGTTGATTCTTATTACAAGGTACATAAATGAAAATGAAATGAAATAATAATTTATTGGCACACTGTTACGTCTTTTACATTTGATACAATATAATATTCACTATTTATTTATTTATTTATTTATTTACTTATTTATTGCACATAAAGGTTACTAATTGTCAAAAGTGTATACATATTATTGAACTCGAACACACGGCGGCAGATCAACCTACCCAGAACTATCAAATTTCTACAATAAATTTTGAACTTTATCGTTTGGTTATAAGGATCAATATTCATTGGAGAAATTTGACAGGTTTGGGTAGGTTTATCTGCCGCTGTGTGTATACATGGAGTTATATAATATTTAACTTGGACTTGGTCATTAACGGGAGAGTGCTTTGCACTTAACATTAATCAGCAGAGTGAATGCACCTCGTACTACTTACACAGTTCCGTGTACAGTCACGACCATTAACAAGTTAACAATGCAACTCTTAATACAATGGAATAAGAGTCAAAACTATTCAAAAGTGAACACATGTCAATGCTCGTGACTGTACAAGGTCTGTATAAATACATTAGTGGTTTGTAGCTATGACGTCCGTGACGTTGACATAACCTAACTTAAAAATTGATATTGATTTCATAGTGACGTAGATCAAGTTATCGTATTTTAAATACACACAATAAAAAATAGATAAGTAAGTAGCCTATATATTGTCCTGCTGCTAAGCAAAGGCATCATTAAATTCAAATCATCGCTACGATTGATGGGTATTGGCTTTGAAGGGTAGATGGAGCTGCCAACTATAGCAAGACGCTTAACTGAGTCCTCGCCTGCGGTAGGTATGCAGCGGGAAGTACGTAGGGCCCCTGCCATGAACACGAGTGACTTGCGACGCGGCGAACGGATTTCTAGTTCATTGCGCGCTATACAACGGCAGTCATAGTCAACGGTTATAGAAATAACGCAATGAACTAGAAACCGTTCGCCGCGTCGCAAAACGCTCGTACTCGTGGCAGACGCCCTACGTACCTCCCGCCCCGCGTACCTACCGCAGGCGAGGACTCAGTTAAGCGGTCTAGCTTATAGTAAATATTAGCTCCGTATTGATATAACATTAAAAATACCAAGAGTTGATTATAGTCAGCATACTTTGTTTGTAGTGCGGCCTAAATATTGTGCACAAGTGTTGTTTTCAACAATTTCCGGACGTGTGTGTGTAGAATTGAGTCTGAATAGTGCTAAATATAAACTGACTTATATTCAATGTTATTTGACATCGTGCTAAAATAAAACCGTTATATGATTATAAGCCCTCTCTTTATTTGCGGCAATTGATCTGATGATTGCATTGCATCATGATGATTTTTTATTTAAATTTCAACTAATTTAAGTTTTATTAGTCACTGCAACTACAGATTCCTAGATCTTAACCCATTTTTCTTTCTACTCAGTTGTTCGCTTTTTTTAAATGTACGAATCGCATACGTGTGTTTTCGGTTGATCGGTTTCGTGCTTTTATGATAATAGATAATTTATAACACAATTTACTAGGAATTACATTGATCTTAAAACAAATAAACCATAAATATATCTAATATTTAAATAGGTAAGTCACCAAACGGACTTGTGAATGTGTGTCGTTCCGTTTACAATTATACTAATTTCTTTTTACCTCTGTGTAGTAAGTAATTTAACACAAAATTGAATTACAATATTTACAAATAAAATTAGAATGTGACGTGATAATTTACGCTGTTTTACCGAAAACATTTCTAATTACATTATTAGTGTTGAAATGAAACAACTTTTAGGGATCTACTCGCGTTTATTTTATAAATTAGTTTTAATTAATGTTTATCCTGTCGTTTCGAACCCTTTATAGGGTCCTGGTCACAAGGAGACTCCCTATGATATTTGGTATATATTTCATTCAAGGAAATTCAACGTGTAGTGTTCGCGTAAACTTTAGAAAACAATATTATGGTGTTACCTTTAAGTTAGACAGCTTTAGCGTCGACTCGTATTATAACGACTCGTAAACAAAGGGTGATGTTATATTTTAAAAGAGTATGTAAGCCTCTTTAAAAGGTTCGATTCCATCGAGCTTCCGTTGTAATTACGCTCAACGTCAATATTAATTAGTGATTCTGGTGAAGCTGTGAGCTTTATAAAGCCTGTTAAATGATCGCGTTAATCACATTTACTCTTTGTTAGTGTATTCTGCATGAGCTTAACGAGAGTATCTACAATGGGTGTATGTTATTGTACTCGGTTTGGTGTGGATTGGCAGATTTTAATTTAATTATTTTATTGTGTTTTTTGGGGAGCTAACAGCATTATTCACAACTAGCGGCCGCTCGCGGTTTCACCCGCGTGGTTCCCGTTCCCGTAGGAATATCGGAATAAAAAGTAACCTATGTGTTAATCCAGGCTATAAACTATTTGTTTGCCGAATTTCTTCCAAATCCATTAAGTAGTTTTTACGTGAAAGAGTAACAAACATCCATTCATACCTACAAACTTTCGCGTTTATAATATTAGTAGGATTTTACTCGACATTTAACAACTTATGAGCTAATGACAAGCACATTTAAAAATACACATTAGATATAAGCTGGTTCCTCAGTAGTTGAGGATTTTGGATGAAAAGCGACTCCAATAAAAACTACATCATTACGTTAAAAATTATGAATCGACCTTTTACCTAGATCAAACGGCGAGCTCTAACGAAAATCTGTCTATGCATATTGACATCAACCCTTCCAGCAATACCGCTAGGTCATTAATCAGAGTTGCTCAAAATTAGTATTAACTTTTGACACCGGCTGATAACTCCCGGTTCGTGTAGTAATTAGGTACCGGCTCCGCGCATCCGTGAGTAGGTACAATCCCCATCGGAAGTTGCTGAACACTTTAGCAATTTGTCAAACCAACTATCTAATTTAATCATCATCATTATCACTACCAGTTCATTTTATGTCCCCACTGCTGGGACGCGAGCCTTTTCTTTCGATGGAAACACCATAGGAAAAACGGGCCGTAAACCACCACGGCGCCGGCGCGGCGCAGCGCCGGCTCAGTGCGGATTGGTTGTTGTTAACGACTGCTAATGCAGCCGGGACCAACGGCTATAAGTGCCTTCCGAAGCACGTAGGATAATATTACAATATATCTAATGTAATATAATTATACCTTAATAGGCGTTTTTAAACTACTAGTAATGTACTAAAGTTGTCAGTTCCAATTCTGATTGTACCATGGATCAGAGTCACTTTTTAATCAAGTGTAATATTGATTATAGCTATGTGTTCTTGAGTAGCTTCTTAAATAGTTCTAGGGGCGTCCTTCGCTTCGGGAGCTGAATTAATAGTTTTATGCTGCGCTTTGAACGCGGGAAATCGTGTTTCTATCTCAATATCTCCTTGAAACTTCTTCTTCTTCTTCCTCAACCATAATTCACCCGTTCGTGAGTTAATTAAATAATTAATTAATTCTCCTTCAAACTACTAATTAGTTAATCTGTGCTACTAACGTGAACCCCTTTCTAACACTGGTTTATTATACATACAAACATATATACATACATACATACATACATAAGTACATACATACATACATACATACATACGTACATACATACATACATACATACTTACATACATACATACATACATACATACATACATACATACATACATACATACATACATACATACATACATACATTCCTTCTCCCTAAAAGTGGTAGACAGGGCATCGAAATCACCAATTTTGAGTAAACTTAAACTAACATTTAGCATAAACAAAGTAGGGTTTCCGAGGTGCAATAGATAACATCAGTGACAGGTTGCTAGCCGATCGCCTGATGAGCGAGTATCTTGGAACCCTTGTCCCTTAGTCGGCTCTTACGACATGCACTGAAAATTAATTATTTAAACAAAGTACGAGAACTACTGCCGAGAAACTGCTCAGCAGTTTGGCAGAACATATAAGTTTTATCAAAAGTGTAATTATTAATTAAATAAATAAAAATAAAAATAGCATCTGATATATTTTTTATCTAGTCCCAGACCAGCATGGATTGAGTTTATAATCTACTAGCGGCCGCTCGCGGTTTCACCCGCCTGGTTCCCGTTCCCGTGGTAATATCTGGATAAAAAGTATCCTATGTGTTATTCCAGGTTATAAACTATCTGTACGCCGAATTTCATCCAAATTCATCCATCCGTTGCAGCGTGAAGAAGTAACAAATATACGAACATACATACACACAAACTTTCGCATTTATAATATTAGTAGGATTATCTTTATCTTTTCTAAAAAAGTTCTACTAGGCTTTAGAGTGACTACCTCCATAATCATACATAGAAGACAACTTCAATCAAAGAAAAAGAGCTTCACTTCATTGTACGTATACTTCAAGTTTGTTTGTGTCTTTAAGTTACTTATTTAATATGCTTTGGAGTGGGCATATGAAGAAGTTATGAAGAGGGCGCGGGCTTAATGCCACTGCCGATAGTCATAATTGGTTGTTGAAAGTCTCACAAGTAGCCTTCAATATTGGATATATTGGATTCAGTACTCTTGAGATACCGCTACTTTTGATTTAACTCATTAGTGTTATTTTCTTTTGCTTTTATAATTGGTTTAGATGTTGATTAAATTTTCCTTGACTCTTTGGCACATCAACGAGGAGACATTTACCTTTATCTTATCTGGTATTGTATGGTATGTTACCAAACTGAACTGGCAGGAAATTACCATGATTGACCACATGAATACCATGGTGGCACCATAATTACAAGCAGGGAGCTGCTAATTGAACCCGGAAGATTAGGGCCTGGAACCGATGTTTTAACTACTAGGCCATAGAAATAGTTCATAAACTATAGTAGTAAACAGAAAATTAAACTTATCTCTTTAACGGGCACAGCACGTTGAATTTTTTTTATTAGTTTACAACCGTATGTCAAAGGAATACAGTTCAAATGATGATGTCCAATGTATTGCCAGACCCCTATAAAAGGTTTTTTATGGAGGAATCCATGGAACGCAATGTCAAATAGAATATAATATTTTTATTTGCAGATATGGGTAATGAAAAAGTACATCTCTACATAATATGTATTTCATATCACTACATAGTATAAAACAAAGTCGCTTCCCGCTGTCCCTATGTATGTATGTATGCTTAGATCTTTAAAACTACGCAACGGATTTTGATGCGGTTTTTTTGAATAGGTAGAGTGATTCAAGAGGAAGGTTTATATCATGTATAATCATATGCATGATGCATAATATAGTAGAGAAACACTGATAATTTTAGAGGTTTCACATTTTTTTGCGCTTACATTCCAAACGCTGGCTGAACCCTACGAGATAGATCAAAATAATGTACTACAGTATTGTACAACTTAAAAAGGTCTACAAAAAAGTCCGCGATGGTATATATCTATCTCTTAGGGATAACCCAAAATAATCATTTTTATCCTTTACTTTTTACGAGAAATAATGGCTTATTTATGAAGCGATTTTAAGCAATACAGCATTAATTCTTATCTAATTAAGTACCTTAAATACATTGTGCATTTAATATAGATCAATATGGCCCCTTACAGCATGTAATTTAAATGAATATTTTCGAAGATATTACAGTTTTAAAATGCAGGGACATAGATAGCGGTTGCGTGTATCAGCATAGCACCCGTGCGAAGCCGGGGCGGCTCGCTAGTATATTATATAAGAATGATGTGTCCATTTGTTCGGAAGCGTAATTTCCATAAAATCTATCATCTTTCATTATGTTTCATATAATATATTAGTGGCCTGCTTGCGACTTTGTCCACTTGAAAACACCTGTATCCCGTATCCCGTATCCCATGATGAACCCCTATTGCAGCGCTACTTACCGGGTCCGATTGTGTTTTCAAACAATCCAGGAACCCATTGAAATATTCACACAAAATCTCAGCCAAAATCAGTCCAGCCGCTAGCCGTTTAGGAGGTGTTAGGTGACAAACAGACGAAGGAAGACACAGAACACAGAAGAAGAATACAGAAGAATTATATATATAAAAAAGATTTCAAATTTAATTTTGCCAAGATTGCCAATGGCATCTGATAGCGCTGTCTGGCTTCAGAATTTTAAAGAACTCTATAATTATTTATATACGAGTATATATAATTTTACGCTAATTTTGTTACGAACAAATTACAATTTAGAAAAGTATTAAAAAAAGATTCCACGAGCGGTGTTACGGATCTTGATTACGACTCAACGAGTTTCAACTTTATGGATAAACGTTGAAAATCGGTTAATTTTATAGTCTGACTCGCATTAATTTTGTAGTAGTGAGTTTCCAACTGTGCTTCGAGAAAGGCGCTACTAGTTAAGAAAGCGTCTTAGGGCTACGCCGTAGCTGCTACGGAAACCGCTCGGTATGCTACACCGTAGTTAGTCCATGACCGTAGTATCTTTTCTTATGCTATGTGCTTATGCTATGTGCTTATGTACCGCTAGGCTGTATTTCCCAGTTATAAACGTAAGGAAATGCTTTCAATATTTCTTTTAATATGGTTATAATTTAAAAAAATATTAAAAGTCTAATATTTTTTAATGATTCTTTATTATTTTAGTCAAAAAACTCTTTGTTTCTTTATTATGTTTTAATGAATAACAATAAAACACTTAGGAAATGGCGAATTAATTGTTTTATTCAATATTATCTACTCCACAAGTAAGTTTCTATAATTACACTAATCGGTAGACAAATAAAGAAGTAATAGATACGATTGAATTAAAATTGAAATATACTATTTGTTATTCTCTGTTCCCTAAAAGAAATTTCCGAAAATCTGCGATTTTCACTGCGCTGATGGAGGATATTTTGAGCAGCTGTCACTTGTTACTAAGGCCATTAGGTACGAAATGGCTTAAAATTTAATAATTAATGCTTAGCTATGTTCCCAAATGTCAACCTTAACTTTAGGGTAATAATAACTAATCAGATATATCTTTTGGGTAAGCTCTTTTCATAGCCTTCGTCATCTTTACCTTAGCGGTCCAGATTGATCTCATAATTAAGCCTATCTAAAAGGGAGGGTAGCTCAACCGGGAGTTAATGTGGTGATGATACCCTTTTTAAATCATTAATAATTTACGGAGGAGTCACGAAAGCGGTGCTAGCTAAATTGACTTTGCAAACGTATGTTATGGTAAAATGAACCTTATACGAGTATAGTTTGAAATGTTTAAAATAAATTAGTTTGGTTGAAAGTTTAAAATCGCATAAAGTCAGTTGAACAAACGTTTTTTCAAATGTTTTCAATTTACTGTAAAGAACTCTGTATTTTCCTTAAACAAAGAAAGTTTCGAAATGATACAACTTTAACGGATCTTCTCGCGTTTATTTTACACATTACTTATTTAATGTTTATCCTGACGTTAAATAAGTAATGTGTAAAATAAACGCGAGTAGAATCCGTAAAAGTTGTTTCATTTCAATGTGTAGTTGATTGAATCAGCATCATCGCTTGCAGATGGACGTGCCATCTGCTAATTAAATTTTATTTACACATTAATTTCTATTAATTAAAATCTGTGTCAAGTAACGTCCGCGTAAAACTAGGCCAGCGCATGTTAGTCATGCAGATATTGAGAATAGTGTTGTTCTGTTGTTTTATTGAATATTAATTCAATAATGGATAGTCCCTTCAACCGGAGTACGAGGACTAGCAGGAGCCCACCACCATTACCGCAGAAAAGACCAACTGAAGGAGCTGAAGGACCAACAAAGATCGAAGCTGTATCGACCCACGAAATTCAGCAATGGCTCTCTTCCATTGAACAGTGCTTGAACGAAATATGCACAATTTCAGGCGAGAGTAAACTGAATACAGAGCAAAAGCTGAAAATAAGCACCGTCAGCAGAAATGTGATGGGAGGTGTATCTCAACTGGCCGTTCAGTATCAATCGCTGAAACAAAAATATATTACAGCACAAATAACAATCAAGACCTTGACCGATCAAAAAGAGACTTCTACCCAACTTGACGATCATCTCGAAGTGATCAAAGAATGCATTCGCTCTGCTCCAAAGGCCCAGACACCCAGCATATCTTTCGCAGATGTGGTTAGAACTAGAAATAGTTCTGTAATCCGACCCCCTTGCACCAGTACCATTGCTATTTATCCAGCGAGCAAAGATAAGTCGAGCGAAGAGACTAAGAAGCTCATTCAGACCATCATCAAACCGGAAGAACTTAAATTACATGTCCGAGGGATGAGGAAGATCAAAGGTGGAGGTGTATTAATCAGCACCGAAGGAAAAGACGACCTCGAGAAGTTAAAGCGTTCCGAAAAGCTTAAAAGCTCAGGTTTGCAAGTGGAAGAGACCACAAAACGTAGGCCTAAAATTATATTGCTAGGAGTACCCGCCACCACTTCTGAGAAGGACCTATTTGAATGCTTATCTGAACAAAACATCTCGGACAAGCATCAACACCTGGGTCGCGAAAAGTTCCTTAGCTCGATAAAACTGAGCCACAAATCAGGTAAAAAAGACGCGGCACATTGTAACTTTGTACTGGAGCTAACTTCTGACCTTCGCAAAATTAGCATTGATCAGGAAAGAGTCTTTATCAATTGGACTTCCTGCCCAGTAAGAGATTACACATTTGTGACTAGATGTTACAAGTGCCAACAATATGGGCATTCGGCGAAATATTGCCGTGAGACCGAAAGTACGTGTGGGCACTGCGGCCGCGTCGGTCACTCAATAAAAGAATGCTCAAAACAGCAAGAACCCGCAAACTGTGCTACGTGCCAGCGCTTTAACAAGCCCAGCCACCACAAAACCGGGGATGAACAGTGTCCAGCAAGAAAAATGGCCGAGTCACGATACATGAGTTCAATTGACTATGAGGGCGCCTAGAGCGCCGCACATATAGTTTAACGCAGCACAAGGATGGGTAATGTAACTCATGACATTATTAAAGAACTAGACTCTTCATATGAATATTACTCATTGGTCTGTGAGCCACATACATGTTCGTCGTTTATCAGTAATATTAAGCATAGTCATAATATTTTTATACAAAATATACGTAGCATTAATTGTAACTTTGATGGTATGTTAGCATTGCTTAGTCAAATCAATGTAGAAATTGACATAATGGTACTGACTGAGTGCTGGTTGTCCACAGCTTCTTGTATTCCTTAATTACCCGGTTATGTCTCATACACTACTAACAAAACTAATATTTAAAAAAATGATGGTGTAACATTGTACATTAAAAGTAATTTGAGCAAGGTAATTATAGATGAACCTGACCTATTAGATGCAAACTGTCTAATTGCAAAAATAAACAATGACACCGCTATTGTAGCTATATATCGTTCTCCCTCTTATCATAATATTTCCAACTTTTTACAGTCTTTGAGTGTACTTTTAGAATAATTATCATCATTTAGGAATGTATTTGTCATGGGCGATTTAAACATCGATATAAAACCCGGAAATATAGATCGTAATTCATCAGAATATTTAACTCAGACAGCCTGTTTAGGTTACCTACCCACTCATTTGCATCCTACTAGAGAAAGAAACTGTTTAGATCATATTTTAGCCAAGACAAACATCCCTTTAAAAACTTTTATACTAACATCTACTTTGACAGATCATAATTCCTTATTGTTGTGTTTGCAACAGCGCTACGATAAGTCTTACGCAAAAGTAAAACATACGACGCTGCAATATGAGTCAGTGGCACATGACCTAGACAACTTAGACTTGTCTACTATTTACAACTCGGATGACGTTAATAAGTCAACCGAATACCTTTTATCATCTTTAACTAAAATAATTGAGTCTAATACACGCACTGTTTTGTTATCCCGCCGTTATAAAATCATGAAACCTTGGATAACTCCTGGACTATTACGCTGCATTAAGCATCGTGATAAACTTCACAGAACACTTAATAAAAACCCAGACAGTGAAATAAATAAAATTACTTATTACAGATATCGGTATTTTTGTAATAAGTTGTTAAAGAAATTAAAGCGACAGTATGAAAGGAGTCAAATTCATAATGCGGGTCACGACAAGAAGAAATTATGGAAAGTCATTAAAAACATTACTTACACAACTAAAACCAAACCGCCTGCCCATAAACTCATTGCAAATTCTGCTACGCCTGCACATTCCCTGAACAGAGTAAACAATTTCTTTGTTAACATCGGGAAAAACCTAGCTGCAAAAGCGAAAGTCAGTAACATGCAGCCATTTTCCTGTATCGCACCCCCTTCCAAATTACCAGTTTTAAACTCGTTTGCCTTATTCGACACTGACGAAACCGAAATTGAACAAATTATTATGACTTTAAGAAATGACTGTGCCACTGGAATTGATAAAATATCTTGTGCTTTCATAAAAAAAATTAAAGATAAACTTACTCCCCCGCTTACATATCTTTTTAATTTATGCTTCGCGAAAGGAATCTTTCCTAATGTATTGAAGAAGGCTCTTATTCACCCTATTCACCAGACAGATCGACTGACGATGCAGTACATCAGCTCACTGACTATATTGTAAGGCGACTGGACTCACAAAAAAAGTGCTTAGTCATATTCCTTGATCTCGCAAAAGCATTTGACACGATTTCGGTATCTATACTTCTCGAGAAGTTATATGAACTTGGTATAAGGGGTGTTCCACATAACCTCATTAAAGATTATCTTTCTAATCGGACACAACGTGTTATGATAGATGACACTATGAGTGATGAACTGACTGTTGAATATGGTGTTCCTCAACGGAGCATTATAGGACTCTTGCTATTTCTTACCTACATTAACGACTTATGCCTCCTTCCTCTTTCCAAAAGCGGAAAAATAATATCATATGCCGATGACACAGCTCTGCTCTTCAGCGCGGACACTTGGAACGAGGCTTACAAACTAGCTCAATCTGGATTTAATACAGTCACTCAGTGGCTTAGAAATAACTTACTGACACTTAACATACATAAAACAAAATATATGACTTTTTCCTATAATTCACTATCCCATCAACAGCCCATCTGTGCAATGATTCGCCTGACACTTGCTCCTGCCCTAAGCTCAGCTGCACTGACAATATTAAATACCTAGGGATAATAATTGATAAGTATTTGAAATTTAAACCACATATTGAAGCCCTTACATCTAGAGTTAGAAAGTTAATTTACGTCTTTAAAAATCTTCGGCACGTTGCATGCGGTAGTCTACTAAAATCAATATATCTGACACTTTGTCAGTCATTATTTGTATATTGTATAACATCATGGGGCGGTGCACACAAAACTATTATGATAAACTTAGAAATAGCGCAGAGAGCAGTTCTAAAAGTCAGCACATTCCGACCAATACGCTTCCCGACGGCAGAGCTCCTTACCAAATGCGATGTCCTATCCGTACGCCAGCTTTTCATATTACTAACAATCACTAAAAAACACTCATTAATGCCCTTTAACCCTGCGCTCGAAACCAGCCGAAGACGTGCTGATATTGTCTGTTCTACTGAGCTATTCAGAAGATCAAACACGCACAGATTCTTTTGTCATCTGAGTAGTTTTCTGTACAACAGATTAAATTTTTCTTTATGTATTTACCCCATGAACAAAGCACAATGTAAAAAAACCGTACAAGATTGGCTAAAGGGGAAAACATATGATGACACAGAGAAATTATTATTAGTAATTACATAATTTTTAAGACCATCTAGAAAATTCTAATTAAGTAGAGCAATTAATAATATTATTCAAATACTTTCCAGTTCCGCATTTAAAATAGTTAGTCATTATTATTGTGTAAATGTTTTATTGTAGAATAAGCACTAACGTTCTGTTCTAGATAGATACCTAATACACAGGCAATATTGATTGCTTAGCATAGGTATTACGTAATACATAATATTATATACACTAACCCCAATTACTTTACATAAGTCTTTTGTATCTAGGCTAAGTTTTTATACAGCAATAAAAATTTATCTTATTTTATCTTTAGTGTTCGCGTAAACTTTAGAAAACAATAAAGAAAGTTTCATTAAAATTGACATGTTGGTTTGAAGGAATTAGAATTTTGAAGTTTCTATGGGATACCGAAATGTAAACTATTCGAAAAAATAAAACGACGGGTTGCACTCCGGGAGTGCCGGCAGAAGTGAAAACTTGAATATTAACGTTGTGCATTTTTGATATTTTGGAATGGTTAGGGAATAATTTTGCACGAATTACTTCAATTATCAGTATAAAAGTACTATCATTTATGTGGTAGAATACAATATTTATTTATTGCGCTATCGTACACAAACATGACAATTTATTCGCGCAAGCGCCCTGCGCCGCCTAAACGAAACAGCAGGCATACATTTTCGCCTTACATTTTGTAGAAAGAGAGGGGGATACGGAAGTAGGTAGTAGAGGAATCTCCTACGCCGCGCCGGCTGTCTACTCTCCATCCGTCTTACGCTTAGAGTATTAAATGCTCTAAGGTCTTACGAATTTTCGATCAGGTCACGTGTCCTGACGCGAATTTAACATTTTTTACCCATTACAAATAAAGTGTACAACGCTGCTAAAGAAGTTTTCACTTCAAAAATTGTTGAATAAATTTCACGAGCGGAATTTTAACCCGCCCCTCATTACACGCCGGGTCATATGCACTGCTACGCTGCTGCTGCTATGCTATCGTGACTCTGTCCATTAGTGTTGCGGTTGCGGGTTCAAATCCAACTCGTAGAACTTTTTTTCAAGAATTTTTCTAATTTAGAATTTGTCCGCAACAAAGTTTGCGTAATTTTATATACTAGTGGTCGCCCAGTGATCAAAATTCGAACGTAATTTTTTATAAAAAGCCGTTTATTATTTTGGCTTAATGATGAAGCTGCAAAGCTGCACGGATTGTATCGTAAACAATGAAAAAAAAAGATAGAATGTGAGTTTGGATTGGCATTAACTTTCTGATATCTGTGGCATTGACATTCCATTCTTCTATCTCCATTTTTGAAATTTTTGAAAAATGTATGGAACAATATTTATTTAATTTAATGCACTTTTTATGCATAAATAAAAAAAAAATATTAGCATTCTGCACTCCTTTTCTATTTATACAATAAGTGTGTGAAATTTCATACTCCTCCATTCGCGCAATTTCCGTAAAAAGGGGTACAAAGTTTTTGCTTCACGATTATAAAATTACTGCTGACTGATCAACACAGCCTATCCAGCTGTATGTATCGTCGTTAATCCATTTGCGCGGCCTTCTATTACAAATGCGTGTTATCGTCAGCAACTAATAGAATTCCCTAAACTGTCGGCAACTTACACGTCGCCTAGTCGCCGTTTAATTGACGAACTAGAAACAGTCGCCCGTGGGCCCCGTAATGGGGTTACGATTGGCGACGTCGAGTTCGAATACAAGTTGTCACTAACTTCCGTAATAGATAACCCGCAGTCTTCGGCGATGTTTGAAACAATTAGTGCTAATAATTCGCTGGGTTAAACGTGTTTTGGGTGCATAGTGCGAGATTCGCCATTCGATCACGGTAACGAAAACGAGATTTTGTGTGGCAGAATTTTATCAGTCTTCGTATTTCACTAGGAGCCCCCCGAACCCCTGGGGGGGTTGGAGGGGTTGCAGGTAAAACACGCTGCTGCCACATATCTCAGCCTCGGGGCTTCAGCGGGTCGCAAACAGCAACACCAGACTGACCTTCCCCCCCACCCGTTCCCCCTTCAGAGCATTTTATAGCCCCATGGGAAGATGCACGGGTTGAATAATATGTGTTTTAAATTTATTTTCTCCAATTGGCTTACAATAGATGTCTAGTTAGCCATGTTGTAACTCGATCGAAACGTCGTATATGAAATATTTTAATAATTAGTTTGAATAGATGTCTTATGTAATACCTACCAACTCAGTAAACCGCAAAATAAATCAGTCAAATTTTCTGAAGATGTTAATGTTATGCAAAAAATTAAAGTCATTGACATTGGTATCCGCAAGCAAGTCAGAAGCATAACAGAATCTGAACCGGTTGTTCAGTTTTATTAGTTAATTGCTAAATAGATGTGTAATGGCTAGGTTATTACAGTTACCATCAGGTAAAATGTGTACTCGTAGTTGTAGAAATGAAAAAAATAAATAATAAAATAAATATTGGTTTCTAAAGTTCAAGCAAACATTAAAATAAAACTAAGCTCGATGGCTCGTGGTTAATGCGCCCGGTCTGCAAATGCTGAGGTTAAGCAACTTTCGCAAAGGCTGGTCATCGGATGGGTGACCAAAAATATTTCATCTCGAGCTCCTCCGTGCTTCGGAAGGCACGTAAAGCCGTTGGTCTTGGCTGCATTAGCAGTCGTTAACAACCACCAATCTGCACTGGACCCGCGTGGTGGTTTATGGCCCGTACTCCCTATCCATCCATAGGGAAGGCTCGTGCCCCAGCAGTGGGGACATAAGATGAGCTGATGATGATGATGATTTTTGGCATTAATTGTGACAATATATTATTTGATACTATCCTGAAGTTTACAGGTACCATGATCACATTATTATATACTAATCGCGAGTAGATTCGTAATATGTGTTTTATTCCAAAATTATACATATTTGTGTCAATGTCTAACCGAAATCCTGAGATAATTATCGATAAACTTAAACATAGCACATAGCTTAATCTTAGCAATATAAAAAGTATCTATGTAATTTATTCGGAAATTTGTCCTTGACCAAATTATTTTGTCGATTCGCCAAAAAACTTCGAAACTCATATAAATTAACTTGGCGAAGCGTAAATTAAGAGATAATGAGCCTTAATTTACGGATTAATCTGATTGTATGTTATATCTTTTGAAAAAGTCTGATAATGGTGTTATTGAATATTATAAAAGTTATTATTTAATGTTTTTGCTAACGGAAGTACGATGTGTAAATTACATAATCATTTTTATATCAACCAATATAATTATAAAAAGGTAGTTAGGTGGTAGAATCAAGACTATGTGATGTTACTGAGAGTGTACAGTCACGAGCACTAACATGTATTCACCATTGACTAGTTTTGACTCTTATTTCCATTGTTTTAAGAGTTACATTGTATACCTACTCACTCAAATAAAGTTTTTTTTAATTTTCTTTTACTTTTACTAATGATGATAAACAACAGAATTTCTCACGTTGATTGTTTCTCTTTGTATACTCGTAATAAGCAACGTGACATCTGCCTCTGGCATTTAGGTAAATGAGCTTTGTAGTTTCTTACACCCTTTCTTTTTACAGCTATAAAACGTAGACGGTAGTTGGTAAGTACTTATCTTTGCTTACTTACCAAGTAAATTTGACTTTGACTTTGAACACAGATCAAGTAAGAGTATATTGTAGCTAGATAAGATAAAACATTTACCTACTTATAGAAAAATATTCACGCACATTACTAAACCCTTGTCGGATTTCGAATTACCTATGGAGAGCTTTTTTCCAATACTGTGTCGCTGTAAAAGAAATGGAGGAAAATAACGTTCTTGCCGAGTTTTTTGCTGACTCATCTCAGAACAAGGTATCCGCCGTATACTCGTATACGAATCAATGGCGTAGTGACTTTTATAAAGGCTCTGTCAAAGATAATAATATGTTGTGAGGCTTCAATAAATTATATATTATGTTATATCTATAGTTAGGTATATATAATACAAAGAGGCGACCAAGTAGACACAGACTGTGAGGGCGGGACGATCTTGCTGTACATGAGAAACTGGTATAACGTTACATGGGACCGGAGTATGTTGAAAAAATGTGAGGAACTTCTTTGCCCAGGAATGGGACGCTTACGACTTGAGGATTTAATAAAATTATAATTGGAACGAAATTCAAAAAAATTCAAAATTCAAAATCATTTATTCAATTTAGGCTACAAATAGCTCTTATGAACGTCATTATGCCATCGGTTCGTAAGTCTATCTACTCTAGGCGGGAGATCTTGTACTGAGAAGAACCGGCAAGAAACTCAGCAAGTGTCCAGCTCTTCTCTCCCTTACAGCGTCATAAATATTGGAAAATGCCCTATCATAAAAGGACACTTTCCATCACAAATAAAAACACAAAATATAAAGGACAATCACAACACGTAAAAAAAAACACAAAAAAAGAAAAAAAAATATTATTAAATATTTAAGTTTATGTTACGTTAGTTAAGTTAGTTAACAAAACCTACAAATGAAAATATTAGGTTGTATTGTACCTGAAGAAAGACAAGATATGACGACTCAATCTAGTAATGATCTAAACAGTACAAATTACTGTAGAAAGCAACATCTGACAGGTAGACTATTAGGAATGATAAAATCGACTCTAAATCCAGTTCTACATAAATAAAACGCTGTGGACCAATGAATAAATCTTAGATTGTCTTTCCGTACTGCGAAGGCCCTAAACCCTTTTAGATTACTTAGACTTATTCGTTTCGTTTCCATTGACTTTGGATTTAACTTCACCGGAACACTACGCCCACATAAGTTTTATTATTTCAAACCTTTAAGCTGGTTACACAAAACCTTTTGTTCATTTCGCTTTAGGTACCTATAACACGTTAGCGTATTATCCTACAACGGGTATTACTTAAATGGCGTAATAATAATTGTCCCATTTTGAAAATCCTCCTCGTCCTAACAAGCCGAGTGGCAAAGTGCCCTAACAAAATATTTTTATATTTTGTATAATTCTGTTTTTTTGTGGTAAAACCTTCAATCAATTATGTACCTACTAGATAAATAGTCCGAAACCAAAATACATCTCGGAAGTGGTTCTGTTTGCTCATACTTATACATTTAAATTTCGAATAACAAAATCAGAAAATACGTTGGAGAGCATCAACAACTTCAGCTTACTGTGAACCTGTCCCCAAAAAGCCCGGTGAAGCTGAAAATGCCGTCAAGCAATCAGCAAACTATCTCCAAAAAAACGGACTCGGAACCTTAAATCCTACTTAATATTATAAACGCGAAAGTTTGTAAGTATGGATGGATGTTTGTTACTCTTTCACATAAAAACTACGGAATGGCTTTGGATGAAATTCAGCATACAGATAGTATATATATATAGATATATATATGGATTAACACATAGAATAGTTTTTATCCCGATATTTTTCGGGAACGCGAGCGACCGCTAATATAAAATATTTGTACAATATTTACTGTCATCTAGCCACAGACGCCATTGTGGCTTCGTGGTTCCAAAGTCGCCTACCGTTTTTCAAGCGCTCATCGGAAATCCAATACATAATCGATCGAAGGGTAAAACACAAACAAACAAAACACATGTTATTATTAAGTGTTGAATTTTTCGGGTCCCAATTTCCACCAAAGTGCCATGTAATGTACCTTCCCATGTTTCTACAAATAAATTGTAATTATTATTTACCTTCTTTTTTACAAATATATTATCTTTAATTTCGCCACACTTTATTGATTTACTAGCAGCCGCTCGCGGTTTCACCCGCGTGGTTCCCGTTCCCGTAGGAATATCGGGATAAAAGGTATTCTATGTGTTAATCCAGGTTATAAACTATCTGTATGCCGAATTTCATCCAAATCCATTCAGTAGTTTTTACGTGAAAGAGTTACAAACATCCAAACAAACTTTCGCGTTTATAATATTAGTAGGATTGAATTATTCGGGTCCCAATTTCCACCAAAGTGCCATGCCATGTACCTACACATGTTTCTACAAAAAAATTGTAATTATCATTTACCTTCTTTTTTACAAATAAATTACCTATCTTTAATGTCGCTGTAGCTTGTAGCATTAGCATGTATAGCTGGCCACACTTTTTTTATTTACTAGCAGCCGCTCTCGGTTTCACCCGCGTGGTTCCCGTTCCCGTGGGAATATTGGGATAAAAAGTGTCCTGTGTTTTAATCCAGGTTATAAACTATCTGTATGCCGAATTTTATCCAAATGCATCCATTCGTTGCAGTGTGAAGAAGCAACCAATACACACAAACTTTCGCATTTATAATATTAGTGTGATTTGGCATGCTGTATAGCGCTATATTTTTTTACCTTTATGTTTTATATCGTTTTGTGTAGTCAATAAAAGTTTTTTCTTTCTCTCTTTTACATTCTTATCCCATTTAATTTTGTAAATCTTTCGCTTTTACATTCTTATCCCATTTAATTTTGTAAATCTTCTGCTAAAAAATTTTATAGTTAAGTAATAAAAGTCAATAAAACATGAGGTACACTTAAACATTGAAATGTTAAGCTCTGACTTAGCAATCGTATCTATTAGATTGAAACAGTGAATGCGCCACGACCAGTCTGATCATTGATCAGTCTAGACAAACACAGGTGATTGGCCTTATATTATGTTGTCTGGTGTTGAGCTATCGACATGATGAAGACAATGGAGAATATACCCAATATACTAAATGTTACAGTTTATTTTTCTCTTATTTGGGCTTCGTGACGTTTGCGCATTTGCCAATGCCACGTGAAAATAAAATGTAGAGATAATTGGTGATACTTATAATAATATTAAGAAATCCACATTAAACACACAAACGCCCTGTAAAAATGTGTGTGTGTGTGTGTGTGTGTGTGTGTGTGTGTGTGTGTGTGTGTGTGCTGGATAGGTGTTGAATAATAAATTATATTTCAACGAACCCTTTTTAGTTTCAAAAAGGATGTGGGACTTTACGCAGACTCCAGAATTTGAAAAGTAACGTTGAACTATTTTTCTTCGTTTGCCCATACTTATGAGCGTTCACGAATACTTATAACAGTTATTAATCCACCATTATTTCAATTAATATATATAATAAGTATTTCCAAAATTTTGAAAATAAAACAAAATATTTGCAATCATGATTCTTCACTTCCCATCAAGAATGTCTTATGGTGTAGATCAATCATGTTCGGTGTCAAGCAGAAAATCACGCGAAAGTTTAATTCACTGGGTATACATATATACATTACAAGAGTATTTTATAGACAATCTACAAAATTATAAATGTAATTAAAATAAAAACAAAAGCCTCCTCTCCCCTAACTCTTGCCGTGCCCGACAAACTGTTCTTGACATTATTTTAAAATAAAAAACAGAAAAAAATGAAATTGAGTTAAGTACTATGAAATGAAACAACTTTTACGGATCTACTCGCGTTCACAAACAACAACAAAGTAATGAGTAAAATAAACGCGAGTAGATCCGTAAAAGTTTTTTTATTTCAATGTGTAGTGTAGTGTAGTGTGGTGTAGTGTAGTGTAGTGTGTAGTGTTCGTGTTAACTTTAGAAAAAAATATAAAGTTACTAGTTAAAATATAAATACTGGTATTTTTAAAATAGAAATAAGAATCGAATTAAATTCACATCTATACTAATATTATAAAGCTGAAGAGTTTGTTTGTTTGTTTGTTTGTTTGTTTGTTTGTTTGAACGCGCTAATCTCAGGAACTACTGGTTCGAATTGAATAATTCTTTTTGTGTTGGATAGTCCATTTATCGAGGAAGGCTTTAGGCTATATAACATCACGCTGCGACCAATAGGAGCGAAGCATCAGTGAAAAATGTTGCAAAAACGGGAAAAGAGCCTAAAAAATTAAAAATGCTGCCGAAAGTCACTATTCCACGCGGACGAAGTCGCGAGCACAGCTAGTTTTATTTATTTATTTATTTATTTATTTATTTATTCAACATTTTTTGTTATAAAATTTATTCACCTAAGCCACCGAAGTCGTTTGTCTTAAGCCAAAAGCGAGGATGGTATATTGACAGTGCTCGTCGGCATGCAAGTCACACAAACGCTACTAGGGCAGTCTGTGTACCGAGCCAGCAGGTTTATACCAACATTGGAACAAGATTGAGTGACTACCGAATGGAGGTGACTGGCCATGTCTAAGCTTAGAGCAGCTGAACGCTTTTAAGGATAAAGTCACTTGCCCTAAATTCGAAGTCTTTGTTTTCTAAAGTTTAGCGAATACTGTAGCGTTGAAACGGAACACTTTTTACGCGCCTTTAGTTTTGTACATTTGATGAATGACATCTATCAAGCTTCATAATCAGCTCATCAAGGGAGTCTAAACACCGGTAAATAAATAAATAAATGATAAATAAATTTTCCTACACTCACACCAATTATCTAGCCCAAGAGAAGCTTCGTTATGAAACTCGTTATATGGTTACTAGACAACGGATAAACATACTTAAAATACTTAAATACATAAGTACTTATTATACGTAGAAAACACCCAGACCCGAGACAATTTAGAAAAACAATAATTTCTAAATTGACCCGACCGGGGATCGAACCCGGGACCGGCGAGAGATGGCGACACCATGAAAACCGGTGTACAAACCACTCGACCAAGGAGGTCGTAAATGTTCGCGTCTACTTTCTAAGACAATATTTTTTTATACTTACTTTCAAATTCTGCATATCATTCACCGGTAGAGTGTTACTCTATCAGTTGTGGTGATGACTTGATTTCAATGGAGGCTTTTTGCCCAGCTACTCGTATAGGCTAGTGGGACAGCAATAAGCTAAACGATAGATTTAAAAAAAGACAAAGTGTTAAAAAAATCCACGAGCGGGATTCAAACCCGCACCCCATGACATGCCGGGTCAGGTGGACTGCCAACTATGCTATCGTGGCTCAATCCAACTCGCCGAAATTAATCAACACTATCTACTTTTACTTATATTCAATGTCGACAACTACGTCATCAACATCCGATCTTAATTACAAATATTGAAAGATCAGTTATGAATTAGGCAAGCTATATTTATGATTATTATCATATAATTTAACGCAAATATTGTAGCGACTAATTACAATTTATACGGGTAAGCACCAGTAAGATATAACAAAACATTCTTTACTACCTTTTCTTTAAAGGCGCAATAAATTGATTATACAATTTGATACAAAAAGGAATTCTATAGCTCGAGAAGTCTACATACACCCGCCACGTTGTCCTGTTCCAGATTTAAGAGCGACCCGCCATTTGGCCGCCGATAGCCCCAGATTGAGTAGTAAATAAAAGCGAGCACCTGCGTATCACCTCCAGGATTGATGAACGACGCCTTGGGCGCACTAAGTGAATATCACGGAATTTGAATACGTAAGTCTGATATCCATTTAGAGATACACGAACGTTAGTAACGTTGAACAAAAGTACTTAAAGAAGTTTAACGCAAACTCCTTACCTATAAGTAATAGGCATACCTTTTTAATTAACCGACGTGTCGGCCGAGTTGTACTAATATAATAATGATGCGATACAAGTCATGAGCGACCCGCAATTTGCCTGCCGATCAAAACTCATTAGGAATTATTGGTGTACCTCCTTAAGGGTGCGCTGTCCATAAGTGACAAGTGTCATATGTTTTATTTGAAATGTCGTCGTCCATATTTATTTGATGCCGCGCGGCCATACTAATTTTGTATGGGGAATTTAAGGTGCATAATAAAAAATAATTATTTAAATAACCACTTGATGGATCGAAAATGTAGTCTAGCAATTTGTAGTTTATCCATTGATGATTGTTTAGACAAAATCAGAGGTGCAATAATTTAGATAAACTATAAGAAATCTACTAAACGCCGCCACTCGTTTTCATGATTTTTGCCCAACTTTAAATGATATTGTAGAAAAACTATAGCGTGTTATGACATTATGGTTCTGACAAATTGTAAACACGTTCCTTATGATACTAAATATATATTCTGTTCATTTAATACGATAGTATTTTCAATTATATCTACTTAACCGTAACTGCATTTTTGGCATTTTTTTGGCGGCGCACCCTTAGGGGTGCTTAAAAAGTAGTACTTAAGTACTCGACGTTTCAGCTGAATTGCACTAATTATAAGAAAAATCTATAGATCGAGAAACATGCTTGCGCCCGCCACACTGTCTCGGAGCGACCCGCCATTTGGCCGCCGATAGCCCCAGATTGACTAGTAAATAAGGGCGAGCACCTGCGTATCACCTCCAGGATTGATTAACGACGGCTTAGGCGCACTAAGTGAATTGGGTAAACTGATGAAATTTGGATTGCCTGTAATATTCATCACGGAATTTGGATACGTAAGTCTGATATTCACTTACACGACACATACACACACGAACGTTAGTAACATTGAATAAAAGTAAAGAAGATTAACGCAAACTCCTTAGAAGTAATAGGCATACAATTTTAATTAACCGACGTTTCGGCCGAGTTGTAATTATATAATGATGCGATACAAGTCATGAGCGACCCGCCATTTGGCTGCCGATTCAAACGCATTATAGAAATCCTAGGTGTACTCGACGTTTCAGATGAGATGAGTTGTACACCAAGTACAATCTATAAATCGAGAAATATACATGCGCCTGCCATGTTATCTCGTGCCAGATTAAAAAGTCCACGACGCACTATATGCTGCCGCCGCCGGTAGCACTAGTAAGCCAGATTAAGTTGTAACTTTGGAAGTCGCAAAAAGTTACAGTTTTTGAAAAGACAATATAACAGTACACAGTAAATAATAAAAATTTGATGGGGCGTAACGTGCAATCCTTAGTATTTTTTTTTATTGTACTTAGTATTTTTATCTTTTCTAAATGTATTTGGTATATTTTTAATTATTAGTACCCGACGTTTCAGCCGCGTTGCACCGATAAAACAGTGCGATATAAACCACGCTGTCTTGTACCAGATTTAGGAGCGACCCGACCGATTTTAGGTGAATAAAACTTACCCGCTGATTACCCTATCGAGAAGTGAATAAGACCAAACACCTGCGTATCACCTTAAGGATTGATGAAAAACGGCTTGAGGGTACTATTAAGGGTGCGCCGACGAAAAAATGCCAAAAATGCAGTTACGGTTAAGTAGATATAATTGAAAATACTATCGTATTAAATGAACAAAATATATATTTAGTATCATAGGGAACGTGTTTTCAATTTGTCAGAACCATAAATTCATAACACGTTTTTTCTACAATATCATTTAAAGTTGGGCAAAAATCATGAAAACGAGTGGCGGCGTTTAGTAGATTTCTTATAGTTTATCTAAATTATTGTACCTCTCATTTTGTCTAAACAATCATCAATGGATAAACTACAAATTGCTAGACTACATTTTCGATTCATCAAGTGGTTATTTAAATAATTATTTTTTATTATGCACCTTAAATTCCCCATACAAAATTAGTATGGCCACGCGGCATCAAATAAATATGGACGACGACATTTCAAATAAAACATATGACACTTGTCACTTATGGACGGCGCACCCTTAAGTGAATTGAATAAGCTAATGAGATTCGGTATTACCTGTACCTATAAAACCTATTTATTATGGAGTTTAAATAGCTATGTGTGCTTTTGTTTGTTGTAGTGTCCTGTCCATTTAGAGACACACTAATCAATAAGACATTATAGCAGTATATGGTAAACTAGCGGCCGCTCGCGGTTTTACCCGCGTGGTTCCCGTTCCCATGGGAATATTTGGATAAAAAGTATCCTATGTGTTATTCCAGGTTATAAACTATCTGTATGCCGAATTTCATCCAAATCCATCCATCCGTTGCAGCGTGAAGAAGCAACAAATATACGAACATACATGCACACAAACTTTCGCATTAATAATATTAGTAGGATAAAATATTTAACGGGTTTAATGCGACCTCCTTAGTATAGGATTTCTAGGCTTTCTATATATATTGCCCTAGATTGAGTAGTAAATAAGAGTCAACACTTTGTATCAATCCTAAAGGATTGACGAACGACGACTTGGTTCTACAAATGGAATTGGATAACTGATGAGATTCGGATTGACTGTAATATTTATCTATATATTAATACGTGAAGCAAAAACTTTTTACTCCTTTTTACGAAAATTGCGCGGATGCGCACACTTGTAGTTTCTAAAGAGAAGGAGAACAGAGTGTTAATATATTTTTTTAATTATGCATAAAAAATACATTAAATCGATAAAACAAACATTACACAAAATACCATGTATTTGACACACACGCTTAATATGTATTTCACACACACGCATTTATACTCCTTTCAAAAATGGAAGAGGTGCGGCCGAAATCTGTCAATGCCATAGATTTAGTATATAGTTATAGATTGGCGATTGAATAATTAAGGCGAGACCAAAAATGATATACTTCAGTGTGCGTGTGATGCGCATGTGTGCGAGGAAAATAGTGCTGCGCGTGCCTGCCTCGACTTCGATTATCGACACAGTCTGCAGCGTCTCGTGTCTGCTGACATAGATCTACTTATAAAGTAAATATCTTTAAGTTTTAAGGAATTTAAATAAAACTACAGACAGTACGTATTGAATTTTTATCTTCCTCCAAAAAGAATTAACTTATTGTAAAAATATCGTAAGCTTTCTTTCGTAGTATTTTGCAATTTTGCTTCATATTTTATTCTAATATATCTATTTAAATAAAAATGAATCACTGAAATGTATGTACGCGCATAACTTCCGGATCGACTGCACAAAATTTGCATAATCCTTTTTCATTGAGTTTGTTATTGTCAGGACAAGGTTTGTAGAGAAGAAAATTAAAAGAAAAAAAGATATTTTTACTAAAATATGATTTTTTAAAATATCATGTTATGAAAAGTGAGTGTGACAGAATGACGTACAGTTCTTCAGCCAGCATTTGACAACTTCAAACGGACAATACGTCATTACCGCTTTTTTTGCAAAAGTAATACCGGTGTTTCGTATGTTTGTAGGTTTATCGTAGTGTTATATAATGTTATTGATTTAAAGAATAAAATATCGGTCGGCATACGCGTAATGCAAGTCGAGTTCACAACACGGTCCATGAATCATGTTCTTCTTCACTATTTTTATACAATTCTAGATTTATTTCGGGATTTCTGGGCAAATTATTGAGTCAATTTCATCTGGTCTTATTTTTTCGACCATCCACATTAGAATATGCGCATGAGGCATTCCTTTCTTCTGCCACTTTACAGAGTACATCCAACATCGTACGTCTCCGAAGACATAATATTTTACAATGAAGTTCGTAAGCGCTTTGAGGTTCTGCTTGATCATTCGTGCTGTTATATGATGATCGTTGTATGATTGACCGGATATTAACAGATTAGTGATTTCTATCCATTTTGGGTTGCACGTGAAAGTAATAAATAATCTGGTCGCGACTGTAATGGCGCACGTAGGTCATAGCATCTTGCGCATTATTCGTGTATGTGCCTCGGGCTTCCCACATACGTACAAAAATATACATATATATAGATAGATAGATAGATAAAGATAGAGTAATACGTATACATATTCTATCTTCTTTAAATATAATAATCAATTGCTGTTCGTTTGAGTCACTAAAACTCAAGAATGGCTGGACAGATTTGGCTAATTTTGATTTTGAAATATTTGTGGAAGTTCAGGGAAGGTTTAATTAAACGGTGAGAAACATAAATTGTTTGTTTTGTTGTCATGGAAACTGTCAAAGCGGTACGAAGTCCGCCGGGTCAGCTAGTAAAAAAATAAGTTTATTAATAGGTAATTTAATTTTTACAACTAGCGGGCGCTCGCTGTTTCACCCGCGTGGTTCCCGTTCCCGTAATAATATCTGAATAAAAAGTATCATATGTGTTATTCCAGGTTATAAACTATCTGTATGCCGAATTTCATCCAAATCCATCCATCCGTTGCAGCGTGAAGAAGCAACAAATATACGAACATACACACAAACTTCGCATTTATAATATTAGTAGGATGGAGCCACTTGGCTACGGAACTCCAAAAATAAAAATATAAATTAATAAGAAATAAACTTAAAAACTAAACTTACTAAACTTTTTCAAGAAATTTCCGCTCGACTTATAGAGACCACTGAGGGGTAACCACTAGCTCTTATAGCAGTATTATTGCAGTTGTGAAAACGAGACGCGTGTAGCGGTGAATATACTCGCGTCTCTTTTCCACAACTGCAATAATACTGCTATAAGAGCTCGTGGTTACCCCCCTGGTGACCCTCGAGCTGGCGCGTATTTTGGCCAACGCCTAAGTTTGGTCATTGGTCAGCACTCTCCCGCTTGGCAGCGATTTGGAGTCCCTTTTTTATTTGTAAAAGTTATGTGTTCTTTAAATATATATTTTTTAACTTCTCTTAATTATAATTTTTATACTTCCAAAAAAAAAGAAAATATAAGTACATATTTCATTCCTTACATTTATAAGAAATGTATTAATAAGAATATTACCCAAAATGAAAAGGGTTACATTCAAAGCACACCTTTGCCGGTTAGGTACATATCGATAAGAAGTTATCGATAGTGTCAATCTCTACAAAAGTGAGGTTAGGAATAGTAGGAATTCACGTATTTGTTATTATTTTAAAATGAATTCCTATGCAATCACAGCAATAATGTGATAAAAGGCGATAACTTTGCGTGTAGAAAAACTTTTGTAGGAGATCTAAAACATTGCATTTAGACTGCTAAACAATATAAATTGTACAACGTGTGAAATGTATAATTATGTGGGTTTTCTTTCTTAGATGAGTTATATCCAGGTACAGCACACGTAACCATAATTAATCACGTCATTCACGTCTCATATATATACTAATTTACACTTTAAATCTCAGATTTTACAAAAATAAGCGGTATTTGTTTTGTTCGCAATTTACTCCAGGCCGTTACAGGCCGATAGCGTGTACATGAATGGTCTCGTCTATCTATCTCGCTCTAACACATGCGTATACTATGATCTATCTCTTTTGTATTGCCAATCTATAACTATATACTAAATCTATGGTCAATGCCAAATCAAACTCACTTTCTATCTTTTTAAATTTTTCATTGCTTAGGATACAATCCGTGCAGCCTTAATAAAATTACGGTCGAATTTCGACCACTGGGCGACCACTAGTATTATTAAATCAGCTTATTCTCTCTTGTTCTTGTGATCTACACATTTAATCAGGTACAAACCAGATTTTTTTAATACATTATTTAAAAAAATATCATGCATGGAAAAGTCTCAGTAAATACTGAGACTTTTCCATGCATGATATTTTTGAATAAAAAAAACAGTTCATGCTTTTGAATAAAAAAAACAGTTCATCATCCTCATCATCAATCTATACACGTCCAATACTGGACATAGGCCTCTCCAAGTGTACGACACTGAGCACGATTGAAAAACAGTTGACGTCAGAATATTATGTAACCCTAAATCTAAACAGAATTTCATTTGTCCGCAAAACGGTCCGAGTGCCTCATTGAAATTTGAATAAAGCCGTGTGCGAGCCAATATTCGCGGAATAGGTGTCGGACGCAAGAACCCATAACGTTTTCTGCCAATGACAGGTGTGCATACTACGTGACCTTACGAGCTTCTGCAGACGACACTTTAAGCTAGAATTTAATGTGTTTTCTGCCTCTCATGAAATGCCATTTGGCTTCAGGTCCGCCTTTTATACTGTCTTGCAGTTCCTTATGACATTACATAGTGTATATAATGTAAGATTTTGAAACCTCTAGGTGATACCTAAGCGCCTCGCAGTCGCCTGCCTCCCATGCCTCGCAGCCCGCGGTCGCCCTGCTGTCGCGGCCGCGCCGACCACCCGCCCCGCGCCTTCGCTCGGGGTGCTGCACGTGACACCTGCGCCTGTTACCAAACCATCCAAGCCCCGTCACCGAGACTACGCCTCTTTTGTTGCATCCAACTCGGATGCTCAGAGAGTAGCGAAGCCGAGACACAACGTCAATTTTAACCTTTTCACCGCCCAACTATCCTGCACGCGATGTCCCGCTGTACGCCAACGTATAAATGTATTTTAATAAAGTAGGTACAAAGAAGAACTTCTATAGAAATGCTGGCGTGGACGGCACGAAAATCTCGAACTTCTATAGAAGTTGTTGGCGGTAAAAAGGTTAAGGCATTTGTGGTAGGTGCCCCCACAGCCAAGCTGGACGAAACCATTATGAAGGAGGACTTCTGGATTTATTATGTACTAGTATAACAGCTGGTTTGGACGTATTGTGTTTGTTATATATTAAAGCAAATTTTTATTACCAGCGCCCATCATTCCGATTAGTAAGAAAGTGGCGCAGTCTTTTGTGTTGGTATTAGAGGCATGCCTTTTTAAGCACTTACTTGTTTTTAAACCAGACACAATAGAAATTCAATTGTTCTATGGCACTGTGGTTACATTGTGCGTCCAAGTATTGTACTCGGCGTTTCGGCCGAGATGTACCGTAAAAACAAAGGGATACACGTCATATTTGAGAGCGAGCTGCCGAAACCTTGTAAGTGTATCAGAAATTGCGTCGGAATTCAAGAGATAACCTCCTTTTCTCTATTTATCTATTTATCTGGTATGCTCGCGATATGACTCGGTATAGAGCCGTCAGTAGACTCCAATGACACTTGAATGACAAATCGAATAAAAGTATAGATAACAACGTTAGAAAACCTTGAAATATACATTATGGCAGTCACAATAAATAAAATATGTAACGGAAATTAACGCAAACTCCTTAGTCTAGGTATCCTAGATCCAACCTTTTTAAGTACCCGACGTTTCGGCCGAGTTGCACAATGCGATATAAGCGAGCAAACAGCCGAAACCCTGAAAGTCTATCAGAAATCGCGTCAGAACTCAAAAGATAATCTCCCTTATCTGTATTCATCTGGCACGTTGCCCGCGATAAGACTCGGTATTGAGCCATAAGTCGCCTTCAATGGCCCTCGTGGAGTAGGCTCCACTTTCGGCGCTAAGGATCTAGATAAGTCCCCTCCCCTGCGAAGGTTTGATTGCTGTTGTCATACAAAATATTTTTTGAACTTTTTGCTTTGTCGCTTGACAATTTGTATATTTAGTCAATGTCTTCTAAAAAAATTTTCATTGTTATAAATATTAATGCGTGATAATTTATATTTTTTATTATATTGACTTTTCGCATTCAATTAAAACAACGTTTGGCGAATACAATACCTACAATGCTAACCTCCTTTTTGATTTTATTTTTGCTTTCATTGTTGATTGGATATGTATATAGGTATTCTAAAGCAAAAGAATATAAAGTCAGTAAAATTCACAAACAATTTGAACCAAATATTCATCCTCTATTATTAACATCAAGTGAGATTCAATGCAAAAAAAGGTTTAGCGGAATTTAATTTCAATCCAACTTAAACTGTTTTATTTGTTTTCAGTCAGCCCCTGACCACGGCCGGTGCAACTCGGCCGGAACGTCGGGTAGGTACTTAAAAAGTTATTCCTAGGATCTATACTAAGGAGTTTGAATTGAGCCCCGTTATTCATTGTAGGTATCTATACTATATTAATACGTGAAGCAAAAATATTGTACCCCTTTCTTACGAAAATTACGCGGACGGAGGAGTATGAAATTTCGCACACTTTTATATAGGTATAGGTTACCCGAATGTTAATATATTTTTTTAATTATGCATAAAAATACATTAAATCAATAAAACAAACATTACATACACTACCATGTATTTGACACACACGCATATTATACTCTTTCCAAAAATTTCATAAATGAAAGAGGAGCGGCCGAAATCTGTCAATGGCAAACCAAACTCACATTCTATCTTTTTTTAATTTTTCATTGCTTAGAATACAATCCGTGCAGCCTTAATAAAATTACGGTCGAATTTCGACCACTGGCCGACCACTAGTTTAAATTATTCCCTACCAACACCTCTGGGAAGCAAGCGTGATGCTATGAAACTATGCGACGATGGCTATTAATGTAATAAATAAGCTCCAAAAAAATTTTTTTTCAATGTTAGCCGCAGGTGGCGGTTACTATTACGCCATGGCAATGCAATCGGCTCGATATCTGAATGTCTAGGGTTCAAATCCCAGATTGGGAAAAGCGTGTATTAAAATTATTTATAGCCCGAGTTTATGATCACTAACTCGCGTTCGGAACAGGCCAATACACACTTTAAATGTAGCGGTGACTTGATTTTACTGACGGCTTTGTACAGCAATTAGACCAGTATTACTAACCCCTAATTCGTAAAAACTATTTAAACATTATTTAGTTAATCATTGTTTTGTCTCTTTTTCTCAAATTCAAAGTGACGTTTGTGTGACTTTGACAAAACAATATTTAACTTAATAATACTTAAATTATTTTTATGAATAAGGGGGTTAGTCACTTACTTTTTTTTGTATGTATTGTTATTATATTTTATTTTTCATACAATATTTAAAAACCAAACATTATTTTTGAACACATGAAAAGACGGCATGGCAAGGAGGCGGCGAATGTCAAGATTCTATTGGTAAATTTACCTTTTTAAGTGTTTTACAAACTACTTCTTATGGTTTCATACTCACTAAGTTTCACTCCAATCTGAAAAGAGAAGGAAAAAAACGTTAGAGATGTTTAACAATAAAAATAACTAGACTTTTCTTAACTAAAAATATTGTGGGATTTTGCAATCTTTGAAAATAAATTATAACCTAAATTAACCCGGTTGTGTATAATACTTAACATGAATTTATGGTCGCAAGGTTTCTTACGAACAATTCACATATCTCTTACAGTTTCGGAATTACCTTTTGGTCATATCCCATTTAACCCACACAATTTAATTGTTCTTACACTTCTTACTATGTATATGATTGTATAGCAGACAAATTACTATTGTATGTGTTTCGAGTGTTTGTATTTGTGTCTGTATATGGTTTTTCCTAATTGTAAAACTGGAAGAAACTATATATAGACATAAATTTCACAAATTTCATTAATTTCATGTAAAATGTAGTAAATGTGTGTATGTTTTTCTAATATTAATGTTCTGCACCGCGCACCGGCGGCAGGCTCCGCCAGAATACCAGCGTTGTTGCGACACGCATCGTTCGCAACAACACAAGCTGAGGTGGGGTCCTGATCGACCTATTGTTTGTTTTTGTTTTTATTTTTATGTATGTTAGCAAGGAGAGGCCTATGCCCAGCAGTGGGTCAGGAGGGGCTGATGATGATGATGATGATGATGATGTATGTTAGTGTGTGTGGTCAATAAATGTTTCTCTCTCTTTCTTTCTCTTCAGAAAATTAATCATTATCATCATCATCTTCATCATCGGCAATTTCAGCATCCTTTCGTATCCACCCGCTGCTTGGCATAGGCCTCCTGCATGTTACGGCTTTACCCTTTTTTTTTGAGCTGAAATATTTATGTTTTTCTAAATCCATTCAAATTCAGTACAGAACAAAGCTTTCAAACATGTAAATCCATTCAAATTCGGACTTGACTAGTATACTCGTAGTATAATTTCCTAATTAGTTCATCTCGCTCGCTGCAGATGTCAACAAAAACTGTGAGGGCATCGGCGTCAGAGTTCCTGTCGCTAATTAATACAGTTGTGTTTTTCGCCGAATTTGTCTTTCTCTTAACTTTGATTAATGTCAACGGAGCCGTTGTTACCTCATTATGTTTAAAGTACGTTTTTTCTGTTAGTTTTTTTTTACAGGTTGAACTCAGGCACAATAGAAATTCAATTGTTTGTCGGACATATGGCGTTTAAGGTGTTAAGTATTTATGTATTACCAGCGGCCGCTCGCGGTTTCACCCGCGTGGTTCCCGTTCCCGTGGAAATATCGGGATAAAAAGTATCCTATGTTGTAATCGAGGTTATAAACTATCAGTATGCCGAATTTCATCCAAATCCATTTAGTAGTTTTTACGTGAAAGAGTATCATACAAAGAGAAACATCCATCCACACTTACAAACTTTCGCGTTTATAATATTAGTAGGATAGGATTTATTAAAACAAACATAATCTTGTTAACTGATCAATTTAAAGTTTTATCGCTATTGAAAGTAAAAATAAAAATCGGTAATATGTTGCACACAATATAGGTAATAAAGAATACTCTTTCGTTATTTGCTTAAATAATAGCTTAAATTTAGGCCTCGGTGGCCCAGAGGCAAAGTGCGAGCTCAATTCCCAGGCTGAGCAAATTGTGTTTCGGATTTTTCGATGCATAGCATGGGATTGTGATCACCAACCTGCAATTCTCAAGCGTAGTGATTAAATCATTACCCATTAATTCTAGTAAAGTAAAATAACAGCCTATAACTGTCCCCCTGCTGGGCAAAGGCCTCCATCATTGAAATCAAGTCATCGCTACAATTGATGGGTAATGGCTTAATCACAACGCTTGCCAAATGCGGGTTGGTGATCACAAACCCGGGCTATGCATCGAAAAATCCGAAATAATTTTTGCCCGACCTGGGAATTGAACTCGGGACCTTTAGGTATCGGACCGAGCATTCTGCCACTCGGGCACCGAGGCGTTAATTCTTGTGTTGACTTGATTTCAATGATGCAGCGGGACAGACACAGGCTATTCACTTACTTAATAGGTGCTATAATCAGTCAGTCATTCAATTTAAAGTAAGAAGTTAACCAGTTGTGTAAAGAGTGAAACATTTGGAGTGAGAGATTAAGACCAAGCGTATTCCCTTCGAAGAAACATACGTACTAAGTAAAACTCAATCAAAACTTCCTTTCCGAATCTCGTTCTCGTTATTACAATTCAGTGATCACAACTGCATATACGTGAAAAATGTAAAGCTTCATAGACCGCCACATCCCTAGCTCTATCAGGGTAGGGTTTGTGTCCCAATTAACCAATCGTTTGTTCCAGCCGAGTGCCTGCAAGGGCATTAGGAGTACCCCGCGCGCTCACGTGGAAGGAAACAAAGTCAGCCTGCTTTAGTGGAAACACGTAAAAGATAAGCTCGGCGAGCATGAATGATGGTCGGTAATCTTTCGGTGTGGCAGAAAAGTTTCAGTCGATACTAACAATGTGAACATGAATAGTCAACCTGCGATCATGGATAGTGTAAAGGGTTCGAAACGTCAGGATAAAAAATATGTAAAAGTTAACGAAAATAGTTCACCAATACTATCATAATTATTTTTGCATCACTTACAATTTTGTTTATCTATATCTAAATATATCTATATTAATATTATAAAGTTGAAGAGTTTGTTTGTTTGAACGCGCTAATCTCAGGAACTACTAGTTCGAATTGAAAAATTATTTTTGTGTTGGATAGTCCATTTATCGAGGAAGGCTTTCGGCTATATAACATTACGCTGCAACCAATAGGAGCGAAGCATCAGTGAAAAATGTTGCAAAAACGGGAACAAAAGCCTAAAAAATTAAAAATGCTGCCGAAAGTCACTATTCCACGCGGACGAAGTCGCGAGCACAGCTAGTTAAGATTTATATCGTTCGAGAATATAGTTGTCAAAATAGTCACCGGTGACTTCGAATACGAATGGGAGGCGCCCAAAATTGATATCCGAACGAATAGAAGCTTGGCTAGCGAGAAATCGGGATTTGATGCTGTCGTAAGCCCACCCCACCCAGACTGCACTGACGAACCCCATACATTACACAAACATGTTAGTTTTCCGGATGTGTTAACAGAACTTGAATTGTATTAACAGCGCATTCATCATCATCATCATCATCATCATCATCATCATCATCATCATCATCATCATCATCATCATCATCATCATCATCATCATCATCAGCTCATTTTTTATGTCCCCACTGCTGGGGCACGAGCCTTCCCTATGAATGGATAGGGAGAACAGGCTATAAACCACCACGCTGGCCCAGTGCGGATAGGTGGTTGTTAACGACTGCTAATGCAGCCAGGACCAACGGCTTAATGTGTCTTTAACAGCGCATTAAAATAATATTTTAAAAAACGGTACAGTGTCGAAAAACGATCTGCTGAATTAGCTGTTGCCCTCTTAAGATAGCAACACACTGGATTACAGGAAGAGGTGGCAAAAACCTTGGTGGATTTACAGGAACCCTCGAACAACAAAAAAGGGGGTTAAACTTACTCGGGTCCGTAGGTTTACCCTTGAGACCCTACACGTGACCCCTGGGTGGTGCTAAATGATCGACACTGTCTGAGTGGTAGAGCCACGCTGCGTTCCAGCACGAAATGGGCCGGCTCGCCCGGCGAAATACGGGTGGTATAGCCGGTCCACTCACTAGATTCTCCGGAGCTTTCGAGACAGGTATCGAGAGCAGAAAACCCGAGGGTACTTCTAAAGAGCCTTTGCTAGGGTTAACCGGGAATAGGGCTTATATAGTAAACAGATTATTATTGACAATGTTTGCTTCCTTTGATATTTAAAAAAATGTATCCTGTCCTGTATCCTATGCATCTATTCTTGCACAACATTGCAAACGTTCGCTCGTTAGAGCTATATTGAGCTCCGAGTCAATTAAATATCTAAAGAAGTGAATAAATAAAAACGAGCCAACAATTATTCCTGTGTCCACGAGTCTATTCCAATCAGGCCTTTATATTGAGATCAATGCAGCTTCATAAGCGAACGCAGACGGGACTCTTAGTAATAAATAAAGGTAAACCAGCATTCTAGTTTTATTTTCTAGTCCAAGCAGGATATAATAGCTTTCTTTTTGTGCTGTTCTTTAAGCAACGTTGACGTGACTAAACGTTCTAATTTAGTGATACCCATTAAATATTTAAATTGGGCAAAGCGCTTATTATCATTGACGTCTATAGTCACAGTGAAATCACCATATATTTGTATTCACCAAAGTTACTTAGTGTGCACGAATGGTAATAAATACAATAGTTAGGTACCGTAGAACGGTTTACTTTTAAATCAAATGTGACATTGATCACGGGCAAAGATACTTAGGAACTGCTAAAATGGATGTCCCAAGCTTTTTAGGCGCTTCTAGTGTGACTACCTTCAGAATCATACTTCAGGTTTTGCGTGTAAGAGTTAACTTTAAAGAAAAGCTGTTGTGATTAATATAGCCATATAGCTATCCATTTAAGACTGCCTTCCGTAACAGGTTACCGACGCATAAGTTTAATTTAATGTAATCATTTATATTTGCATGCTTCTTTGTTTTGGCAAAACATGATTGTTCTCATTATTTTGTTTTACCACCATGTATACCATGTTTTTATGCAAAAAATAATTTATTTATTTATTATATAATAATGCAAATTATTTTATTTACCGATTACCAAAAGTATCCAGCGCTTTTTGACACTTTGATACCTACTTCCAAGTACTCATTGAATATTTAACTATCCAAATAATCGTGAGCGTGATAAATGCTGAATAAAATAACTAAGACAACTTACAAACTTATAATTCAGAATGGAAGACGGAATTATTTAAAAAAAGAGATTTTATTAGAAAAATGTGTCAGTGAATTTCAAACAGTCGTTTTACACCACATCGAAGGAGCACAAAGGACGTCAGCCGTCGGAAATTCGGCCAACATATTTCAGCAGCGGGAAAAAATTCACATTATTACTGCCACGCTACGTCATTCTTTGTTAGACGTTTAAAATACGATTAAATAACATTTTCACGTAAAAGAGCTTGTATGTATATTATTATATTATGTTTGTATGTGATAAGAATAATGTTTGAAAGCCCTGTAAAATTGAAATGATTGTAAAATTTTACCTACTTACTTATATACATCTTATTGCCGCGGATAAATTCAATGTTCAACAAATGTATTGCAAAAAAAGTAAAACAAATATTCTTTAACTATTAGGCTTATTCGCGCAAAGTACTTATAGAGAATAATATAAATAAGTTTGTTAAGATTTCGAATTTTCTAATACTTGCATTATACTGTAAATGTTTAGAAAAACTTACTTACCTACGAGAATACATTGAGAAAGTCGCAAAAATGAAGGGAAAAGATGCAGAAGTTATGTAAGCAGCATTTTGTTGTTTTCTGTATTTCAGAAACCGGCTTGTCGACATCAGTTTCTCGAAGCTTATCAATAATACTGATTCTTAGGCTCATTTTTGTATTCAGGGCATCCTCGTTTGATATAATACCGCCTTATATAGATATCAGTAATTAACTTCCAAGAATCTTCAAAGAAGAATATTACGAATTAAGCACAAAAAAAGCTTGCTAATTTATTCCGTTTCATCTCATTAAACTCCATTCAAACACAACATGAACAAATTGAATAAGCATACATTTTAAATCAGAATCAAATTAAGCCGTATTCAAAATCAAATACAATGATATTGCAATCACAATGGGAAGCGTCAGTTATAAATCGTGAGTTTCCACATCTGTCATTGAGTTATAATGGGGTAAAGAGTGTGGCAATCTATGTGGATCCATTACGAGTCGTCAGAGGGTGTGGGGGGTTTGTAGCCCCATAGGGAGAGGAAAGGTACCCCCCTAAGGTCGGGAAACGGCGAAGTGTTTTGTTTGAACATGTAAGTTGAGGCCAGTGGCAATTACTAGAAGGCTAGACTTAGATTTTTTTTTTTTTAATTTATTTTGCAAACTTCTCATTAATTAATAATGAACATTTTTACAACACATGACTATTAACTAGTACAATTATAAATATCAAATTCTAATTCATCACAAACACTACAATTTTCACTTGTTTTTATTATTTCGTATATTGGCACCTCTGACAACAGCCTCCATATATTTTATTAGGCTATTTCTGTGTTTTTTATTCCCAATTATTGCTTGAATCGAATTTTTGTTAACGAGACCATCTATCTTTTGCTCTAGTTCTTGTTTCGCCTTTGCGTTTATTGGGTATTCTGTTATTAGATGTAAGATGGTCTCGTTAGCATTTGTATCACAGTTGCACAACGGGCTCTCCTTACACTTGAAGCGGTATAAGTAGTCAGAGAACCCGCCGTGCCCCGTAAGTGCTTGGGTGAGGAGGCCGTTTAGGCTCATTTTCCTGACAATGTTGTAGGCTATTTTCGCATCTGGAAAGAACAGTTTAGTGGTGCCAGCAGTGTTTTGGGTGCGGTACCTTTCGTTCCATATGTCAATAGATGCTTGACGAATGCATCTCTTGACATATGATACTGGGCACCGGTCGTAGTCTGGCGTTCTCCTCAACTTTAGGGCCGCCTCTTTCGCGAGTTCGTCAGCGCGCTCATTCCCCGGCAGACCCGCATGTGCCTTGATCCAGAACAAGAAAACTTCCTTGTTTTGTATCGCAGCCAAGCCCAGGTTCCGCCTTGTCTCTACTGCCAGGGGATGAGGAGACTTGATGTTGGTGACTGTCTCAAGTGCCGCCCTAGAGTCGCTGTAGATGCCGAACGTAGATTCCTTCCTCCCGAGGATTACGCTTGTGGCTTTGTTTATGGCCAGAAGCTCCGCCTGGTACACCGTGCAGTACGCGGGTAAACCAAGTTAGACGGCTTTGGTTTTGGTCTCACCGTGCCACAAGGACAGTGCAGACCCAACCTTACCGTCAATAGACTAGGCTAGACTTAGATTTAGCAGTATCGAATATCTAAATTAACTTAGTAAACAAATATTTTGGTTGATGTGTTCCTTTACAATACTTATTCGGTTCATAATAAATCGTCCGTATGGTCTTTTAGAGAAAATATGAGGAATAGGTTATACTTTGTCTATCCTGTCCCACTACGGACCAATCAATTCTTTCCAAGCCAACTCCACCAGTAGATCTGACACAGATATGAAGTAAATAGCATGATTATTCGAATCCGGTGCTATTTGGCGAAAATTCATGGCACACAAAAATGCAATTATAATAATATTAATAATCCCGCTATGTTAATGTTCATCAAGCTTTTGGAAATGGAGCACGCAAGCCCCCACTCCTATCCGGTCATGTTTGCGAACGGGATCGGAATCAATAAAACATTATTTATCTACAGTAAATACTTTACATTTAAAAATACAAACACAAATACACTAACAATTTTGTTCCCATAAAGTACGAGAAAATAATAACCGCGATAAAGATTTTAAATTGTCCCCGCGGGCAAGAAATATTGCGTTCGAAGAAGTAAGAAATTTGTGTACGTAGGAGACAAATGGCTCGCTGCTTGTGTAAGAATGCTCTTTGGCGAGTAATGAAGTGGCGCTGACAAACCTACATAATTCTTCCCTTTAATTTCCCGCAGGAGTCATTTGGAATTTTAAAGAAGATGATTTACTGTACCTTCAATATATGCCTACTGATGAATTGGTGGGTTTTGAACGAAATTATATCGTGAATCGGAACCTCAATAATGATAGTCAAATATAACTTGAATTTTCCATGACACGGAAAATAATAACGACAGAAGAGACGCAGTAAACTAGAATTTAGGTCAACAATTTTAAAAGTAAAATTAGTTTTCAACACTCCAATACTAGCATTGACAGTAAACGTCCTTGATGCACCGGTCGCGCGATGAGAAGGAAATTGGAACCGCAGATTAGCATAACAACCGGCTGGATGTTCAATCTGGATTCTGGATGGTCACTTCGAACGCCTACTAAAATAAATTAAAGTATGTGAAAACAATGCATTTTATTAATTTTAGACATCATGTTTCATAGAGCCATTTACTGCTTAAATTCTACACAATCGATATCTAAATAGAAATAATGTAAGTTTATTTTTTTCAAAACAACCGGGTTTGATTTCCGAGCTGAGTACAGGTTTTTAAAAAATGTATGAATGCAGTTTTTCTTCTTATTAAAATCGATGACATGGTTCCTAAGAACAGATCTTTGTATGTCTTATAGTTTCAGACTTTCCCATACTGACCCATTTCAATGAGACACCCTGCATAATTTTTTTTATATAGGTAGTTGTTTTAGCAGTCGGGTTTAATATTTTAATATTTTTTCGGATCTATTTATTTCTATAGTGTTTGAGTAATGTAATACGTTAGGTACCTACACTCGTACACTTTACATATAGATATACTGATATCCGATCCGATCCGAACCCCTCGGAGAATCTAGTAGGACACGGGGACACGCACTAGTGCGTGATGCCGTTCCCTCTAGAAAACCTCCAAAGGTGATTCGTTTCACACGGCAAAATGCCGTCTAAGGCAATCAGTAAAATGTCTCAATATATATAATTATCATAATCATCATCAGCTGATTTTTATGTCCCCTATGAAAGGGCCATAAACCACCACACGGGCCCAGTGCGGGTTGAGGTTGTTAACGACAATTATTGATAAAATAAGGACACATATTTATTTAAGTCAATCATGCGAAATTAAACAGCACTTCAAAGAACTCGATAAAAGCCGTTTCTGAAAATTCATATTCATTAAACGAGGTTTCTGATTGCACTTCAAATGAACTCGAAAGTTAAAGTTTTTGAGCAATAACGTTTTTGTAGGAGAATGTAGCGTTATAGAAGAACACAATTATAACTAGGATCGTCAGAATAAAATATGGAAACTATTACAAAAAGTTATGAATTATAAAATAAAATATTTTTAATATAAAATCTTAGTACTATTTAATATATAATTAAAAACTAAAAATAGCAACACTTTACATGAACCCTCTAAATATTTATATTAGAGACTGATAGCTTTTTTTACAACTAAAAGTTGAATATTAGTCAAAATTAGACAGTTTCATCACACTAATATTATAAATGCGAAAGTTTGTGTGTATATTTGTTGCTTCTTCACGCTGCAACGGATAAATGGATTTAGATGAAATTCGGCATACAGATAGTTTATAACCTGGATTAAAACATAGGATACTTTTTATCCCGATATTCCCACGGGAACGGGAACCACGCGGGTGAAACCGCGAGCGGCCGCTAGTAATAAATAATTGTACACATAAACACACATTAAACATAAATTTTATCTTTCTGAACTTTTTCTCTATATGAACTTTGACTATGCCAAATCTTACACTCCATCTGTTTTTTCATGTATTAATTTATAGATGATATTTTACGTGTAAAATAGAAAAAAAGCTTGTAAAATGGACACGGGCTGATGCCGGATGAAGGACATGACGAAACTAGGCGACATAGCCAACCAAATACGCGTCCCTTCACTAGAGGCTCCTGTTTTAAATTACCACCAGGTATTAAGGTATGAAATGACGAAACCCTAAAATGAAAGGTGAGAGCCGATTTTAAGCTACGATAAGATATTTCAGCACTTTAATCGTTGGGAGGCGACGTTTTTGACGACTTGGCAATCGGAGAAAATCGTCCAAGCGACATAATTGCTTCTGCCATATTGACTCGTGATCAGGGCTGGCGCAAAATAATAAAAGACAAACTTTGTCTATGTTTTCTTAAGAAAAATATGAATTCTAGGTGACTGAAATGGTTTCTTAAAATTGGAGATTTAAGAGCATAGTTAACACAAACGTAGGTTTCTCTCATCCAGTATACTTCGAGCCATTGCATTGGGGTTTTTTGGATCACCCCATTTCTTTCGCTCTTTGTCAGTAAGAACAAATGTCATAAACTTGGCAGTATCTCTAAGTGAAGTGGCTTTTTAAGACCACAGAAATTGCGAGGCCAATGGCAACGCCTGGTTGTGTGGATCTCAAGAATCAAGTGGATCGAAACTCAACTGGGTACGACGTTTACCCATTCAAAACCCAAGTACCATCCTTTCTGTGCCACAGAGATGGTTTAGGACCAAGACAGCATGCACCGAGTTCTACCACCGCAAGGGTCCGTCAGATAAAGGACGTTCGGGATAGTTTGGTTGCCTCCAGTATTTAAGAATCTGAAGTATTCTAATTTCGAATAGACCGATCTCAGGAGAGAAGTAAGAGTAGTATTTTTCTAGCCATAGAGTCACATCTACCAAGTAAGTGTGGCTGTATGTTGCTAACAGCGTAATTGGTTTAAATTTTTCACAGTACCTACATAAAAGTTTTTCATTTATTCAATATCGCCTTTAGTAAAATTCAGTGTTAAAACTAATTAAGTGATCAAGTTATGATCAAGCCTGGAAAGCCGACAGTTGATAATGTATTATTAAAATGCCCCCGGCATACTTTTCATGATTATGAAAATGAACTCTGATTAAAAAGTTATTGAGTTTGGTGGCCAGTGACGGAAATTGATTGCGAAGAGCTGATATTAATCCCAGCCTAGTTACCTTTAATTACGGATGTTGAAAATGAAGTCGAATGAAAATAAAAAATATATGTAGGTACATTTAATTAAAATAAGTATTTCACAGTTTCATCTAATATCTTGCGAAACTGTATCTTTTAACTCTAGGAACCTGTTTTTAGTATAACACTTTCAACAGTTTGATTCTTGATAAAACAAGTAAACTAAAAGGGTCTAACTATTTCATATATTAACAATGATTCACTAATTACAAACAATGCTCAATAAGTAATCGTCGCGGGTATGCAAATAAACAAGCTTAAAATGAAGCCCCGCCTCCGTCAAATCAACACAATTTAATATACGTAAATCGTTACTAGCACATTCGTTACATGTGCAAACGATGTGTGATTTCAATTTAGACTTGATCTCACTCCACTCCGAGCCTCGAGAATCAATGGTTATTCCCCAAAATCTCGCCCGGGATTCGGGTAAAATCGTTTTGAGAATTATAAAAGCGTTTCCGTTTTCAAGACATTCATTGCACACACAAATCGTGCTCGTACCAAAGGCAGTTGCGCTTTGTATTCATGACTTTCATGAGATTCAATGAAGATGTCGCTTCTGTTGTAAAATGGATTGAACGGTAGCGTTGTTCGAACGTACTCGTAAATAAATCATTCTTTTTAAATGTGAGCTGGGCGTTTCTTAGAAAATGAATATCAGATAGTAGCATATTCCAATATACAACAAAATCGTATTATTCGATTTCGTCATACAATTCTAGGACATTGTGAGTATTTCTATCGAGAATATACCTATATGATTTCTTCGGCGTCAATTGTTTTTTTTATATTTTACATTTTATTTTATTTTATTGGTATAAGGGAAACCAACAGCTTAATATAACACTAGTGGATATAAAGTATTAAGTTTGTACATAAGCTAACTAAGTTTCCACTGCAAAAGAAATACAAACAATTGAGTAGACATTGAACCAGAAACTCCGACAATGGTCGATAAAAAAAAATATTTTACTGAGAAAAAAAAATACAAATAAAAACCACAAAAAGTAAATAATCAAATAACCAAATAAATATTCTCAGGTGAACAAGTAAACTGTCGTTCACTCGTTCCCTTGCGAACATCCATTTCCCTCTTTCTTTTTTTCGTCGTCTTCGTTACAAATAGACTTTTTGAATTTATAAGAACTAGAGAAAAAATATCAAACTGTTGGTAGCTCTTATCATAGGTACTACATGATCTTATGGAAAAGCGGTTTTTAGCATAACTGGTGCGACACAGAGGCGGGGCAAAAGTTTTAACTAGAAAAACTTGGCTAAAAAATTTAACCAGTTGTTGGGGTTTGTATGCCGTACTTCTAGGGAATTCAAGTCCTATAAGAGTGCACTTCATTTGTACCGTTCCCTTATACTTAGTCAACTTGAATATGCTTCCGTAATCTGGTCGCCCCATTACTAGACGCATATTGACCGGTAAGAAGCGGTACAGAGACGTTTTCTCCGTGTGCTAACGTATCGGCACGGTCGTAAACGAGACCTCCTTACGTATGCAGACCGATTGGAACATTTTGGGCTGTTGAGCTTGCAGAGGCGTCGCCAAGTAAATGGTACCTCCTATCTCCACAAGATACTGAACGGACTTGTGTCAACCTCAATGCTTAGTAGACTTCAGCTAAAGGTTCCGACAAGATCAGTTAGGCAGCAGGTAACCTTTGTGGTGCCCCCATACATCGCATCAGTCGTGACTTTGACAACTCTTCTTCTGATATTAGCGAAGTGCCTGACGTCTACAACTCGTCACTATCAAAATTTAAAAAGGATGTCAGCAAACTTCTGCCAGCGTAATTTTAATTTTATTCTTGTAACCTACAATTTTTTTTTTTTGTTTTATTAATATTATTATTATTATTATCATTGAGTAGGAACGTATAAAGGAGTATTTATATTACGTTTGTTACGTAGAAAGGAGTATTTATATTGTTATTCTTTTATAAATTATTTGTAATTTAATTGCAAATAATAATTTAATTTGTAATGTAGCTTTGGGAATGTAATGAAACAATCAATTGTAATTTTTTATCCATAATTCTTTTTTTTAAATCACGGTTCTGTTTAGCATGTGTGAGTACACAATTGTTTCGTATTTGTTTATTTCACAAAACATATCGTGTTTGTTTTTGTCGTTTTCCTTGTGTGTTGTTGTTGTATCTCTCTGCGTGTACCAAAAAAAATATATATGTGGACCTTAATATTATTTATTATTTTCTAAAGAAAATATTGATCACGTTGCTCTCTTCGTAGCTTCAATAATTATGTGGTTTAGGTTTTATCGTCCTGGCAGTGTCACCATGTAGTGAAGTATATTTGTAGGGTCATGTGCAGTGACACATGTGCTTTTTTTGGAAAGAGGTAGCTGATTGCCTTAGATGGAATTTTCAACGTCACTTAAGCGTTAACGTTATTCAAGCCATGTGAAAAGAAGCACTGTCCGTTTTTTAGAGGCATCACGCACTAGGGCGTGTCTCCGTGCCCTACTAGATACTCCGAGGGGTTCGGATCAGATCGGGCTGTGAAATATGATAGAGGAGGTTTGATGAGGAAGTTTGGAGAGAACTGAAAGATATACACTTTCGCGTACCATAGTTAACATAGAAATTTAAACGGGGATTAACGCAAATTAATTAGTAAAAGGTTTCATACCTTCTTTATACCCGACGTTTCGATTCGACCGAGTTACAACGGCCGTGGTTACGGGCTGACTGCTGTCGCGATGTTGCATCTCCGTTTGCGCGACAGAGTCTTCATCCACCGTCAAATTATTTTTCCAACTACCGCCACACACAACACTAACGGTGTCCCTATTAAGCTCTGGTTTCCTAGAATAGCGGTTCCTATATAGCGGCCGTAATATAACGTTGTATATGTAAACAAAATGGCGCGGTTTCCTAGAGCGCGGTAATGACATCGTAACGTCAAAAAGCGGTGCCGCTATTTGTATGATGGCCGTCTTGACGGTGTCGGATAGTTTCGTGAACGTTTTTCGATAGCGATGAAGGTATTTGTGTTTTTTTTGACCGTACAAAATGAGTACAAAACGAATTTCTCTTCATTGCTCAGCAAACGGCGACATACTAACATCTCAAATGCACCTTCTGTACCACGAGATTTGAATAAATCATCTTCCGCCATACGACTATCTTCCTCTTCTGATGATAATTCATCCTCCAAGTAAATTATTAAAGCTAAATGAAGATCGTCCATTTTCTCTCCTGGATACGTTTCGTTTGACGGTTGTTTAAAAAAAAGATGACGGTGTGACGGCAGTGGAACATTCCACCAAAGACGGCCTTCTTTTTGCGTCTGTAATATTACGGCCGCTATATGACGGCACCGCCATCCTAGGAAACCAGAGCTTTACTGAACTGAAAGAGTCGTTCTATGCATGTTTATTGCATGGCGTCTGGTTGGTAAGTGCATAAGATTACGTCAATACTATAATGTACACACGCCTGCACATCTTACTACCACAAACCGTCAAACTTCCTCGGTGGACTTTGAACTTTATGTTAATGCCTTATAGTTGAACATTTATTGAAGAAATTTGACAGTTTCGTATAGGTTGAGGTGCAGGCGTCTGTATCTAAGTCAGTATCTAAGTTAGCAGTAGCGAAATAAAAAGGCATTCAAATAAAAGGTCCAAGTACCGCTTTCTCGATTAATAAAATAGATGAGTAGCTTTCATTTGGATTATGTGCCCCCATCTCGACTGCTGACTGAAGTAGTTCAAAGAAACAGTTCTAAGAAAATCTGACATAATTAATTGGTAGGGAAAGTTAAGTTAGCGCACTCAAATTAAATTTGATATAAATAATACAGTTGGGTGAAGGTTGTTTCCAGTGCGTCCTACTATCCTCTACTATAAATTTTATGTAAGTAAGTAAGTACTTTGAGCGACAACTTGTCCTTACCAGCCTGTAATTGTAGTCTTCTCTATAATAAACTATATACGTGGACAGAAAATTGACATTAATAATGAAAAAAAAGAAAGATTATTTCGGTATCATATTTTTTAATCTTTTTTTTTATATATATATATATATATATATATATTTCCTACTTCTTTAATTAATGTAATTAGTGTGTTTCTATAACCGTCTAAATTAAAGTAAAATAAATAAATTTATGATACCACACTTGCCAAATTGTCAATGTCCTCTAAATTGAACTCAGGACCAATATGATTTAATTGAATTGACTTTATCACTTTGAGATAAGGTCGAAAACCAATGGAAAACTCCATAATGCTGTGTGCCCATGCCCACAGGGTAAATGCCCGATGTTAACAACGTCATCAACGAAGACAAACCATTTAGTTATCACATTCGGTATAAATTCAGCTCAAACTGAGCTAGCAATTAATTAGGAACGCTAATTTCTGTGCTTATTTGCTCGGGCGTGTTGACAGAGCCCTCCAAGGCAACGTGTTTACCGAAGCAAACACTGACATTGGAGGCTTGCACTTAAGTGCCTACCCTGAAGGCTACATTAGCATTGAGTTCCTATTAGTCCAGTGATTACATTTGATATGAAACTGCGTGTCTGTGGGAGAGCATACGTGCAAATGTTTAAGGGTAGAATGTAATATCCATTACTACATGCGTTATTATTGCAAAGCATAAATTTTACAGTTATTGAAAAAGTAGTTGTTAGTTGTCTTTGAGAATTAGATATTCCAGAAGGTACTGTATACTGTAGTATGTATAGTCAACCATAAAACTGATTTACCATCTTAAAAAGGTGAATATTGTGTGTAAATCAAGCAATAAGGTCTGTTTTTGCTAACAAGACCAAGTGACAGATATCTACGTTGTCATCATTGTCAATGAGTCGTAGCGGAATTTTATTTTGATGAAAGTTATGGCAAACGTGGTAAAGCAATTATTATTTTTTAGTTTAAAAAAGCGTAACTTAATAGTTACTGTTGGTATCCATTGCCCTTTTGTTAGTACTTATTTTTAAGGGAGGAGCGGAGTCTCCGAATACAGGCTACGGTAGTTTAAATGAAGGCTCCAATCAACCGTATAGATAAGGCAAAAATTATTAAAGAAATAAAAAAATATTTTATTTATTTATTATTTTTTGTTTCATGGTTGACTATACAACATCCGTAATAGTAGCGCAACTGTGTATGACAATAAAGAGTATAGTAACAATTCCGTTAGTAATTTAATTTAGTTATTATTATGGTGACAGGCTAGAAAAAAACTTAGTTACGTATTTTTAATTAACAATTTAACTATTTGAAAGCAAAACTCAACCTCAAAAACAAAACAAAAACACAATTCGTTTTCAATGTTGAAAACCACTCGTCGGCTGAACATAGCGTCCCAAGATGTAAATCTCCTGATCCCTATAAAATATGCAAGTCACCGTAACCTGAAAATCGTTAAGGTACGCCACAAAAAGTCCACTTAGGCTAGTAATCCTTTATAAATTCGGCGGTGCGTCCGCACTCACACGTATTCTGGGACGCTGCTTGCTGTCACCGTCATAAAATCTTGGAGTTAATAAATGCGGTGCGGAGAGGCCCTTCGTCACTTTGACAACTCACCGCCTGCTCAATAGGGACACCTGCTCAATTTGGACGGAAAATATGTATTGACACTACACACTTTGTAGTTATCATAGTAAAATAACTTTGGTTTAAAGAGTTTATTCTCAAAAAAGACAAATGCCACTTACATGAGAACAAAAAATAACATAGACAAAAAGAATAATTTTAATAATGATCACCGAGAACATTCATTTGACAACTTAGTAAATAATTAGTATTATGTGGGTTTGCTAAACAAATAAATTTAAGTCTTAAATAGTGCATAGTTTTTAATAACATATTTGAATAGTTTTGACTTAAAACTGTTAAATGAGCTGGTATTTTTTAAACAGGAAGGAAGGTTATTTTAAAGTTGTGCCCCCTCAAAAGTGATACTTTTTTTTTGCATAGTGCTTTAGGAAAAACAAGTAAGCTTGGCCGACGAAGACTGCGTTTACTTATTTAAGACTTTTTGGTAAAAGTAATCTAAGTAAATAAATATTATAGCATATGACTGTCCCACTGCACAGAGGCGTCCATCATTGAAATCAAATTATAGTAGTAATATGAACCAGTGCGTAGATTAGGGCTTTCGAAGTGATACACGTTCTCTTCAACAAGACACTTTATTTTCTCACGACATTCCGCTTCAAAATCCAAATCACAACAACCCCAATCCAACGTTGGCAATGCCAGTTGCCGACGTTACATTAGCCTTCCCCTTCTCTTTTTCTTTGGCATTGTCTCACAATTTTTCATTTGTAACGTAAATACATCTTTTGAACAACTTTTGTATAATAAAAACCAAAACTCTATTTAATTACATTTAAAAATAAAAACAACGCTAAAATTTATTTTATTTAAGATTAAAATTACATTTCACAATAAAGTGGGAAATTAAAGCAACCCAATGTTACAACATCCGCTCAGTGGTTTTTTAAAATAAAATAGTATATGTTTAAGATAAGATTTTAAATTAATAACTCAATAACAATATTTTATAAGTTTAAGTATGTTAGTGGGCTGGTTAGAACCACGATAGCTCAATTGGAAGAGCACCTGACCCGGTATGTCAGAAGGGTGCGGGTTCAAATCCTGCTCGTGGAATTTTTTTCAACATTTGTGTTTTTGTAATTTGTTCGCAACAAAATTTGCGTAAAAAATTATATAAACATTTTAATAAGTAAGTAAGTAAGTTCATAGGCATGAATATTCCTCTGCACAAAAGCCTCCATCATTGAAATCAAGTCATCACTACAATATTGATGGGAAATGGCTTAAACACCACACTTGCCAAATGCGCGGGCTATGCATCGAAAATCTTCCATTCTTCCTGTGGTTTTTCCATAAGGAAGACTACCCAGCCCATTGCTGGGTAGTCTTCCTTATGCCCATTGGTGGACATAAAAATGAGTTGATAACGATGATGATGACATTTTAATTTTGCGTAGGCGTTTGATTGAAATCCGCCTGGATGAAGACCAACGTGTCTTTTATTCGACGACCTCCTTGGTCGAGTGGTTTGTACACCGGTTTTCATGGTGTCGCCATCTCTGAGGTCCCGGGTCAATTTAGAAATTATTGTTTTTCGAAATTATCTCGGGTCTGGGTGTTTTCTATGTATAATAATTAGGTATGTATTTAACTATTTGAAGTATGTTTATCCGTTGTCTAGAGTACTTAACCATTTAACGAGTTTCATAACAAAACTTCTCTTGGGCTAGATAATTGGTGTGAGTGTAGGAAAGTTTATTATTTATTATTACTAGTTAAATGTAAATGTTTAGTCAGCTATCGTTCGCTTTAACTTTATCTCGCACGAATATAAAGACCATTTTCATTGTCATTTTTCATTTTCATTGTGTTCACAGTTAGAGATAAAGGCCAGTTCTTCAGTGGTTGAGGATTCCGGTAAAGTGTTCGCCTTGGGTCTTATCGTCCCTTCTCGTTGTTATCTAATAAAAGATTCAGTAACTTGAGTACAAACAAAAACAAACCATCAGCTACAAATTCAAATTCAAATTCTTTATTTTGCATTAAATGTGGTACTACATGGATGGTATAAGACAGTAACAGGATCACACATTTAGCCAAAGTATTGGCATACAAAAAATACAATACAATAATACAAAAATTACATTTAAAAAATAATAAAAACAATAATATAATGGTAAGCTAAGTATTTGATTTATAATTAAAATATTCGGTAATTGTATAAAATGAATTCTGTAACAACCATTTACGTAATGTCAACTTAAATTTATTAAAGGGAAGGGCTTTTATAGACTCTGGTATATTGTTATAAATGTCAATGCACATTGCGTAACAATTTTTCCCAAAACGGGCCGTTTTCGGTCTGGTGTACAAAACCAGTCTGTAAGCGTTTCTGGTATTAGACCTGTAAAAATCCTTTGCTTCAGTGAAAACATGGTAATTTAGTTTTACGAATTTACCTACCTCTAAAATATAGATGGATGTTAGCGTTAGTATGCCTGTGTTTAAAAAATATGGTCGGCATGATATGTCCGGTGCAATACCGCATATGGCACGAACACATCGCTTCTGAGCTATGAACGCCGATTTCGCTTCTACGCTATTTCCCCACACTATTACACCATACCTTAGCAACGATTCTACGTATGCGTAGTAAGCCATTAGAGCGGCTTCTCTATTGGCCACTTTCATTAGTTTGTAAAGGGCAAAAGAAAATCCGTTTATTTTTTTGCAAACTGCTTCCGAGTGTGATTTCCAATTCAGTTTAGAGTCTAACATAATACCTAAAAATTTTACCTCGTTTATACTTTGGAGCGAATGACCAAAGTAATTTATACCTACATGTTTATTTTTAAAATTATTAAAATTAATTAAATGTGTTTTAGCTAGATTTATCTTTAAGTTATTTTCATTAAGCCAATTATTAACTAATGTTATGGTATCGACAATATCTTGATTATGCTGGTCAATAGAAGCGTTTTTATCAGTCGTAACTATGATTGACACGTCATCAGCAAAAAGAATTGATTTATGTAATAAGATATCTGGGAGGTCATTTATATAGAGCAAGAACAGGAGAGGCCCTAGCACGCTGCCTTGGGGTACTCCAAGCGAGTTGGTCTTATAGTCTGATCTTCGTGTCTGTATCATGTTATATGTGTCAATATATGATATTTCTACGCACTGACGTCGGCTCGTTAAATACGATTGAATCCATTTAAGGGCTGGTCCCCTGACTCCATTATATTCAAGCTTCGATATTAGGTGCTTATGCGACACGAGATCAAATGCACTTGACATATCCAGGAACAGAACTGATATAAACCTTTTTTCATTGGTATTCTGCAGAACTTCATGAACCATTTGAAACAAAGCTTGAGATGTAGATTTACCTTTCTGAAAACCAAATTAGGCTTTCTTAATTACGCTATTTTTATTGAAGTAAGACATTAACTTTCATGCATGTTTTTCTCAAAGACCTTAGATAGCACTGGAATCAAAACGATTTGTCGGTAATTTGTAACGTTTGCTCTTTCTCCTTTCTTGTAAAGCGGTTTTACAATAGAGTGTTTTTAATTTTTCTGGAAAGCTTCCAGTCTCAAAGGAAAGATTAATAAGATAAGTCAAAACAGGACTTATTTCCTTTCTACACGCTTTAATAACTTTCGTAGCGACGCCATCATAGCCCTCTGAGGCTGTGTTGGTCAATGACATAATTATTCTTTTAGTTGTGTCAACATCCACCGCCGATAAGTAAATCGAGTTACATTGTCTTTGTTTATATTTATTGGTAACTTTTAGGTCATCGTTATTAATTCTATTAACAAAGTAATCGTTAAAAATAGATGCGATAGAAGTAGGATCAGTCTCTGATTGATCATCAATTTTTATTTCATAGATATGATCACGAATGCACCTAGAACTGGTCTCATTTTTTATTACTTCCCAAGTAGCTCTACATTTGTTTTTGCTTTGAAGCACGTATTTATGATTGACATTTCTCTTTGCGCCGGCTATGCATGATTTTAATAATTTATTATAGTTAAGGTAATTAATTTTATCGGATTTCGATTTGCTTGTGTAATATTTATACCGGTAAACTCTTTTTGCTCTGCAACTTTTTTTTAGTCCCTTTGTTACCCATTTTCCTGTGCTTGATTGTTTTATAGCAATTTTGCGCATTGGAAAACATAGTTTATATGTAAGGCAAAACATGTCATAAAATTCATTAAAAGCAGCATTTAAGTTCCGGCTACTAAAAAGATACTACTTCTTCTACTACTACTACTACTTCCGAAAACGAAAGATCAGACAAGTGCTTTTTAAATATATTTATATACTCGTCAAAGTAACACCGTTGTATGAATAGATTTTCGATGGCATAATACTTTTTTTGGTAACTGAAAATTTGAGCAATTGTGCTGTTTCGTGATCGGAAAGCCAAAGCGATATGACAGAGCCTACGGCATCATTTATATTACTTATGATCAAATCAATGCAAGCCTTTCCTCTAGTTGGTTCAGTTATATGCAAATTAAGGTGAAACATTTTTACGATTTCAATTAGTCGCTGAGTCTTGTAATTTGAGTCGAGAATGTTGATATTGAGATCACCAGCAATTATAATATGTTTTTTACCGTATTTTGATAAGTATTTGCATAACAATATTTCCATTTTTTTGAAAAAATTATCAATATTTTTTCGATTTGTCGTTGGAATTCTATAAACACAAATTAGGATAACATTGCTTATTTTTATATGAATTGCGCAATATTCAAAATGATAATTTTCAGCAAGATCTTCACAATATAATATCTTTTCAAACAATAAACCGTTTTTTATTAGTATACACACTCCGCCTCTTTTATTATGCCTAGAATAGTTAGCTGCAACTGTGTAATTCTTTAAGATTATATTTCTTTCGTCCCCAGACCGAACAAATGTTTCAGTAAAGCAAAGGATATCCGGGCTATTCAAATTAAATGTATGTAAAAAGGTGATTTCAATTTATTCCCTTTTACTTATCAATCCATGGATATTTTGATGCAGTATGGTAATACTTCTTGAATCATCATTAGGCACGAAAAAAATCCTGACTTTCATTATGATTATTACGCAATGGCTCGCTAGTAGAAGTCTCAAGGGAATGGGAATTATCCACATTAATATACGTGGTTTCTACATTACATTTTTCTTAAAATAGAAGGGTATGGTCCCCTTTTTAGGCAGTTCTAATGGTTCATATTGTGTCTTTTTTGTTCTCTTTATATTTAAATTATTTGTCAACTCAAGAATATTTCTACATGTCAGAAATTGGTTTTTATATTCAGAATAGTCAATGCATATATTAATTTTAGTACTTATTTTAGCTATATAATTATACTCAGTACAAATCAAATATTTATTATCAACTACATTACAATTATTAAAATGTTTTGTCCACATTTTCATGGCATTGCACAATTGGTTTTCATTAAAATGAGGGTTTGAATTTACAGGAATAATATAGATGGATGATGATTTCATTAACATATCGATTGCAATACAGAGATTGGAATGAAAGACATGCAGGTCGCTATCATGGGAGCTTATACCCAATATTACAACATCTTCATCAGATAGATTTTCTGCTATTGTCTTACAATATGGTAGTATTTGTGTACTTGATGCGCCTGTGAGAATCGTTGCCGATGAAGTGTACTTATCGTTCCATTTTCCTAGGGTGCCTAGTGTTTTGTTTAATAACCGTATTCATTCGATTACGTTTACGAAAACAAGAATTAGTATGGCATTGGCTTCTGGCGACTTACGAGAAGACTTAACATTTTGTAATACAATTTCAAAATCTTTGCTAACGTCTACGGCATAATGTCAAACATGCGACCCTCTACGTATTCGTCTGTGGCACAAGCTAATTGTAATATGTGGGGTTTACTAACGCAGTTCTAAGGAAAAAAACCAAATTTCTGGGAAGATTATACCTTTTCATTTCTTTATCGACGACCAATGTGGTTTTGAGTTTGACATGCCGAAATCTAGGTACATAATTTAAAACAAGTAGGTAACATGGGCACGTTTCATTGTTAAAAATTTCACTATAGTTAATCGAGTTGGGGTGAAAAACGAAGTTGACGTCCGAACATATCGGCCCGAGCTCCAACACAAAGCGGGCTCTTTGCTGTCAATAACCCGATTTCGCTACGTCGCGCTGACTGACTGCACGTTAAGTGGGTTATAGCGTCAATATGGTTGATACTGATTGAGTTTTCTGGTCGAATTTTTTTTATGTACCGTTTGACACAAAAAAAAGAACACACAGACCTTCATCTAGTGATGATAAGGCCGAAGGTCTACCACCTTCGACCTGGAAACCTCAAACACTGAGGAACTGGCTACCTTATCTCGAACTGTCGAAACACTAACTTACTAACATTGATGTTATGGTGACATAATTTAGATAAGATGGTGGTAGTTCGTGTTTACTGGCGACGATGTGGAGCGAAATATTAAAGCAAGGAATATTCTTTCCAAAGCCAAATCCAAATCCAAAAGCGCGCTGTGATGAACGCTTTCACTTCTTGGGCTTCACTGGCTGCTTTTCATCAGGCAGGGTGAAGCCATTATGGCGTGTCACAATAAAAAAAAAATCATTTATTCAGTTAAGGCTACAAATAGCTCAATAATGAACGTCATTATGCCATCGGTTCGTAAGTCTACTCTGGGCGGGAGATCTTGTACTGAGAAGAACCGGCAAGAAACTCAGCAAGCGTCAAGCTCTTTTCTCCCTTACAGCGTCAAAAATATTGGAAAATGTCCTATCATAAAAGGACACTTTCCATCACAAATAAAAACACAAAATATAAAGGACAATCACACATGTTAAAAAAACAAAAGAGAAATTATATAATAATATCTAAGTTTGCAAAACATCAGTTACCAGTTAAAATTTTCACAATGTCATACAGTACTAATAAAGGTCAAAAATTGTCTAAGAAAAAAAAAACAAAGTTAAACTATAGTTAATAATAATAAAAATAATAGTATGCAAGAGCAGACCAGCCTCCACAGGCGGCATCCGTTCACGAGTATGACATATGAATTAGCTTTGCTATCAATAACCCGATTTCGCACAGCTTTGACTGCGCAAAAGGTGCCTTGCGCCCGTAAGACATTAAAAAAACGAACAATTGACTTTCATCTCCACCTGATGTTAAGTGATGATAAGGCTGAAGGTGGTAGGGCACTTCACCCAGAAACCTCAAATACTGAGGAAATGGCTATATTATCTAGATTTAGTTAAAATTAGTAGTAAGTATCTAGGTTTAGTTATAATATTATTAGTACATATATCCAAATATAATTATATATATTTTTCTTATTTATTAGTGAGAGTTTGGAAACGAACGTGACCTCGCACAGGCCCTGCCAGAATACCAGCGCCGGTTGTGATGTGACTTTCTCACGTAGCGGCATATGCTGAGGTAGGGTCCTGATTGGCTCGTCACACTGTTGTGTTTGTAAGTTTTTTTTGTCTTTGTATTTCATACCTTTTTTTATTATTACTTTTTTCTATTTTTAATCATGGTTTTTTTTCTTTCTTTCTATTCTCTCTAACTGTCAGAACTAATTAACATTGATGCTAAGGCGACGCATTCGAAATTTACGTGGCGGAAATCTTGATTTTTCCCAACAATTACAAAACATATGAAAGTGATATTTATTGACATGATTTTTCATTTAATTGACTTCATTTTGCTAGTTGCAGAAACACGATTTGTCAAATTTTATAACAGAGAAAAAAATATTAAAGTTACCTCTTTTAAAACATAGATTTGCATTTTACAGACAAACCAGACCGATTTAAGCATCTAAATTTTCTTAGTAGATTAGTCTTAACACATACTTCAATATGCTAGTTCTTATTTTTATACTTATTTGTATTGGAAAGAGAAAAAAAACAGTTTTTCTTATGGTACGGGGCGCAAACGCTCCGTATTAGATTAATTGTTTAGCGATGCGTTGCCTTAAGGTGACATCTACTATACTATTAATAAAGAAGCAAAGTTTGTTTGTTTGAGGAGGGATAATCTCTGGAATTAATGGTCCAATTCCAAAAAATCTTTCACTGATAAAGTACTGCTTTCTTCGATAAGATGGTGCTGGCAATCTATTGTCCATCTCGTTAGTTTGTTGTTGGCAACGTGGTTATAAGCGACAATGTGGAGCGAAATATCAAAGTGGGGAATATTCTTTGCTGTCAATAACCCGATTTCGCTACATATCGCGCTGACTGACTGCACGTTGAGTGGATTACGGCCGCAGTCAATGGCTCATACTGATTGGGTTTTCTGTTCGCATCCATTGTCCATTTTGTTTGATTGTTGTTATAGGAAACATTGTTGTAGATGTAGTTATTGTTATAGGCGACCATGTGGAACGAAATAACTTTTTCAAACACCGCTCTACAATATTGGACATTGAGTTTTTTTTTATTGGTCTTTGTGTAAAGGGATTACGTGTGAGTTGAAGGTACAGCAGATTGTCTTTTGTTAGAACGCGTTAATCTCTAGGACTGACAGATGACAGATTTGAAAAATTCTTTTTGCATTTAATAGCCCAATTTTTGCAGGTCTGTTATCTAAAGCTGGCATGTTCACAGTACTCACACTAATGCAAATTCACTATACAGCTTGTTTGGAAATTAAATTAAATTAAATAAATTATAATTTGTCTTGATTGAAAAAGGAAATTTATAAAAAAAATATCTTCTTACTCTGATTTTATAAGCTTGGCTCTACTTTTGTAGAAAACATGAGTACCTATAAAGAAAAAAAAAATTCTACAAGGGAATTCCATTTACAGTCAAATACTTTTTAAATGCAACTTACATATTCGGATGGTTTTCAACAGATTTTCTAGAATTTCAGTGATTGCGACATTTATATTAAAGTGTTTACCGTTACGAAGCGCTTCTCTTTCCTTCCAAAGGACGCAAAATTGAGTTGTACCACTTTACATAAGTTCTCCTTGTAAAGGGCAAAGAAAGCAGATTAATTCATACAAGCACGAACGTAATAGAGTGCTTTAGCTCGATGTCACGTAGAGCGTGCAAGGGCGGGGATTACTAAGTGTAACGACCGGGAAGAATCTAGGACAGCGAGGGTGGGTAATTGTCGTAAAACATTGCTGCTACGAATGCTGCGTATCCGTTGAAAGAAGTGAGCATCGACCAATAGGTGCTGTTGCATTATACGATGTAGTTATATGTCCTTTCCGCTCGTCCACGACTGAGGGTATCCATATGTTCGCGCACCGCGTTCCTGCAACTGCTCCTGGTGTGGTGATGGGTACATTTGCAAACATGTAGCGTGTAACGTTGCACGCTCCGCGCATGTGATCTACGCCATGTCGGTTTTTATGTAGGATCACCGTTGACTATGACTGCCGTAGTATAAAGCGCAATGAACTAGAAATACGCTCTCCGCTTTTCAAGATACTTTATGTTTGTGGCTGAGGCCTTAGAATCTAGGACGGTGAGGGTGGGTAATTGTCGTAAAACACTGACACTGTAAATGCTTTTTTGGAGAGAGTTTGCTGATTGCCTCAGACGGCAGTACAGCGTCTCTGGACTTGGCTGTGAATGCTGCGTGTGTGGGCTGAGAGAAATGTGCATCGAGCTATAAAGACGCTGTTGCATTTTATTATGTAATTATAATATTCTCCAGATCACAACCTACAACCTGACCACAGATTCTGCTGTGGTCACATCAAATAAAAGCGAGCAAATCCTTATAAAGGGCTTCTTTGAATCTAAGTACATAAGGTAGTAAGTCTACCAAAATAAATATAAAGAAAATAAATTGTTATAATACAGCTTGCAAACCTAATATTAAATACAAGTTGAATTAAGACGACCACAGAGCCTTTCAGTGCGATGTCACGTAACGCACGTAGTTGCTGGAAGGTCGTGAACTATGAGTAAAGCCTTCGCCACACCAAATGCGGAACAGAAACGAAGCTTTTGAACGTACGAACGAAAAACATAAGTCTAAAAAAAATACGGGTAACAACGCAATGAAAATACAACCGCCTTTGTGGTATAGTGATCCGACCACTGGTCTCCTAGACAGCGGACCTGTAAGTCTGGGAGAGACCAGAGGCTGGTACGTATTGTCATCTCAGTAACGTCCTATTTATAAATTATGTATTATACGTTTATTTTTGTTCTATATTTGTTAAAGTTGTTTATGTAATAATATACATTATATTTGTTTATATAAGTTTAATTATAAAAATTGTATATATCGATACCTTAAATCTCAAATGGCGTAATCACCAATTTGGCCAAAATGACTTTTAAATGCAGTCTTACTCAAACAAAACAAAAGACAATATAAATGCTTGGTGTTTACGCTACAAACTATATTCATAATTATAGCAAATACCTGTATGATCTGAAAAAGACTGACTATCAAGTTAGGCGTATATGACATATTTTTTTAGAGTGGCGTTTACAACTCAAGTTATTTTAATAATTTAAAATAAAATAAATAATTGTTAGGGGGTATTAACCTTCTTGGATTTAGTTTGGCGTTTACGACCAATGGTACTTTAAAATATATTATTTATTTTTGGCCGCGTTAAACCACTTCTTAAAAACAGCATTTAATGTTGAGGTTATTCAGATAAATCATTTGTTGCCTGGTCATACTTATATGCCCGTGGGTTCAGTTCATGCAGTAATTGAAAGAGAAGTAAAACGTTTAATCGTATGGAGTCTATCACAATGGCCATCATTCTTTTCATCAGCCCGCAAAAGGCCAAGACCTTATTATGTTGAAGTCTTAAATCACACAGACTTCTTAAATTTTGAAGACGTTACTAACTATACTTTCACCCCATCTATATTAAAAATCTTTAAGCTTAAACACATAAGATTAGTAACCTTTAATAAGAAAAATCTCAATGTGATCTACATAAAATACTCCATGAACGATGATGCACAAGAAGCTAATATTACATTGTGTGAAAAAGGAAACGTCAAGGGTAAAGGGAAAGGGAAAGGTATTGGAGAGGGAAAGGGAAAGAGAAAAGGAAAAGGAAGAGATAAAGGAGATGAAGTAGAGCAGGAAAAAATAATGAAATGTAGAGAGTTCTATGATATGTCAAGAAAGTCACATTAAAGTAAAGCCTCTTTATCTAAAAAAAAATACCTTTATCATTGCCTTTGGGCTTTGTATATTTGTATAAAGACCTTATGCAGCTCTGTAATAATGGTATAATAACAAAGATATATCACGAAGAGTATCGTCGTTTGCCTTCAGCTGAAAATGTAATCGACTTATTAGCAAAAATCGATGAAGAGGACGAAGAAGGTGAAGATGAAGAAAACTCAGTTTAATTTCTTTTATTACGTTTTCCTTTTTAGAGTTTATGTTGGCGATAATTTTTAAGTCTGTGATTTATAATTAAACTCAAAGAAATGTATCGTTAACAATTACGTGTTTTATTAAATTTACCCAATAGTACTCGTCTTAAAGATTGTTTAGTTGCAGGAAAAACCTATAAGATTAAACGTAGTGGCAGGAGTGTTGCTAGCGCCTAAATACTAAATTGATCTTAGATCTTAGCTTTAACATTTTAGAACGTTCGTTTTACTTCGTTACTCACTAGAAGACGGTATAGAATCTAGGCGCTAAGCAAAACTCCAGCCAGTGCGGACGTAGGTAGCCTTAGTTCATGCAAAGTGTCTTTCTATTCCAATCTAAAAACAGAATCATACAAACATAAAAATGTTGGTTTGAAGTAATAAAATCTATTTCATTGTTCCACTTGCTTTTGATTTTATAATAATCAAATTATATTTGTTAATACTCTTTATTTGCATCTTCCTTAAAGTGTTTTTACTTATAAAAACCTAAAATACATATTTAAAATGAGTGTCTTTATGTCAACTAGGCTGTTACATCTTAAGATTTTATAGAATAGCCTTTTTTTGAGTCGTAACCGCCAAGTTATCAAATTTTTTTTGGCGTAATCACAAATCATTTTTGAAAATATTGGTTGAATCTTTGATATCGTTTAACTGTATTATAAAGTTCCTGATTTCAGTTTATTACATCCAAGATTCATTAAAATAGCATAATTAGTTAAGGACATATGAATTTTAATCATAATTTATTTTTTTGTTTCGAATCTCCTGAAAAGTGACGATTTGGTGATTACGCCATTTGAGATTTAAGGTATCGATATGTAGGTATATACTGTGCGTTTTATAATATATTATTTTTATTTCTAAATTGTTGTCTTCATCCAATTGCAACTACCTTGTTATTTCTGCACCACCCTATGGTTGACTGGTAGAGAATGCCTCAGGCATTAAGTCCGCCATGTAATATATGTTGCAAAAGTTTTAAAATAAAATAAATAAAATAAGATATTGTTACTCTGTTTGGCTTGACTTGTTTTAAATTCTAGTGGCTACTTATTAACTTATCTGTCGTCATAACAACAACGTTGGTTACATAGTTGCGTTCCGGCTGTGACAGATATTATGAAACCAGTTTCTCATTAGCTAAGGATTTCGGGTGTAAGTTCCAGGTGCGGTTCTGTTCGGTTATTGTCACTTATCATTGCATGGTAGAGCAAACACGTGGATACCTAGGCGACTCACCTAGATACTACACCTAGATACTACACCTAGATGCGTACGCACTCTATCAGGCAGACTTCCATACCACATTTATGCTATTCAAAAAAGATTATCTCTTATTGCTGCTCCGTTTCTGCTTCGCTTTCAGATTAGCGAAGCTTTAGAAGGCTAAATTACCGGGAGGAAACTACGACATTCACAGTGCGTAACTGTCGCATTCTTGTCGGCATGCCCTACTTCTGTAGGGCATGCCGACTATGAATTTTTGTAATGTGTCTTCAGTGGGGATAATATTTTATAGGTGACCTATAATCACTTCTTACTCCATCATAAGAGGTTAAAACATGCCTTCTACTACAAAAAAACGACGGGTTGCACTCCGGGAGTGCCGGCAGAAGGGTAAACTTGAATAATAACGTTGTGCATTTTTGATATTTTGGAATGGTTAGGGAATAATTTTGCACGAATTGCTTCAATTATCAGTATAAAAGTACTATCATTTATGTGGTAGAATACAATATTTATTTATTGCGCTATCGTACACAAACATGACAATTTATATTACATTTAAAAGCACTCGAACATTCGCGCAAGCGCCCTGCACCGCCTAAACGAAACAGCAGGCATACATTTTCGCCGCGCCGTAGAAAGAGAGGGGGATACTTCCTCCGTCTTACGAATTTTCGATCAGGCCACGTGTCCTGACGCGAATTTAACATTTTTTACCCATTACAAAAAAAGTATACAACGCCACTAAAGAAGTTTTCACTTCAAAAGTTGTGTAAAAAAAAGTTGTGTAAAAAAACGCGTATAGAACTACGATCTCTATTCCACTCTACTCATTTCGTTGTCGCACTGCCAAAACTGGATTGCTCTATCAGCACACGTCATAGTCAAAGTCAAAGTCAAAGTTTGAATCGTCCAAAATTTTTTACCTACTACCCATTTAGGACGACTCTTTTTAGTTGTGGAGAAGAATGGGTGCAAGAAACTCCACAGCTTTAATTCAATATGTAACGACATTTACAAAATTATATGCCGTTACGTTACCAAGTTATACAAGTTTAGAAAACCTTAACAATATTTTATTAGAAATACCTTTTGGAGTGATTGGAGCATTTTAAACCCATGCTGTTTTGTCTTCAATGTAATCAGACACATTATAATAAGCTTTTTTATAAAGCTTTTCTTTAATAGCGATTTTAAATTTATTAATATCTAGTTTTTGGATATTACTTGGAACTTTATTGTAAAAACGTACACACAGGCCTCTAAATGAATTATTTACTTTGTGGAGCCTAGTATAAGGTACTGCTAGTTTGTTTTTATTTCTAGTGTTTACATTGTGAATATCACTGTTTTTAGAAAAAGTTTCAATATTTTTATAAACATACATTAAATCTCTCCCTAGGAGAATTACCAGCTTTTAGGTAATAAATTGCTCGAATAGCCCGCTTCTGCAGCACAAAGAAAGTTTGAATATCGGCAGCATTGCCCCACAGTAAAATGCCGTACGACATTACGCTATGGAAATAACTAAAGTAAACAAGTCTAGCTGTTTCAATGTCAGTGATCTGACGAATTTTCATTACTGCATTGCATAAGCCGCAGAGCTCAGTCTACTCGACAATTTATCTATATGTGGGCCCCACTGTAGCTTTGCATCCAACGTTATGCCTAGAAACTTATATACGAGGTGTAAAAAAGCAACTTGCATGCTGCCAAGATGAGGATGGCTAATGAGGCATAACCCTGCTACACTATATCTGTCTTCGCTTCTGGACTCCGGTGGGGTTAAGTCATTTACAAATATACAAAGATCTTTGAGAATGTCATCAATGTTGTATTAAGTTAAGCTTAAATTTCTGTAAGTAGTTAATTTTTTAATTTTTTAATTTTTATTTATACGTTATTTTGTTGTACCTACATGTTTAAAGATCTAATTATATATGTTGGATTTATCCTACGAGTAATATTATAGTGTGAAATTGTGAATGTGAAATGCACACACTAGATCTTCCATTATTTGTGTACTTTCCTTCTTCGGGTAATCATCATTGTCATCAGCCTATAATAGTCCACTGCTGGCCACAGGTGTCTCCAAGTGCACGCCACCGAGCAAGATCCGCTGCTACTCTAATCCAGCTCTTGCGAGCCACCTTGCTGAGGTCGTCTCTCCGACTAGTTTGCGGGTATTATACTGGAAGAAATTTCATACGCACAAGCAGTATTCTTGTACCTGTTTTTTGGCTTTATATGTTTTTGACTTGTTTTATTCTTTTAGTGTACATAAATACATAATAAATTACGAACATGTCTTCTTAAATAGATAAAGTTCTAAAGCATAGATACTGTTTATTTTTATGATATTTTTAGTTATTATTCATTCCATTTAGATAACCGTCTCTCTATTTATGCTGTCATCTCAATATAATAAATGTACTGTATGGCATCAGTCTAATAAAATAAGGGACCACCCGTAGTGAGACGAGACGCGACCAGCCTATTGCTTGCGTTTCATTTCTGAGAATATACAAGGGTAAAGAATATTCAATCTAAATTATATCAGCTGGTTATAACTTTTCCCTGAAATCGCTTTTTAGGGTGTACTTTTGCCAAAAGCTGAAATAAATAAAACGTGTCGTTAATTTTTTTAATAATATTATGAATACATTTAATGGAAGGCCTAGATGAAGATGGCGGGATGAGTTGGACTCCCATTTGAAGAATTGGCACGAACGAACTAGCTTAGGATAGTGATAAGTGGAAGGAGGGTGTGTGTGTGTGTGTGTTTGTGTATGTGTGTGTGTGTGTGTGTGTGTGTGTGTGTGTGTGTGTGTGTGTGTGTGTGTGTGTGTGTGTGTGTAAGCGTGCGTGCGTGCGTGCGTGCGTGCGTGCGTGCGTGCGTGCGTGCGTGCGTGCGTGCGTGCGTGCGTGCGTGCGTGCGTATTACATTATTGATTATTAATTCTCAGTTTCGTCGTAGGACAGGTTCCTTAACCACGACGTCAGAGTGCTTTTACAATTGTATATGGTACTTTGATAAAGTGCAATTTATTTATTTTTTTCTATGCCATCTATCCAACAATAATTGCAACCAGCAATTTCAGCGCTTACGTCAGCCTTCCCGGTAGCATAGCGGTCAGTGCAGCCGCCCGGATTACGGAAGACCCAGGTTCGATTCCTGGCTGGGTCGGGTAGGCGTTTAATTTTTGCACTGTATTTTATTTTATAAAATTTAAAAAATATTGAATACAACAATGTTACTAACACAGTATTACATAGACCAACCACATCGAGCACAACAATGTACTTACTTATCTGCGAATCAAAATTGGTCTTCTAAGTCAAAGGCCTGTAGGTTTCTCCAAAATCTTGTGAGTATACTAATTCAAATGGATTGTTCAATACACGTACGAGACACAATAAGCAAGAGGGGAGCCGTCACGTATCACGCCTCTGCAGTATCGGGATTAAGGCATAGTAATATCAGAGCAACTCGCCTATAAACTATCTTCCTTTTATTGTGACCTCTACAGTGACCCAGCGGTAATGTAAGCGTTGGGTTCAAACGTACATGTTTTTTTTTCGTACACCATAATCATGAAGCTGTAGATATGATATAACACAGCTTTATGGCCGTAATAGAGACTTTTTAATGTACTTCTATTTTAAAAAATGTAAATTTCTTTTATTTTTTATAATTTACCAAGGTTTAGATTACGACTTACGAGTAGTACATCAATGGCATCAATATCTGAGTGTAACAAATATTAAGAAAGACCAAATGTTGTTGATTATAATCGTCTACAGGTTGAACAGGTCGAATTCAATGACAAATTTATTAACTTTGAAACAAATGCTGGTTTATTTTGCGTAGGTATACAATTTGAAAACAAAATGAAAATGTGTCTAATCGAGTTGGCCGCGCGCGAATTTTAAGATGGCCATCTTCCCGCCGTAGCAAAATCACAAAATTTGGATAATGTAATTAAGAACAATAATAGTCTTTAAAAAAATATATTTTAATATTGTTTTACCAATACTGGTTTGGATAGATACCACCTGTTTGGATAGCTACCTCTCTGATAACTTTTCTGCCGTCAAGGAGTGTCCTGCATTTACTTAAGTTACAGTTAAACATACAGAAAAATCACAACAAAATTATAACACGAAATAATAATAATATATAATAATATATAATATTAATATGCTGGCTAGTAACGATATGTAATAGGTCCTATGAAATTGGAGTTTTTTTCTCACTTAATAATAGGTGTATTACTCCTGAAAGTCAATACCGGTTGTTAATATTATTATACTCCTCTAATAAGGACTATGTTACTTAGGCTTCAGGACTAACAATGATTATTAATTTTGGTGTCTTTGTCGCCCAATTTTTTTTTAAAATGACTTCTTTTTTTGTTCGCGGATTTGACCTTTGTTTCATTGTTTCTTTGAAGGGTCTTGATTTTTTTTCTTTTTAATGTCTGCTATAAATATATAGCTAAATAGCTAGTAAAACAAACACCGATACTAAGAAAATTAAAAAAAACGTTATTATGAAAAATAAAATTTTATAAAAAATCTTTATACAAAACTCCAATTTCATAGGTACGGACCTATTAATATTGCTTTGCTAAATTACTTCTTTACTTTATTACTTGATCTTGTTTCTACCAAACCGTTTTTAGTTGATTTGTCTTGACTTGTCACTATTAATTGTAGGCACTCAAAGTTTATTATTTTTAATAAATTTGTAACGTAAAATTTTGATGTGTACATGACTGTTTGCGGATAAAAAAAAAATTAAAAAAATGTTTTAATAATAATCCTAACGGCTTCTTGGCGGGAAAGTGAAGCGTCATGTCTGCGGTTTTGTCTTATTTTCCAAAATTTGTGTTATGTCGAATATTAATGTGAAATAATGGTGGATTATTAACCGTTAAGTGTTCGTGAGTGTGCATAAGTGTTGGCAAATGAAACAAAACAGTGCAACGTCACTTTTCAAATTCTCTCAAGAAGCTCGCGTGAGGACTTAGTAAAGCCCCAGCTTTACTGAGATACTCGAGGGGTTGGGGGGTATATCATTTCTCACTTCCCATTTCTAATATCATTCATCATCATCATATAAGTTGTTTATTTATGTATTACTTGTAAGAAAAATTACTTTGACACTGGCTAAATGTGCTAATCGCACAAAGCCATCAACTAAAAAAAATAAAAATAAAAATCCTAACCTTGTTTCGTAATTTTTACGTTATACTTTTTTTAATTTATTCAATATGTGACTTACATTTTTGTCAAACTCTTATGTTATGCTATGTCATAAATTATTTAAAAATAATATTAATAATAAAGATAATTTTATTATAACCAAAATAAAAAACATGTAAAAAGGGTAGACAAGATTTCGAAATACTTAAGTGTTCAACCATAGACATAACTTTTCCAATTGCTTCTTCCTTTTTGCGATTCATTATATTCATGTACACTCTTCGAGTAATTTTATCCCCAAAACGGAGGGTGCTATCACGTATCTCCTGATGGAGACATGTAATAATATGAGGAGCCGGGGTCTTTTATTGCAACCCCTTGTTTCAAGTTCTACTTAGTTTTTCCACTTTGTGCGTGGATCTGACTTGTTGTGCTTTGATAAGTTTTCTTTTATTTAATATTGTGGGCACGGCTTTGCGTCGGCTATTTGTATGCAAAGTTTGGTGGTTTTTTTGGGCGATGTTGTTAAGCCAAGTTTTTTTGGATATTCAATTTGACTGTCTAAAGGTGCGTCTAGACTATGAACATGTTGTAAAACATGTAGCATGTATGTAGCATATTTTATTTGTGTGGACGATAGTGTCAGTTAAACAACCTTATACTTTCAGTTTTGTAACATGTCATATAACATGTTACTTAATTAATATGGACTCACCTTTTTTGGTTTAACTGCCTACGCCGAAAAAATATCTGTGTATTTTGAGAAGTAGGTATGTCTACTTTTCATTGTGTTTATAAACGCCAGCAAAATTTTGATATACTATAAAAAAAATTAAAACAAAAAAGTGAGAATTTGTCTTATTTGGGTCACTTCTGGGCAACTTAATATTATTATTACACACGTAAGCAAGTTCCATACAAATCTAATTATAACTATCATTGTAATTAGATTTGCAAGGAACTTAATCTTTTAAAGAAGTTGACAAGTAGGTACTAAGTATAAGTATATTATAATAAGTAGGTTACAAAGTAATTTTCACTTCACTTTCTATTATTAGATTATTACTAGTATTAGGTAACGTATGTATTGATTTTAAAGCATAATGAGATAACAAAATATACGTATTACGTGTTTCCAAGAAAATTACAAACAAACAAGTCAAAACGAGAACCTCCTTATTCAGCCAATTCGGAATAAAAATAATAGGACAGTCAAAAGCACCACTTCCGTAGCTCGCTCTTCCGTGCAAATTGAACAAAAAGATTACATATACATGATGCCGCTTATGGAGATTATTTTAGCTGTGTTATTATGAACTCGAACGAAAATTCAATTAGGTAATAATTATGTGAGGTAACATGGTTAGCGTCGAACTCCGTGTGTTGGGTCGCAGTATAACCAAAATAGTAGTATAGTAGATATTTTACAAAGTACGGTGCCGCGCGTGGTTTTCAAAAACTGATTATTTAAAATAATATGGCACTTTCTCATAAGAAAAACCTCTCAATTGTTTAGATTAGACTACAAAGAATTTACTCATAAGAATGTTGCTACGCCATTGTAAGTCGCAGCAACATATAGAGCGCGGACGGGAGACCTTTTACTGAGAAGATCAGCAAGAAACTCAGTAAGTTCTTTTCTCCCTCTCTTTTACAGCGAAAAATCTTCGAAAATACCCTACATGACGTCACTATTTTTTTTTGTCAACTGAGTATCTATTTATAACTTTTTAGGTTAGAGAAATTCAGTCTTAGGTCAAACAAAGAATAGGTTAATGATTTAAAGAACTGTTACGAGATTTAATTTATACGGTTAACGTTTTGGAATTATTTATTGTTGTTGACAACTATCAGAGCGGGAGATGATCTACTGTTCTGTTTCTAGTGTGGCTCGGAGCCACGTTCGCTCGGGCATCGTTCGGTAAACAATCCAAATTGGTATGTACTCGGCGGGATAAAACTTTATTGGACGTACTGTGCTTACGAGCAAATTCAGTTTGGCTACAACTAACACAGAAGTATTCGTAAGTATATTAAATGGAAATATGTTATAATTTTTTGGCCTATTTGTTTGTAGTAGTGATAACGTATCAATGGTGGTCATTTGCCTTAACAGATCTAATTTGCTTTGTTATTTTTACTATAGTGTAGGACTGAAACACACGAGTATATAAAATACCACTTGCGAGTAGGTACCTAAGTGATTTTTTCTCGTAATTTAGAATTTGTCAACTTTGCGACAGGTAATTAATTACAAAAAGGAACTTATTTATTTTAAAAAAAAACCAAAAAATGGTCATAAATATTAGAGTGTCTTTAATAAGGTAGAAAAAAATTGGTTTATATCTAACTTTTTGTTACACTTTATAAATTCTACGATTTTTTTAAACAACGTTTAAATATATAAATCAAAATCTTTTTAGGTTCTGTTGGTTCACTTTTATTATATTTGTCCAATAAATATTTTTATGAAAAAGGGTTTTGTGTCCAAGCCATTGAGCTGAAAGGATTTGACAGATATCTCCACGTTTATTTATTTTGTTCAAATATTGTTACGCATCAGAATGAATAATACATTTCAACTAAATCATTTTACTACTCTTTTCAAAAATACAAAACAGAGATTTGTTTAAATTAGAAAAATAATAACCTTTTTTATATGCATTGGCTGCTACAGACCCTTACAGCGTAACCGAATCTTTGAACTGTGTGAATCTTAGCGGGTACAAACAAAATCAGTTCTTAATCGAGTTATCTCAGGTGGTTTTCTAAGGATAGGTATCACCAGGGGGAAGTCTGTCTTTGCCGGTCGTGGTCCTAAGAAATCTTTGTGACAGAAAGGAATAGTACTAGTATATTTAGTGACCCACTATTCGACTTCCATCTCTCAGGAAGCTTTTCGTAGGTATGCAATGGTAGAGGCGGGAGGTCTAAAATAGCCCGGGGAGCGGCCCTAACCTAAGGGTATGCATAAGTCTAATAACTGCACTGCATAAATAAAATTTTACCTAGATAAAGGGGATTACTTACATGAAGATGCTTGAGGAGCTTATTCACGCGTCCCTACCTAAGAAGCGTTCAACATCATAGGCGCATATCGCACATTTGGAGATCAGGTCATAACCCATCACGCTGACTGTATACGAGTGAACTAACGACTGTTTTACGACAACAATTGGGGCTATATCTTAATTTGCCTTCAAAAGCAAGGAGGAGCTCGAGATGCTTCGCCACCAATCCGATATTTCCTCAAACGACTGAATTAACAAGTACCACCTTCTTTCGCTTACATGACCACATAAAACATTCAGCGTTCACTTCACAGTCAACGCATTGTCTCGGCTTGTGGTAACAAAGCTTCATTCCGGCTCACACCGCGCGAAACTTAATTTCTGCTTTAATTTCCGCTCCAACGTCGCCTTACGCCGCAGGCACAAAATAAGTATACCCACAGAAGGATGCCATCGCACACTGGACGACTTGTCGCTGCGTCTAGTCTAGTCGCGACGACGTGCTGCGCACACGACGACAGTCGTGCGACAGTTGTGAGCGTGAAGCCCGGTGAAGCTGAAATGCCGTTTGAGGGAATCAGCAAACTCTTAAAAAAAACGGACACTGACATCAGCTGCGCTTGGACTGTTCGGTAGGCTTATTACCGATCTTTAAGTAACAGTCGCAATCGCGACAATTTACAATTTATCGCTACCAAAACACATATTCGTATTAAGGAACGCAGAACGAACGCTACGGTAGCGCCACAAGCGAGTGTTTGACGAACTAAAAGTGGATGACGGCGGCGCTCTAAAATAAGCCGACCGATTGTAGCAACTGCAACTAGTAGTAGTCGCGTTGCCATTGTGTAATTGGCTTTTATTTGGTTTGGTTTTTATTTGTTATAGGCAGGCATTTGACTACACCTCATCTGATGTTAAGTGACGGTGCGGTCGAGGATGGAACATGCCTGCCTAGAAATAGCCTATTCACTCTGGCCTTGAACCTTTCAGGGAACACACTCGCAGGCAGCGCGTTCCATTCCCTAGCTGTACGCACTAAGAAAGTTGAACCGAATCGGCTCGTGCGACAAGGTGGCATATCTACAACATAGGGATGGAACTCGCGCCTCGCGCTCCGATAGCGGAAAGTGAATGGTGGGATTAGGTCGTGCAACTCCTTCGCGCACTCACCGAAATGAATCCTGTAGAAGACCGACAGACGAGCCACCCTACGCCGATGTTCTAGATTTTGCAGCTTGGCGTCTATCAGGGCAAGGTCACCAATGAGTCTCTTAGCTTGTTTTTCAATCGAGTCCAAAGCAGCCAGATGGTATTTGGCTGATCCATCCCAAAGGTGGCAGCAGTACTCCATACATATTCGAACTTGTGCTTGATAAAGTTGGGGCAGCTGTTCTGGCGTGAAGTACCGCCTGACTTTACAGGCACGGCATCGAATGGAAAGAGCAGCCGGGTATGAAACACTCCAAATCCTTCCTAGGCGAAAACGCCTTAGGACGGAGTTAGTTCATATGCGGAGGCAGCAGAAGGCAGGCCCGACTAACCATCGGTGCCTTGACAGGGCATTATGCCACAAAACAAATGCTCCACAGAAAGCACCTTTTAACAAACAGTTTGTGTAGGGCATGTGGAGAGCAAACCGAGTCAATGCAGCACCTACTGTGTGACTGCGACTCTCTGGCTAGGAAAAGAATAGGACTCCTGGGGTCGGCCTATCCGAAACCGGAGGACTTCAGGCTCTTCGCTCTTAAGGACGTTGCCAGACTTATGGCATCTATCTTTACAGAGGAGGAAGAGTGAAAGGATGGGGTTGCACAAAAGATCCCAATGGGTCGAAGTGTTACTGGGAGGTGGAAACCTCGGCAGGCCCCACTAAGATAAGATAAGACCGCCTGACCTTAGAGAGAACCCCAAGGTTTTTTGCTGTAGTCTTTGCTTTGGACTCTTTGCTTTGTTTCGGTAATAAGCAAGAGGTTGACTGTGGGCGTTGCTGAGCGCGTTTCTACGAAGCTTACCCTTCTGTAGGACTCCTTGTTTTATGTCACAGACGAGTACAATCTCAGCTTCGGTTCCGACTGTGGTCCAAGTCAATATCGGCGTGTAATGTAGACACGCCTGCACACACCACTACCAATGTCACATTTCCTTAGTAAACTTTGAATTTTATGTTAATGTCCTAGATGTGTGTACGTTTTTACAATAAAGTTCCAAGTAATATCCAAAAAGTTGATATTAATAAATTTAAAATCACCATTAAAGAAAAGCTTTATAAAAAAGCTTATTATAAAGCTGAACAAATTTAAACGGGAATTAACGCAAACTAATTAGTAAAAAGGTATCATACCTTCTTTATACCCGACGTTTCGACCGAGTTACAACGGCCGTGGTCACGGGCTGACTGCTGTCGCGATGTTGCGCCTCCGTTTGCGCGGCAGTCTTCATCCACCGTCACATTATTTTACCAACTGCCGCCACACATAACACTAACGGTGTCCCTATTACGTATACAAGCCTTATTCTGGTTAATTACCGACTGAAAAGAAAAACAAGGATGTCTTTTTGTAAATACGGGATTCCACGCTGAAGATAATTTCTGGCCGTCTTCCCGGTGAAAATTATTAGGGTGCTTCTTTATTTCAATCGCTTCACTTATTATAAAGTGTCTGATTACATTGAACACAAAACAGCATGGGTTTAAAATGCTCCAATCACTCCAACAGGTAAATGCCGTTACTTATATTAAATTAAAGCTGTGGAGTTTCTTCCACTCATTCTTCTCCACAGCTAAAAAACGAAAGCCCGGTGACTCTGAAAATGCCGTTTGAGGCAATCAGCAATCTCTCTCAAAAAAAAGCTAAATAATAGACGTCCTGAATGGGTAGTAGGTAAAAAAATGTTTGGATGATTCCAAAGCATCTTTCTTCGTTTCGCTCCCTGTGACCACCAACGTCAGGATAAACATTAATTAAAGTAATGTGTAAATTAAACGCTAGTAGATCCGTAAAAGTTGTTTCATTTCAATAATTTGCCATTATATAAGCCATAGACCACTAATTTCCCGAAGGTTTCTAGCTTGCATCACGCAGGCTCGAGTCAAGCATCACGAAAACGTACCACACTAGATTCTCGGAGTCGTTCAAGTTCGTCAGTACGAAGGCGTACCGCGCTAAATGCTCCGAGGATTTGGAGTCGGATAAGAAAGTGGAAAACCACTGCACCGAGGACACTTGTAAACCTCGGCTCGGATTGACAGTGTCCGGGGGAAGAGGAATCCACAATATTTAGTGGCACGATTGGCACGATGTATGATCTCCATCGAGCTTACCATATTTCTCGCCGGCAACAATACTATTCGATCTCCAGAGTACCAGCGCAATTCATAGCTGACAGAATGTTATCTTGTATATTCATAAAGTAGTTTACCTGAACTTTAATACTCAAATATGGAAAAGTACAAGCCATAACTCTTCAAAGAGAGCCGACCACATAACTGTTTGTGCACCAGCGCCAACGGACTCCAAACTTTGGTTATTAGCTGTACGTGCCTGCTAGGGTTGAGTAGGGCTGGCGAGTCTGGATATGCTAGCTCGAATAGTCGAATAGTAGTTCTGCTATTTAGGATATTGGTGATGGCTGTAGTCGTATCAGATTTATGTAAACGTAACCATTGTTGTGTGGTGCCGGGGTTAAAGAATTGTACCACCCCATCTCTTCCCGTGGGTGTCGTAAAAGCCGACTAAGGGAGCATTCCAGAGGATGGGCAGCAGCATCTCTCTGAGGTTACCCTCAACCTACTGCGATCGCCAACCTGCCTGCCAAACGTGGCGATTACGGCAAATACCCCTCATATCCTTGGGGGAGGCATTTGTCCAGCAGTGGACGTCATTTGGCTGAGATGATGATGATGATGATGAACCATTGTTGTGTGTGGAGACATCTTTACGTAAAATAATTGAAGCGTCGGTAACTGGACGGACTAGATGCTCGGGTTGTATGCGAGAAATCGTAATTCAATCTCTTTAGCTCCGTTAGACTACTGATTTGAACCCACCACGCCTAACAAAAGCATTTAGCTTTCTAGGTGGATTGATAGGATTGTTATAATGTTTGCACATTAATAATAATCCTTATTATATAAAATACTAGCGACCCGCCCCGGCTATGCACGGGTGCAATGCTGATACTAAAAACCTTCCTCTTGAACCACTCTATCTATTAAAAAAACCGCATCAAAATCCGTTGCGTAGTTTTAAAGATCTAAGCATACATACATAATAATAATATCGAATATCGGGATAAAAACTATCCTATGTAATCCATCCATCCGTTGCAGCGTGAAGAAGCAACAAATATACACACATACACACAAACTTTCGCATTTATAATATTAGTGAGATCAAATATAAGCAATATTTTTTAATATCTAATATTTATGGTACTTAAAAGTTAGGCGTTGTTGTGTTCCGGAAGCTAGAGATGAGATAGCCAGCACCTCAGTAATTGAGGATTCCGGGTGAACTGCGCTACTACCTTCGGCCTCATCATCTCTATCATCAGCTAAGATGAAGGCTAAGCGCTTTCCCGTAAAACATTAAAAAACTTGAATAATAGTCAGTGAGACAACCCTATCTCGGCCTTAGAACTTTTATATACGGTTTATAGGTATTTTATTTTATATTTTAGCACACTGCAAACTCAGTTTACTAAAATGGATTCTATTGATTTTACTTCTCGCACTAACATAAGCCGACATAGCCCGATGTAAACGTGACGGCTGAATTCTGAAATTTCCTTGAAATAATATTCAAACAAACATTTCACAAATTGTTCACCGTTAAGCCTTTGCCCATACAGCATATCATACCTACCATGACCTAATACCATGTCATTCACGAATATAACGTTTCGTACACTTCTGTGCCCGCTGCAACTCATTAACAGCCCTAAGTTGTCGTACAAAGTGTCATTTATACAAGTCGCATCCAACCATTGAACGTTACGGGCGTTGGCCGATGACAGAATGTTCGAGTGGGCGTTGTTTAATACCATAGTCAAATACAGAACATTTTCTACGTGTTTCCGTATTAAAACACGTTCAAAACGTTAAGGGTGCGCAGAGCAAAAATGCCATAAGTGCAGTCACGGTTAAGTTGATATAGGTAATTAATTAAAAATACTATCGTATTACATAAACAAAATATATATTAAGTATCAAAGAGAACGAGTTTACAATTAGACCGATCCATAAATTCATAACACACTATAGTTTTTTCTACTATTATTACTATACCTATATTTATTACTATTTAAAGTTGGGCAAAAATCATGAAAACGAGTGGCGGCGTTTAGTTGATTTCTTATAGTTAATCTAAATTATTGTACCTCTGATTTTGTCTAAACAATCACCAATGGCTAATTTACAAATCGTCTGACTCCCATTTTCGATTTATCAAGCGGTTATTTAAATTATTATTTTTCAATAAGCACCATACAAAATTAGTATGACTTAAGAGCGTTTACGCCGCACACTAGCGTCGCCAATGAAAAAAAAACATTTATTTTTTCATTAGTGGCGCTAGTGTGCGGCGTAAACGCTCTTAAATTGCCCATACAAAATTTGACCGCGCGGCATCAAATAAATATGGACGAAGACATTTCAAATTAAATAATTATATGACACTTGTCACTTACGGACGGCGCCCCCTAAGTGTATGTAGCATACACTTACACTATATATACGTAAATTATATCGTGTAGCATAATTATTACCAGTATCACAATAAATAGTACAAGTATAAAATTGCTAAAGTGCAATTGAAATTAAAATTAATTAATAAATACGCAACATTTATCACCAATAATTTTGGTATTCAAAATAGTCAAACAAATAAACTGGTAATACGTATAAGTTTCTACTATGTTTATAAGCTGTTGGACTTCCAAATAACTAAATAAATAAATATATATATCATCATCATCATCATTATCATCATCATCATCATCATCATCATCATCATCATCATCATCATCATCATCATCATCTCAGCCAAAAGACGTCCACTGCTGGACAAAAACCCCCCCAAAGAACTCCACATAAATAAATAAACGACTATTCATATATATATATATTAATAGTTGTTTATTTCGTCCACGTTCCTATACTATTTAGTTACTCGTACTTATACGATTGCGACAAAACTATGGTAAACTGATGTGGGCATGCCCGCGAATCAGAATCAGAATCAGAATCAGAATTATTTATTTGTGAGATGTAGGTTAGTATATTACAATGATGAAAATTTATAAATTTGTTAGTTTCACTACATTTCCACCTTAGATAAGGTATACAATAAAAGTTTAAACAAAATGACAAATCTTAAATAAATCAATTAAGTACAAAAAAAAACAATAATAATACATTAACAATTCATATAAAATCAATACAATATTATGTCACTTACTGCTCAGACATAATACCTATTATATTAAACCATTGAAAAATAAATTAAAGATGTCATTAAAATTCGAATAACTATTATTTATACGAAAAAATCTTATTCATTATAATATTATTATAAAGTTTTTAAGTTGATAAAACCAGCACGTAACACTGGTGTTCACGTAGACTACCAGGTCGTTATTTATCTTTACATATAGAAGTATACAAAAATCCGTTTTGGTAACGTAAACGTTATCTGGCTCTAAAATTTGGGGTGGCTGCATATCCCCGGTCACGTATTCCTCCGATAGGGTTCTCAAACTCCAGAAAGTCAACTCAGTGTATCAGCTCCGCATAAATTACCGTCACCAGTCGGCCAAAGTTGCCAGCTATAGTTTGCGGGTGAAGTCCCTATCAGTATTATGAAGTTTTACCGTGATGCCGGGTCTAAGTCGCTGTGTTATGACAGCAACAACACTTAACTAACAGGAAAGTTACACTTTGAGTACCGATGGCTCTCGTTTTGTTCGCGAGCCTATCCGCTATTGGCGCTCGCGGCTCTACATAGCATCACACAAAACCATAAAATAACTAGACACGGCTTTTTTAAATTTTATTTTGAACAAAAACATTTACAAAATGGAAACACCAACTTTATAACTAATGCTATATCCTACTAATATTATATACGCGAAAGTTTGTAAGTATGGATGGATGTTTGTTACTCTTTCACGTAAAAACTAGTAAATGGATTTGGATGAAATTCGGCATACAGATAGTTTATAACCTGGATTAACTCATAGGATAGTTTTTATCCCGATATTCCCACGGGAACGGGAACCACTAGTAGATTATAAAATGTAGCATCTACTGCCGAACTGGGATGCCAGTTCTAGCCTCGGAGTAAGGCTTGTTTCACACGTACCACAACCACAACACGTGGGCGGACGCTAATTGGTATGAAAATTAATAGTTGAATTCACACTGGACATTTTGCCATCAATAAGTATGTGTATAGGTTATGTGTGATACCGACTATATCGCGGTCACGTTGCAACTACAACGCAACCACATCGACCACTAGCGACAACGCAACTACATCCATATTTTGTAGGTAACACAACGCCGACCGTAATTTTATTAAGGCTGCACGGATTGTATCCTGAGCAATGAAAAATTAAAAAGGTAGAATGTTAGTTTGGATTGGCATTGACAGATTTTGGCCGTTCCTCTTCCATTTTTGAAATTTTTGAAAAGAGTATAAGACATCAAATACATTCGAGTCAAATACATGGTAGTGTGTGTAATGTTTGTTTTATTGATTTAATGTTTTTTATGCATAATTTAAAAAAAAATTAACATTCTGTACTCCTTCTCTATATAAACTACATATAAGTGTGCAAAATTTCATACTCCTCCGTTCGCGCAATTTTCGTACAAAGGGGTACAAAATTTTTGCTTCACGTATTAATATATATATAGTAGAACATTGTTTTGTTTTAATTGAGATTAATAAGTCGCTCGAGCACAAATTCAGTTATTTGTAAGTTTCTTGTTCGCATCACAAGACAGTGTCGATGTGTGTTCCGCAGCGTCTCGCCGCACAGACAAACTTGCCCCTCCGGTTTACCGAGTCAAGTGCAAACTTGATATCAGTGCCTTAAAGTTCCAAGCCAAGCACGAAATTGGAACGTAGTTATTGAAATAACACTATTAGGACATGGGAACTTTAACTTCAGTTTCTGTAGGCAGCTTAAATATAACTAATTATTACGATTTCTGTTGAGTGATAATTACTATGATAATAATTAATTAATTTCTTTTTATTTATAACAAACATCTAAATGGACAAATAATAAAATACTATCAACAATTTTATTTTTTGTGTGGTCTGTTTTTAAGATACTTTTTCAATAATGATTTTTATTTGATTTTGAACTGTCTTTATTAAGTAATTTATAGTAAGTAAACCTTAAAGTATGTTAAAGCTACAAAGTTCAATTAAACATTATAATTTTAATCAATTTGTCGATTTTTGTCATACAAATAAATAAATTTATGTCTCATACTTTTGGTGGTATAAATTCTTTAAATACGTTATTCATTCACTCAAAAATACTTTCAAATTTATCTTAATTTCGCGGAAGCAATTATTAAATACCTACACGTTGTATCTAAGAAGCGGTGCGTTCATATAAAACGCTTAAGAATCGATACATCGCGTTCAGGTTATTAAGAATTTAATATAATTTCCATGCGCTCCTTGAAAACTTTGCGCTAAAAGCATAAACCTTCTATTTCATTATGCTATTCATTGAACAGAAAGGAGGCTGCGATAGTTTCCATCTTATAAATAACTTTCTGCAACGGAGGAAACGCTTATTCACAACTACAAGTCCTTATCCTCATATTTTCTCTAAAGAAATAACTAGAAGGTGCTACAACAGAAAATTACTAACTATTATTAACCATTTAGGTAAAGAAAAAAATATAAAAGTAAATAGTGATATCAACGTATCAAATTCGATTGCTCCGCCCACTGATTTTCTATTTTTTACATTATTACTGAAATATAATATACCTAATAATAATATAATAATAAATATGATAATAACGACAGCTGATTCACATTCTTGAATAGTAATGAAGCCAGACTAGCGCTTTCCTCATGGCCAGTAAGTGCTAAATGCGAGTTATTTACCACTAGCTGTAGTAAAACTTAAATGAATATCACGCAATTTTTATATTTTTGCTCTTTATTAATTTTTTTTTTCTTTATTCAGTCCTGAGAAAACTTTCCGTGTGCCATAAGGAATATACGAAAAAATAATTAGCCGAATTGGTCGAGCCGTTCTCGAGTTTTGCGCTTAGTAACATTCATTTTTAACCGACTTCAAAAAAAGGAGGAGGTTATCAATTCGACTGTATTTTTTTTATTTTTTTTTTATGTTTATTACCTCAGAACTTTCGACTGGGTGAACCGATTTTTATGATTCTTTCTTTGTTTGAAAGCTGGTGCTTTCCGTGTGGTCCCATTTTAATTTGGTCCAGTTCTGATGGTGGAATCCTCAAGAAATTGAGGGAACTCCTTAAATATTGTAGGCATACCTATAGCGATTTTAGTATTTTCAGAAATAAGACAAGCATTTGCATTCAGAAAGTATCATTTGAAGAAGTGTAACTGATGAAAAAGACCACAGATTGCCATCGGAACTCCTCAATGAAAAGTATTTCACGGGTGGCGATAAAATATCTCGATTAAGATAGTTAAGCGACTAAGACGAAGCAAAAGAAGGCAGGCATCGGAACTCAGTTTTTGATTTCCTACTTTGAGATAGGCGTTTCTCGTTTTCTTCGCTTGTCTCATTTAAACGGCGCTGTCTAATACGAGCAGCGCGTTTAGTAGATCTACCCATATTAGCTTTTGATAAATAGATCGAAACAATTCACTAAAAAGAGAGAAATAAACAAAAATTTTAATTAAATAAAAACCGACTCCAAAAAAGTAGACTGATAAAATTGCACTAAAAAGTAAAAAATAAGCGTTAGACTTATATAGACAATAATTTTATTAGGAAAACATATAGGTACAATTATTGTTATGTTGGAGTCGGTGCCAGCCAAGGTAACTTTAACATAAACATTTAACGACATACTATATATTAAAATCATAATAGTACATTCAATCTCAAGCATGAAATATTGATTACAAACGCAGAATGGCACCGGCTCCAAAAATAACAATAATTGTACCTATATGTTTTCCTAATAAAATTATTGTCTATATAAGTCTAACGCTTATTTTTTACTTTTTAGTGCAATTTTATCAGTCTACTTTTTTAAAGTCGGTTTTTTTTATTTATTTATGTATAGATTTCTGTGTGCCAAGGAACATACGAAAAAAAATATTGCCGAATTGGTCGAGCCGTTCTCGAGTTTTGCGCTTAGCAACATTCATTTTTATTTTTACCTACATAGATTAGATAACGGCATATAGGTTATAGATGATATATGTGATAACAGCAGCGAAATTTATACTCGTATGATATTCAAGCAAACAAACGACAAACAAAAGACAAACGAGGTGAATTCCAATTTTGCCATACAAATACTTGTTTTCGTTATCGTGATTAACTTTTATAAGTTAATCACGATCCCGATCCGATCCGAACCCTTCGGAGACTCTGGAAGGGCACGGGGACGCGCACTTTTAAGTGTGCGATGCCGTACCCCTCTAGAAATCCTCTGAAGGTGTTTCGTTTCAACACGGCTTGAGGTACCCTTTACGTACCTCGCCGCCCCTAAATCAAGCCCGGTGAAGCTGGAAATGCCCCTCGGCAACCAGCAGTCTCTCTCAAAAAAAAAAAAAAAAACTTATAAATGAAACTCGAACTCAGCACTCAGTAGGCAGATCAACCTACCCAAAACTGTCAAATTTCTACAATTAATTTTGAACTTAATGTTTTGGTTATAAGGATCAATATTCATTGGAGAAATTTGACAGGTTTGGGTAGGTTGATCTGCCGCCGTGTGTAGGGTACACGCCACCACATCAGACTACCACAAACTATCAAAATTTCGATTATAGAATTTGAACTTTATATCTATGGCATGTGCTTGAACATTTATTGCAGAAATTTCTCAGTGTAGAATAATATCTGTACCTACTGGCTTATCTAGTACTGCTATCACGTGAAACCACTTTTAAATCATTACAGTGCTGTCTGATTTTAATGCAGTTTTTAGCGTCTGTGCTGGCGCCATACACTCTTGCGTAATCCGATTTAAGAATTTAGCAGATAGCTTTCAGTGTCACCGGCTGGACTTTAAGCGAAGAAATGACGATCAAAATTGACGGAGGTTTTACTGAAACTTTTTGTTATCTTGTTTAGAAAGATACTTGAAGGCTGACAAGGAGAAAGTTTGCAAACAAGAGGACAGGCTAAAACACAGTGCGATAACAGATTCTATAAAATAATTCGTCGCACTTCCAAAAGATGGAATAGTGTACCAGCACACGTTTTCCCCCTTCCTATGACATGGGGTCCTTCAAACGAGGCGTGAAGAGGCACCTTGTGGGCTGGCAGGGTTAGGGTGACTGATGGTGCTTCTTTGTTTTCACGCTGCACCAGTTGTCCTTGCAGCTGGACTCCGTTTCCACTAACATCAGGTGGAGTAGAGTCATTTGCCAAGCAAAGTATAAAAATCTACTTGGTACGTACCTAACCTTGATATTTTTCATATAGACTTTTATTACAATCAAGATGAAAAGGTAGATTATAAAAAAAAATTATATTATTATATTATTTGTATTTTACTTTTTTCGAGCTGTTATCAAGAAATAGGCTTTTATTTTAAAGAAGACAACAAAGTGATCAGTCATGCCCTTCATTCTACCTTACGTCCGGTGCGGACGAAACATGGACGAAAACGATCGTAAACGATACTGAATCTTAAAATAAAAAACCGGCCAAGTGCGAGTCGGACTCGCGCACGAATGGTTCCGTCGTACCATTATATATTTCAATCGTCTACCTGTTGCCGTTATCAATATCGAGCAAAAACGAGCAAAAAAATCATGTTTGTTGTATGGGAGCCCCCCTTCAATATTTGTTTTTATTTTAATTTAATTATTCATTTTTGAAGTGAATATAAACTAAATATTCTGTGAATATTTCAAGAGTCTACCTGTTGTCGTTATCAATATCGAGCAAAAAAAATCACGTTTGTTGTTTTTATTCTGTTTTTTAGTATTTGTTGTTATAGCGGCAACAGAAATACATCATCTGAGAACTTTCAACTGTCTAACCATTACGGTTCATGAGATACAGCCTAGTGACAGACGGACAGACATACAGACGGACGGACAGCGGAGTCTTAGTGAGTCCCGTTTTACCCTTTGGGTACGGAACCCTAAAAAAGACATGTCTGTTTTTCCAAGGAATAGTAAACAAAATTATATGCACGGTGAATAAATCTTAACAAGATAAATTACTGTAAGAAAATGTAATATCAAAGACGCAATTGGGTAGCTTATTTGCCGTGTCTCTTTTTAAACTTTTTCAAGCGTGAAGTAAGCGTTAATGTTTAGAGGCAAATGTTGAATACAGAAAAGATCCTTTATTTCGCGTCTCTAGAGCGAGAGCGACACAAAATGAGACCAAAGAGATTGTCTAGGTTCGTACCCCATTTTACCCTCACCTACACTCTCGCGACAAGAGGCGTGGCTAATGTTGCCAGTTTAGCTGTTTTTTTTTGTCAAATCTTATAGATTTCAGATTTTTTCTTTTTATATTCGTAAATGCTCGATTTTACGCGAGTTTTATTAAATAAAAATTATAATTCTAATCTCGTTAAAAATACACGAGTGGGATTTGAACTTTTGCAAGTAATCAATGGCAAAGCATAACCTATTGTTTGTTTATTCAAGTTGCCTATTCTGGCATCTGACATAAGTAGGTAAGTTATTAGACCACTTGGTCTCAGGTTCGAGTGGGTTCGTATTGTGTTTATTGTCTACTCAGTTTGGTTAATGGTAGGGCTTGATATAAGCCGAACTTGCTAGGCAACAATGTTAGAATAGAATCGTTGTTTTGTTCCGATAAATATAGGTAAGATTGCCAGTTCCTTAGTGGCAGAGGATTTCGCGTAAAATGTGCTTTCATCTTCGGAGAAAATTTCTCTTTCTCATAAGTTGCTAGTAGGTACATAATAAAACTGATTTATTAGTAGTAATACCACTTCATATATAATGATATTACTAGTGGTCGCCCAGTGGTCGAAATTCGACCGAAATTTTATTAAGGCTGCATGGATTGTATCCTAAGCAATGAAAAATTAAAAAAGATAGAATGTGCGTTTGGATTGGCATTGACAGATTTCGTCCGCTTCTCTTCCATTTTTGAAATTTTTGAAAAGAGTATATATGCGTGTGTGTCAAATACATGGTAGCGTGTAATGTTTGTTTTATTGATTTAATGCTTTTTCTATGGATAATTTAAAAAAAAATATTAACATGATGTACTCCTTCTTTATACTATAAACTATATGTGTGCGAAATATCATACTCCTCCGTCCGCGCAATTTTCATAAAAAGGGGTACAAAGTTTTTGCTTCACGTATTAATATATATCTATATAATCTAATAATCTTATTTACTTGTTATTATTCTGTTCTTGTTACTTTATGAAATTCTAAATTTTGAACATTTCATCATACATTTTAGGGTACCACGAGCTTTATTTGAATTGCTAATAACACAAGTCAGCAATAATCAACAGTGCAATAAGACCCATTCGCCGGTAATGAGTCGACTGCTGCTCATAGCGCTTCGCAGTCGCCATGTTTTGCACTGTTATTTAATTAGCAGCTGAATGAAACTTTTGCCTCAACTAATTCATGTTTACAAAACGTAGTATTGAATTCCCTTTGTTAGTTTTTGTAGCAGGCTTTGCTACTTCTTATTACAATGAGCTAAGGTCCTGTTCCCTCATTAGCTGATAATGACGTCATCCATTCCAAAGTCGGCTACGGAGATGATGTTTCTGGTTTTTTTATTTTGGTGAACTCTTATGTGGTGATTTTGACTTTACATCGCTAGTCTTAGTATATATTCCTAGACTTTTACATTATAGCTGGTCACATCTTTGCACCAGCCCCCATATTCTGGCCTGATTTGTCATAAAAGTTCTCGTTTTGCGAAGTTTGTATCCCTCAATACACTTCGACCACTAATATCACTTTTTCATCCATAAAGATGGCTGCCTTAAGCTTTGCAAAATCTTCAGGGTAAGAGCCTAACACTTTAGGCTACAATGGTTCGATATTTAAATTCATAATTAAATTTAATTGATTAAATTATATTACACTACTGAGAGGAAAACTACTGACGGCTTGTGAAGGCTGCTAGGATTTATATACTTCCAGGACTGTATTTTTCTGGCATTAAAAAAGGACATCAAAAGTTAACGTTTAGTAAAAGTCTGAGACGCCATTAAAGTCCACACTTATCATATAAAGCGGGTATAATACGTCACAGTTTAGGACGTAATTCCCATCGTAACAGGACCCGAAGCACCTAATGGCGTGTCCACATTGGGCCCAAACAGGTGAACGCTCGCGGGTGTTCTGTTTGCGTGCGTGTAGTGAAGCACAATACTTCTTTATTAGCTGTCTTCGAATCTGAATTCCGCTTCTGCTAACAATAGGTAGGGTGGAGCCATTACCTACTCATATTTTTTTTTAATATGTTTTTTACTCTCGTCATCAGCCTTTGGCATGTTTGCAGGGATACTTATATTTATAACTACCACCGTGCTAAAACAGGTAGGTAAACAAAAGATCAGTGCGTATACGACGAACGGCGAAGGAAACGCTCTATCACACCAATCCAATAAGAAATCCAAAACGACTACTGCTTTTAATTTAGGTAACTAGATGAAGGCATTGCCGCTACTTCTGCTACTAACCTACATCGTCGAAAAACTCTACTAAATAACATAATTTCTAGTTTCAAACTATAAGTTTTGGACGTACCCATTTACTTAGTGCATTTAGTGAACAAAACTGAAGTCTACAGAGGCAGTTTCATGCAGTTGGCTGCGTTTCCTTGGAAACGAAGTGTCGTGTCTTGACACGAGTAGCGAAACTTGCCCACGTGCTTCGTTCGCGTGAAGGTGTGTACGCGGCTTAACGTTTTACGAGGCACAGTTGCACAAAACCCTGGATGATATGAGCGCTCACATTTTACGCGTCTGTAAAACAAAAATAACTGCCGAGAACATCGGAAAGGCACGAACGACACATTTCTCGGACAAAACGTGTTAGACGCGTGAGACGGCAATGTAATATGGGTATTATTTTTCTAACATGTTTCTAACATGTTCTTAGGGTTCAATGGATTAAAAAACATACCCGAATTGTCTGTTAATTTTTTCAGCGTGTGGCTTCCTACAGAAAGTTCAGCATGTCTCTTAAGTCTTTATCGCGTGCTCCTGAGGGCATTCTTTGCATGACTTGCTACTCTCGGGCCCACTAACTACCCCTGTGCAAAAACCACGTTGAACTTCAGCTCCATTATGCAGTGAAAGACGGACAGACTAACGAACAACACTTTCACACGTATTTGTTTGAATTAATAATGACAGCTACACAAACTTTGATCACATTTAATCATAGATTAACACTAAATAAAACCTCTGGTACTTTCGTTGCTGTTGAAAGAATTCCTAGAAGGGATATAAAAGGGACGTGTGAATTTTAGAGTACAGGATTAACTAGACGTGACTTTTTGTCGCCGGACACCCAAATTGGAACAGCCACCCACCGTGGTGGGGAATTGCGAATCACAAGAATTAAGATTCATGATAAATCGAAAGATTCGGCGGGTTTTATCTCTTTCTCTTTTAAGTGTGTGCTTCTAACTAAACTAAACTTGTGCTGTTTGATTTTTTGACGTCAAAGTGTGTCGATTGTTTACATTAAACATGATCAACGTCATCATCATTATCCTAATAACCTTGAACAACGGGTTTCAGAAATTTTCATTTGAGCATTACACATTTGGGGCATTGATCCAAAACCTACCGCGCAGTTACAACGCGGTATTAACGACTGCTGTCTTACGATGACAACCGGAGTTCGATGTGCCTTCCGAAGCATAGAAGAGTTTGAAATATTTTAATTTGGTTACTCATCCAAAAACCCTGATAAAGTTATTTCTATAAAATTTTGGAAGCATTCCGAAAGATGCTTAGCTTGCACGATCGCAATTCGAAAGCGCAAGCCACAACGCCAGCCTCCGAAATCTATGTCAACGCCAAATCAAAAGTACCAGGGCGACATAAAACGAAAGTGGAAGTTGGCAAGCTCCGGTCGTTACTGACAAAGTTGTCAGCGTTCCTCATGGGAAGTTAGCGGAGGTGTTTAGAGCCATTGTGGTCCAACTCGGGGCGACAGACGACAACATTGTAGGTTTTACAACTTGTTAACTATTGCCTGCTTTAAGAGCTGTTTGCTTTAACAAATGTTACGTTTACGAATCTGCGGTTGCTGTAATCACGGTGGCTGTAAACCCTTTTATGTGTTAAAGAGGAAATATTTCTTTAGTTCGTTTTTGATGATGGCGGATAAATAAATAAAGATTGTCTTTGAAAAACGTGCACTTAACTAACTCGACTTTTTGAATCATACCGTGTTTTTAGAAACTGTTTGAGTCTCTACATTTTGGTCAAGGACTAGGATTACAAATAATCGTTTTCGATTGTTATCCCTCCCTCCTTATTTAGGGCATTCAAGTAAAGAATTCAATTAGTCTTTTGAGTTCTACCAGTTTTACATTTTTTCTATAATAGAGAAAGTCAATTGGAAGTACCCAATGGAACCAATTTCGTTGTAGCTTTAAAAGTTAAAATGCAAAAGCGTGGCTGTCAATAAATTTACCTATGTTATATGTATTTTATTTACGTTTTTATTTAGCTATACTTCAAAAACGCAAAATATATTTCTTCTTAATTCCAGTTTTAACGAAAGGTATTTCAGTCCGAGCATTGGAAATGTTTGTTTTTATTCCATTCTGCTATAAATATTTAAAAGTTTTACGCGGACCAAATTGCTATGGTATTACGAGTAGAACAAAAACAATAAAATTTGTGGCTGGTAGTTGATATTGTTTTGTAAAATTTACGCGGACAGTCTTCCTATGTTTTAAATAAAACATTTTTACGTGCATATACGTAAAAATTCACAGATTTCGTGCCTCACACGACTATCGAGCACATTGGAAATGAATCTACGGAATTCGAAAAAATATTGTCGCTGAGCGACGAGAAAGTCGGGATTAGGTTACAAAATAAAACTACAACATTAAAACACCGATAACGAACTTTGCGAAACATGAAATAATAAATGTCATTTGAAAAATGTCGTTCTGACTTTTTGACTTTTGTCAAAGAGGTTAAGGCTACAGGGCAAACCCTTAACCCGATCATCTTTGTTTTAGGCTCAAATTGTAGCTGACTAAATTGTCCAGAGGATTTTTCTCAAATTTTTGATATCATTCTTCGTTTCCAAAATATAGAGCGCCAAAATCAAAAATTCGGATAAAAATATGTTATTTCACTATTTTCTCCATAACTTTTTTATTTTTGACATTTTAGAATAATTTTTTTTGAACCTTACAGCTCTCGTGAATACGCGTCTTTTCAGCTTTTTTTAAATATCATATCTTTACAACTCTCTGAGATATAAGGGGATCGCACTTTTTCGTGGAATCGGAGCCTATACTGGAGCGAACGAAAAGCCATTTCCAATGTCAAAACAGTTTATCTGAAGTGGCAGGCACTGTTCGCGGTAATTTTTCATATTATTTTGTTTTGGTGTTTCTTGTATACAGTTTAATAGCAATATGTCAAATTAAATGAAATAAAACCTTTTTTTAACTACGAGCACCTACAATTATGCCGAATGGATAACGGTTTGTAATTGCTTATTGGTTAAATAATTAGGCTTTTTCCATCCCGTCCCTTTCACCTGTATACGTAGGTATATACTGATCAATACGAGTAACATAATTATACCAAAACCGAGATCACGGTTTACAAGAAGCGCCCTTTCAGTATTTGTACTCTTATAATTAAACATGAATGTGATAACTATTCGTTATCCCCAATAAAGGAAAAAGAATAAAAGAATAATGCTTCTGGAGATACGCAGTGTGATCTATTAATACGCGCGACCAATCCCACTCGGTCGCAGATACGAGCTGGCCATAACTCACGATTGGTTACAAATCACTTGTACGGAGATCATTTTTTACTTTCTCACATGTGTATACCGGTAGTTGCACCAAATAGCTTTATTTCTTTCGATTTCTGTTCTGGGTTACTGTTATGATTTTGAATATTACTGGCTATATTGAATTTTGAAAGGAATATGCTTTACTGTGATAAAATGTAGCCTTTATTACTCCTGGATAATGTGGCTTTCTATGAGTAAAATATTTTTTGCATTTGTTGTAGCAGTTCCACGGATTACTCCATAGATATAAACAAACATTTGTTCAATCATATTAATGTAGATAAGTACTATGCCATTCTTCAAAACTTTTTATTTTCAATATCAAAAGATGGCGATTTCAACGTATTTACAACCATATTTTTTTCTATCAGACAAGCAAATCTGTAGAAAACGATCAACAGACTTTTTAATAATGATAATGTTTGTTTTATGAGGCAAAATATAGCAGCTTCTTGGTAGTCCAATTCATTTATTGGTTCATTTTTGCAAACGCAACGTAGGTCGTCTTCGCCTCGTTAACCTACGCAAAGCTGTAACTAAATACGCATAACGATTACCTACGTTGTTACCTCCAAAGTATGAAACTCACAAATACAAAGCAGTTTAATTAGCCTCAAAGGAAAAGGTCCACCAAGTTGCTAAAACAAAAGAAAACAAAATTCGGACCACATGGTAATGAATTGCACACACAACACAAAGGTACGAACGCTTGCCAGTTAAATAGGGTCTCTTTATTACATTACAGCGTAATAAATTGGAAAACGGCTCTCTTTAGAATCAATCCGGCGACCCTCCGATGTCACGTAAAGTCGGGATGGCTTTTTATTTTTGACTCACCTGATCGGTAATCTTTGGGACGGACGTGATAAACTTTTGCGAGGATAGGTACAGTCAGCACTATATTGATCGAGAAATCTTGAACGATCCATAAAGTCGAGACAATTGAGGAAAGTATGGAATACTAGCGACCGTTTGTGACTTTCTCTGCGTGAAGTTTTTCCTCGTATACCGTAACGTTGTGAGAATCGTAATATAAGATTGTCATAAGGGATATTATGTCACCTTTCTGTAAGTGCATGTCCTTAGAGAAGATGACATAACATGTACCTTTCAAGCTTGTAGACTTTGTGATTAGTCTGAGTCTTAGCCTAGTTCTTCTTCGCTTTTATTTATTTTACTGTAACTACTTTGTCACAATTGTACTCATAAATACTTTCATAGTATTACATAACATGTTATCCGCAGGACGTGAAATTCAAAATTCAAAATTTGCCTTCATTTATGCTGAAAGCCTTTCAGTTCATATTCCGCTAATACTAGCTGGCTGTTCAAGCTATACAGCTTGAACACGGATCTGCAAATGCATAATTGAAAATCCCCAGCGCGGTATATTGCCTAATAGCAGTGCCCTTTCGTGTCCAATTACATGAGGTCGGTTTGGATATTTGGCATAAACCACCAGACAAAGCAAGCCCAAACATTAAGCGTTGTATACAAATATTTACGAGTTTCGATGGGTACACCAAAATATTTAATAAGCCTCGAGACATATTGACGAATATGAGTGAACTTTGCGGACATCAAAAATGAGGAAGAAATTTTCGTCTATAATATTTTGACATGGATCAGTCGAGAACATGTACAAAGTATGTTTCGGGTGGGTAGGGCGGGTTACAGTTGGAACACGAATATAAGTATAACAGCGGTTAGTTTTTTTTATAAACCATAGCATAATGAGTGTTGATAAAGACCTGCACCAAAGCGGAGATGAATGTAAGGAGAGGAGATGTTTTGTAAACAACCAATAAATGGAGGAGATAGATTCAAACTAAATCTTATTGGCGACAATAGGCATGATGACAGTAACCAAAAATCACTAAAATCTAGTAACAGAAATAATAGATTATGAAATAAATATTTGTTTTCCTATTCATAGCGAGGTTGTTAATTTATTTTATAAAATATACAGCAATCCGCCATGATAAGTTGAACACCAGTCAGATCGAATTCGATGACGTATCTCTATGTACGCCGATGGAAATGTCACTTTATTTCATACAAACTTCGACTATCCCGCGCTGTTTTATTGTTTTTACCTGCATTCATTCGTGGCTCCTAGCAATCAGTCGTCTAGTTTAGTGTTTTTTAGAGGAAAAACCTAGTCATGGAACAAGGTTTTACCAAGGCAAATAGCTCTAATTTCCTTAGAGTTGATTTGTAAAATTATAATAATGTATGTTAAAAGACTTGAAATCTAACCTCAAAATTAGATTCTGATTAGATTGTTAAAATTTCACCTTCATTTCACACATTATACTTGTTTACTTAACCACTACTACTTGAAATAAATTGGAGAATTCAGACATACAGCTGATGGATCTCTTCGAGCAAGATTAAGCTAGATTTTCCGCACTGTTTTGTCGTGAGGAACGTAAACAAATAATTTGTTCGGAGTTTTTATTGATGTATTAACGCACTGAGGAACCGCACTCCACTTATACACTTTGGAATTCCTATTTAACAAGTAAAACAACGAATTTGTTTTATACGGTCGTAATCTAACACCTTTAAACGAGCAATTCTTGTATATAATACATATAATCTGAATCTCGGAAACGGCTCCAACTATTTTTATGAAATTTAGTATGCAGGGGGTTTCGGGGGCGATAAATCGATCAAGCTAGGCTTCATTTTTAGAAAATTTTATTGAAAAAAAATAACGATCAAAGCTCGGTCATTATCTGTTTACTATTGAGTTACACAGAGGTGACGTCACAAGCAGTTGCCACATGACACTAGAGAGCGTATTGGCGCGTTTAAAAAATCTTAATTTTTAACAAAAATAATATTTTTTTATGGATATTAGATGCATTATAATGTTCGAACAGTTTTTCAAAATCAGTCATCATGCCTATTAATCTTATTAACGACACTGCTCTCATATCCGCCCATCTCTTTATGATGGATACCGGACCTAATGTAATAACTATACTAATAATATAAAGCTGAACAGTTGGTTTGTTTGTTTGTTTGGTTGAACGCGCTAATCTCAGGAACTACTGGTTCGAATTGAAAAAATATTTTTGTGTTGAATAGTCCATTTATTGCGGAAGGCTATAGACTATATTACTTCACTCTATGATTAATAGAACGCGGGTGAAACGGCAGGACACAGCTACGTTTAATATGCAGGGTTACACAAATGTTTTACAATTTGGCTTAGAGAATTATACGAGTGCAAGCTGAATGAAGCACTTAAATACGGATCTATCGACTCTGGTTTCTTTTCTCGTTCTTTTCTCTCGTTTCTTTCTTTTAGTCCATCCACCAATTGTATCGAAGACTTGATTTTAATAATTGAGGCCATTTCCTAGCAGTGAAACAGTAGATATAGTATAGGCTAATTAATAGATCATTTTATTACCGTTTTGGAACTTTGTAGAATCCGCCATCACTCTGAGTCTTCATGAGTAGTCGCGTATATGCTTTAATAAAATACAAAATTTAAAGTTTTAGTGTTTCATTTAAATACTTTTCAGGTCATACACGTTATTTTTTATTATTCTTGTTTACAATAACAAGAATAATAAAAAAGAACGTGTACGAATTTTTTTTTTAAATTTTATGGATCACCTTTTCTTCTAGTTCTTACATTAAAACAATTATGTGGTTTACATTTATAGTGACATATACAATACTTAATGTACAACTAGACCTGTGTCGGTCGCGATTGATCGAATCGTTTTGATTCGATCGCAACCTGTGAACGATTGATCGAATCACGGATCTCTAAAAGGTTCGATTATAATTGACCCGGTAATTCCTATATTATAACCGTAACTAATTGCTTGCTTCACTTGCTTGAACAAATGATCAAATCAAATTATTCGATCAATCGCGATCGACACGGGTCTACCTAGACTAGTACACGGCGGCAGATCAACTTACTCAAAACTGTCAAATTTCTACAATAAATTTTGAACTTTATGATTTGGTTATAAGGATCAATATTAATTGGAGAAATTTGACAGATTTGGGTAGGTTGATCTGCCGCCGTGGTACACAAACAAAACAAACGAACTGTGACCCAAATGATCGAGAAGATCGAATCATTTCAACCCGATCACCAAACGAGTGGGTCATGATCGACCCGGGTTACGACTAATGATCGATTGACACAGGTCTATGTACAACTACTTAAAGGTGAACTCAATCATCATTGATTGATCTGTGACGTTTTTAAAACATACTGTCATCAGTATGTTTTAAAAACGTCACAGATCAAAAAATTCATTAAAAGAGCTAATAGTATCTTTTCTCATGAAAAGGGCAGCTGTTACACAGTAGACGGGCACATGCGCTCCAAAAATAATCGTGCTATTGTTAACACGCGACCCCGTACCACGGAACGCGCGACTATTTGGAGAGAACAATATTATACTATGTTCTTAATATTCTTGTGAGCAATCGTTGTTTGAATAAATTTAATTTTATGTTTATTTATTGTAATTAAAAGAATAAGAAAATAATAACATAAAACTTACCAAGTCAGCAACCACGATGACAATCAAGAGGACAAACGAAACAAAAGAAAATGAATCAAATCATAAAATCACTTCCTAAATAGAAATAGAAAAAATCTTTATTTGGTATTACACATACACATTCAAAACACAGGAACATCACTTTTGCATATACCAAATTGGTTTCCGCTCAGCATTATGTCCTGGTGTTAACCACGACGCTGGTCTTCCGCGGATGCCATATTTAAATTAAAAATAATATTAAGAAAAACCTAAATTATATACCTATTTGTTTCCTTCCTTCCTAATACATTTTTCACGCATGTTTTGTTGCACACGCATTATAATATAAGTTTAATCAAAATAATATGCACTTGCTTATTGTTGAACGATGATGGATGGTTAAGACCTCAAAATAATAACTTATTGTTCTGAGGTTAAGACAGTTGACAATCAAAAGGAAAAATAGATCTTTGACTTCTTCTGGAACAAGGTATTCACTGTAGGGTTTACAAAGAAATATAATAAAATACTAAAAGTTTATTTTGAATAAAAAGGTTTTGACTTTTTATTTTTACAAGAAACCATAATATTGTCAGTTCGATGGATTTCTTAAAATATTTTCAATAATTCCATTGTTATGTGATAAGTCACAGTATAATAATGAGTACTACGTAGTTAGGTAGTAACGATATTGAAATTATTTGTTTTAAGTTTATCTTAAAATTAAATATAGAGCAAATACTATTACATAACATCTCATGAATTTAATCCAGAAAAGTTTATTACAGTTTTGGAAAACTCATTTCAACGTAACAGTCTTTATTTCGAAAAACAAAATTCATTACCCACTGACCTTTTTAATATGTTTGATTAACCTCACACATACCGACTTGGAGTGCCAATCAAGCAGTACGAGTGCTATCCAAATAAGCTCCACCAGAAGTAATAACCTTCGTATTGCTATATCTGTATGTTACTACGCCACCGCATTCAATAATGTGGCCGCGTTATCTATCTAGGTCGCTGCGTAATTTGACATTATAATTGTGTCTGTAATTGAAAGCGATCAGCGGAGTACAACCTTCACAGCACGTGCCAATCATCACTGATAGGCTTAAACGGTCTCTTTCATATAGATTAGGTTTGTAAAGTAACCCCCTCGGTTACTTTTCGATGCATAGTCCGGGTTTTTTTATCACCAACCCTATATTGTAAGGAGCTTTATATGCAGCTCATAGTGAAAGTTAGTTCAATTTATTTGTATGTAAACCTCTTTAGTCTGGATGAGTATTCGAATCATCGAACATGTAATTAAAAAGGTTTGCAACGGTTTGACACAGTTGCAGACAGTAGGAGTCAGGAGCTAGACAGCCCGGCTAAGAGCCGAGGTGCTCGGAGATCAGTAATGTTGTATTATTACACAAAGTTAAATGAAAGTGGTGTTATCATTCACATACACACCACATTGGACAGAGTTTGCTAATGTCCTCACGTCAGGCGGCCTTTTCAACGTCACCGTATTTTTTTTGGGGTGGCGAGAAACTTAAATGGCTCAAGCTCTGTGATCGGGACACCGTCAGAAGGTTTCTAGACACACAGAACACTCATCAGTTTTTCGATCGTAGAACTTTTCCAATACTTTAAAAAAAGATGACGTTATATGTTTTGATTAACTTAAAAGTATATTAAGCCATTTGAAGATTTAAAAAATAGGTTCTCATTGTTGCAGGAATTATTCTCAATTTGAATGGAATATTCTAACGCTTAATAAAAGGAGACTCTACTAGATCTCTATACAAGAATAGACTAGAGTCACATCTTATTATGCTCGTATTTTGAAGAATCTATTCAACTAAATTCATGCGATTTGAAATTCACTATAAAATGGTTTCACTTCGTGTTATGTACAACAGAGAATTCGTATGAAGATTATTGCGGTGCAATTTTGTCGGAAACACCGAACTCCGATTTGCGGTGTGTGTAGATACATGCATATTTTACTGGTTTATTACTTATCTGGGAATTTTGTAACATAGGCACGTGCAGCAGTTTCCATCCTTAGATAATAACAACTGCCTTCAGTACAACCGTGATCATGGCACATGCAACTGTGCCGAAATATCTTCGGATACCTACTCACACTCAACCAAATCATGGTAATAATCCCGTCAATAATAAATATTCTCATGCTAATGACAATGATAGTTTAAAAAGTTGCAATAACAAATGATAAAGAATAGCAGGAATGATGAACCTTTTACTAATTTAATCGCGTTTAATCTACTTTTTTTATGTTAAAAGGAGGCAAATGAGCAGGTGGGTCACCTGATGGAAAGTAATCACCGCCGCCCATAGACACCCGCAAAACTGCCTTGAAAAAAGCCTTGAAAAAAGGAGTTGGATCTTGAGGAGGGAGTAGGAATTGGGAGGGGGGAGGGACTTAATAATAACATTATATTACTTTATCCTGACGTTTTAACGTCTACGTGGTCACAAGAAAACTAAAATATTGGTTGCCTCGTAATGTGAAATAGTATGTAAATTAGACGTATGTATTCGTAAGAAGGATTTCATTCACTTGCGGGAGCTTTAGAAATCAATAAACAGGTGGAAGTCTGTGGCACCGCTTTCATGCGGTCGTTAAATGATGGGTGACCGGCAATGTTCCTCCGTGATTGACATTGCACGTATACTATCGGTATTGACTGCTATTAAAACATTGCAGTCTTGAAAACAAGCACGAGTGAAAAAATAATAGCCGGAGCGAATAACTCTGATATAGAGTTATTCCAATCTGATCCCCTAAACCGATTCTTTGCAATAAATTTTATTATTATCGGGAGGATCGATGACACAGAGAGGTTAAACTCCCCCTCCCCTGACCACAGGTTGGCATTGGTAGTCACTTGATAAGAAAAATATTGGATAAAACAGTATGTTATCAGTAGGTACCAACTACTGATAACTTTTATCGTTAAGTGTGGTACAGTCGGCGGCAGATCAACCTACCCAAACCTGTCAAATTCCTCCAATGAATATTGATCCTTATAACCAAACGTTAAAGTTCAAAATTGATTGTAGAAATTTGACAGTTTTGGGTAAGTTGATCTGCCGCCGTGTGTACCAGTGTTCGACACCTTTTTTCCTCTAATCATTAAAGATCATTTATAGGAAAAAAGAAAATTGCTGACCCCTGTTCAGCAATTGATTTTCGACAATTAGCATTAGCAACAATTGAATACAACCTGCAAAGTCAAAGTCAAAGTCAATTTTTTTTTATTCAAATCAACTTACGAAAAGTGCTTTTGAATCGTCCATACATTTTTTACCTACTACCCATTCAGACGTCTATTTTTAGCTGTGTCATTTATTTTTATACCTAGTAATTTTTCCATATGGTCCTTAGTGGCCAAAAGGGTGGAGAATAATGGGCGCAAGAAACTCCACAACTTTAAAAGAAGTAACGACATTTACAATTAAAAACTTTCAATGCTTACCCGTATACATTTTACATTTTATTCTAAAAAATACGTACTTGTTCACTATATTTACATGCTTTCTGCTTCTTAGCTGTCATCCAAATTTGAATGATTTTAATTAAATACTACGTTAGTTTTAGCGACAATAACTGCCAAAAACTCGAACACTTCACTATGTCGAAGACTGCTGGTACTACCAGTTACAAAGAGCTTCACCCAAGAGACGTATGTCATGTTTATAACAAACATCCAAATGTTACAAGCAGAAAGATACACTTTGAAAAGAAAACGCTTTCTATTTAAGTGTCTTTGTTAGAACTATAGTTTCAAGTTGTAACATAAAATAAAGTACTTGGATGACCGGTAATTTTCTAAAAATTAAACCTAGCAAGATTGATTTATCGCCCCCGAAACCCCCTGCATACTAAATTTCATGAAAATCGTTGGAGCCGTTTCCGAGATTCAGATTATATCAAGAATTGCTCGTTTAAAGGTATTAGATTAGATAGATAGATATCAATATATCAATATATATAAGAGAGCAATCTCTCTTCTAATTGAACAAAGTTGCCCTGGTGTAAAATAAGATTTTAAAAAATATTAGCACTAAAAAAAAATTTTCAAAGGGTTAGATATAGTAGTTTGTTTTCTAGTGTACGTACGCGAACACTACACTTTGTACAGGTCTATTTCAAGCCGCGCATTCCAATCCCTACTTATTGGGTATTACAAATAAACAGAGATTAAGCTTCGAATAGTTATTGCAAGCTGCAAGTCACCCAGAGAGCCATGGAACGGACTATGTCGGATATTTCTTACCGAGATAGTACCAGAAACGCAGATGTCCGGAGAAGAACGAAGCTGATCGACATAGCTCAGGTGATAGCCAGAAGAAAGTAGAAGTGGGCAGGCCATATATGCCATGGACAGGGCCATAGATGGGGGAGAAGGGTGCTGGAGACGTAGAGTTGGGCAGAAAAACGTAGGCAGGCAACCAATGCGATGGACTGACGACGTTATCAAGGTAGCGGGGAAGAGTTAGATGAGAAAGGCGCAAGAGCGGAGGAAATGGAGTGCACTTCAACGTGTAACAGAAAGGTGTAGTCAAAATGAAAAGGTACAAAGTGTATCAGATCCAGATCTTATATGTGTTGTTACTGAGATATAATTATAAACTTTAATTTTTCATGCAATTTTAAATTAACCTTTTCACCGCCCAACTATCCTGCACGCGATGTCCCGCTGTACGCCAACGTATAAATGTATTTTAATAAAGTAGGTACAAAGAAGAACTTCTATAGAAGTGCTGGTGTGGACGGCACGAAAATCTCGAACTTCTATAGAAGTTGTTGGCGGTATAAAGGTTAAATATCTATATTAGTGAAGTCATGCACGTCAGTCGCGCATAAGCAAGCAGCAGTGATCATAAATGTAAGAACACAGAGGTTACTAAACCACTAGGGCTGTAACTTGTTTATATTGATGTGACGTTACAATAGAACTATTTAATTACAAATAGCATTAACAAGTTAAAGTTAATAATTATGCCTTAGTAACTCTGCATACAAGATCTAGATCGGATACACTTTGGATCTTTTAATGACCACACCTTTCTGTTACACGTTGTATAGAAGAGACCTTTACTCAACATTAGCTGGATAAAGGTATGATTCCGAACTCTGCTGCACGCAGCAGTGCTGCTCGCAGTACTACTGGTATTGCATTCCTGCCGCGACATTGCTGCTTAGCTCGGAATGTAATCTCATATAAACTTATAGAGAATATATGGGGACCGTAGTGCTGCGACAGCACTGCTGCGGCAGCACTGCTGCGTGCAGCGGAGTTCGGAATCATACCTTAACGGTTAAGAAAGAAAAAAGAGTTATTCCATTCTTCTCTTTTACTGTAATTTGAAATGACGTTTACACGACGCGAACAAAACACGCAATAACTATTCGAAGCTTAATCTCTGTTTATTTGTAGGGCACGAGTTTTGTAGGTATTTTTTTGATGGTCAACTCGATAATATTAGCAAGACACATTAACAATGTTGCAATATTACGCTCTGATTTCGAGATTTCCTAATTGCCCGATCTAAATGTATGCTGTTCTCAGTCTATAATAATTTGGGACGTGAACTCAATAATATCCAACGTCCAACGAAATCTCGCGTACAGTTCACTCACCTCAATTAATTCAATCGCGCGCCCGGTCTGCGAGTGCTGAGGTTAAGCAACTTTCGCAAAGGCCGGTCATCGGATGGGTGATCAAAAATTAACCATCTCGATCTCCTCCGTGCTTCGGAAGGCACGTAAAGCCGTTGGTCCCGGCTGCATTAGCAGTCGTTAACAACCACCAATCCGCACTGGGCCCGCGTGGTAGTTTGTGGCCCGTACTCCCTATCTATTAATAGGGAAGGCTCGTGCACCAGCAGTGGGGACATGAAAAGGAGTTGATGATGATGATGATGAATTAATTCAATAGTTTGTCTTTTGCTAAATAGCGAAAATACGAACGTAGTACGCCGTACATTAATAGTCCGCTTTGATAGACGAAAATAATAAAAGTGGAAGAATGTTCAAACTGTTTCTGTTCTTTGAGTTAGTTGTTATATGCTGTTCTGTTTTTCATCTACACAATAACAAATACAAACAGTATACACATACTGTTTGTATTTCAAAAAATATAAGGTCGTTCGGTTCGGTGACGCATACACAACAGAAAGTGTTGTACCTACCAGTTTTAAAAATCATCATTTGTGGAAGTCTTAATGCTGGGCTTAGGCGTTCCATGAACAAAAGCACATGGGGGGGTTAGGCCAAAACTCAGAACTGTAAGTAATTTAGTCTATATTATACAATTCAAGTCGTATTTGGTCATACAAATATGAGACTAAGTATGACCATAATAATATACTTCCCTGACGAAATGCAATACTATTTATAAACTTTATAGAAAACGTATACACAGATAGAACAAACAAGAACAAGAAATATACACGTGATGTATTGACACCCATATCCGTAGATATTTGGACGCCCAATCTAACCACAGTGCCATAGAACAAATGAATTTCTATTGTGTCTGGTTTAAGAACAACTAAGTTCTTTTTCAAGCAAACGTAGGTAAGTACTTACGATACGACACAGCCGATTACAGCCGACAAGCTAATGCAGTGCGTGCGGATTATTATCGTGTGCGTTCCGTTTCACGCAGGAGCTTACAGTATCTTTTTTGAACAATTTGTGAACCCGCGTCCACTTTCTGAGCATGGCGGTCTGTCTAACCATATGATCGATTACAAAGGTGGCAAAAGTGCGTTACAATTACAACTCAACTTACTGACTAAAGATCATCATCATCATCATCAGCTCATTTTATGTCCCCACTGCTGGGGCACGAGCCTTCCCTATAGATGGATAGGGAGAACGGGCCATAAATCACCACGCAGGCCCAGTGCGGGTTGGTGGTCGTTAACGACTGCTAATGCAGCCGGGACCAACGGCTTTACGTACCTTCCGAAGCACGGAGGAGCTCGAGATGATACATTTTTGGTCACCCATCCGATGACCGGCCTTTGCGAAAGTTGCTTAACCTTAGCACTCGCAGACCGGGCGTGTCAACCACTGCGCCATCGAGCTCCTCAAATACTGAAGATATTATCAACGAAATTGATGCAACTGTTATAGTACATTAGTACTTACATTATACCAATATATTTTTTGTAAAACGATAGCTAATTGAGAACGCTCTTCAATATTGAACTTTAACCTCCTAGACATAAGGAGTTGTCTGTAGCTCGGTAAAGCGGTCTAGTAATTTCCCGTGGCCCATCAATAACCTTCAGGGTTCATATCGGTCTGTTTGTCCGGACGTTTCTTCGCCACTACTTTCACCGTTTACTTGTCCAATCAGTGCTGATAAGAGATGGGTCAGACGATACCAACCAATAGGATTTACAACAATAAGTTATTGCTCAATCAAAAGCAGTATGACACAACACATACAGCATAATAGAATTAATTAGAAAACATTAATTAAAAAGATGGATCGATAGTAAACACGTTTATTTCTTATTGTGAGTTATTCCATAAATTCATTAAGAGTTTATGAAAGGAAACAGGAAAAATATTATCTAAAGAAAGCTGGCCTTTATTAAAACGAAAAAATAAGAGATTTTCTACAAACACCATATTTTCATACTTATTTCTGTTCATCCAAGATACGCATTAACTCGGGATTGCATTGTGTCTCACTAACTACAAATAATAACAACATATAGTGCTTCTATTTTCTTAGTGCCTTACAAATTATTCCGTGTTTTGTCTCTTTTACTCTAATTTGGAATGACGTTTAGATGATAGGAACAAAACACGGAATAACTATTCGGACCTTATTCTTTGTTTATTTGTAAGGGGCTAAGTGTCTCTTGGCAATCATCGCATTTCCGAGTGCAACTGTTCATTAATCATGTAAAATTTGAACTTTATTGTTGTTTTGTTTTGATTTTTTGAGTGAATTAGTAAAACTATAAATCGCAAATCAATACATAACTTATGACACAATAGTTTTTCCCCATATTCTAAAATAAATTAATAATAGTCAAAGAAGTAGTAGTAACTCTTTACACTCTATAACTGATAGTAATCCGACGACAGCCAAAGCACGAAGTTTGCCGAGAGACATTATGGAAATACTCGTAGAGTGCGCCTTATTATGTAAGTACTAGATTCCCGTTGAGCGCTTGAAAAACCGGTAGACGACTTTGGGGCCACGGGGCGCCACAATGACGTAGAGTAGCGATGACAGTTAATATTAAGTACAGTCGGCGGCAGATCAACCTACCCAAATCTGTCAAATTTCTCCAATGAATATTGATCCTTATAACCAAACAATAAAGTTCAAAATTGATTGTAGAAATTGGACAGTTTTGGTAGGTTGATCTGCCGCCGTGTGTACCTACAAATATTTTGCATCCTTAATTTAATCATTATTTTTAAGACTTAAGGTTCATAGTAAGCTGAAGTTGTTGATGCTATCAAATGTTTTTCCGGATTTTGTTGTTCGAAATTTAAGCGACAAAGAATAAGGTCCGAATAGTTATTCCGTGTTTTGTCCCTTTTAGTCTAATTTGAAGTGACGTTTACATGACAGGAACAAAAACACGGAATAACTATTCGGACCACTTTTGAGATGCATTTTTGTTCTGGATCCTTATCTACATAGTACATAATTTATTGATCGAACACTATACTGCTAAAAAATAGGCAGCTTGCTTTTTGTATATCTATGTATGTGATATGTAATTAGTCTGTAACTATTGAACAGATTTATACATTTTTATTTTTACAAACATCGATGAACAGAAAGTAATTGCACAAACGTGTGAGTAAATCCAGAGAGCAATTTATACCTGCTGATAAATTGAATAATTTTATAGAGGTAGTTACTGGAACTTATTTATATCTGAATAATATCATCTTAGATGAATGTTTGGTCTTGCTCAGCGAGACCAATCATCATCTAAGAATATCATATTATCTTCTGGTTTCAGGTCGGACATTCGGACTATGGGAGAATCCGTTCTTTAGGACACGATTGTAGTCGCTTAAAAATAGAAGAAATAAGGTTCACTGGGCTAATTTGGTTAATTTAATTATTGCTTATCGTGTTAAGTGAGTTTTAGGTATCTACCTATATATATATAGAGCCTTCACCTAGCATACTCGACTTCTCGATGGAGGAGCTCGTTCGTAATGGTCAACGCGCCCAGTATGCGATTGCTAAGGTATACAACTTTCGCAAAGACTGTTCATCGGATGGGTGACCAAAAATTTATCATCTAGAGCTCCTCCGTGCTTCAGAAGGCACGTCAAAACCGTTGGTCCCCCAGCGGTATTAGCAGTTGTTTACAACCACCGACCCCGCACTGGGCCCGCGTGGTGGTTTATGGCTCGTTCTCCCTGTCCCATCCATAGGGAAGGCTCTTGCCCCCAGTAGTGGGTACATAAAATGAACTGGTGGTAATGGAGATGACTCAACTACTGCGGAACTGGTTGCATTACAAAGACATTGCCGTTATGGCGACAATTAAAAAGGAAGAAAGCAATGAGTCCTTTTTTTTTAGAGAGATTTCTGATTGCCTCAATCGGCATTTTCAGCGTCACCGGGTTTTTTTTGGGGGCGGCGAGGTACGTAAAGGGTACCTCAAGCCGTGTGAAACGAATCGCCATCGGAGGTTTTCTAGAGGGAACGGCATCGTACACTTAAAAGTGCGCGTCCCCGTGCCCTACTAGATTCTCCGAAGGGTTCGGATCGGATCGGGGGAAAGCAATGTGTGCAGACTTTCATGATTGTGATGTCCATGCTAATTTAAAAATGTTACTGAGTCAAGTTTGGGAACTGACCAACCCTTTCATTTTATTAAGGCGACGCACCGCTAAACAATAAATCTCATAGGTTTTGATACGAGCGTTTGCGCCCCGTACCATAAGAAAAACTGTTTTTTTTTCCTTCAAATTAAAACTACAAATTGTTTTAAAAAAAATGAAATACAATAATGAAGTGTGTGTTAAGACTTATCATACACGTGTGGTTAGCCTGTAAAATGCAAATCTATGTTTTAGTAGTAACCTCTTTTAGGTTACTTTGATATTTTTTACTCTTTTAAAAAATGTTTTTTATAATTTTTAACGCAAATTTTGTTGCGAACAAATTACAAAAACACAAATGTTGAAAAAATTTCTACGAGCAGGGTTTGAACCTGCACCCTTCTGACATACCGGGTCAGGTGCTCTTCCAATTGAGCTATCGTGGTTCTAACCAGCCCGCCGATATTATTCAACACTATTTACTTTTTACTTTGAAAGTTTTAAAAAAACTTAAATACAAAAATTTGTTCGCAAACAAACAAATTACAAAAACACAAATGTTGAAAAAATTTTTTCAACATTTGTTATTTTGTAATTTGTTCGCAACAAAATTTGCGTTAAAAATTATATAAACATTTATAAATAGCTTGCCTACTTCTTAACTGATCTTTAGTATTTGTAAAAATATTATGATCGGATGTTAATGACGGTAGTTGTTAACATTGAATGGGCGCCTTTGGCTTTCAAAGTAAAAAGTAAATAGTGTTGAATAATTTCGGCGGGCTGGTTAGAACCACGATAGCTCAATTGGAAGAGCACCTGACCCGGTATGTCAGAAGGGTGCAGGTTTAAAACCCTGCTCGTGGAAATTTTTTCAACATTTGTGTTTTTTTTTTTTTTTAAAGTTGACAAATCGTGTTTCTGCAACTAGCAAAATGAAGTCAATAAATGAAAAATCATGACATCAAATATCACTTTCATATGTTTTTTAATTGTTGTTTGTTAATTGTTGGGAAAAATCAAGATCCCCGCCACGTAAATTTCCAATGCGTCGCCTTAAGGACAAAAAAGTATCGAAAAAGTTTGCGCATATTTTAACGTTAAATACCATTGCTTGTTTGAAGATGACTTTGTGGTTACTTTGATGACAACTTCCGGTGACAAGTAACATTGTTACAACCGCAACAAAGCAGCATTGGTACGGATGAAAATGACTTGGATGTGGTACAGCCACGAGCATATAATATCTATATATATATTAATTATATAATTATGTTACTATAAAGACCAGACATCCTAATTAGCTTCGTATCTGATCGGATCCGAACCCCCCCGGAGAATCCAGTACGAAACGGGGACACGCACTAGCGCGTGATGCCATTCCTTCTAGAAAACTTCTTACGGAGATTCGTTTCACACGGCTTAAGGAACCCTTTAAGTTTCTCGCCGCACCCCAAAAAAGTGACGCTGAAAATTCAGCCTGAGACAACCAAGAATCTCTCTCCAAGAAAACCTCAATAGCTTCTCAATAACAATAGCTAATGTAATTGTTGATTAAGTTTTCAACAATCAAGAATAGAAAATAATAGAATAGATATCATTTTATAAAAGACAGACCAAGATTCTACGATAGATCGGCGCTACAAATGAATCGAGACTGATGATTGCCTCAGGCCGAATTTTCCAGCGTCACTTTTTTGGGGTGCGGCGAGAAACTTAAAGGGTTCCTTAAGCCGTGTCAAACGAATCCCCGTAAGAGGTTTTCTAGAGGGAATGGCATCACGCGTAGTGTGTGTCCCCGTTTCGTACTGGATTCTCCGGGGGGAGTTCGGATCCGATCAGATACGAAGCTAATTAGGATGTCTTGTCGATACCACATCCAAGTCATTTTCATCCGTATCAATGCTGCTTTGTTAACATTGACACAGCTCATGGTCTTTAAAGTGTTCTTCCAATAATCAAGACTTGATTCACTTGTACGCGCCGATCTATCGTAGAATCTTTTCTATCTTTTATAAAATGATATCTATTCTATTATTTTCTATTCTTGATTGTTGAAAACTTCAACAATTACATTAGCTATTGAGTAACATTGACACAGCTCATATTCTCTAAAGTATTCTTCCACATGTAATTCTACGATAACATTCTGGTGGTAATCACACTAGATACGCCTGGAACGCTAGGGATACCCATTCCAGCAGCTACTTAGGCATCTATAGCTGCGATCAGTGTTACACTAGATTCATAAGTAACCCTGTTCTACGGTACATGTTTAACCGATATGATTAAGTCAATACCTATCAATTGTAGCGTTATCTTAACTTCAATGATGGAGCCGTTAGCCCAGCAGTGAGGCAGCAGCATCATCATCATCATCATCTCAGCCAAAAGACGTCCACTGCTGGACAAAGGCCTCCCCCAAGGATCTCCACAACGACCGGTGCTGCTCGCATCCAGCGGCTTCCCGCGACCTTCACCAGATCGTCGGTCCACCTTGTTAGAGGCCTGCCCACACTGCGCTTTCCGGTACGCGGTCGCCACTCAAGGACTATTCCGCCCCAGCGGCCATCAGTCCTGCAAGCATGTTGCCCTGCCCACTGCCACTTGAGCTTAGCAACTTTTCGGGCTATGTCGGTGAGGCAGCATAAGCTTTTCTTTTATACAATTGCGTATTTTAATTACGAAACAAAAGCAAAAAAAAAATGGTAAAGCAAAATGGTAATGGTAAATTGTATGTTAAAAAAATGGTAAAATGGTAAAATGGGTAAAGCGTAAAAAGCCGTATTTGGAAAAACAGTTTTTAATTTTGAATGTGTAGTTTTCGCCTATACATTAGAAAACAAAACATAACTAGTTTCCAATAGTTTGTGTTAGGAAGTTGATACAACTTGATAGGCAAACTAATTGGGGTGCTTCGAACGCTTCTATTGTCCGCCATAATTCAAGTCGCGCATAGTTTGGCATAAATGGCAATTTGATACGTAAGCCTATGCGAACTAACTTATCCAAAGGTAATTAGCACATCAGTGCCTATTTAGTTAAAAAATACTATAACTAAAGTAAAAGTAGTATAAATTAAAAATGTTAAATGTAAATGTAGTAAAAATAAAATTTATTTTTGTGTATAAGTGAAGGTTTGTTATTAGCTTGTAGATGCTACTTAGTTGTACAATGTTGACTGTAAACCTCCCTTTGAATAAAATTTAAAAAAAAATCAATAAAAATAGAGCGTGAAATTACCATGCTAATGTCAAAATATGTCAATAATTTTTGCTAAAATGTATATTAGGAAAATCTGATGGCGAAACGAGGGCTTTTTATATTGGTAAATTTTAGTAAGGAGTTAGGTAAAGATTTATTACTGCCTAGTACCTACAAGAAAGACAGATTCCATCCCCTCAGAAAAGGGATTTTTGGGATGAAGTAGGTACACAATTCTACAATACACCCCGTTAATAGACTTACGCCTCTTTTCCTTTATCATAGACGGAGGGTGAGATCACTTGCCTCTATAATCACAATGCTTTACTTGGCTTCTGCAGATCTCTACCCACATAATAAGTAATGTACCCTCGTTCTCATTCTTTACGTATAAGATAAAGCTTCGCACATGGAAATAAATTGAAAATTGCCTTTGTAGTTAAAAATGCAGCTCATGTAGACAGAATCGCTGTACGATCACCGTGGCGGGCGCAGTCACGATGTGTCAAACCTTGACATCAATCCGGGACTTGTTTTCGTACTCTCCAAGAATATTAATGGGCCACGAGCCCTAAACCAAACAAGCGGGATCCACATTCTTAATGAAACATCTTAGCCCGTTATAAATAATAACGTTACCGACCACGATGAAACATCATGAGAGAATGAGATATCTATCAGAGATCTACAATGACCAAAATAATGTACATTCAAGGTTGAATGTTCGCATTCTATAAAATGGCCGTTACAGTACGCCGAGTGATTAAGACATGTCGCTGTGTCAAAGTTGGGCGGTGGTACTTACTGGTGGGCTAGTGCAGGCCGGTGGGGGTCACTCACACTGGTGTTTCACTTCACTTTGTACGGGACTGAGCAGCAACGGTGAGCTACTGGCGAGTAATTTTAGCGCGGCCTCGCGGCTGTCGGCGCGTCGTGGCTACGCGAGCGGCCGTCGGTGACTAGGGCGTCTCGCCGGCGCCCGCCTTGCCGCCGCCGCCCGCCCCTCGCCTTATCACCCGAATAAAATTTATTTAATGGATAACCAGCCGACGATGGGATATCCATTGAAATTCTCCCCGTTTTACGGCCCGATTATTAATGACTTAAGTGTTGTTTGCCATATGGTGGTATTTTTTTTTCCAATCAACATCTTTTTTGATTATGGAATTGAATGGGCGAGTGTGTTAGCGATTTTATTGGTTTAAACTGAAAGTGCGTCACACATTTGCCGCACAAACGAGTTTTCTTTGTTTGGAAGATTTTAAAACTGCTTGATTACGTTTGGGCGGTTTGTTTTTTACCCAACAACGAACTGTAACCACAAAGCCAAGAGACGAATAGGTAACATTAAATTGCAAATCTTTTTTAAAAACACGACGCTCCGTAATGCAAAAACATTGGTTTTTACACTCTTTTGAATAATTTCGAGATTATCCTTTTTATTATTCATTGTCTTGCTTCATAATGAGTCGTTATTAAAGGGTCACTGAATAAATTCAAGTGGGTACTTCACCCTTTTTTGTGCTTCCTTTTCTTCTGTTTTGTACACAACTGGAATACACTTTAAAACAGTTTTTCAGCTCGAATCTTTGAGGAGATTTCATAGATAGGTATGGGGAGGTACCTACCTAAAGGCAATCTGTGTAATATATAGTAGCACCGTGTAATTAATAATGTGAGTCATATCTAAACCAATGAATATAGCGTACCTAATGGCAGTGTTCGACACTTTAAACCTAGTGTTGGACACAGATTTGTCGCCAAAAAAATTATATGGAATTTCGTTGAAATTTTACCGTATGTTAAAGTCAAAGTTATTTATTGCAATTCATGTGGTATAAATAGGTGTACATTTCATATTTCTCACGTACCAAAACATGAACCCTGGTTAGGCACCGCAGCATTTTTATTTTATAACTAACTAAATAACGATAGCTATTTGTAATGTTTTGTCGTTATAAATTAGTTCCAGCAGTGTGGACATAAAATGAGCTGGGATGGGATAATGATGATGACTCGAATATCGTAGTCGCCATCAATATCTGGTTTTTTTTCTGGAGAGAGATTGCTGATTGCCTCAAACGGCATTTTCAGCGTCACCGGGCTTTTTTGGGGGCGGCGAGGTACGTAAAGGGTACCTCAAGCCGTGTGAAACGAATCGGAGGTTTACTAGAAAGAACGGCATCACACACTTAAAAGTGCGTGTCCCCGTGCCCTACTAGATTCTCCGAAGGGTTCGTATCGGATCGGGGAGCGGAACAACCCGCGGCGCCTCTAAAGGCTCGGACCTCGGCTTGGGTTGACCAGGCCGTGGAGGAGGAGAAAAGCGCCCAGGTACATGTCCGTACCTGATATAGAGCACGTAAACCGGTTCTTCGTACCCTTGTTCTACAAGTACGGTGTTTTGGGCCTAAACTAGTGTGCATGTTTAGTGTATTTTGTAAATGTGTATACTGGCATTTAGAGGATTGGTTAGGACCTACTTAATGCATTAAGATTATTTACGTATAATTTTACGCAAATATTGTAGCGAACAAAAATTACAATTTGTCAGACGTAGTTGTGTCTCCTTTGGCTTATAAAGTAAAAGTACATAGTGTTGATTAATTTCGGCGAGTTGGATTGAGCCACGATAGCATAGTGCACCTGACCCGGCATGTCATGGGGTGCGGGTTCTAATCCCGCTCGTGGAACTTTTTCAACACTTTGTCTGCTTTTTCATATTAATGCATAAGAAGGATATTAATTAATTTTATAAATATTTACAGCTAAGTAAAGTAGTCTAAGTAAGTCTTTATTCAGTTGTCCCAAATAAGTCGCTGACCCCTATTTCTTATTTATTTATTTATTATTAGCCCTCACTGTCCCACTGCTGGGCAAATGCCTCACTCCATTTCTTCCACCCATTGTGATCCCGTGCCACTATCTTACTACGTCTCCCTTGTTTAAACATAATTGCAGCCTCAAATTGTTTCTAACCCTTGTACAGTCAACAGCAAAAGTAGATGATGTTTACTAGATTTCAAAATTAAGTTTCGATAGTGTAAGTCGGTATTTTCTGTATACCTACAGTCAAAGTCTGCAGGTACTAGTAGACACTCGAATGTTTTTCGATATGCGTCTGAAAAGTTGTGATTTTCATACGATTTCATATTTTGAAACTTGCCCAATCATCAGTTACCTTTGCTGTTGACTGTACTACAAAACAGTGTTTAAAGAAAAACAAAGAAATTTGGTGACTCGTTTCTTTGTCGCACCTCCAAAAGATGGAATAGTGTACCAGCACACGTTTTCCCTCCTTCCTATGATATGGGGTCCTTCAAGAGAGTCGTGAAGAAGCACCTTATGGGCCGGCAGAGTGAAGTTAACTGATGCTACGTTTGTTTCCACATTGCACCAGTTATCTTCGCGTCTGTACTCCATTTCCACTTAACATCAGGTGGGATTAAGTCATTTGCCAAGCTAACTATAAAAAAAAACAATCGCAAAATACCTACGTGTTTATAATATTGTGTCTCTATCTAAAAATATTAGCTAAAAAGCTAGACAATGCTTAAAACAGATGCTGTCAGCATTGTCTAACTTTAGCCAAAGCCAGTTTTTGTGGTAAAGCAGCTAAAGTTTACGCGAACACTACACATTAAAATTAAGCACTTTGACGAACTAAACACCCTATATGTGCCTAAAACGAGTTTCCCACCCACGTTCCTCCTTCCTATGAAATGGGGTCCTTCAAACAAGGTGTGCAGGCACCTTGTGGGCCGGCAGGATGAGTGTGACTGATGCTGCGTTGTTTTCACGCTGTCTAGTTGTTTTCGCGTCTGGACTCTATTTCCTCAAAACAACAGGTGGAGTGGAGGCAATTGCCGTGCTAACTATATAAAAAATGACCTGGCATAAACGTCGAAGCGTATCCTTGTACTTTACTAGATCCTCGGAGCTGGTCAAGTTGGATGACGAACCCCAAAAGGCCAGGACCTCGGGTCGGGTTGATCGTGTCGTGCAATCTGTACGACATAGATTATAAAGTCGTTATGACATCATTCATGACGTCTATCTAGTGTACCCATACCTTTTCCATAACGACTCAAATGTAAACACATTTATTAGGACACAAAACACAAAGTGATGCGTAGCTGGACTCACTAGCGCAGAGTAAATTTTCAAGATGTCATAAATTTCATAAATGTTAATTAATGACATTACAAATTGCGCCTATAGTGGATTCGGAGAATAGACACACAGGTAAATAGACGTTCGGGGAATAGACATTCAAGGAATTAGACATTTGAGGAATGGAGTTCCAGACAATAGACTTTCGAAAACTGGACATTTAGGGAATTGGACCTTGGTGACCGGACCGGACAAAATATAGCAGGATTGTCATATTCAAAAGTGGAAACGTATTGTAGGACTATCTGATATTCAAATACCATCTTATACTCTCTATCCTTTTTTTTATTTTTTGAAGATAAAACAAAAGCTTAATTCAAAAATAACCCCGTTTGACCGTAGTACCATAGCCCATCAAATAATCTAGTTAGTTTCCCGGTGCGAACAAACACGGCAGGTGTGCAGTATCATGCAAATAGTTCGGTTCAGTGGAACTGCCGACACATCCGGCGTTTTGCCGCGCATGTCTGTAGCGTCTAATGAAGGCCTATTTTATTTAACTCTATCAAACATTAATAAACAAGCTACTTTACATTCGTTGAAATATGTGCTTCAGGTTGTATTGCGATATTCAAAATTAACTAAATAAAGTTTTTTTATTAAAATTTTGTTTTTTCATCGCACCTGATTTTAAGACGAATAGTAATAATATGTAGAGATAATAAGAATAATAAGAGATATAAATACCTACACATATAAAATATTTAAGTGTTTTTACATAATCTCCTATTTTGCAATAGCTATGTACTTATGTCCTTTATTTAAGAGAGTTTTTTGACATGAGCATTTATGTATTTAATGGCATTTTAACAACTGAGTCGCCATGTATTGTTGCAGGCAAATTGTATGATTTCGCGGTTTAAAAAGGCTCGCGGTTATGTAATATGCCCTAAAAAAACAGCCGTGGACGAATAACAAGGTTTTTGAGGTATCCGACACCTAAAGAATGCTAAAGTATCCAAAGAATCTGGATTTCGGAGAATTTTTGTACCCACCTTTTTCTCTTTATTTGAAAGTGCCACATGCCTTAAGACTTTAGTTTTATTTTGAAGTTATGTGTCGTAGCAATTGAGGCTTTTGAGCACCTACGTACACCACAATCTTATTCTGCTCCCCCCTTCCGTGACCGGCCCTCGCTACGCTCGGAAAAAAAATAACTTAACCTAACCAACAGTAAGGATTTCTTTATTAATTTTAGAATAATAAAAAATAAATAAAAAATAATAAAAATAAGGGTTAAATAACCTAAACGTAGTTACTGTATCGCAAAATAACGTTCGTTAACGTCCTTAGAGCATTAATGCTCTAAGTTAACGTCCTATTGAAATCTTCACTAGTACCTGATTGCTGAAATAAAGTCGGATTTGTCCACATTGTGTTTTATCATGGTCACATGGCCACCCTAAAACTACAACCAAACAGCAAAATAAAAAGAATTGGGCGAGTTCTCAATTTGCCTTCGGCATATTACATAACCGCGAGCGTTTTCAAACTGACGACACGCCGTATGTAAACGGCGAAGTCATACAATTTGCCTGCGACTTAAATAAATAGAAAACCCTTACGTTTTTACAGCTAAAGTAATTTTGTTTTAGTTAAATAAAATTTAATAAAGGAGTAATCTCAGTTTAACTGTTTTTTACTGTTGTATTCAGATAAAGAATGATTTTTTTAGACGTTTATAAAGTGAATGTTGAATGAATAAGATCTGTCTTTCATATCAATAAATTTATAAATATTTCTTTTCCAAACTTTGCACCTGATATGCCTGGTCAATAAAAATAAAAATATATCGAGATTTTGTCCTTTCCAAGGCACGCTAACCCGTAGTTCCTGATGGTTGTCGTAAGATGGTACCCGTTTAAACTAACAAACCCGCATTGGTTTACCCGCATTAGTTGGATAAGGCCTGGTCTTCCGACCGTTAATAAGGGAGTCTTGTGCCCAGGAGTAGACAGTTTATAAATAAACTAGCTTTTGTTCGCGGCTTTACTCACGTGGGCAAATTATAATCGTTCTGTTTCTATACACGTGTAAGCGCGTAATGTTTTGCGCGCGATTTCCATACTAACTTTCCACCCCTATTTCACCTCTCTAGGTGGTAGTCATTCTTTATTTTTGTTGAAAAATCTAAAGATCGATCAAAATATTCATTTTGATAGTGGTAACTTTAAAAATAACGATTTCTCCAAAAAAAACCTTATTCCCATTTTTACTTATTAAAAGAAAAATAAACAAAATTCCTGAGACACGTCATTCTTTAATTCTTTCCAAGAACCCACCAATGAAGATGCATATAAAATCAATTTTAAAATAAGAAGAATCGATTTCTAGCCACCAATCAGCGCATGCAAAGACAGCCAATGCTTCCAAAATGAGCCGTTTATACGTGTAGCAATTTTGAAACGTTCTAACCGAATGAATATGATGCTCGGGTCGAATGCGAGAATTCGCGGTTCAATCCCCATCATAGCTCCGTTAGACTGCTGACTTGAACCCATTATTACTTTTCTGGACTATCATAAATAAAACAAATTGCCTTATTTTAATTCCGTTTTTAAGTACATATACGTAACTTTAAATACTTTTATTATTTCATTTGTGTAATACATTTTTGATAAAATCAATTAATTGTTTTCATTTATTTTTGTTTTAATATTATTACTGGGCACTCTGCCTGATGCGGATGATTTGGGGCAATATTTTTAGTTTATAGTTTTTTATAAGTTTAATTTTAAGTAGCATTTTAAGTTTTATTATCTTGTTATTGTCTTTGTTTGTAAATCAATATAATGTTATTATTTTTATTAAGTACGAAATATTTTCTTTACTGTTTTCCTGATAATATTTTTTTTTATTGTTTTACTTACATATTATACCCATGAGATACATAAATATAATAAAATACTATTTCATATTTTAAAAAATGGGACAATGATGTTAGTTGATTTGATAAATATTGTTATTGTTAATTATGTAATATTAATATTTTATTTTAGTTTTTCTTATAGCATCTAAGGAATTTTAATTGTATTTATTAACTGTTGTAGTAGTTGTTGTTCTAATGAATAAAATAAATAAATGATACATAATCAACATTACTATTATATTAATAATAAATACTAACTCAACACAGAACGAAGGACAGTACGAAACTGAAATAACTGGATGTGCAAATGGTTACGGTTATTAAGCGAATAATACTTATCTACATAAAAGTTAACAGGAAGATAAAGTCTAGAGGAGAAATCCTGTTTGTTCCTCGGCAGGCTTACTACGGAAAAAAGCAACCAGTTGTTAATTATACAATTGCAACGAGACTGCTCTAGTTGCGGTTGATAAGAAGAAGCAGAAGAAATACATTTATTGGCACACTGTTGTACAACTAAACTAATCATATTTACAAAAAAAAAAAATATATATATATATATACACTATTTAAAATCAAGGTACTTTCACAATAAAAAACAAAAATAAGAGACAAAGTGTGGCCGACTAGGCCCCAGCCCCAGCACATGCTACAACGACATGAGGCCGCTGCAACTATAAATTAGTACGTTAAATTGGTATTACGGATACAAATCGCTCAATGATCACTCGCTTATTGCATTTGCGATTAAAATCTAAGGAATAGTTTACATACATGAAGCGATCAGTGTCCGTAATACCAATTTATCAACCGCAAGTAGAGATGTCGCGTTGCAATTGTACAATTAACAACCGGTTGCCTTTTTCGGTAATAAGTCTGCGGTGCGCCGGTGAACGTTGATAAGGGGAAGCCTTACAAATAGGAGTCGAACTTTACGAGCTGCTTGTACTTCTTTTCTTATATTGTTCTCTGGCAAGAGGGTTTTCAAATAAGATGTCTTGTACCTTCTTAGTTAACATCTTTCGAGTGAACAAATCTATTCTGTGAATCGTTTAATTTTTTTAAATTTTTTTTTACGTTAAAAAGAGGCAAACGGGCAGGTGGGTCACCTGATGGAAAGTAATCAGCGCCACGCATGGACACCCGCAAACCCAAAGTAATCGCAGATGCGTTGCCGGCCTTGAGGAAGGTGTTGGATCTTGAGGAAGGAGTAGGAATTGGGAGAAGGGAGGGGTGAGCGATGGACCTCCGGTACTTTCACTCACCGGACGAAACACAACAGCTACGAGTGCCATTGTTTCACGCCGATATTCTGTGAGAGGGTGGTATTACGCCGGGCGAGTCGGCCCATTGGTGCTGCAACGCACTACCACTTAGACAGTGTCACTCATTTAGCACCACCTAGGGGTCACGTGTAGGGTCTCAAGGGTAAATCTACGGACGCGAGTAACTTTAACCCCCCTTAGCTTTAATTGAGCACGATTGCGCAGTGGTTAACTCACCTGGTCTGGGTGCCTGCGAGTTTCATTTCACCATTCGATCACGTTAACGTATAAACAAGAATTTGTATGGCAAAATGTTAACTCTTCTCGTGTGCCGCCAGGAGGCGCTGCTTCAATGCCATACTAACTTTCGTTTCCGTTAACGTAATCGAATGAGTACGGATAGTAAACAAAACTCACACTAGGCACCCAATAAAAATATTGGTTTCAATAAAAATATTATCTCGAGCTTCTCTGTGCGCGTAAATCCTTTGATCACGGCTGCATGAGTAAGTAGTCGTTACCAATTATACCACCAATCACAGGGCCTGCGTAGTGTTTTATGGCCTGTTCTCCTTGTGGTGTTGCTATCCATCTTGCCACAGCAGTGGGGAGAATAGCTGATAATGCATGGCGAGGATAATGATGAATATTAGAAGGACCGGACATTACACATGTTGTAATAACTTGCTTGATCGTTATTATTATTATTATTAAGTACGAAATATTTTTTTTTTATTGTTTTACATACATATTATACCCATGATACTATTTCATATAAAAAAATGGACAATGATGTTAGGGCTAGTCGGGGTAATAATAAGACACCAGAAATTTCGGGTAAAAATAAGACAGACCAAAATAATAGAAAAATAGCTTGTATTGTTGATCTTATTTCAGTTAAAAATAAACAAATAAGGCTCATTTTTAACTGAAATAAGATCAACAATACAAGCTATTTTTCTACTATTTTGGTATGTCTTATTTTTACTCGAAATTTCAGGTGTCTTATTATTACCTCGACTAGCGTTGATTTGATAAATATGTTGCATAATTATATGATATATAACTGTATAACTTGAGATCCAGCGGTCAATTCCCAATTTCTCATGTCGGGCAAAGCATCTTTCAGACTTTTCGATGCATTTCGATGATGCGTGTGCGTGCGTGCGTGCGTGCGTGCGTGTGTGTGTGTGTGGTGTGTATGTGTGTGAGAGAGCGCTCGAACTTTGAAATTAAATAAAACTATAAGTGATATTGCCACAACTTTTATTTTATTTTTAAAGGATATTCGATGATATTATGTACCTACGGAATATAATTTCAGCCAAATGGCCGCCGAGACTCCGCCGTAGGTGGTGTAACCTGGCGGACCAATTTTGAATGACATCTTCGCATAAATGTGGCTTAATTTCAGGAAGGACGCGAGTTATCTTGGCCTTTATGTCAAATTTGACAGGTATCGCTTTACCAAAATGGCCGCTACACGCTGTCAAAGTTCGAGCGTCCCATATTGAAAAACCCTATATTTTATAGCCCGGTATTTTTATCATCACCAAACCGGCATTTGACAAGCGTTGTGAATAAGCCAATAGCCATGAGTTGATTTCAATGATGACGTCTAGCAGTGGGACATATTATAGTCTTTGATTATATACCTGTTATAGTCTAACTACTATACTTTGTTATTAATATATAGAAACCCTAAAACAGAACGAAACACCGACTAACGCAGCACAAGAACCAATTATCATAAACTAGATTTTAAGAAACAATAATCTTATTAACCACTTACTTAAAACAAAGCCAACGACCGCTTATCACAACCGATCCCATTCGAACCCTTCGGAGAATCTAGTAGGGCACGGGGTTTCGTTTCACACGGCTTGAGGAACCCTTTAAGTTTTACGCCGCACCCCAAAACAAGCCCGGTGAAGCTGATAATACTCTCTCCAAAAAAAGCTTATCACGACCTAATACCAACGGAATATAAGCTTCCAAATCACATTGTGGGTACTCGCAGAACTAATATAAGAAATAACTCCCGCTAGACTAGAAAGGACATAATACAGAACCTCGGCAATGCAAGTGTGAATATGATAGTCATCAACATGATATATTGCTGCCTGGAAACGGAATGGTCTCTTCAGAGAAAACGCTTACGACACACACTCAGATGTAATGGGATTACTTTCGTTGCTGGAATCAACTTAGTTGTTTCCGAGTATTAATAGGAATCCAATTACTAGTTGAGAAAGGAATTTCTTTGATTGTGTCATGCCTCGTAATGAAATATCCTAGATGTTATATAACAGATAAAATAGTTGTCTGTTTTATGGATCTTTTCAAGGGGACTAACTGACAGGTTTGACGGGCTACTGCTCATTTATTATTTATTTTATTATACATATAGGGATTACCAACAATATGCTATCTTTATGGTCTAATGGCTAGACCCTAGTTCAATTCTCAGTAGTAGATATTTTTAAGTCCGCCTGGCAAGCTATCACCAACTTCTCTATGACGCCTTGTTGGCTTATAAATTATTTTCTGTCTTATTGTTATTCACTATAAAGTTGCAAATGAAAAATATTCATTTACAAATAATTCTAAGATGAAGAAATGCTAAGTGTGTAGCGACTTTTGCTGCTGACTTTATGTGCTCAGTGAATGGATTTCCGCATATCAAGTGCGGTTCCCAGTTTTAATTGCATAATTGCGTATATAGCTATACATAATAAACATCAGCAGGTATATTCGTTGTTAAATTGGTTAAATTGAATGATTGGATTTTCTGATGGAAATTATTGGAATTTAATAAGTAAGTACCTACATTTAAAGGCCTTTATTTATAAGACATTTATGTATATACCATACGAACTTTCAATTAATTCAAACCATTAAGTTCTACTCTAATAAAACTCTGTATGCGTGAAAAATAAAGAATAATTTGTTACTACTAGTAAAGAATCGCGACTTCGCCCGTATGGATTTGAGATTTTAAAAATATTTTTTTATTAAGTTAAAATATAGCCTAAGTTACTCTACCCGCAAGAAATGTAGCATTCTATCACAGTGGAAGATTTTTTGGAATTGGACCAGTAGTTTCATACAGACATACAAACAAACAAAGTCACAAAGGTTACCTCCTTATTAATACTAGTGATCGCCCAGTGGTCGAAATTCGACCGTAATTTTATTAAGGCTGCACGGATTGTATCCTAAGCAATGAAAAATTAAAAAAGATAGAATGTGAGTTTGGATTGGCATTGACAGATTTCGGCCGCTCCTCTTCCATTTTTGAAATTTTTGAAAAGATTATTTAATGCGTGTGTGTCAAATACTTATATGGTAGTGTGTGTAACTTAGAGCATTGTGTAATGTTTGTTTTGTTGATTTAATGTATTTTTTATGCATAATTTAAAAAAATATTAACATTCTGTACTACTTTATAAAAACATGAAATGTCCGCGCAACTTTCGTAAAAAAGGGGTACAATGTTTTTTCTTCACGTATTAATAATAGATGTAGTATAGACACAGAGTATAGATGATGTAGAAGTAGATCGTAACGTAGTGTAGGAAGTATATGTGTCCAGCAGTGCACTAAAGTAACTTAGACTGACGATGATGATGAGAGAACTAGTGCCTGTAGTTCACTATGCAATCGCAGCTTGAAGCAAGTCGCATCTTGACGGCTCAAGCAGCCCGTGTATGGCCGCCTTATGTACTTAAACGTCGGCTTAAACGAGGCGCTGCGTGCGTCATTAGGTACGTCATTACTCAGAAAGTACAACTCTAGCTACATTCGGTGATATAACCTTCAGCGTATATCATTATCATTATATAACCAGCTCGTATCAGTCACCGCTGGATTATACTGGACAAAGGCCTTTCTCAATATACACTGGCCTGCAAAAATAAGTACTACACTTTTAATATTTATTTATTTTCTAAACTATAGAAGTTAGAGATTTTTTTTTAAAAAAACGTTTTGCAGCAATTTTTATCAGCTTTCTTTAAAACTAAAGTAAATTATACATTAGTAACATTTTCCTTTTTGTTTCGAAAGTATATCTTGTGTACTTAAAAAGTTATTGCAATTTTAAAAGTGTGATACTTAATTTTGCAGGCCAGTGTAAGTATGTGCGCAGTGAAATGGGCTAGTGAAGCACAAGCTTCCTGCACTAAGATGCCTTCGAAGCTGTACTCTACTTCTGCTTTAAGCGCTGAATACTCTAAAATGCGCTTCTTTATCTATATTTACCATAAAAAGTGTACAACATACAACGCCAAGAAAATATGTGTTTTAACTATCATCATCATCATCATTATCTCAGCCAAAAGACGTCCACTGCTGGACAAAGCCATTTTAACTATGACTGAGCTAAATTAGCAACAATTTTATTTTTTCCAAAAAACAAAATTATAAAATTTCCTCGTTAAAAAATTTCTTAAGTCCCTTCTAAACCCCGTATCATGATTGACATGATTATCTCTTTCACTATACGTAAAACTTATTAGTAAAAACGATATAGTTTTATTATTTTATAAATCATCTACATTTTAATTAAATAGCGTTTTTTCAAGATTTTTTAACTTGAATCCAGTGGATCACGCACTATTTTGCTTGTATGCAGATCGCCAGAGAGCGCGGTTTTATGGTTGTCAGCGCTTTAACATCAGTTAGAGCGGAGTCGATTACATACTTAATTATACTCGTTCACAAAATTAATGTATTAAATTGTATGTAGTTACCTATTGCATATTTTTATGTTCTTTATAACTAAGTTTCAAATATATCAAAGTATCTTTCGTTTCGGAGACGTCGTCGCCGTGATATTTTCAGGGTAACATTGATCAGATATGAGGGCACGAAAAGGTCGGAGGGTAAGTGCAGGTCAACCGCAGCGGGGCACGTCCCTAAATTCCATAAGGATACCGTGGCCCTTACCCGCTTGCTGGGTATCTTTAGCTGAGGCCAAAGTCCGGCCGCTAAATTTAATACAGTCTACTTTTTTAAATTGGTTTTGGCGTGTCCTACCGCTGCTTTAAGCCTTAATAACTTAATACCTTAACTTTAATTAACTTAATACGGAACTTTTACAGATTACAAAAATAAAAGACCTATGTGTTCACTATATTGAAAAGTGTCTGATAAACGTTCAATACTCAATACCTTGAATGTGTAATTGTTTACTGTAGTGATCGGGACTGCTTTGTGAGGCGAGCCTACTGGCAGCCGTCGCGTTCTGCCTTTGAATCGACGGTTATGATGACACGCGGGGAAGAGAAAAAGAAGAGCATCGACTTGCGTGTCAATCGCGGCAGCGGCAGCGGCGAGATCTAAGTATTATTTGATTATATTCATGTTATGTTATAAATACCAATATATAAAGTAAACGCTCTATTTGTTTTAATAAGCGCCCCCAATAGAATAAATAAGTAAAGGCCCCTCCGGTCTTTACAGTACCTACATAGTAACGTCTTCTTCTTCATGCGCCATCTCCTATCGGAGGTCGGCTAGGCCCGTGATCCGTGATGTTGCAGCTCGGAAAAGTTCTAAAGTACTCAGGTTGTACCACTCGGCGAGGTAGCTATGTACTTTTCTACTTCTCTGGACTTGTATTTTGCCTTGCAGTATGAGCTGTAGCTACTTACAAAATTAAAAAAAAATCAAAATTCAAAATTTATTCAGTTTAGGCTACAAATAGCTCTTATGAACGTCATTATGCCATCGGTTCGTCTATCTACTTTGGGCGGGAGATCTTGTACTGAGAAGAACCGGCAAGAAACTCAGCAAGTGATGTTCAGCTCTTTTCTCCCTTACAGCGTCATAAATATTGGAAAATGCCCTATCATAAAAGGACACTTTCCATCATAAATAAAAACACAAAATATAAAGGACAACAATCACAACATGTAAAAAAAAACAAAAAAAAAGAATAAATAAATAAAATTATTATTTAAGTTTGCAAAAACATCATTTACCAGTTTAATTTTTTACAATATCATACAGTACTAGTAAAAGTCATAACCTGTCTAAGAAAAAACAAAGTTAAACTATAATTAATAATAATAAAAATAAGAATAAGATGTCTACATACGGATGGTATCATAATAATAAAGGCCCATTAATAAACCCCGTCGGACACGCAAGTTCCTGAGTAACGTTCGTTTGCGTAACGGTTAATTTTTTTTAGTTAGCCTTTTTCTTCTCATTGCTGCAAAGGCAAAGGCCTCTCCTAAACTCTTCCACTTTTCCCGATCCCTGGCGGCTTCCCACCATCTGTCCGCAAAGGCACGTAACGGTTCACATCATCATCAGCTCACTTTGTCTCCACTGCGGAGGCACAAACATCACAAGAAGAACGGGCCATAAACCACCACGCGGACACAGCGCGGATTGTGGTGTTAACGACTGCTAATAGAGGTGTAATAGTAACAAAAAAAGCGTACCCGTATGTGTTCGTTACTCTAACAATTAGTACTCGTTACTATCGTATCGTTACGTTACTCGTTACTTCTGATACATCTTAACATGCTAAGTTTATTATGAATGTTAGAGCAACGAATCGAGTCGTATCAAAATCTCAAACTTTGTCTACACATACAATACCTTTAGTAAACAGTAAAAAACCGCTCAGGACGACTTCGTCATTTTCTTAAACTTGACACTTTCCTAACTTGTCTCTTTTTTAACTCGGTTCTTTCTTAGTTGGTCTCTTTCTTAAACTTGACACTTTCCCAACTCGTCTCCCCTCCGGACGACTTCGTCATTTTATTAAACTTGACACTTTCCTAACTGGTCTCATTTTTAACTCGGCTCTTTTTTTTTAATATACTATCATTATACAATCACATAAGGGGAAAGAAGAAAAACAAGTTCTTTAGTATTAAGTATTATATTTATTAATTTTTCGAATTTTTATAATGCGTAACCGGCGATCTTGTTAGTTGAAGCTTAACAGTTGAACCTAGGTGAACCACGAGAAAAAAAATTGCCCGTAGTTTACCTAGGTGAACTGATCCGGTGGACCACGGCTAAGGAGAGAGGAAAAACAGCGACTGAGAAAGAGCCGAGTTAAGTTAGTGAGTTAAGAGCGAAAAACCGCTCAGGACGACTTCGTCATTTTCTTAAACTTGACACTTTCCTTACTTGTCTCTTTTTTAACTCGGCTCTTTCTTAGTTGGTCTCTTTCTTAAACTTGACACTTTCCCAACTCGTCTCATTCTTAACTCGGCTCTTTCTTAGTTGGTCTCTTTTGCAATGTTGACACTTTCATAACTCGTCTCATTTTTAACTCGGCTCTTTCTCAGTCGCTGTTTTTCCTCTCTCCTTAGCCGTGGTCCACCGGATCAGTTCACCTAGGTAAACTACGGGCAATTTTTTTTCTCGTGGTTCACCTAGGTTCAACTGTTAAGCTTCAACTAACAAGATCGCCGGTTACGCATTATAAAAATTCGAAAAATTAATAAATATAATACTTAATACTAAAGAACTTGTTTTTCTTCTTTCCCCTTATGTGATTGTATAATGATAGTATATTAAAAAAAAAGAGCCGAGTTAAAAAAGAGACAAGTTAGGAAAGTGTCAAGTTTAAGAAAATGACGAAGTCGTCCTGAGCGAATAAACATTATGATGAAGTCTATATCGATGTTTTGTTTTTGTACTGTCGCAGCTCTAACTTTGTTGCAGTGTGGCTAATGTAATTAAATTTAAACTTCCTATTTTTGGGATAAATGACGGGACGTCAAACTATTATATTAATGAAGTAGACCGATCCTAAACATACAGTTTCATAGTATTGAAATTTTTTAAAGCAATTTAGTTGCAAAAAACGTTGGAAAACGAAAATAAGTAACAACTTATAAATAGTGATTTATTATTAATGAAATAAGCATTTGTATTAAAAAACAGTTTAAACGATAAAGAACGTGAAGTATAAATTGTAATTCAATGTTGGCTCATTCAATTTTAAAAGTTACGCAAAGTTGCAACTTGACGTTTTAGTGGCAACACTTTTTGATTGACAATATTTTTTCAGTTTTTTGCAAATTTAGTGCTTTATTCAACAATAATAAGACAAAATAATACTTAGAGATGGAAAGTAACGTTATCCTTTTGTACATTCGACTTTTCTGATCGCTCTTTACACGAAAACACGCTGCAATTCGACATTTTTTGCTTACGTCCTAACGCGTGCACCGCGATTTGTAAATGACGCCGGAACACGCGAGAACTAGTTTTATATAATCGATATGACCGCCGGTCATATAATTTTGGGAGAGGGGAACGCCTGTCAGTGGCGTCTCCGAGGGACCTACGGCTTTACGTGCCTTCTATAGCTCGATATGATACATTTTTGGTCATATCATCCGATAAACGATTTAACGAAATTTGCTATACTTACGCAATCTTAAGCTGAATTCGTTAACCACTTCAGAACAAATATTGTTTTTTTCTATCCTCTTATCGTCATTCAACCCGGTGTTATCTATTCGCGATGCGACATCCATTTCACATTCAACGATGCGCAACTCGACAATTATTGTGTAATACCACATTTAAATGCAAAGGTCGGGAAGAATGTTCGGAGTTCACGCCCGCCGCCGCCGATCCGACTATGCAGTTTGAATTACCCACAGGGTAAATACCGAGGCCGTATGAGAGCGGGGCGTAGCGTGGAGAGGAAATTTCAGGGGAACCACGAGTTCTCATAGCAGTATTATTGCAGTCGTGGAAACGAGACGCGTGTTGTGGCGTTTAAACAAGCGTCTCTTTTCCACAACTGCAATAATACTGCTTTAAAGCTCATATTCAGGGGGCAGATCTACGAGTAGTGGTCGTAGTTATAGATTATAGATTGAGTTAACTTATAGATATTTAAGTTAAGTTATAGATATAAGTTATTAAATTAGGTTATAGATATAAGTTATTAAATTAGGTTATAGATATAAGTTATAGATTTAGATTTTCAATGAAATAGCCAATTGTTGTTCAATTCCTTGGTTCAATTCCCAGGCCGGGCAGCGTGTGATTTTTCGATACATGCATAGCCCGGGATTGTGATCACCGACCCGCATTTGGCAAGCGTGGTGAATAAGCCAATTACTTACCCATCAATTGAAGCGATGACTTGATTTTAATGATGGATGCCATTGCCCAGCAGTGAGACAGAATATAGGCTAATTTATTTATTTTATTAATTTAGCAAATTAACTTTAACGATTTGTTGATACTTTATATTAGTAATAGAATTAAATATTATTATTATCTAGTAAAACCATTGCCCCCCCCCCCCCCCCCCGAATAAACTTGACGTACAATGACATTCTTGATATACACTTGACATTTTGACCGAGTTGCACCGGCCATGGTAATGAGCGAGTCAGCCGTGTAAGTTTTCGTTTGTTTCCGTTAAAAAACATAGTTTAAAATTAAATCTTTATTTTAGTGGAAGCTTCAACTGTGAGACAGGGAAAGCAAGGCACATTGTACCAACTGGTTTTAATTTATATTGGGGATTAAGGATGGATTGCGCTTCTGCCATCGCCCTAACTATCTATATGCGACTTGACTGTACTATCAGATCGAGTAAAAGTTATCTGGAATTTATATGGGATCGAATCGAGTGCCACCATTGTCGAACTTGTAAAGCTTGCCACTTAACTCCGTCAAGTGTTATAGTAACAATATTATTATATTATTATTTTAGACAGAGTCCATTTTGTTAGTAACTGATAGATACTTACAAAACCATTTCTAGAAACAATAGAACTAAACTAAACTACATAAGAGTATTAATTTGTAATTGTATAAATAAATGATTTGCACTCACAAATATAGGCCAAAGGCGTTCCTGTTTTAAAATTACTAATATAAATAGCGGGGTTGCTTTGCGCATCACCTCTTCTAGTCCGCGCCACGCCCTGCTCGACGCTCCGCCCCTAGTTCCGCGTCTACTCGAACCTCAAGCGCACTAGCTCCAAATTAACATTCTACGCTGTTACTTGATCGAAGCTGTTACTCTTTGTCCCTGTCAAAAGTGGAATGTCTGATTGACATTTAATCATTTTCAGCATCGTTTAGCCTGATTTAGCTCTGCAATGTCGTTGTCGTATTTAGAAGAAGGATTACGAGACGTGGTGGATACAAGTTCAACTCGAAGCTCGAAAAAAAAAAAACATATCTAGTAATTAGAGATAGAAAATCAAATTATGCTCAACAAACTATTTGAATGAAGTAATTTAGCATTTTTACATCACATATTGAACACCTCACATGTTATGGTTTAGTTAAATAAGACGTTACGGCCACTTTTAACTATAACGCCATATTCAACTAAACCATAACATGTGAGGTGATGTTCATTAGGTGATGTAAAAATGCTAAATTACTTCATTCAAATAGTTTGTTGACGACCTCCTTGGTCGAGTGGTTTGTACACCGGTTTTCATGGTGTCGCCATCTCTGAGGTCCCGGGTTCGATCCCCGGTCGGGTCAATTTAGAAATTATTGTTTTTCTAAATTGTCTCGGGTCTGGGTGTTTTCTATGTATAATAAGTATTTAAAGTATGTTTATCCGTTGTCTAGTAACCATTTAACGAGTTTCATAACGAAGCTTCTCTTGGGCTAGATAATTGGTGTGAGTGTAGGAAAATTTATTTATTTATTATTATCTCTTTATTTCTTTTTTCTCTTAGCCTAGGTTTGTTATAATATTAATATAAAAGTAAATATAAGTAATATTATTATTATTATTTATAATTTGATTTTCTATCTCTAATTACTAGATATGTTTTTTTTTTCATTGGCGGCGCTAGTGTGCGGCGTAAACGCTTTTAATATAATAACATGATAAGTCAAGGTACTTAGTCTAAGACTTCAAACTCACGGTACTGTTGTGTATAAAATAATTGCTGAAGATAAATAATTTGAATGTATAAACCATAGGCGCAAATAATCTTCTAAATACCTACATGTTGCACTAGATGTAATATTTCTAACATAAAGTACCAGGCTACCATAACTATGCAGGAGATTGCTTAGAATATTATTATAATCTTTGCTATATGTATATGTATTTACAATACTATATTATTTTTTTATATTAATAAGCAATCTCCTGCATAGTTATGGTAAGTAGTATTTTATGTTGGAAATATTAAATCTAGTGCACTAATAATATTATTATTTAATTTTCTTTTCATCTAAAAAACATTTCTATTTAGGTGTCTAAGCCGAATGTGTATCTTACAGGAATACAAGCGCAGTTTTATTAAAAGTGTCTCTACGGGGAAAGTGTATCACTGGGGAATAATTCTTATAATGTGATGCTTTAAATTGTCGAGCTGGTGAGAAAATATCTAGAATTAAATTTAGGATCAAATAAAACAAAATATATTCTATCCAAATACATATTAAGTATGATTAATCAGCATTCTTGCGACTTTTCATATAAGTAAGGCTATCGTTTTACATGAAGGTTATGTTTGTAAACATAATTATAAATAAATTAAAATGTATTTACTAAATAAGATTTTTACTTTTTACCAGACGAAAAAGGCTGAAAGGGTAGGTTCGGCTTAATTGCCAAATCCTCCGCAGGCTGAGTAAGCGCGGCACAATGGGGCTATTATTAATTTGACATTCACGCACTCACACACACACATTGCAATAACGTGAGATTTCTCAATTTATCATAGCTGTCGTCTTTGTTATCATAACTAGGTTTCCCTTCATCTATTCACACGATTAGATTGTGAGCATTTATGTGTATTTAAAATATTGGTGATAAATGGCAAAAGCTGTCAAGTCTACAGCAAAAAAAAGTCATAAGGGCAGTGTGGTGGGTATAGCCTGCCTATCTTCTATTAGAGTCAAAGTCAAATCATTTTATTCAACACTAGCTGACAGGCGGACTTCGTACCACTTTGACAGTTTCCATGACAACAAAACAAACAAATCATTCGTCCGTTTAAGAACACCCGTAGCCCACGATGGACCCCTACAGCAGCGCCACGCATCGGGTTCAATTGTAAATCTAAACCATTCTCGAACCCACTTGAACATACACAGAAAATTTCATCCAAATCAGTCCAGCCGTTTAGAAGGAGTTCAATAACTTACACACGCACAGAAGACTTATTAATATATATAAATAAAGATAAGCCTTCACAGGCACTATTGACGGCAAAACTAAAAATCAAAAAACTAAAAAATTAGTTTACACTACTGAATCTACCACCAGTTCGGATTTTGGCAGAGCCTTCGACCGAGAAAGGCTGGCAACAAACTCAGCAGGCTTATTTCTTTTTCTCCATCTTTTCAACCAAATTACAATCATGTAATATAATATAATATTGGGTCCTTACCTATGAAATTGACGTTTTTTTTCTCACTTATCAATAGGTGTATTACTTCTAAAAGTCAATACCGGTTGCTAATATTATTATACACCTTTAATTATGACTATGTTAATTAGGCTTCAGTAATAACAATGATTACCTATTAATTTTATGTCTTTATCGCCCAATTTCGACCACTGGGCTACCACTAGTTTAGATAAAATGTCAAAATGGCCAAACAAGTCCTATCACCAACCAAACCGAGTACACAAACATGTACCCCCCGCTGGGAATCGAACCAAGAGGCGGTTAAAGTTGCAATGTGCATAAAGAGCGTTAATAATCCTCCTTCGCGTCGTATTCCTCATTGCTGAGGTTCGCGACCTCCTAGACATATCTTCTGCCTCACGATGCTAACGATTTAAGTATCTAATAAATTCTCCATAATGGATATAAAAAAAACCCTTGTAAATATCTTATTCGAGTCAATATCCCGCACGTAAGATCGTTCGTAGCCTGTAAGCTGGAGGTCAGTGACCTGGGCCACAATTCTACTATTTTAAAACGTTTGCAGTCGTCTCTTCATGCATTTATTCCGTAGTCCAAATGTCAAAATAGGGGTAAAATATAATAGAATTTAAAAACTCAGTACAAAAAAATAGCAGAAACGAGGCTCTGTATTATCTTCCGTAGCTGTGCAAGAATTTCAGGCGCTACGGTGCTACGATATAACAGGGCCTACGTAAACTTTCTGTAATACAAATATAGATGGCGCTCATAGTAAACTACCTTAAAATCTTAGCCTTTTATGAATTGATCAGTATTGAGCATATTGGGGCTTTAACCAAGAAGACAATAAATCAAAAGACAATCGAATCTTTTTTTATTAATATAATCAAATTTTATTAATAAATAATTTTTTTATTATTTTTTTTTAATTTAGATACACCTGTGCAGATTTCAATGGAGTCATTACTAACATCTACATAGTCCATACAATAAACGAAAAACAAGGTTGTATCTCTCTGTAGATAAAGTCTTTTTTGAAAATTGTAATATTCTTTTTCAAGTCATATTTTAATATTTTAATCTTATATGAATCCATTTTCGGATACCAGCGTGCAGTGGTCGCTTTTGGTCGCCAAAATGGCAAATAAAAACAAAATATAACAATTTCTAGCAACAAATAAAATTATTATCTGAAATAAAATTCATGTAGTGTGAAGTGTCAACCAAAGGGCATCGAAAGATAATTTCCTCCTACTCTGATCCAGAGCTAGAGCCGGCACTGCCGCTGCCCTGACCGGCCAGTTGGTGGCATGGTTGTCAAGATCTGCATTTGTTGTCATTATACCCTTTGTGCCTTAGAAAAAAACAAATAATAAGGTCCGAATCACATAATAATAACTAGCCTTAGTTATTGTTCTGAGGTCCGAATAGTTATTTCGTGTTTTGTTCCTGTCATGTAAACGTCATTTCTAATTAGAGTAAAAGAGACAAAACACGGAATAACTATTCCGACCTTATTCTTTGTTTATTTGTAAGGCACTTACAATTTATAAACTGTAAGTGCCATTATTGCAATGTAAGGTCTGTACCATACAAAATGATGCAATAAATACATAAGACTATGACTATACTAATCCTCTCCATCCCTAGGTTGCCTGAAAGATATCGCTTTTAGTGATAAGGATGCCCATAGAGCGACTCCCTCTTTATCTTATTTTTTAACATGTCTGATTTTTTTATGTGTACAATAAAGTATTTTATTCTATTCTATTATTCTCATCATCATCATCATCATCATCTCAGCCAAAAGACGTCCACTGCTGGACAAAGGCCTCCCCCAAGGATATGAGGGGTATTTGCCGTAATCGCCACGCTTGGCAGGCGGGTTGGCGATCGCAGTAGGTTGAGGGTAACCTCAGAGAGATGCTGCTGCCCATCCTCTGGAATAGTCCCTTAGTCGGCTTTTACGACACCCACGGGAAGAGAGGGGGTGGTGCATTTCTTTATCCCCGGCACCACACAGGGAATTTATTATTTATTATTTATTATTATTCTATTCTATACGTAACAATTTCACAGAATCTATTCTGACACAAAATAATGCTGAAACTGTACTGTCTATTGGATGATGCATTGAATGGAATACAAGGTAAGCACTCTAAAAATCTGTCTAGAAAATACTTATTTATCAAAAAAGCTTATCATAATCGAATCGTAGTGATAGGTTGACATCTATATCATTAACCAAACCAAAACGTGGCTTATTATTTTTGACCACAGACTTTGACAATCCCTTACAAATATTTTATGAAACTCGACATTATTAAAACCAGCTTTTAAATCAGAAGAAAGCAACACGTGTGCTCTATAATTCTGTGATTTTGGGACGATTCTATGATTTGTTTAGTTAATAGTCAAGATCTCGTCTATGCCAAACCACAAGCATTACTTAAAAATTTTGTTACTTACTATTTCTTTTTTTGGAAAACCAATAGTTTAATGAAATTGTATACATTAATATTGTAAACACTTAAAGATAAGAGGTCTTCGATTTAACAAACAATTTAGAACCTACTTTTTAGTGAGAACATTAACAAACCTATTCACGTACTTACAACAACAATAAATTTTACTTTTTTTATTTTCAAGTGCTAATTGCTGCACTGAAGCTAAATTAAATATTTATAAAAATAAAATACAGTAAAAAAATTAAACGCTGACCGCTATGCCTTCCTTCCTGGTAGCATAGCGGTCAGTGCAGCCGCCCGGATTGCGGAAGAACCAGGTTTGATATCTGGCTGGGTCGGGTGGGCGTTTAATTTTTTCACTGTATTTTAATTTTATAAATATACAACAACAATTTTAATCAACTTATATTATTTGATTATGAAACTGTTGCCGCTGTTGGCTTGAGATCACCAACCCGCATTTGGCATGCGTGGTAATTAAGCCAATACCTATCAATTGTAGCGATGACTTGATTTCAATGATGGAGGCCTTTGCCCAGCTGTGGGTCAGGATATAGGCTATGCTATACTTATGCAGTACTAACTTACTTAATATATTATTTGACTACCGGGGCTACACTACAGAGCATTTAAGTTTTTTATATTAGAAGGAGGCAAACGAGCAGGTGGGTCACCTGATGAAAAGCAATCACCACCGCCCATGGACACCCACGCAAAACCAGGGGAATCGCAGATGCGTTGCCGGCCTTTTAACTTTGTAGTGACACCTTTATTTGCGTAAAATCTATACTAATATTATAAAGCTGAAGAGTTTGTTTGTTTGTTTGTTTGTTTGTTTGTTTGAACGCGCTAATCTCAGGAACTACTGGTTCGAATTGAATAATTCTTTTTGTGTTGGATAGTCCATTTATCGAGGAAGGCTTTAGGCTATATAACATCACGCTGCGACCAGTAGGAGCGAAGCATCATTGAAAAATGTTGCAAAAACGGGAAAAGAGCCTAAAAAATTAAAAATGCTGCCGAAAGTCACTATTCCACGCGGACGAAGTCGCGAGCACAGCTAGTGTATAATAAATCTTTTTGACTCGTTTTTTTAGTTAACGTGCTACGAAATAATAGTTTATAGCACATATCTGGTTATTTATATTATTTTGATTTTCGCATTCACAATGTTACAAAATTTTACTAGAAAAAATTGACTAGCCTCACTCTTACTTACTCAGCCTCTATCCGGTTGCCCGAAAAATAGAAGAAATTTTTGAGAAAACACTTAGTAGACAGGAAAAAAATTGCTTTGAAAACACATCATACCTTGCACTTATTGTTATCGAAGATCTGAATCATGAAACTGTTGCCTTTGATTTTGGATAAATAAAGTTTTGGATAAATACACATCAGCGTTTGAAGATATATGCTAAAGATTGATAAGTTTTATTCGAGAATTGAAAAACCAGCCTATTATAAAAAAGGGCAAATCAGGATATAATTACGTCACGTCTACAAAGACTACGGTGGAAGTCGTTTGCCGGGAGAGTGTACCAACCTTTTACGTTATCTGTTTTCTCACAAACTTATTTATTGCCGAACGTTACTTTGTCGTCTCATGCAAAATTGTTTCGCACGCTGTGCATACATTTCGCTTTTTAAATAAAACTGGCAAAAACGGAGTGCGCGCGCGACTTAAAATACACACGTAAACGTAAGTAGTATTGTGAATTTGTAGCAACTTTATTATTCCAAGGCAGTGAATATTTAATTTGCTAGCTCATATTTAATAATTATTTATGCAATTATGATACTAAATTATCTTAAAATAATTGTACAGCTTGCTTGTGTACCGTTCTTTCCTCTGTACTTGTGTCAGCAAAATGCATGCTGTATTAGTTCTTTTGGAAAAAATATTAATAATTATTTTAACTGTCTTAAGAAATTTTAACGTTTAACGCTGATTTCGATAAAGATACATTTTTAAGGTACGAAAGTGTACCCCAATAACTGAAGCTTGAAAATTATGGAACTGCAATCAGTCATATTTGTGGAGGTTAAAGTCAAGCTATGGATTCGAACAAATAACCTTCTTAGTACATAATAATATTAAAACCACTACAAAAACAATTGGCTATGTCGTTCAATGGTTGGGCAAAGGCCTTCCAATTTTCTCGAAACGAGCGGCTTCCTACCATCCCTCTATAAAGGAAAATCAGCATAGCCTCAGAGAAGTCTCAGTCTCGCCCTCAGGCCTCTAAGGATGGTATGAGCCCACTTCTCTGGTGACATTCGACTAGTGTGACCTAACCAGCCCTGCTACCCACATCGGCAATTTATGCAATTTAGCTATTTTGATATGATCCGAACATCATGGAGAAATTATTGAGAAATGAGGGCATAGCACGCTTCGTCATCATTATCATCTCAGCCAAAAGACGTTCACTGCTGGACAAAGGCCTCCCCCAAGGATCTCCACAACGACCGGTTTTGTGCTGCTCGCATCCAGCGGCTTCCCGCGACCTTCACCAGATCGTCGGTTCACCATGTTGAAGGCCTGCCCACACTGCGCTTTCCGGTACGCGGTCACCACACCAGGACTATCCCGCCCCAGCGGCCATCAGTCCTGCGAGCAATGTACCCTGCCCACTGCCACTTGAGCTTAGCAACTCTTCGGGCTATGTCGGTTACCTTTGTGCTTCTGCGGATCTCCTCATTTCTGATTCGATCACGCAGAGAAACCTCGAGCATAGCCCTCTCCATTGCTCTTTGAGTGACCTTGACCCTTTTTATGAGGCCCATAGTGAGCGACCACGTCTCAGTCCCGTATGTCATAGCACGCTAGCGTATTGCTATCTCCTCTAGAAACCCTCTGACGATGTTTGTAACTTGACTGACTGACTGACTTAAGTTATAAGATTAAATTTTACTAGAAAAAATCAACCAGTCTCCTCAGGGAGCTTAAAGGAAACTCGAACCTACGAATCCAAGGGGAGGGGAGACTGGTTGTTTATTCCAGATAAATTTTATTTTGTATAACTATATAATATAACAGCATTGTGAATGCAAAATAAAAATACGGCTTAAGTTTCGCGCCGTTACGTACGCGCGCAGTACGTTATCACTACTTAGCTAACGTACTTTGTATCTTATTTCTACATTTTGAATATTAAACTGCTATCGTATCATAATTTTGATGCCTATTGTCAACTGTGACGTACCGTGTGATTGATTTCGAAGAACTATAGTAACTAAAACCTATAAATAATACAGGTGTAAGAATCTGTTTCTTCGGTAATATGCAATCTAGAAAAATATTTACAACCTCTCTGATGCCTTTCAGAACAGGCTGCAAAGTATATAATATAAAAATATGCAACCACAAAAGACACTATAAAATGGATTCTCGAAAAGGACGGCATTACTCGTATGTTATGGAAGATAATAAGTACCTATATGAGACAACATCACATACGTTGTTCTGATACCAAAGTAAGTAGCTAAAGCACTCGTTTCATGGAAATCAGAAACAACGACGGTACCACAACCACCCAGACCCGACACAATATCGAAAAGTTCGTTTTCGACATTGACCCGACCGGGAATCGAACCCGGGACCTCAGAGTTAGGCACTCGGCTACGGAGGTCGTCAAATGAGTATGTAGGCCAAACATAAGATAGGAATATAGTTTTTTTTATTTTCAGTAAATATGGTACATTTTTGGTCCTTGTTATTATTATATGTATTGCACTTGCATACGAATGGATAATAATAAAATCTTGAATTTGTTTGGCAACTAATCCTTTTGGAGGTTTCATAAACAATATTGCACAAACTTGCATCTCACTAATGCAATTATGTCATGTACCCACGCGAGTAACACTGTTCAGTAGAAACAGTTTTTTGTCTCCTATTCTCATGACAATCAAAGTCTTTGCACCACGCACGCACTAGGCATACTCAGTGAAGTAACGATTCTATTTGATTCTATCGTCATTTTTAGGGTGCGGTAGAAAAATATCAGAAACCGATTGATATAAAAAGAGTTGATTTTTAACTTTTTTTGGTTATGTAACATTTTTTCGCTCGCCTTCTATATATACAATTTGTGGGAGTGATTTCTTAGAAAAGGGACGGAAGTAGGGTTGTAACAGTGTGATCCGTAACAGCACAGAGTATATATTATATACTGTGGTAACCTCAGAATAATTATTGTTCTGAGGTGGTAACAGTATGATCGGCATAATGTCATCATTTTGATATGTCAAATGTCTTCTAATGAGTATTTAATGTCTCTATTAGATTTGTAAAAAAATATGTACGTCATTGTTTCGATTCCCAGCGAGCTGTACATACATTGTACTCGGTTAGGTTGGTGGTAGGGCGAGCAATCACTGACGGGGTTGTGGAAGTGTCCGAAAGGGTTCCCATGGCCTCGTCAGGCTCCACCATGCCAGCGTACGATGCGTTCTCCTCAGATGAGGACGACGCGATGGTCGCCGGTTTGCTGGTTCCAAGGTGACGAGATGACATCGGAGTGGTTTTTACCGAGTCGGACTTGACTCGCTTTCTCTAAGGCTTCGGCCCTGGAACAGAGTATTGGCCATCCTCGGACAGCCAGCGGGACCCCTCTTGCCCGCTGATGCGTCTGTTAACAGATTTTACTCTCCGCAACAAAAAAAAAAACGGCGGGTTGCACTCCGGGAGTGCCGGCAGAAGTGAAAACTTGAATATTAACGTTGTGCATTTTTGATATTTTGGAATGGTTAGGGAATAATTTTGCACGAATTGCTTCAATTATCAGTATAAAAGTACTATCATTTATGTGGTAGAATACAATATTTATTTATTGCGCTATCGTACACAAACATGACAATTTATATTACATTAAAAAGCACTCGAACATTCGCGCAAGCGTCCTGCGCCGCCTAAACGAAACAGCAGGCATACATTTTCGCCGCGCCGTAGAAAGAGAGGGGGATACTTCCTCTCCTACGCCGCGCCGGCTGTCATCCGTCTTACGAATGAATTTTCGATCAGGCCACGTGTCCTGACGCGAATTTAACATTTTTTACCCATTACAAAAAAGTGTACAACGCCGCTAAAGAGTGAAAACTTCACTTCAAAAAAAAGGTTGGTGGTAGGGCTTGTTTGTTCGCCTCGCTATCTTAGTTATATTGTAGTGTTCCGACATCTAAAGATAAGGTAGCCAGTGCCTATGTAGTTGAAAAACCTTAGGTTTTATCATCACTTAACATCAGATATGATGAAGTGCTTACCCGTAAAGAATTTAAAAAAAAACTCTGCCAAGAGTGCCTTACTCCGACGAACAAGTTTACAATCACTGGATAAGTTTTATTGTTGCGCACGCATCACTCAGCCGCATGCGCAGCTCACACTTGACTGGTTTTTGTCATCGCACTTTGGCTGATCTGAATAATCAATAGATTTCATTGAGTGCAGAATGGAGTGCACTCATGAACTTTCGTCATTGGACATGTCAAATAAAACGCTCTGTTTTTACAGATGTGTCCTATGCATTTTTCTTAATGGATGATCTCATTCTGTCTACAATAAAGAACTTTAAGTTAGCCAATAGGTAGCTAAATTGTTTTCCAAAGTTTACGCAAACACTGCAACACATTGAAATGTAGAACTTCATTTAAACCTACCGGAGGGTATTATTATCTCGATTAGTTGAAATGTAGATCGTGAGACTTTTATATTAATACATTATACATTTACCTATTTATTAAACATTATGTATAATCATTATAATCATTTCAGCCAAAAAACGTCTACTGCTGGACCAAGGCCTTCCACCAAGGATCTCCACAACGAACGGTTTTGTGCTGCTCGCATCCAGGGGTTATCTTGTTACTATTTTATAAATGTGTTATTATTGTATCTGATGTAACAATTTCTAAGTTTTTTTATCCGGCTAGTTATTATGGAAGATATAATACCAAATTGTAACTTTGAATGTATTTTAAGTCATTTCATCAATGTTTTGCAATAAATGTATTAAGTACTCTATAAATCTTTCTATTTAAAACTGATTTATTTGATCTTTTACGTTGCTAGTGCAGCAGGTAAGTAAGAGACCTGGGACCGTGCTTTATAGTTGCAAGTAATGAACCTGGAGCTGTAGACTAAACGAGTGAAGTATGGAAAAACCTCGTTGTCAAGGTAGAAAAGTGATAACATCACGTATTAACAGTTCTTTAAAAACATGAACTTCTTTTTTATTGAACTAATAATGAATGTCTGTAACCTAATAAGCTTTTAATAAATACTCAATTGACAGAACACAAAAGTGACGTCATAGTTTTCAATTCCCATAGAATTTCAAATTTAATTATTTTTTGACAGTTGCTAAAAAAAATCTATTGACTAATCGGCAAATTAACTACCCAATTGTAGCTTTTACCCACTTGCTATTACTTGTTGCTGAGCGACAATAAAATGGACCGACAGCATAACTATTTTGTCAGTCCGGGGACTTACAGCCCCTGGCCACTGTCTACCTCGATCAGTCCCGGTAAACGGATAGCATCTTGGGATTGCAAACGTTATTAATTGAAATGAGAAAATCACATCTCCTCCTCCCAATTCAACTAACACTCTATCCATGATCAACTACAATGTTTAGTTATAACAATTCAGTTTATCCAAAGAAGTAATTTAAAAAATTACGTTAATAATAATAAATACATCGTTTATGATCGTTTAAGTAAGTAGTGTTTATTTAGCCGGAGGTAGGATAAAAAATCCTTTTTTAAATTTCGCAATTTCTCACTTTTCTGGAAAACATTGAATGCATGCATGCTCTTTTGGATGCACGTGAAAAATTCATATTATTGTTTATTGATCACCGTAAAGCCCGATTGACGATCAAATCTACAGCTTCCCACACGGCTGGCAGGTCGCCCGCGTGGTAGGGCGTTGCCACAGAAAGATATTACCAGCACTTCACCCCACAACCACGCATTCGCATCGTTGACTCTCGTGTCACCATGTCGCACCCTTTGTACTGATTTTTTTGTTATTTGTCTCCAAATATTTTCTTAAGTGAACCACTGTGCGGTCAGTGAATTTTTGTATTGCAAGTGAACGAATGGACTATTGAAATGTGGAGATTTGTTTTTCTTGGTAAGTTGACCTGTGTCATTCAATAAAAAAAAACTTTAATATTAATGTTACATTGTAAGTATTAAATTCACAGAGCTTGGATTGACAAATGAAATAAAGTATGAATTGATTTGGTACTATTTAAAATAATCGTCTATTATAAATTAATATTTTTGTGTTTAAATATAGCATATTTGTATCGAGACTAAAGTAAAATTTTCAGTACCTACTTTCCGATTTATTTTTACTTTATAATTTTTGGGCTGTTCTAAACTAACAAAGTTTACTACACATTGACTTAAAAGACTAAATTCTAACGTTACCTACGTATTGCAATATCTATAATACATAAATCCATAAATGTTTTTCATTACTTTACCCTCCACTGCGTCTGCAAGCTGACGATGTGATAGACTAATAACAAACTCTAAAAATGCGATAACACTAAACTAAGGGTTCCCTTAGTTTAGTGTTATCGCATTTTAGAGACATCGTCCGATAATACTGAAGCATTAAAAGTTTGCTCCTCTGCACACTTCACATGCTACGTGGTTACCGTTTAGTCTCTATTTTATGGTCTTGAACATTTGCACAGTGTGCACTGTGCAGTGCCCAGCAAAAATATTACACCAGCAGTTGGCCCGCGACTTCGTTCACGTGGATTTCGTATTTTTTCGTAAATAAATCCATACTACGTTTCCCAATGCAAAAAAGGGGGGGGGAGAGCCATATATAGCGATACCCAGTTATGGACTTTATTACGCTGGCCAGCGAGAGATTGGAGCCAATCACCGTCGTTAGGGTGCGTCGTTTCTGCTCCCAAGTCGTGCACTCTTGTAGGCAATGCTGAGCAATACTTCAAAAACCATCCGTGTCCTGACAGTACCTGCACCAGACGAAATGTTAGCGCTCCATGTTTGCGCATGGCCCAGGAGTTGAGGACTGGGCGCACCGCGTCCTTAGTGCCTACTTAAATTTTACACATACCTATTTTTGTTTTTTGTTTTACTTCAATAATCTACGTTGGTAGTTGGTAGAAAACTATGATAGCACTCGCTTAAGCCAAAATAGTTGTTCATGGGAAATGCAACCTTTTCTCAATTCGTTACCCACCAGTGCATATGTTTGCCCCTGAAACTTGTAAATTTAAAATTGAAAAAAGATCTATTTGAGGATAATATGTGTTGGCCAGCTTCTGATTAGGTTAGAATGATCGCTACAATCAAATTGTCTCGCAAAGCTTATATAAAAGTTTTGTACCATTACCTACATATATAAATAAATAAGTAGCAGTATATGCTATCCCATTGAATGGCTAGGTCCTCTATCAATGAAATCAAGACATCGCTAAAATTGATAGGTATTGGCTTGACCACAAAGGTTCCGAAATGCCGGTTGGAGATAAAGCTTCCGACAGATGCTTCCGATAAACGGAACTTTCAACCGCCTCTGTGGTCTAGTGGTTAAGACCACCGATTTAGACCCAGAGATCTCGGGTTCGATTCCCTGCATGTACATGTTTGTGTACCTACTCGGTATGGTTGGTGTAGGTCTTGTTTGTCTGCCTGGCTGGCTTCCACTATATTATCTAAACTAGCTGTGCTCGCGACTTTGTCCGCGTGGAATATTGACTTTCGGCAGCATTTTTAATTTTTTAGGCTCTTGTTCCCGTTTTTGCTACATTTTTCACTGATGCTTTGCTCCTATTGGTTGCAGCGTGATGTTATATAGCCTAAAGCTTTTCTCAATAAATGGACTATCCAACACAAAAAAAAAATTCAATTCGAACCAGTAGTTCCTGAGTTTAGCGCGTTCAAACAAACAAACTCTTCAGCTTTGTAGTATTAATATATGATCTACATATATTAATACTACAAAGCTGAATGTATACTACAATGTCGCCATAACATCAATGTGTGTAGCATTGTCGTGTTCCGGCAGCTAGAGATAAGATAGCCAGTGCCTCAGTAGTTGAGGATTCCGGGTGAAGTGTGCTTCCACCTTCGGGCTTGTCATCACTTAAGAGCGTTTACGCCGCACACTAGCGCCACTAATGAAAAAAAAACATATCTAGTAATTAGAGATAGAAAATCAAATTATGCTCAACAAACTATTTGAATGAAGTAATTTAGCATTTTTACGTCACCTAATGAACACCTCACATGTTATGATTTAGTTAAATAAGACGTTACGGCCACTTTTAACTATAACGCCATATTTAACTAAACCATAACATGTGAGGTGTTCATTAGGTGACGTAAAAATGCTAAATTACTTCATTCAAATAGTTTGTTGAGCATAATTTGATTTCTATCTCTAATTACTAGATATGTTTTTTTTTCATTAGTGGCGCTAGTGTGCGGCGTAAACGCTCTTAACATCAGATGAGATGAAGGCCAAATGCTTACCCGTAAGATTAAAAAAAACAAACTATGTTTCCGAAAATCAGAACCACACATTGCCGGCTTGGGATCTGAGCCCAAGACATCTGTGGCGGTAGCCAAAGTAACATTAAGAAAACGATAGCGAAGTTCGAAAAGAATAAAATGTATGGGATTGACATAAGATTGACCACGTGATTTAGCGCGGCTTATGTCAATCCCATACATTTTATTCTTTCTTAACTTCGCTATCGTTTTCTTAATGTTACTTTGGCTAAGCCAAAGATTTGAAAGATTTGAAGAAAGAAGGTTGATTTTCGGCCTCCGATATACATGGCTGATTCGGACAGACCTGTAATGTGATAAAATAGTATTTGTTTGTATTTTGTATTTATTTTGTGAAATGAACTAGGAAAAGTACCTTTTCTAGTTAATTTCAAAAAATAATTACATATAAGAAAGCCTCCTTACTTTTCCTATTCTTCCTAGACTTATTATAGCCTCCAGCAACCAATACAAAGTTGTAACATATTTTAATGATTTAATGAAAATGAATTAGAATGAATGAATTAGATCTGTTCTCTTTTTTTTATTTTTTGCAAAAGTTATCCAACTAATTAAAAGTAATAAATTATGAAATATCATAAAATTTATTTTTCATCATTTTCATTTCTCATATCTTACGTTGGTAGGGGATAGTTTTTCGCAATGGCTATCATTAAAAAGCTCTGCCAATTCTCGAAACTATTCTATCCCCAATTGGCCGAAAATTAAAAAAAACAAAAGCGTCAAAAGTACCTACAATGCCGGTTTTCTTCTAATCTGTGAACTCGGACTAAAATACACCAATCTTCAAAAGTTGAGAAAAAACTTGTAAGAACTTTAGCTACAAAGGTTAAACCCGGCCCGTCTCAGAAATATCTACACTTTGTAATTGTCAGCATCCAAAGTCACTGAACTACCATCTCCTACCATCTCATTCGAAGCATATCAAGCGTCCGTTAGATTCTTAGTTACTTTGGCAAAGTATTATATCAGCGTACGGCATAAATATACAGGGTTACTGGAAACTTGAGGTATTCCTGGCTGGACGTGCTAAAGCAGCCAAATTACAACAAATTTAACCTGCCTTATGGATGGCCGAAAGTTAATAGTTTTCGAGATTTTTAATTTTAAGATTTTTTACAAATATACACAGATTCCTCAATTTTTACTGAAATTTTAAAACAATTGCTTAATGGGTGGAACTTCGTTTTCCTTTTATTCAAAGCTGATAGTTTAATAAAGCTACGAAAGTCATTAAGTAGTACCCGAAATTACTTAACATTGACGAAATTGGGTGCTTTCGTAAAAATTTTTAAATCAAAAAATCTCGAAAACTATTAACTTTTGGCCATCCATATGGTAGGTCAGTCGTAGTCAGGAATACGTCGAGTTTCCAGTAACCCTGTTTAAATACTAGCTGACCCGGCGGACTTCGTACCGCTTTGACAGTTTCTATGAAAACAAAACAAACAAATCGTTAATTATAGCTAAAAACATTTGTATTGGAAAATTAAATTGTCATTTTTACTATTTTCCGTTACTTATTACTTATGTTTCTCACCGTTTAAACCTTCCCTGAACTTCCACAAATATTTTAAAATCAAAATTAGCCAAATCGGTCCAGCTAGTTTCGAGTTTTAGCGAGATAAACGAACAGCAATTGATTTTTATATATATAGATAGATGTACCGACGCGATGGACGCCCCATCAAACTATCAAAAACTGTCAAATTCTTTCAATGTATGTTCAACCATATGCCAAAGTCAGAAAGTTTAAAGCCTTTTGAGATGTGTGTACTTCCCTAAAAACCGTTTGTGAATCCGTTCAAATATTCCAATCATTCATGCAAACAAAATCGTAATCATAAACATCAAAGTTTTGGATCCGTGTTAATGCCTCGCATATCCAATAAATCACCAGTCTCCAAACATCGGTACCTTTTGAAAACATCAAAAGAGTCTCATCAGATCGAAGATCTATTACGAAAGAGAGCATCGTATATAAAATGATTCACGGAACGTAGGTCGCATCGGAAGCGCGCTCTGAATATATTATAACTTTGATTATATGACGTGTATAATAATATAATCAAAGACATTATAATAAAGGCCTATTGGGTGAAAGTCCGGATGTCATGGCTGACCTATAGATCACTATAGATGTGACATGGCCTTGGTCATAGAAACACAAACAATGGCTTTTCTTTAAAATGTAAAAAATATATTTTCAATAGCTTTTTTTTCCCATAATGACTTCTTTATTGACTGGCTCGTTAGAGAAACAGTTTAAGTTCACGGTACAAACTCGACGATCACGTAACAGGCATTTGTTATCCCAGTCTAGTGGCACAAATTAAGTAGACCCACAGAAGATGCGCTTAAGGCGACGCATCGCTAAACAATTAATCTAATACGGAGCGTTAACGCCCCGTACCATAAGAAAAACTGTTTTTTTTCTTTCCAATTAAAACTACAAATAAGTTTTAAAAATGAACAAGCATATTGAAGTGTGTGTCAAGACTAATTTAACCTATCTAATCTAACTAAGAAAATTTAGATGCTTAAATCGGTCTGGTTTGCCTGTAAAATGCAAATCTATGTTTTAAAAGAGGTTATTTTAATATTTTTTTCTCTGTTATAAAAGTTGACAAATCGTGTTTCTGCAACTAACAAAATGAAGTCAATTAAATGAAAAATCATGTCATCAAATATCAATTTCAAATGTTTTGTAAATGTTGGGAAAAATCAAGATCCCCGCCACGTAAATTACCAATGCGTCGCTTTAACACCTTGGAGCGCGTTTGTGTGAAGCTTTTATTCTGCAGCCTTCTTATTTTGTGCTAGTGGCCTAGGTAGGTGTCTACGGTATGTACGGTCATCAAATACATTGATACAACAAAGATGATAAAAAATTGATGAGTACAACGATTGCAATAAGAACATCTTAGCATTTGAGCAACACAAACTTCAGAGTATCGATCCAGTTTTGATTTAAGCAAAAATTTGTTTTATAGCAAACGTATTAAAACTAATTTTTACTTGAATGAGTCTCAATCTCAATATAATTATTTTCGTGGTTTTGACAAGTTTTGGTGGTATTATTTTTAAAGTTTCCAAAGTAATTGTAAACCATAAATAGGTATTTAAAAATATCCGCAACTTTTGCAAACATATATAGAAAAGGTGTTAAAGAACCAGTTGTAAGCATTCCGGGCCAAATGACCTACCCTAAGACTATCCTAATGAGAACTTCATTTTCCACTCTCTATCTGTAGATCTATCGTGGTTGTATTGACTCGTGCTAACGATACAATTTACAATGATACATAATATTGGGTCCTTACCTATGAAATTGACGTTTTTTCTCACTTATTAATAGTTGTATTACTTCTAAAAGTCAATACCGGTTGTTAATATTATTATACACTTTTAATTAGGACTATGTTACTAAGGCTCCAATAATAACAATGATTATTGATTTTGTGTCTTTATCGCCCTATATTTTTTTAAATTGACTTTTTTTGTTCGCGGAATTGATCTTTTGTTTCATTGTAGCTTTGAAGGGTCTTGTTTTTTTCTTTTTAATGTCTGCTATATTTAGCTAGTGAAACAAACACACTACTCTACAATTTTGATAGTGTTAACATAAATAGATGATAAGAAAATTAAAAAAAAGTTAGTATGGAAATATAATTTTATAAAAAATCTTCATACAAAACGTCAATTTCATAGGTAGGACCTAATAATCACAACGCCTCGATGGCCGAGAGGCTTAGGGCTTGGCCTAGTAACCGGAGGTCGTAGGTATAATTCTCAGGTCGAGCAAAGCGTGATTTGGATCATCCGGGTTTGTGATCACGAACCCGCATTTGGCAAGCGTGGTGATGGTGATTAAGCCAATCGTTACGATTAAAATCAAATTATCGAATAATTTATTCGATAACTTGATTTTAATGATTGACGCTTTCGTTTAGCAGTTGGACAGTATACCTAAAGACTAAGCAAGTTGCCTTATCCTTTGTAGTTTCGAACTTACGTTTGAGAAATCATTTTGCTCACCTTATTAGGTACCTACTTGTAGTAATAGCATGGTATATTATGCAGACTATAGGCTATTTACTTTATTTTATTACTTACACTAGCGGCCGCTCGCGGTTTCACCCGCGTGGTTCCCGTTCCCGTGGGAGTATCGGGATAAAAAGTACCCAGGTTAAAAACTATCTGTATGCCGAATTTTATCCAATTCCATCCATCCGTTGCAGCGTGAAGAAGCAACAAATATACAACACATACACACAAACTTTCGCATTTATAATATTAGTAGGATAATGATTCCCAGGACACCTAGAATTAAAACCGAATGATCTTACTACTAAACAAAAGAAGCGATTAACTTACACAATGACATAAAACCACATTCACGGATCTACCTACTCGCGTTTATTTTACACATTTTTACTGTTTATCCTGACATTACGAACACCAGGATAAATAAACATTTTAATTATATTAATGTGTAAAAAAACACGAGTAGTTTATTTCAATGTGTAGTGTTCGCGTAAACTTTAGAAAACAATACTGGCTAATGTGATGTATTATTAAAGTATGATTACTCTAGATTTATTACAGAATGTTTACAAAGTAAATTAAACTACTTAGAACTAATATCTACTACTATTTATTAAAAAAAATGTGCCAGATCATCCCCATCAGGCAGAGTACCCAGTAAGCAAGCAATACTTACATAATAATTAGTACTGGATGACCGAGCTTTACTCGTTATTTTTTATACTTAATGTTTTTTGAAAATAAAACTTAACTAGATCGATTTATCGCCCCCGAAACCCCCTGCATACTAAATTTCATGAAAACCGTTGGAGCCGTTCCGAGATTCAGATTATATTATATACAAGAATTGGTGAAATATGAGAATCAGTAGGTTAGGTACCCATCAAGCGGGTGACTTTTCCGAAAGTTCGGTATCATTTAAATGAATGACCATTAGATGAATGGGCGAAATTTGTTTATTATGTTTCGACACGCCGCATTCTTATACAGTCCGTTCGGTTATCTAACATCGAAGAATTCGTTCCAGTTTTAGGTGTCACCTGTGGTGACATAGGTCAATGCGATGGGTCCCATAACGTTACGGAATGTATAATGTATTCCAATGGGCGTGTTTTATGGTTCTTACGTAAAATATATGCCTAATAATAACGTGGAAGTTTAAATTTAACGCGTCCCATTTTCTGATTGAAAGCAGTTAGACGAGTCGTTATTGTTTTGTTTGTCACAGTGGTCACAACATGTTATTACCACAGAGGTTAGATAGACTGTGTTATTACTACCTAATATTATAACAAATTGCTACGTACCAGCCACTTTGCGTATATTCTGAAATAACTTTAAGGCGAGCGTTTCCGACTGTGAGATTTCCAAGGCGTTCCGTTTGGGACTGAATGATGGCGCGAGCGTCGAATTAGGCAATAATGGGGATTTAATTGAACGTTTACTTATTATTAAAATTATAATGGCTGACAATTATTACATATTCAAGGACAATTGCCTTGGTATATTTTTCTTTGTCTGAAACGGTGTATAGCCTGAATAAAATGATATTTAGTCTAATAATAAGACGTTTGATATTATATTCGATGCAGGAAATTGTAAAATATCGTGAAAATACCAGCCGAAATTACTAGTTAAAAGGCCAATGAATAACATATATTTTTTTTGGATTTAAAATCCTTATACATTTCGAATAAAACTCATTTAAAAACTCCGTTTTTTGAAAACCCTCGCCCACAATAAAACTCGCACTCTGAGTGCCTAGTGCGAGTTTTATTTAATATTTTAACATATTAACAAAAACAAGAATTTGTATGGCTTTAATCGCGCCTGGTTCTCTGTTTTTTAAATAGCAACAGTTAAATAGCTCTGCACCGAGCACCTCTCAACTATTAACTAGCAACATCATACCTGCATTTAGAATAAAACAAACACAGCAACATAGCAACCCCGCTAATCCAATCCTCTAAGTCCCACTTCACATTCTCATTATACACTAAACATCCTCCGAAGGTTTCACACGGCTTTAGGTACCCTTCACGTACCTCGCCGCCCCCAAAAAAGGCCGGTGACGCTGAAAATGCCGTTTGAGGCAATCATCAATCTCTCTCAAAAAAATAAAAACTCTAAACATGACACTCGTTTATGCCCAAGACACCGTACTCGTAGAATAAGGGTACGACGACCCGGTTCACATGCGCTTTATACAAGTACAGACATGTACGTACCTGGGCGCTTCTCCCCGCCCTTCGTAATTAAAGATGACTGTGCAGCCTAAATTAATAAAACATTATATAAACTAACTGCCAATAGATAACTGAATTGAATTATCTCTATACAGTACAGGCCAATCAGGGGCCTCCTTCCGATAAGTTTACAAATAGTTAGGGAATATCGGACGCTGGGGCCATCCATCACAGCCGAAATAAAAGTTAACCGCCACACAGCAACTTCGGGAAAAGTTCTTGTCCTCGTGCAATAAGAAGATTGGGTAGGTATAATAGAAATAAATAAGTCATTTGACTTCGAGAGATAATGTTAGTTATCGAGGGAATATACTGATATAAAAAATACTTATGTCTTCACTTAATGAACAACATACAAAGCGAAAACAAAATAAAATCCCGGAGGAGCTCGAGATCCGTAACATCTGTGGATATCAATCATTGTAGATGTTGTTTGGACTTGATGTCGAAATCTCAAAGCATTTTTTGTTTGATTCCTATGAATTGTTTCTTTTTTAAGTTTCTTTAAGTAAGGTGCCTTCTCAACACATGATTCAATCCTCCGTTCCTCCAAATAGCCCCATAGACTGACGAGAACCCATTCCTAAAATAAGCGTATAAGTATAATTTGCCTTCTAAAGTTTGTCTTGAAGATCACTTTTAGCGATTAGACCGCTTAGCCTATCTAATGTGAAGGTTGTGTATTTGTTCTGTGGTTATGTGTTATAGTTTTTACTTCTGTATGTGAGCATATACATAAATATAAAATCAATCTATTTATATTTAAATTTATATTGACTTAACAAGTATACAACAACACTAGTTATGGAACTTCACAACAACAATAATTAATTCCAAAACATTTACAAATAAACAAAGCATAAGCTCCGAATAGTTATTCCGTGTTTTGTCTCTATACCCTAATTTGAAATGACGTTTACATGACAGGAACAAAACACGGAATAACTATTCGGAGGGAGTTTCACCCGTTCCCGTAATAACACGTGTTGTGAGACTCCATTTTAATTTCAAATGCAATTTTAAGTGCAATTTATTGTACCCTTACTACTAATAATACAAAAAACACTTGAAATTGAAATTGAAAATTAATTAATTGAAATTTACTAAATGCTAAACGCGAAGCCATTAATTAAGATAATTAATTAACTATTCGGAGCTTATTATTTCTTTATCTGTAAGACACTAAACGTATAAATGACATCACGTAAACATTGATTTGACCTAAGCATACAATAAACCTCAGAACAATAACTAAAGCGATAATAAACACTCAATTGACGGACCTCAATAGTGATGTCATAGTTTGCCATTACCGTGTGGTAATGGCAAAGTAGGACGTCACTATTAAACTATAAGAAGTTGTGTAACTTCTATTGAAAAAAAGAGTTTTGACCGTTGCTTAATAAAAGTGTCTCTGCTGACTAACCAGTCAACGACCCAATACAACAATAAAAACAACAAATACTCAACAGGTAACAAATCTCAAAGAATGTAAATTCGTTTTTTATGTCATTAAATGTAAGATGTAACATTGAGAGCAGAGTTAAGAGCGACAAAAATAGTAAATAAAAACAATTCCAATTATATGTGTCTGTATTCACAGCAGACGACAGATTAATGTTTAAATTAAATGTCATTAATATCGTGATGTCAACCTAATTACAATAATAAAGTAAATAGCCTATAACCTACAGTCCCATTGCTAGGCAAATACCTTCATCGTTGAAATCAAGTCATCACTACTTGATGGGTAATGGCTTAATCACCGCACTTGCCAAATTAATGTTAGTTGGTAATCACAAGGGCTATGCATCGAAAAATCCGAAACACATTTTGCCCGACCTGGGAACTGAACCCGGGACCTTCGGGTATCAGGCAGAGCGCTATGCCACTCGGCCACCGAGGCGTTAATAATATGATAATAATAACAATACATACCGACATAGCCCGAAGAGTTGCTAAGCTCAAGTGGCAGTGGGCAGGGCACATTGCTCGCAGGACTGATGGCCGCTGGGTGGGATAGTCCTGGAGTGGCGATCGCGTAACGGAAAGCGCAGTGTGGGCAGGCCTCCAACAAGGTGGATCGACGATCTGGTGAAGGTCGCGGGAAGCCGCTGGATGCGAGCAGCACAAAACCGGTCGTTGTGGAGATCCTTAGGGGAGGCTTTTGTCCAGCAGTGGACGTCTTTTGGCTGAGATGATGATGATGATGATGAATAACAATATCATATTATTAATTTTGGCTGGACGATATCAAAAAGTGGACTGGACTTTTATCGCCAATTAAAACAAACTATAAAGGTATATGAGATCGCAGAAAATCTTGTATACTGATCTCCAACAAAATAAATATGACAGTAAAATAACATCATTGGTATTAGTTTCGTGGTATTGGATTGGAATAGATCAAACTTCAGTATGAAGATGGCACTAAATGATGATGATAATTAATCCTGCTAAGCTTTTGTAATAAAATGTTTGCGTCGCTGCTATAACATAGCTTCCTCTTTGATGGCATTGGCAATCTTGTATTCTTCTTTTATTTATTAACTGACTTCAAAAAAAAAGGAGGTTATTAATCGACTTCAAAGAAATGGAGGAGGGAGGAGGTTATCAATTCGACTGTATTTTTTTAATTTTGTTTTACCTGAACAGATGAAACGATTTTGATGATTCTTTCTTTATTTGAAAGCTGTGCTTCCCGTGTGGTTACATTTTAATTTTGTCTAGTTCTGAAAATAGAATCCATAAGGAATTGAGGGAACTCCTCAAATATTGTAGGCATACCTATAGACATTTTGGTATTTTCAGCAATAAGTCAAGCATTTGCATTCAGAAAGTATCATTTGATGAAGTGTTACTGATGAAAAAGACCACAGATTGCCATTGCCACCGGAACTCCTCAATGATAAGTATTTCACGGGTGGCGATAAGATATCTCGATTAAGGTAGTTAAGCGACTATGACGAAGCAAAAGAAGGCAGGCACCGGAACTCCGTTTTTAATTTCCTACTTTGAGATAGGCGTTTCTCGTTTTCTTCGCTTGTCACATTTAAACAGTGCGACGCTGTCTCATACGAGCTGCGCATTTAGTAGGTCTAACTATATTCGCTTTTGATAAATTGATCGAAACGAATCACTAAAAAGCAAGAAATAAACAAAAAATTAACCAAATAAACCGACTCCAAAAAATTTTACTGATAAAATTGCACTAAAATTTAAAAAATAATTGCGTAGTTTAGTTTGTTCAATTTAATTGCAAATAACCTTTATTATGGGTACTCAATCTTATAATCTTAAAAACTATGCGACTGCGATATACTTAACTTAACATTTAACAGAACACATATTATGACAAACAAGCAAATACTAAATATTTACTTGCAATCCACTTAAAGAAACAAAAAAAAAATATTTTTAGACTATAGACAATCATTTTATTAGGAAAATTTAAAGGTACAATTATTGTTATTTTGGAGTCGGTGCCAGCCAAGGTAACTTTAACATAATCATTTAAACACATAGTATTACTATATTATATAATCTTAATAGTACATTCAATCTTATACATGAAATTTTGAGTACAAACGCGGACTGGCACCGGCTCCATAAACTTCGTTGGCTGGCACCGGCTCCAAAAATAACAATAATTGTACCTATATATTTTTCTAAAATGATTGTTTAATAAGCAGTCTAAAAAAATTTTTTTTAAGTATTTGTTTCTTTAAGTGGATTGCAAGTAAATATTTTGTATTTGCTTGTTTGTCATAATATGTGTTCTATTAGATATGAAGTTAAGTATATGGCAGCCGCATAGTTTTTTAAGAATATAAGATTGATTATAATAAAGGCAAATTGCAAGTAAATTGAACAAACTAAACTACGCAATTATTTTTTAATTTTTAGTGCAATTTTATCAGTCTAATTTTTTGGAGTCGGTTTCTTTTTGATATTATGTTATAGTTAAAAGTAAAACAAAGTAACCTAAAGATGCTGCAAAGCTGTTTATCATTAGAATCAAGTCATCATTTCAATTGATTCACATATTGTTTTAAACATTCCGATACCTACAGTTCAGTCATTCGTTTTATTACAGCTTTAGTATGACATAAGTGTTTGGAATGAAAGTGCCTTCCGAGGCTATCAATCAAGATTGACGTCATCGTGACGCGTCCCTACCGCCCACACAGTACCTCTAACCTAAGTAATATCCTGTGGTAGGTATATCAAGCAATCTCGTTCTCAAATAGCGCCAGACGGTGCCTTTGTCGTTGCTCAGACATGCCCGGATACAGGACACTAGGCGTAGGTACTAGTTATGAATGGAGTTGCCATCTCTGAGGTCCCGGGTTCGATCCCCGGTCGGGTCAATTTAGAAATTATTGTTTTTCTAAATTCTCTCGGGTCTGGGTGTTTTCTATGTATAATAAGTATGTATTTAAGTATTTTCAGTATGTTTATCCGTTGTCTAGTAACCATATAACGAGTTTTATAACGAAGCTTCTCTTGGGCTGGATAATTGGTGTGAGTGTAGGAAAGTTTATTATTTATTATTCATCTTCTTTCATTACCATTATCATAACCAGCTCATTTTATCCCCATTGCTGGGCATCGAATAGATAGGGAGAACGGGCCATAGACGCTCCGTCCACTTGGATCCACTGCATGGATCCATTGATAGATCCACGTACACTTTTTCCTCCACCTGAATCCATCGTACCAGTCAATTTCAAATAATGGATTCTAAGACACTTTAAGGTGCACTTGGATTTCCAAAGAGTTTTATAGGCTAATTTAAATTATAACTTTGATGAGAACTGGTCAGTTAAGTGACCACTTGATGATTTAAGATAAAAACGCGGGCCTAGTGCGGATTGTTGGTTATTAACGATTGCGACATGCAAGCCGGGGCAAACGGCTTTATGGGCCTTTTAAAGTGCGGAAAAGCTCGAGTTGATAAACCCGATCCGATCCGAACCCTTTGTAGAATCTAGTAGTATCTATCTAGTTCCCTCTAGAAAACCTCTGAAGGTGATTCGTTTCACACGGCTTGAGGAACCCTTTAAGTTTCTCGCTGCCCCCAAACAAGCCCGGTGAAGCTGAAAATGCCGTCTAAGGCAATCAGCAATCTCTCTCCAAAAAAAAATCAAGTTGATAATTTTTTTTATTACTCATCCGATGACCGGCCTTCACGACAGTTGCTTAACCTCAGCAATCGCAGACCGAGTGCATTCAGCACTGCGCCATCAAACATTTTGTGATAATAAAAAAAGTATTTTAACACTGTTTATTTAACGACGTGTAAGTATTAATCAAAGGTGGAACGTATCGGTACCTAGTCAATAAGTGGCAAAGCGCTCTGCCCCTTTAGAAGGTCAGGATCAGGCTCAGGATGGGACAAGTGTTGTTTTAAATTGTTCGATGCATAGCCCAGGTTTCTGATTAACAACCTGTTTATCGATGTATCACCATTATTGCCTCGTCAATTAATCAAAAATACGTTAATCATTCTCCGATTACTGAGTGTTAGTTGATTACTCAACTTAGCTCACAATGTGTTTTATTAAACAAAGTGCAACAGTACCAACTCATCTCCAACTGGAAATCTCGCCGTTTTGAAATCGCCCGCAGCCACACCAATGAAGTTGAAACACAAAGGTGAAAACACAATCGGGTTTGTCTTATCCCAGAACATATTCGGTGCTAACTATACAATTACGATTTTCTAACAACGCTCAAGTTAGACAGCAAATATCCACCAGCGTCATTGAATCACTTTTTGCTCTTTGATTACTGCACCGTAAAAACCCTATGAGAACTGTCTCTATGCCACTTAGCGTTTGCAACACAGTATTGTGGAAGAAACCATATGTGCCCGTTTGAACTCTGTTTGAGAACGCTTGGTTAAGTGGCTGTATAATAATTGTATTTAATTGTGTAACGTTATTCGATAATTTACGTTACTGATTCAATACGTTTCATGTTTCTCATAAAATTAATGGTTTTAGTAAATTTTAAGTTAAAGTAAGCTACCTTTGTATTGCAGGGCGTGCCTTATAATCTTGTTAGCTCATAAATTTGTTAAAAATCAAAGGAACAATTTGGTGATAATATTTTGATACTTAAAACAAAAACCACAAACAAAAATCTGATGTCCTGGTCTTATAATCTAAATCTCATTATAAAGGTCCAGGACTTCAGGACGGCCGTCCAGGATTCATGTTTCAAAATATGTTATCTATTGAGGTTGTTTCCGAACCGTAAAACTAAGTTATTTCTACTTTTACTGTAGTATTAAAAGTGTCCTATAAATACTTAATAATATCAGGGTGCCTAGTGTGAGTTTTGTTTACTTTTCGTATTCATTCGATTACGTTTACGAAAAAAATAATTAGTATGGCATTGAAGCAGCGCCTCCTGGCGACATACGAGAAGAGTTAAAATTTTGCCATACAAATTTCTCGTTCGCGTTAACGTGATTGAATACTTAGCGAATGAAACACGCACCCTAGTGCGGTGCCTACACCCAGGCCAGTAGGCTTAGCCAAAGTAACATTAAGAAAACGATAGCAACGTTCGAAAAGAATAAAATGTATGGGATTGACATAAGCCACGCTTAATCACGTGATCAATCTTATGCCAATCCCATACATTTTCACTCTTTTTGAACTTCGCTATCGTTTTGTTAATGTTACTTTGGCTACCGCCACAGGTGAGTTAACCACTGCGCAATGGAACTCGATTAAACGATTTATTTGAATAGACTTGTTCACTCAAAAGATGTTACCTAATTAAGAAGGTACCTATCAAGAGCGAGACATCTTATTCGAAAACCCTCTTGCTAGAGAACAATATAAGAAAAGAAATGTAAGCAGCTCCTAAAGTGTAGCTTATATTTATTATGTCTCAGAGTTATTTGTAGTATCATCACCATCACCAGATCACTTTAGGAACGCATTCACCACTACTTGGCTACTAGCTTGCCCTATGGACGGAAACAACAAGAAGAACGGGCTATATCCCCTACACGGCCGGTCGCTTTTAAAATAGCCTAACTGTCGCTGTCCGGCTACTGGTCGCTTTTTCCCTTCCGCCTTTATGCTTCGACAGTTACGTGAATACTATGCCTATCCCGCTCTAATATAGACAGAATGTAGTTAGTAGAACCAGGATGGGAAATAATATCACGTATAATATCCTAGTTATATAGAACCTGAGAAAATTTTCTTCACTTTCGTGAACGAACTCAAACCCGTTCGTTTACTGAAACACGAGAGAAATTAAAGTGGAGTAGTGTTTTCCTAGAAATTGCTAAAGCCAACATTGCATTTCTTATGAAACCTTCATATCATAATTACATTTACCTAAATGCGTCAGCGAGTTCGACTTTGTCACGGTAATATTAACTTTGTTCCCAAATCTGAATAAACAGTTGACAGATTTGTGTATACTAAAAATAAATTTGTAGGTATGTCCCTCAAAATGATCCATTGCTTGTTTCCAGTGTATTTGATGACTTGCTGGGCCGCTGCACAGAATGTCAAGACGTCAGCTCATCAGTACCACAACGGCCACGGGTGGGACATTAGGCTAGCAGTCCCAGGAGAGCCGGGCAGCGACTACCCCACTCTTGGCGCTATTCCGAGGACATCATTCTCGTGTTCCGGAAAAGAACCAGGTGTGTAGGCTAAGTAGATAAATTATACTGATCTCTGTGAGAGAATGTTCTGTAATCTGACATCTTGTACGTAAAGTAATTTATATTAGTTGTATTCTCGTTTTTGCTTGTGAAATATTTTGTTTCTGGTTTATAATTTGTGTTGCTTGTTACTCGCAATTTATTCATGACCATTACATTCGTGTCGTTCTATGTGTGTTTAATAAACACTAATACATACATAATATTAGTGCTCGATTGAATAACTAAATAAATAAATAATGATACTTATACATTTTTTCAGGGTACTACGCGGACTTGGAGACGAACTGTCAAGTGTTTAGAGTCTGCACAGTAGGCTCGACGTACGGATTTCAATCTTTCCTATGTCCCAACGGCACGCTATTCAATCAAGCAGTATTTGTCTGCGACTGGTGGATGAACGTAAATTGCCCGGCATCCGAGCAGCTTTTCAACAATAACAATGATAAGTTTGGAAATCTCAAACTGGGGCCCCAACTCATGAAAGATATAAAGAAGATGTTGACACATCCTATGCGCAATCCTTACGAGAAAGCTGCAATGAAGAGCAATCTCATTGTCATGCAAGATTACAAACCACCATTTGGTCAACTTTTCCCTAATGAGGCGTTAATAGCGCCTGAAAGACCACCTAACAATATATACGTTCCCGCTAAACAAGTCCAAATTTCAAGCCAGAACGGATTTGGCAATGGTGACATCGCATTTGCTGCATCTACACCTGACCCTCGATATATACCTGCTGCTTTCAACACAATTCAACAATCGTCGCAAAGAGATGCTGAAGTATTTCAGAGACAAAGGCAAAATGGTCAATACGTTCAGAGTAACAGGTTACAAAGTACACGGACACAAAGTAATCAACCACAAAGTCAAAATTCTTTCAAAACGCAAGTAGGGCAAATTCTACAAAACAATTTTAATTCAAACTTGCAAAATTCTCGACCAACACAGAGTTATAATTATAACAATGGAAATGCACAATACGGACAAAAGCAACTTGCCTATACAAGACCGACCCAGACGACAATCGTACAAAACCCAGTAAATACTCAGAGAGGACAGTACAATCAACAATTCTCTCAATACACCAACAGTCAAAGTCCAGCTAGATTGGTTAATGGGAAACAATCTGAATTTAGTATAGCCTATTCCAAACAACAATTTAACTCAAAACAAGAGAAACAACCATACACGTACAACCAACCACAGCTACAATTTTCGAATGACATAAATGGTAAAGCTGGTAATGAAGCTAAACAAAATCTGGTAAGTGGGATTGACGATGTTCCTTCTACAGTTATAGCAAAAACACTAACATTAAAACGATTAATACAGGATCCCAAGCGTGGAAGTCCAAAATCACGAATCACTGTAAAAACATGGATAGTCAAACCCTCTAAATCAGCAAAATTAATTGAACCTACTCCTTATACATATAATAAACCAACTCAACAGCCCACACAAAAACTAATAGAAACAACTCCATATGTTTATAACAGACCTACAAGTCAAGCCGAAAAACAAATAACAGAGCTAGAACAACCCTACGTTTATACCAGACCTACAACTCAAGCCGAAAAACAAATAACAGAGCTAGAACAACCCTATGTTTATAATAAACCTACAACACCCGCAAAACAAATATTTACTCCATCTAGAGAAGTCATTACGACGTCCACTACTTTGCAGCCCACATTATCACGACTATATTTATCACCGACATCATCACCACCTACCCAAGCTTCCCGACTTTACCTAGCTCCTACTACGTACAATCCATCGTCGAGGCTATATTTGCCTCCTGTAGAAGCGCCAATTATTTTGTCTCGTCAGTACCTGGCACCCTCTGCTATACAGCAACCATCTGGATTTCAGAGTGAAAAATTAAGAGCAGCTCCTACTACGCCTTCACCCACTTATGCATTACCAAATACCGAATACATAGACAGTACTTCTTACTCTGAATCAGAACTATCTCATCTTAATAGTAATCTAAAGAATTTGACATTCTCAGACATACTTACAAAAGAGAAACTTGACTTGAGTGTAAGCGACATAGTTAAAGATACTAGTAATTATTTATACACAGCATCGCCTGAACAATTTGAACCGTTTCGAAGTATTAACTCAATAGATTATCCCGAGGAAGTTTATTTGCCTCCTGAATCAAGAACAGACAGTGGAGAAAAACTTACTTCAAAAACCCCTCCAACTACTGGTTTATCCAAAAGCTCCCGTTTAATGGCTAGACCATCTGTCGATCTTGAACCTCCTGTCCAAAGTAATACAATTATTCAAAATACGAATCAACTTTCAAAATTACCCTTTTATAAAGAATCTCTTACACCCAGAAATACCATCGAAAGAACGGTTTCGTTAAAAATTTCAATACCCGAAAAAATAGCATCTTATTTATTTAAAAATAACAGTGAAAGTGATTATGACAAATTAGAAATATTAAACACAGGAAGCAGTAATTATTTAGTTTTAACTAATAATTATGTTAACAAAAATACAGGTACAAATTTTATTCCCATAGGCAAATTAGTATCTGATAAAGAGTCAAACATTTCTAATTCACAGGCTTTGGTGTTTTCGCTACTGGCAGACTCCATCAACGTTGCAAAAGAATACAACACTGCACAGCAAGATACAATTCAAACATCACCATTTCAGGCACAATTCCAAAATATAAACAACGATGAACTCGCCCAAATAACAAACAAAATATCACAACTCACATCGTCACAATATTCTACAAACAACCAAGGTGGTTCCAAAAATGGAGATTTAATTTCAGCAACTCAAACCACAACAAACAATGAACAAAATCAAGACAAATCTTTCACACCAAACCAATTCTCACAAATTCAAATTCAATCATCACAAAGAGATCAATATAATTCCGCACCTTCAAGAGCGAATAATGAAATTCAAACACAATCATCGCAATATCAAAATAATAACAATGAAAACTTACAGACAAACTCTAAGCAATTATACAGTGGCCAGCTCTATCAGCTTCCCGTGCCAGACGCACAACAAATTTACAACAAGCAGAGCACATCAGCTAATATCGTACAATCAAACAGCAATCAACAAAACAAACAAGATATTGCCACATTAACTAATGGAGGTAAATTATCCAATGCTGACGTTGAAATAGTCAAATCTCATTCTATACAGCTTCCTCCAGCAGCTAGATTACAAGCATCACCTACTAGCGAACTTGATCATTTTAATAGCCAAGAAAACTTTAATAAATTCATAATCTCGAACAATGGTATAAGTGCACAATTGCAAGACAAAATAGTTGGAACAATACCACATCCAATAGAAGACAACAAACTTGTAACATATAAGAAAGATGAATCGTATTATGTCTACACGAAATTCGATAATACATTTGGTCGAAATACACAAACAAACGGTAACAGTGTCGATTTCAATAACTCTGGAAAAGATCAGAACGCTAAGTTAATACAGGGGAACAATCTGCCAAATATCGTAGCGTTCCAATTTATTCCTTCGGTAAGTTACCAATTGGAAGATGAGAAGGAACAACAGAAACTATTAAACGCTTTCAACATAGACGAATATGGAAGTCCTAAACAGAGAAGCAATTTAATTAACAGCTCCAATCAGCCAGTTCTCACAACGAATGTAGACTATTCTGTTGACCATACGCTTCCAACCAAACAAAGTGATAGACAGTATAATGATATCAACAATTTGTACGCTGGGCCGTCATCGTATTCTGCACCACAAGCTTCTGTTGGAAGATTGGTATCCAGACAGGAAATCAACTCAAAATTAGAGCTTGAAGATAACAGTAATGGCTATGCAAAAGTCACACCATCCCGTCAATTTACATTTTAAAATAATATTCATAATTATTTATGTAAATATACAGTCATTTAAAAATAAGCCGCTGATATTTTTTATAAAATCGAAATAATAAAGAACGTGATGTTTTCGATCCAAAGCTGGCTGAACATCAGACTGAATTTATTGATTTATTGCTTAAGGGCAAGGCTAATATTCCTACATTGGCGTTTGAATTAGACTAGTGTATCTAGCGTTAGCCCCATAATGGCCAGCTGTAGTAAAATCAACGTAGAGTAGGTCAACTTATTAGTATAGTCACAATATAGATATGTATACTTACAGGATATTACCTATGTAGTAAGTATGTGACTATGTTGTAATTTTGTTCTTAAATATTTTATTTAACTTAAAACTTTTATGGCGACTGTACTTTTGTATTAAATTAAAGCTTAAAGATTTTAAGCAATTAGTACATCATGACTTTACGTACGTAGTTCAAGTAAGTTTAAGGTATTAATATATTATTATTATGATTGAATGTAAATAAATAATATTTAAATTAATAAATAAAAATACAAATCATCATCATCAGCTCATTTTATGTCCCCTCCCCACGCTGCTTCCAAGCTGTCATCCATAATTTTTTTTCCATATATTTTGCCGGAGTGGTATGAGGTGGCCTATGATAGAGAAGAGTGGAGCCGAAGAGGGGAGGCCTTTTTCCAGCAGTGGGACACAATAAAGGCTTATAAAAATAATAATTTCTGTGCCTTTACTTCAATGCGAAATGGAGGACCTATTTATGCACACGAGAAAACGAGACTTTTGTGAAAAGAGTGTGCAAAATGTACAGGCAGTTTAATAAAAAATGAAAACTTAATGACTGTATGTGGGATATTGTAAATTTTATATTCATACAAGATTCGTTAATTTATTATGTTGTATTCTATGATTTTATTGTCAAAAAACCGGTTGATTCTTCCTTGCAAAAAACAAATTCATCTTCTTAAGTTGTAAGTAAAACAAAATAATTATAAAAAAATATTAAAAAAAATCTTTTTAAATAGGCAACGATATAATATTTTGTTTAAAAAATAATATTATTACTTACTTAGAAAAACACACTTCTCAATTTATAAAGTTCTGTTATTTATTATGAAAAATAATTGTATCTAGCATTTCGTGTCTAAGGCGTTTTGCGACTAGAACATTTTGCGCATAGGGCGTTTTGCGTCTATAAAATAGGGCATTATGCATCGAAAGCTTTATTTTCAGTAGGTAGTGTTTAGGGGACCATGCAGCATAGCTCTTTTCTGTCTTTTTAAACTTGGCCAAAAGCAGGTTGGTTCCGCAAGTGACATTGTGAGTAGTATAATATTGGGCATTCTAGATCACTTGCAGTGAGTGAGGGCGAGTCGCCCGAACGAACAAAGGTTGGTTCAAATTACACCACAAATCCATTGAAGCATTCGATTTGAGACCAGTGGCGGTAGCCAAAGTAACATTAAGAAAACGATAGCGAAGTTCGAAAAGAATAAAATGTATAGGATTGACATAAGATTGACATAAGAGTGATTTAGCGCGGCTTATGTCAATCCCATACATTTTATTCTTTCGTCGTATGGTTCAGCTTATGACCTGATTGGCTCATATTACACCACAAATTCATTGAAGCATTCGGTTTGAGACTAGATTGGGTCGTGTAATACCTTATATGTATCTAAGTCTGTATGGTTTAGCTTATGACCGGATTGGCTCATATTGCACCACAAATTCACTGAAACATTCGATTTGAGACCAGATTGGCTCGTGTAATACCATAAACTGAACCTGAGTTTGTATGATCCAGCTTACGACCCGATTGGTTCGTACCACACCACAAATCAACTGCATCAGTAGGTTTGAGACCAGATTGGTTCGTGTAATACCATAAACTGTTTCGAAGAATTTCAACACCATTTATAACGAGGTTGACACGTGTTACAACACAAATTAGCTACTTCAGCAGGTTTGAGGTCAGATTGACTCGTGTAATATCATAAACTTAATGCTGAAATGTCAATGGTTGAGTTCAGTTATTATTCTGAGAGTTTAACCATTGCAATGTTTGTGACGTATAAGTATCTTTTTAAATTCATCGTTAATTATTAATTTTCAATAATATACGAACTGTACACGAGGTTTCAACAGTCTTATCACAGACGTCGACCAGAACCATTGATGAGTCTGAAAGAGTTCAAAGACTTTGCTCCTTTATTCGTTATTGACTGTTCTCGCCAACACGAAACACTGAAGGGATCAATTGACTTACGAGTCGAAATCGAAAAAGATCAAGAGGTTCCTGATCAGACCGCTGCATATTGTCTTATTGAACGATTGCTTATTTGAATTAGTAAATGGATTAGAAAAGATTATGTGGATTCGCGAGTTATGTCAAGATTGTGAAATAATAGAATTAGGAGAAAAAGGCTGTCCTGATTTTTTAAAATTATGTAATGATTATCGTGTGGAAGATAACAAAATCTTGAATTGTGAGTATCATAGAAAAATGAGTGCATTAAAAATGTACTGTGTATAAAAAAATGGTATATACATATTAAATAACTAGTTTGTTTATATGTAATGTATGTACCTAATAATAAAAAATAAGAACTACGTAAAGCTTAAATAAAACAATACATTTTAACTTAATTTAATATAATTTATTGAAGAAAAACACAAATAGTAATAGTACCTTAAAAACTTTAATTGTACCCGCTGATATGTTTTGAAACATTATTAATGATATTTTTCGTTTGATCCATTATTGGATCAATATGGTCGATCACCACATACTGACCACTCATTAATGGATCGCACTTGTTTCCTTTGATGTCGATAACTTGAAACATTATTAACCGCCGCCCTCGAGTCGGCTCACTTTTAATAATGTAGAATTGGTTTACCCCATCCAACCGTTTTAAAAAAGATCTTCTTTTTGAAACCCTTTTTTGCTGAGGTTCTTCACCACCTTGTCAAATAGCGGAGAATCGTATCGAGATTTCTGAGCGTCAGAAGGCGGGAACTCCTCAGAAAATCCCTCTAGAATGTCTTGAGCGTTCTGTTCGAAAAGCGGTGGACAGACTGGGCAGTAATCAACCTCCTTGCTGATCTCGAGCGTCTGCGAGTTCTCCTGCGTATTCTGGAACAAAATAAAATAATGCTAATAGATTATTTATTGACATATAATTTTACACAAATATAGTTGCGAACAAATAACAATTTAAAAAAAGGCGAAGTACAAAAACACAAAGTGTTGAAAAAATTCCACGAGTGGGATTTAAACCCGCACCCCATGGCATGCCGGGTCAGGTGCACTGCCAACTATCCTGCTCGTGGATTTTTTTAGAGCCACGATAGCATAATAGTTGGCTATGCACCTGACCGGTATGTTATGGTGTGCGGGTTCGAATCCCGCTCGTGGAATTTTTTAAACACTTTGTCTTTTTTCAAATTGTAATGTTAATCCCAAACAAAACAATTTTTAATAAAACTTATTAATAAATTACATCATCATCATCATCTCAGCCAAAAGACGTCCACTGCTGGACAAAGGCCTCCCCCAAGGATCTCCATAACGACCGGTTTTGTGCTGCTCGCATCCAGCGGCTTCCCGCGACCTTCACCAGATCGTCGGTCCACCTTGTTGGAGGCCTGCCCACACTGCGCTTTCCGGTACGCGGTCGCCACTCCAGGACTATCCCGCCCCAGCGGCCGTCAGTCCTGCGAGCAATGTGCCCTGCCCACTTCCACTTGAGCTTAGCAACTCTTCGAGTTATGTCGGTTACCTTTGTTCTTCTGCGGATCTCCTCATTTCTGATTCGATCACGCAGAGAAACCCCGAGCATAGCCTTCTCCATTGCTCTTTGAGTGACCTTGAGCCTTTTTATGAGGCCCATAGTGAGCGACCTAAATAAATTACATAATTATCAATATTTGCTTACCATGTTGTTAAAATCTGGACAACCGTAGCCTTCAGTTTAATATTCAAAATTAAAACAAATTTAAAAATCATTCAATTTTAATAACTATTTATAGTATTGTGTTTCCATAAGTTGATACAGCAATATGTGAATTGAAATACAATTTTGTAGTACTTTACTCAAAAAAATGCGATATTCGCACATTTGTAGCTTATTACAATTTAGCAAAATAACTATAACGCCTATAGCGTGACCCACATTACTTGTATATTCAGTAAAGTGGTATTATACCTAACGATTAGAATCTTTGACTTGTGCAAACTTGTTTGCATTAGATTATTCTATCACAATGTTTTATTAGGTATATAGGTAAGTAAGGTCATTATCGAATAAAAATGCGCATTATGTAATCAAACTTATATTTTTTTAGCCACAAACAACTGCTGCTGGGTGTTGGGTACAGTAAATTTAAATTATATAGGTACTAAATATTACACAATCTTTAAAAGGTAAAAATAGTGATTCTCATTTCAAACAATGAATCTGAACTAGGAGAAGTAATTAAAAAAATATCTATGAGGGTAAAGCCACCAAAGAGTACGCACTACCAAAGAGTAAGTACGTATTCATATACGCAATTCTATTTTTCGCAAACACACATTCATTAGATAAATAAATACTTAATACCATATTGACTTCATGCACACGTTTTGACTCAGGCAAGTAGTTGCTAGAAAATTTAATCCTACTAATATTATAAATGCGAAAGTTTGTGTGTATGTATGTTCGTATATTTGTTGCTTCTTCACGCTGCAACGAATGGATGGATTTGGATGAAATTCGGCACACAGATAGTTTATAACCTGGAATAACACATAGGACTTTTTATCCAGATATTCCCACGGGAACGGGAACCACGCGGGTGAAACCGCGAGCGGCCGCTAGTAATTGATATAAGTTATTCAATTAGTAACACTGCGATACTCTTTGGTAGTGCGTGCTCTTTGGTGGCTTTACCCTATACTTCGAAGATTTAAGTTACAAAATTAGGATAGATACATATGAGGCTACATTCTTTTTAAATTGAATATTTATTTTTACACGGGATGTGTAACCAAATGGAGGAGCTCGATGGCGCAGCGACTAGCGCGTTTAGTCTGCGATCTTGCTAGTTAAGCAACTTTGGGCACTGGATGGGTGATATTTGAAATTGAATTGAAATTTTCAACTATTTTTACAGTCTTGAAGAATTATAGCACTAAACATAATTTAAATAAAACTACGATTTGTTACTAAAATTCGTAAATTTGTTACTAAGTAGATGTACCTACTTAGTTATAATCCATAATTCTCACAACATTATTTGTATTAAAACATTATGTTTCGATTGATAAAAGTTTTACTTATTACTAAGTTATACATGCGAAACTAAATTTATTTGTCCTACAGTAAGACTCCTATCACCATTAGGCTAGAGTTAAAATAAAGCTTTGGAGTATTAATTATGATTAAGAAAAATTTTTTTTATAAAATACTCGTAGAAGAATGTCCCCATGCCACAGTGGAAATTTTGTCATCTATAATAGTATGATTCTTTTATCATCATTGCTTGACAGAGCAACCTTATTCACACTGCGTGTAAATACTTCATGTTATAAAGACTTAAATAAAACATCTTTTTTTGTGTACGATATCACCGCTGAACAATACATTCCTGAAATGTGATACTTGAAAATTTTTAACAACACATTTTTGAATGCCTAAATTTTGGTAGTTCTATAAAACTTAAGGCAGACAGTGGATCATATTTATTAATATTTAATTCTAAATGGCAAGTACTTATAAAAGCCCACCCACTGTCACGATCTTGAAATTCCTCAACTCGTGCCTATAGCTTTTTAAGGTTAACAGAAATAATTGTATCAAAGTCATAGCTAGAATAAAGAGTATAATTTTTGGTGGCAAAAGACTTAATTTCTTGTGTCATTTTTAATAACGTTCCAAAACCCAAAGTTCACCCAAAGTTCAAAGTTAACTATAATAGAAATATGTTGTTGTAAAGATCTATCTAAAGTCTTTTTTATTAATTGAGACATATTACTAAAAACACTATCTATGGAGTTCAACTCCTCATCACTTCTAGCTACTATCCTATAGCTTGCAATGCGACTGCGAAACGCTGTTTTTATGACCTCTATGCCATCATCATTTAGTTGTGTAAGACAATTATTTATATGTGCATTGCTACGCAAATGTCCTATCCATTTTAATCTGTCTACTTTTATATTACACCCCGAGCAAAAGGGCATTTTTATTACTTACTTCTGAACTAATGTACAAAAAAGAAAAAAAGAGTTTTACTATATTATTAAATTAAAAAAACTATTTGTCAGAAGTATGAAGTACCCTATTGGCGTAGTAAATATACTAACTGTAAAATAATGGTGTATGAGTTTACTGAAGTACTCTATACTAATAACATAATGAGTAAAAGTAATATAATGTAATAATAAAAGTATTTATTATTACCTACCCAGTAAATTAATTTGAGAAAAACATAAAACTATTTATCCGCATAAAATACCGGTTGAACAGGGTATGCACACTGCGCATAAATTTTTGAAGATGTTGCCACTGCGTCTCCTCTTTGTCGAGCTGCACCTTCAGCGAAACGAGAGCTTTTTGCCACTGATTCTGTGGTTGTATCTTTCTCACCTTGCTGGTATTATACACCTTGACTTCCACGTAGTACGGCGCCTCTTTGTCCGTAACGATGCGCTGCACTGATCCTGTTGGTTGCGACGCGGCTCCGGAACACCGATTTTATGGTATCAGGATCAGATCGGTTGGTGTTTGAAGCGCACGCCTCCTCTCCTATGCCAAACAAGCCGTAAGTACTCTTCTTGCTCCTTCGCCTTTTTAGAACCTCTGTGAAAAGAAAATAGCATTGTTTATTATAGTTAACATCAATTGCTTTTCAAATAAAAAATATCTTTATAGAAAATCTAACTAGGTAAATAAATCTTACCTCGATGTTTTGTCTGAATGTGTGGGTGTGGTAGTTTTTCGCCTTTTTGCGACTGATGACACGCTCGACGTGGATGCCGCCGCGCTGTAGACTTCGACTTTTTTGGCCGGGATACCACCTCAGCTTCTTGCTCGGAGAAGTATTCGGAGTCCGACCTGAAATGTCAAAAAATTAACTAGTACCAAACAGTAACGGAGCATAACAAACAACACATCGCTAGTCATAAGTAACGAAACACTCACACAAACAAAAAAACACTCAGTGCCTATTGCAAGTTTTGTTTACTATCCGTATATATTCGATTACGTTTACGAAAACGAAAATTAGTATGGCATTGAAGCAACGCCTCCTGGCGACATACGAGAAGAGTTAAGATTTTGCCATACAAATTCTCCTTTCGTTAACGTGATTGAGTGTCGAATAAAACTCGCACTAAGCACCCTGAACCTGGATTCGTACGAGCGGCGATCTGGCGGGAGTAGAATGTAATACTCTAGCAATAGAGATAATCCGACATAAGTTATGAGTACTTACTTACATGTTCTTTTTAAAGTGCAGGACTGCTGAAGGTTAATTGCTTCGGAGAATAATAACACACTAATTGTCTACAACGATCGTACCTTGGCTTTTTTTTTTATAAACATAAGTCATCTTTATAATTGTTGCAGTGCCGTATTCAGTTATCAATTTTAAATGTCGAATATTTACGTTTGATACGTCTCTGGCGTGACGTTAATATTGCTATTAGGGCTGTGACGATATAAGGATTCCTGATTTACTACTTTTTTTAACTTGTTAACGTTTTATTATTTTTATAAAAATGCTTTAAGTGTCAATTAGCTTAAAAACGTATTTTATGGAAATGTATTTTCAAAATAATTATAACAATAATGAATATACTTCGTGTTAATTTATTTATTTACTGAAAGTAAGAGCTGCTTGAGCACCCAATACGCTAAATCTTAAATCGAGTTACAAATAATTACCCAAAAAAGACAACAGTCATGGATGAGAATAGAAATAATATTATAGAAAACTATATCTGTTGTAATCATACAAACACACACCCTAATGCACCAACCGACGACCGCTAAGTTGTCGACGCTGCAAGGCGCCCCGCGCACCGGTCCGACCGATCCGTGCGCGTTGCTATATTGCTTAGGTATACAATATACAACAACTTGCTGATCTATTTCGTGGAATCGTGTGATCTTTTTCGTTCTAATATATGTAATAATATTATTATTTTATAGAATTTTGATTTCTTAGACAAAATGGAAAAGATAAGCTTATACTTTACAACATTTACTCATAAAATAATTATAAACAATAATAATAATAATAAAAAAACAAAGTTGTTAGATGAAATTGTTTAGAGAATTAAGCAGCTGGATAGTACATTATGTCCTTGTAAGCATAATTATATGGTTGTAATCTTAGATTAATGTTGTAGTTATATAAATATTACAAGGTTTTTCAATAGCGTTAATTCTAAGAATAAATTATTCCAAATTTGATTTTTTTATACAAAGTTTTGCTATTCTAGTGATAAATAATTTATCCGTCTCTTAAAAAGAAATAGATTCCTAAAAAAAAAACTATTCTTTGCTTTTCCTGTAAGCCAGCCTTTTCAGTCTTGGCGGGAAAGTGAAGAGTAATGTCTGCAATTTTGTTTTATTTTCTAAAATTTGTGTTTATTCGAACATTAATGTGAAATAATGGTGGATTATTAACCGTTAAGTGTTCGTGAGTGTGCATGAGTGTTGGCAAATGAAACAAAATAGTGCAACGGCACTTTTCAAATTCTCTCAAGAATTCCGCGTGAGGACTTAGTAAAGCCCCACATCTTTACTAAGATACTCGAGGGGTTGGGGGGTATATCATTCTCACTTCTCATTTCTATTATCATTCATCATCATTTATGGAAATATTGTTTATTTATGTATTACTTGTACGAAAAATTACTTTGACACTGGCTAAATGTGCTAATCGCACGAAGCCATCAAATAAAAGAAAAAAAAAAGCCAGCCTTTGTCCGTTACCTTATTTCATATTACCATAGTCGTCGTGTAAGCAAAGTTCAGTATAGTTTCAAGTAATGCAAGTGATCGGTAGTCATTTATTCTAAGTTAAGTATCATACATTAATGAGCATACTTAATTATTTACCTACTAAGTTTTGTTTTTACCTACTGCGATCGCCAACCCGCCTGCCAAGCGTGGCGATTACGGCAAATACCCCTCATATCCTTGGGGGAGGCCATTGTCCAGCAGTGGACGTCTTTGGTTGAGATGATGATGATGATGATGAAGTTTTGTGATGTGGTTATGTGGTGGTGATGTGGTGTGGATCAATCTAGTTTTAAAGGTTATTTTTATTTTATTTTTATTTATATTATTAGGGACAACATCAGCTTATTAAATATTTTTTATTACTAGATATTGTACTTCTAAAGCTATGACAGTTATCCACGTAAAGTGATATAAAAAAATTGCAAAAGATATACTTATTTTCAGTTCGAAGCATTGACACATTATTTATAATTAATAGGTTACATGCAGTTTATGGTATTACATCAAAGACATTTAATTACCTACTATATTAAATCTCTTTGTATTACATGAACCAATCTGGTCTCAAACCTATTGAAGCAGCTAATTTGTAGTATAACACGTGTCAGGCTCGTCATAAATGGTGTTGAACTTCTTCGAAACAGTTTATGGTATTACACGAACCAATCTGGTCTCAAACCTACTGATGCAGTTGATTTGTGGTGTGGTACGAACCACGGGTGGTCCCTACTTATGGGTATCGGGTTACACTAACTCGAGTTCGAAACAAGGTCGAAAGATAATAAGCATGTAACATATGTCTACTTGTTCGTAATGAAATAAGCTAGCTGTACATTAAATAATATGGACATTCGATATTTTTTATTTTTTTACCAATATTTAGTTGAATGTAAGGTTAATGTTTTTTTTTTCATTTTTCAAATCTAAATACTAATAATTAAATGAAAACCATTTTTGTAATATGTATTGGTTTTATATACAACATTACACCCTATTTAACAATAATTTAATAAGAACAAAATATGTCTACATACATTCTGCCGCGCTAAGGGTAAGAGCAGTAAGTCGAAAATGTCAAATTTGAGAAAATCGCGGTAAAAGTTTTCGATTAAATTACTTGCTTCTACTTTAGCTTATAAGTTTTAGGTCTGATTTTTTCAAAATGTAGCTTAAATGGAGTTCTTTCATGATACATACTTAATAATTGCTATTTATTTATTATAATATGTTTAATTGACGAGAACTCCTATTAGTGCTAGTACGAGTAAAATTTATTTGTACTGATTGCTTAGAATAACCGCAGTAAGTACTATAGTTACTGCTTTAATGCTAAGTATTCCATACATATCTATATTTTGTGTGAAATTACGTGTCACTTTGGGGTCAAAAAAAACTAAGATGTTAGCTAAATAGTATTAATAATTATATATCATTTAAAAGATCATATAGTGAGAAATCTATACATACCTTGAAATGTAATAAATTACGTATAGGTTTTTTTCTACAAGGCTCTGAAAGTATGTAATTAAAGTGAATACCGTTTAGTTTTTAAAGCATTTTTGTTTTGGTTTTTTGTAATTAACTCACTGTATTTTATATTCAATAAAATATGTATTATTATTATTATTCTCTTTATTAAATATATATCTTAAGATCTTTTTTTTTTCAATATTTTATATACCTAAAAACATATTTACAATATAAAATATTATAAGAAACTATACCTAGGTTGTCACTTTTTTTTAATTATTATTATTATTTTATGTATTCCTCTAGGAGATACCTTTTTATATTCCGGGAACATTTGATGTTTAAAAATTTTTGTTTGTAGAAACTCCAATCATTGTTCTTCTTCCGCGCTAAGATCGAGCTTATATTTGAGCTGGTATTCGCCCCGATTTGCTATTATCACCATTATATTTTTAAGGTGAACTCTTGGTTCACTTCGACGTATCGAAGCGAAGATAAGTCAGTGTATTGGAAAATGCATGTGCATTTATATGCTGGCCATTGATAATAAACACCAAGAAACTGAAACCCTAGAGCCAAGTTAACCCGGCACTATATCGAAGACATCTCGAACATCAGCCAGTACGAGTTTAGTAACTCTCAAACAGCTCAAAAACGGCAGGGTACCAGGTGATGACGGAATTACGGCCGAACTTCTGAAGGCAGGCGGAAGACCGGTACTCGTAGATCTTTAGAAGATATTTAGTTCCGTCGTACTAGGGGGCAGAACGCCAGAGACGGTCACGAAGGTATGGTGGTACTGTTCTTCAAAAAGGGCGACAAAACTCTGCTGAAGAACTACAGGCCCATCTCACTTCTAAGCCACGTCTACAAGCTGTTTTCGAGAGTCATAACGAACCGTCTCGCACGGCAGGTTTGATGACTTTCAGCCTATCGAACAAGCCGGTTTCCGAAAAGGCTTCAGCACCATAGACTACATGCATACGCTGCGGCAGGTTATACAGAAGACCGAAGAGTATAACCTAACCAGCCTCTTTGCTTAGCGTTTGTGGACTATGAAAAAGCCTTCGATTCGATTAAAATATGGGCCGTGCTACAGTCTCTCCAGCGGTGCCAAATTGACTACCGGTACATCGAAGTGTTGAAGTGTTTGTATGAAAGCGCCACTATGTCAGTCCGTCTTCAGGACCAGAGCTCGAAACCTATCCAGTTGCAGCGAGGAGTGAGACAGGGAGATGTGATATCTCCGAAACTGTTCACTGCTGCACTGGAAGATGTTTTCAAGCTTCTGGACTGGAAAGGACTCGGCATCAACGTCAACGGCGTATACATCACTCACCTTCGATTTGATGACGTTATAGTGGTCATGGCTGAGACCCTGGAAGACCTCGGCACAATGCTTGGTAACCTCAACAGAGTCTCTCAACAAGTGGGTCTTAAAAGAAACATGGAGAAAACGAAAGTTATGTCGAACTCACGTGTCGTACCCACTCCTCTGAAGGTTGGGGACTCTGCCCTTGATGTTGTGGACGATTATGTTTACCTGGAACAAACGGTCCAGCTAGGTAGGTCCAACTTCAGCAAAGAGGTTAATCGTCGAATCCAATTAGGCTGGGCAGCGTTCGGTAAGCTACGAATTAACTTCTCGTCCGATATACCACAGTGTCTTAAGACAAAAGTCTTTGACCAGTGTGTGTTGCCGGTGATGACATACGGGACTGAGACGTGATCGTTCACAATGGGCCTTATAAAAAGGCTGAAGGTCACTCAAAGAGCAATGGAGAGGGCTATGCTCGGGGTTTCTCTGCGTGATCGAATCAGAAATGAGGAGATCCGTAGAAGAACAAAGGTAACCGACATAGCCCGAAGAGTTGCTAAGCTCAAGTGGCAGTGGGCAGGGCACATTGCTCGCAGGACTGATGGCCGCTGGGGCGGAATAGTCCTTGAGTGGCGACCGAGTACCGGAAAGCGCAGTGTGGGCAGGCCTCCAACAGGTGGACCAACGATCTGGTGATGGTCGCGGGAAGCCGCTGGATGCTAGCAGCACAAAACCGGTCGTTGTGGAGATCCTTGGGGGAGACCTATGTCCAGCAGTGAACGTCTTTTGGCTGAGATGATGATCAAGAAACTAAAAAGAGCCCAATTTTTGTTTTGGGCGCAACAATTATCCATCCATATTACTATTTTATTACTAGTTTCTGTACTTGCTGCTGATATTATTAGTGAGATAGTGAAAAAGTAGTAAAAAAATGCCTATCATAACAGCAGTACGTGGGGCTACTGCTTATTAACTTTGAGATAAGGTAAATCAGCTTGCAAAGTATGGTTGACATAAAAGCAGTAAGTGTGATTACTGCTGACATTCTAAGTATCCAATAGTTAAAAGTTTTTGATTAAGCTCATTTACACAACAGTAACATACTGTTGTGTAAACTTACTGTTTTTATTATTAGCAAAATAGAATAAAGATGTTGGAGGTACACTAATTACCGTGAAGTAAGTATATTTCCTGCTTTTATGCTAAGTAAAAAAAATCATTTCATTGACTTACTGCTGTTATGCTTAATGGTATTTTTAGGTTCCAGTGAAGTTAGAAAAACGAGAGTAAGAACAGTTTATAGAGCATTACGTGGCGATCCAGGATATGTACTTAACTCATTTTTGAAAAAAAACGACTTGCTGCTCTTACTGTTAGCGCGGCAGCATTATCTATCTATCTATTTATTTTTCTATCTAGGTAGATACCTAACCAGACAGGCTCTAAACCAGATGGTTTAGAGCCTGTCAGCCACATGGGAGATGTTGGCTTCCTGTGTATTCTCTTCCATTTGTATAACGTGGAGTGCTCAGAAGAGCCAGTAGGATGTAAAACAGGCTCCCGGGCTTCAGAGGTGTTTCTCGTGCATTATACCATGAGGATTTACAAGAAACGTATTAGAGTTTGTAAAGTCGGTAACGCGCAGCTCCTCTCATGTAGTGGATAGCCTGGTCTCCTGCCGTCATTTTAAATAAAAAAAATATCGAATATCAAACGTGCTAGCTACTCAATAATGATTTAGATAAAACTAATTATGATTTTATTAAGCAAAGCACTTCAGTGCGCTTTTTTTCATAAAAAATATGCTGAGGCTGCATTATTCGTTGCCTCTGCCTCGTGTTATTTGGCGGAAAATTCAAATTATTGTCATAGAACTGTCAAAATAAAACTTGTTGCCATGCCAGCCGTTTGAGTTGTTTGTTTGATGTTTGCTTACAAAATAAACATTCAGTTGTTTCTTTCCATGGATACGATTGATTTTCTATTTCCTCATAGTCATAGCCACAAAGTAACTTGTATAAACGGAAAGTCATGGCTAAATGAGCCCCGTAGTGATTAATTATAATAATTATATTGAAGAGAAAAGTGTATATTCAAATAATTGGTTAGGTAAAAGAATAGTTTAGTTATCAGAAATCATCTAGGTAAGAACTTTATTAGTTATTTATTAGTTGGCTAACTTATAAATACGTACATTGTGAGCTTTTAAATTTAACATTCATTACTTGTTCATTACACACAATTAAAACTTATTATTTTATATTAATAAAAATGGTGACTGTTTAAAGTTATACTCTATAATGCCTACATAATATTGTAGTTTCGATAGTATACCTACTTAATTCGTTGTTATAATCAATAAAAATCTGTAGATTATTGCCCAGTAAGCAAGATAGTATTTTTTTTTCTATTCTTATTTAATGCACAAAATATGTTAAACATGTAAGTAACTTAAGTTTCTACAATATTCTGCCATAATTATCCGTAAGTATATAGTAAAAAATTAAACATTAAATGGCAATTAAAAATAATTTCAGCATGGATCCCGATATAGTGTCCGAAGCATCAAATTCTGATGTCCATTCTGATGACGATGCAGAACCATTGCTGAATTTGAGACAAGATCCTCGTGTTCAATGGCTAAAGGAGAAAATCCTTTCCTTTATTGGCATGGATGATGAAGACCTATTTTACAATATGTTAGAACCAAACGCTGCCAGAGAGAAATTGACAACTTTCCTAACTGTACCTTTGAAGCCAAATGAACAGTCATTGGATAAAAGAACTTTCTATGTAGCAAAAATAATTGTTGATAAACTCATTCACGAAGATAAGGAGTTTGAAGAGTGGAGTAAGACTTTTTATTCTTTTCTATTGCCAGGTTCATTGTATTGTAAAGGTACAAATCCGAGACGGACCGCAGACTGCAACAGTTGACCGCACTGCGGCACTGCGTTGCGGTAGAACGCAGTGCGGCCTACGGTCGCGTTCGCTTCTATTCCATATGTGGCGTCATGCCGCGGCTGCACAATGCATGGAACATTGTCTCAGTCACTCCCGCACCTATTTCGTACTTGTACGCGTTGTACGTGTAAACTCTGCGATTCGCTACACAACTAGTGTTGCGCTCTGCAGTCGCTGCACGCCGCAACTGCAGGCTTCGGTCTCGGACTTATACCTTAAGTCACAAGTTGAAAAAAATGTTAAAGACAGAGTTCGAGTGGTGGTTCAAGTTAAAATTTTGCCATACAAATATTCGCTTTCATCAACGTAATGGAATGAATATGAATAGTAAACAAAACTCGGTCCTGGTTTAGTTTAGTTTAGTTTAGTTATACTGGGCTGTATCCGCACTTAGCCATTCGATTTGGCCATTGTACGTATTGTACCTTCTGCCCACTCCAACCAACCCAGATTATCCCAGAAGGCTTGCAGCCTTTTCAGGCTGCTGCAGGCTTCCGCAAGCGTTCTGGGTGTTTGGAGAAACCGTGCCCGTTCGTCTGCCACACTCCTGCACTCCATGAGCACGTGTTGTGGCGTTTCTTCCGCCTCCATGCATCCTCTGCATAGAGGGCTGTCGGTCACACCTATCGTAAATAGGTGCTTGTTTAAGGGACAATGACCAGTAATAATACCGATGATTTTACGGATCCTGTCCCTGTTTAATCTAAGGAGGTTGCGGGCAAGCTTTTTTGATGCCACCGGAACTGCATTCTTGGTTTGCCTGCTACCTACACTGTTTCTCCATTCTGTTAGATGTTCATCTTCGGTTAATTTGCGCAGCCACGTTTTTATCTGGGCCTGAGGTATGGGCAGCAGTGGTTCCGGTCCATAAACTGCTGCCATCGATCCTCTTTTGGCTAGTTCGTCAGCGGCGTCATTACCCTGTGAGTTGCTGTGTCCTTTGATCCATTGCAAAGTTACTTTGTTTGCCTCTGCTATGGATTGGAGAGTGTTATGACATTCCAGTACAAGGACAGAAGTTATGGTGTTGTTTTTTAAAGCTTGGTCCTGGTTGAGTAGGATGGCAGTGGTTAAGTCCCAACAACCCGTTGCCAGAATTGAATGATTGATTGCCACTTATGATGAAACTAACAATTGCAATACTTTTAACAAATTTAAATATTTTAAATATTTATTTGTAGTCAACATGTGATTGGGAAGTGTTGTGAATAAGTCCCATAAATCATAACTATGACTCTACTTCAATGATTTAGGGCTTTACCCAAAAGTGGGATACAAAGGCTATACTGTTTTACTTTAATCCTTTTGACACTTCAAGGGCTCATCCCTCCACCCCCGCCGCCCCCACCGCCGCCCCCAAAAAAGAAGAAAGGCAAGAAGAGTCCTCCTGCCGCAGAACTTCCTGCTGAAGAGGAACAACTCGCCAAGAAGTCTGCTAAAAGTGTAAAGAGTCTTAAAAGCGTTAAGAGCCTAAAGAGCACGAAAAGTGTCAAAGGTAAAAAAAAGCACCTATACACAGCTGCACAGTATACTACCACAATCCTTAATAGACTTTGAATTTTATACTAATGGTCTAAGGTTGAACAAACATTGGTTGGATAATCTAATGTGCAGCGATCCCTATTGCCAACACATTTTTAGTTATAAGATTTTATGTATTTGATAGTTTCTAATAAGTAGTTGTTTGTTAGCATAGTAAGGCTTGTTTTAAATATGCCTGGCAAGCTATCACCATTTTATCTAAGTAAATAAGATGGATGAGAGTAACCGCGGATCGTGCTCGATGGCGTGTACTTGGAGAGGCCTATGTCCAGCAGTGGACTAGTACAAGATGATGATGATGATGATGATGATGATGATGATGATGATGATGATGATGATGAAATAGCATTGCTGTGTTCTAACAGTTACTTAGATATAAAAATAGCCAGATCCTGGATTTGTTTAATTTATGGTACTCGAAAATCTATGAAAAATTCTCATTCTTCATTCTTCAATTTGAAAAGTAGTAATTATAATTATTGAATAAATAATTTTGTAAATATTTTACAAAATACTTACTATATGATGATTGTTTTTATTTTGTTTCAGAAATTGACATTGAAGAAGGTAAATGAATTTATAACACATACTACATACCTTGCTTCTGAGATCAAGATTCTATCATGATTATGCCAGAAAAACTTGATCTAGGAATTCCCATTTCCTTCACTTTTGTTGAAGTAAATTTTATGATATAACTATTTAAAAGTGTAAGGGACCATGAGGGCACTTGCATTAGAGTAATTATTAACGGGATTCTTACACAGTGCGACTGTGCCGAAATATCGGATACTCAAATACATATAATAAACATGGAATCCCGTTAACAATTACTCTAACTTCATAATGTTTGAAAAAAGGTTTCCTAATTTATTAAGATTTATTTCTGCAAGCGAAACAAGACCTTAACGTTTTTTTGAAGTTCCGCTAAATGTCAACCTTAAGTCGCCACACAAAGACAACACATTTGGTTGAATGTCGTTAATATTCTTTATATAGCTGCAGTCGAGCAATCGGAGATCGAAACCGTGGCGGCTGCAGTGACTGACGAAGAGGACGACGTCAAAAGCAGCGTTCAGATGGAGCATGTAGAAGAGGAGGAACGTCCTTACCTGCCCGAAGATAAATACTCCTTCCCGCCCCGTGAGTTCATTTTATACTACGGAGCTGATCAACTTGCATGCACATAGTAAGAAACGATCATTGTACAGGTTTTATTTGCCATTCGGTCACTTTAACGAATGTAGAGCATTGAAGCAGCGCCTAATAGTAAAATAGGAGAAGAGTAGCTCTATGGCGCAGTAGTTAACGCGCCCGGTCTAAGATTGCTAAGATTGAGCAACTTTTGCAAAGGCCGCGGTCATCGGATTCGGTGACTAAACATTTTTCATCTCGAGTTCCTTCGTGCTTTGGAAGGCACGTTAGGTCCCGGCTGTATTAGCAGTCGTTAACAATCGCCAATCGGGACTGGGCCGCGTCGTGGTTTATGGCCCGTTCTCCCTATCCATCCATAGGGAAACGCCTCCTATTGAAAAATGAGAAGACTGGAGAGTTATAATTTTATTATACTAATTTTCGATTTTCTAATTCTTTTAATGTGTTCGAATAACAAACAAAACTCGAACTAGGCATTCTGATTACCACAGCGAATCATCATCATTCATTCATTTTTGAATTTGATTATAAATGCAAAGTAACAACTTAATTTGTTATTTTATCCTGTCTTCCTGTGACCGCGGCAATAGAGTATCTTGCGCCCATTCTTTTCGACAGCTAAAATATAGACGTCCGCAATAGGTAGTAGATAAAAAAAGTATGGACGATTCAAAAGCACTTTAATAAAGTTTATTTGAATAAAAAAAAATACTTTGACTTTGACTTTGAATAGAAACAGTATAAAATAATTTATACTCGCTTTTGACCTTACAACGATATTTTTCAGCTCCCGACGATCTCGATCCGGAAATAGATGGGACTGTGGAATATTACACTGTCATTGTAAGACTGATCATTCTGGAGAATTTATAATTAGTACATTTTTGGTTTTCCTATTTTGGCTTTACACTTTTTGAGCACTAATAAGTAATCATTTTCACTATAGTTAAATGTTCAGTTAAATGTAGATCACCCTTGCATTGGTTTGTTATCTCTATATTGTCATTAGTATTTTATTAATTTAAAATAATGCATGTGGACAGTGGACAGTCCACAGCTAATTTAACTAATTTATTTATTTTATGGTCAAAAGATTTAAAGAGAAATACATAAGTATACTGCTTTTAGGCATGCCTTAAGGCATGTGCCTAAAACTTATTTATTTTTCTACATAACATCCACTGTATCATAATGTCCTGAGTTTTAAAATTACTACTTAAAAATCACTATTTCAAAATAGATTTTTTTGCTTGAATAATAAAGGTTGACTGTGACTTCTAAATCTAGCTTTAAGTATCATAAGGTTTTTCTTCATTTAATACTGCGATATTTTTGGACATTTAATGCATTGATTAATTACGTTGACTGTACACTTTTGTGAGTAGTCTTGTGCTTCATCAACTCTTTCATAATTTAAAACTTAGCATCGTATAATGAAATCAAAACTATTTCAGAGATCCGTACCCCGAATCATTCAATACCCGAAGCTGATTCCGGTGTTCGGCGCGTTCACGCCTCAGGTGACGCATCGCAATCGCCGCTACATATACTTCGTGCGCCAAACGCCTGAGGGCATTCCTATAGCAGAGAGCTATCAGCTGACGCAGCTGTTGATGCCGAAGTACCTCCTCACCGGCTCTACTACTGGGAAAGTGCTGATGAGTTTGGGGTTGCGGCTCAAAGAGGTTTGTTAAAATGACTTCTATATATACACGTATAAAAAAAATTAAAAGCGAAAAAAGTTTTTAGTAGGTACTTTTAATGTTGTTTTTATAACTTTTTAAACCGCCTCTAAGATCTAGTGGTAAAGACTGCCAGTCCCAGACTCAGATATAAAGAATTTGATTCCCAAAGGGGACATCATCTTCATCATTTAGTGCCATCTTCATACTGAAGTTTGGAGATCAGTTTACAAAATTTTCTGCGATCCCATACAGCTTGTTTTAATTAGCGATAAGTATACTTTTTTATATCTTCCAGCCATCTGTGTCGCGGACGTCCCGGATTTCTCTTTTCCGGAATTTTTGGGGACACATGATTGTAATTGATGGTAGGGCTTGTTTTAAATTCGCCTGGTTAGCTACAAGTATGTCGCCATAACATCAATTTAGTAGCATTGTTGTGTTCCGGCAGTTAGAGGTAAGGTAGCCAGTTCCTCAGTAGCTGAGTCCGATTGAAGTGCGCTTCCACCTTCGGCCTTATCATTACTTACCATCAGGTGAGATGAAAACCATCTGCGTACCCGTAATGAATCATCATCATCAGCCTATACTAGTCCACTGCTGGACGTAGGCCTCTCCAAGTGCACGCCACCGATCACGAAAATAAATAATAATGCGTAATTTGTTTTCACTTTCAGTGTTTTCTCACATTTACTAGAGTAATTATTACCGGTTCCAAATGCCAAGTGGCCAGTTCTAAAAACTTTCAGTGTCGCCCTCGTACTAGTCCACTGCTTGACCTATGTACTTAGTACGTAGTAGAGGCCTATGCCTCTCCAAGTGCACGCCACTGAGCACCATCCGAGGCTTGGGTTACTTGTAAATGTTTTTTCTTTTTTTCTCTATTTAATTATTATTATTTTCCAGTCGTTTATTCCACTGTTCGAGAACCAATTCCGCGAGGTGACGGTGCCAAGCGGCGATTCGAACAACTCTGAGGTCACTCGGCAAATCTCCTATGCCGGCAAACATCACAAGATGGATGAAACAGCTTCTCATGTAAGTTGGAACTGAAATTTTATGATTTATTTTACCTTCTCTATCATCATCATCATCATCTCAGCCAAAAGACGTCCACTGCTGGACAAAGGCCTCCCCCAAGGATATGAGGGGTTTTGCCGTAATCGCCACGCTTGGCAGGCGGGTTGGCGATCGCAGTAGGTTGAGGGTAACCTCAGAGAGAAGCTGCTGCCCATCCTCTTCTCTATAAGGGGCCATTGTTTATTTGGCTCGCTGCACGTCATTTAGCTGCCTTTAAGGTGTGCGACTGACCTGGTTGTTTTGAGTGAGTCGAGCCGCTCGCCCGCGCTCTTTACTGTTATGACGTATTAAGCTCGCCGCGAATGGTACGTTACGGTTACGTTACGATGATACGCTCCGGTCAGTCGCCACCATTACCGAAATATTTGCGTTGTTACTTCTAATCAAGAGTCGATACTTTATATTTTAGCGTTGTTGATATAACGAGGAAGTCAATAGCGCAGAGGTGAACGTGCTCGATCAACTATTGCTGAAGTTAAGCAGTTTTAGCAAAGGGCGGTCATTAGATGGGTGACCAAAAATTTATCATTACTCCTCCGTGCTCCGTAAAGCCATTGGTTCCGGCTGCATTAACAATCGTTAACATCCACCAATCTCTACCAGTGATGTTTCCATTCAAAGGGAAGGCTCGTGCCTCAGCTGTGGGGACTTAAAAGTGAGCTGGTGATGGTGATACGATGTCACAACGCTAAGACCGCATATTCTTTTGCTTTTTTCTATACGTCTTATTACATTTAATTGAAAGTACCTGGATGAGCTTTGCTCGGTATTTTTTTATGTAATTTTCTAAAAATTAAACCTAGCCAGATCGATTTATCGCCCCCGAAACCTCCTGCATACCAAATTTCATGAAAATCGTTGGAGCCGTTTCCGATATTCAGATTATATATATGTCGGAGACATGGCGCTAGCATCGCTTAGAAACGACAAGTCTAGTCTATACTTTTGTGATCTGCGCTGCGATGCTCTAAGGTGCGCAAAACGTCAATGTCAGTTGGGTTGACGCGACAAAGGACTGGACACATTTGAACGGGAGCGGTCGGTCGGAGAGTACGCAAGCGCAGAACTCACTTCGTTTCTAAAATCCATTTGCATCGGGCAACTGTTTCTGGATATTGTAATGGGGTATTTGACTACAATGAAAATATTGATCAAACTGTTGTTAACTTAATAGTAAACATGTTTTTAAACTAATTTAGCCAGCACAAATTTTAAAATAAGTATGATTTTTATAAAAAATCATTAATAACATGATAAATTTTTTATGATTGACCACGTGATCAAAAACGCACGGGATGACGCTGAATCTGGAGTGACGTCACTAGCTTGTTTACAGCTGTAAATGTCAATCAAAGTTTTGTACTTTTACTTCACACAATAATAAATTAACTATGTGTAGCTCAACCCTAGCCTAGCTACAGCTCGTACGTCAATTCAAGATCACGGCACTGTTGCCGCACTCTCGTTCACTCTGTCCCGATGCCGGTGGACCCCTATTTTTTATATTTTTAAATGTTTGTTTTGTTTTTTAGAAAATATTTAAAAATGTAAATTAATATGTAAAAAAATAAATAGAGAGATAACATTATAATAAATTTATTTATTTCTCTCCACAAAAAAATAACAATAAACAATGTCCTTAACCTATAACATCAATTTAATATTTGTGGGAGACTGGAGTCTAAGCTAGGCAGTGGCCTGCCGGTTTTTTAATTGCTCGTTTAAAGGCATTAGATTGAATCAACTTTCTATATAAAACATTTTTAGGTACCACATAATAAGGGATGAAAAATTTGCACTTGCAGTTTCTTCTCGGTGCTACACAAGGTCTCTGTTTGCGAAACCTAAGCGTAAAATTTAAAATTATAAGTAGAACTAATAACATATGTTACATCTTTTAGGTGAACTATCTAAGACCGTCTGATTATCGAAGGATGTCGAATATAGCCAGAGGTGAAAATGCAGAGAAAAGGTAACATATTTTTTATAGAATCAGAATCAGAATTATTTATTCGTGAGATGTAGGTGAGAATCACATTTATGAAAATTGTGAATTTTGTTTTACTACATTTCCACCTTAGATAGGGTATAGAAATAAAAATTTAGACAAACAAGCAAGTATTAGATAAATCATATACAAAAAAAAATACAATTTACTAAGTGCTTATAATTCCTATTATATTAATTAGTGTCTTGTATATTAATCCAATCCTTTACTTATATTTTTAATGTGATGGGCATTCGTTTTGTGTTTCATAAAACCTTCGATCAATAATTTACTAGATTTCCGAGTAGCGTCGAAAAACGGTAGGTGATTTTGGGATCACAATTTGTGGCAAGGCAATGACAGTTAATATTAAGTACAAATATTTTGCAACCCTAACTAAAGATATGGTTAAGATTTTTAAGGTTCACTGTAAGCTGAAGTTGTTAATGCTGTCCAATGTTTTTCAGATTTTGCTATTCGAAATTTAAATGTATAGGTATGAGCAAACAGAACCACTTTCGAGATGCGTTTTTGTTCCGGATTCTTTATCTAGCATTATTGACCGAAGCATAAAACACTTGTCTAAATTTCACTTGGAAAGCCGCGGGAAGATAGTATCTGGGTGCCTAGTGAGAGTTTTATTCACCATTCGATCACGTTAACGAAAACGAAAATTTGTATGGCAAAATTTTAACTCTTCTCGTATGTCGCCAGGGGGCGCTGCTTCAATGCCATACTAATTTTCGTTTTCGTAAACGTAATCGAACGAATACTATAATAGTAAACAAAACTCACACTAGGCACCCTGATAGTAACAACAATTTTGAGAGGTTGATAATTTCTAATCATCATAAAGAAATTTGAAAAAATACAGTGTTGTGAATATTCCACAAGCGGGAAAATTTGGCAAGTTATATTTTATGATTAAGAAAGAGAGAGATACAGAGTAAATAATAATAATAATACCATAATCGTCATAAAGGAAATTACTACTGTAATGTAAAGTCAAGAGTCAAGTTATTAACAACAATTTGTTTAATTTATGTTAATAATATGTATGTAATATTATATAATGTTAATAATACACCAGTGTTGGACACAGTAAGCCCAGGGTTAGTCACCAGTTTTCGTCGCCAATAAATAATATAGTTTTTTTATTTTATTTTTTATTATTTCTTTGCAACTTCATTGATGTTTTAGCAAGGAAGCAGGTATTCAACAAAATCAAAAGTTTAAAATCAGTCGCTGACCCCTTTTTGAAATTAATCAATTCAAATTCAAATTATTTTAAAGGGAAAAAGTGTTGGTCATTGAAATGTTTTTGTTTCGTTTATATAATTTTTAACGCAAATTTTGCTTTCAAAGTAAAAAAGTAAATAGTGTTGAATAATTTCGGCGGGCTGGTTAGAACCACTATAGCTCAATTGGGAGGGCACATGACCCGGTATGTCAGAAGGGGCAGGTTCAAATCCTGCTCGTGGAAATTTTTTCAACATTTGTGTTTTTGTTGGTCTTTGGTTCCTGTCGGGCCTTATGTTTATATTTAAAAGATAATAGATTACATTACACTTAAACTTTTCATTACAGAATAAAAAACATGCGTGCGGACTCTTTAGCGGAAATGGGCCCTGTATCCGTAAGGCCATCAGGATTTGAAAGGGTATTATTGAGTTTTCTTCGTTATTACCTTTCCAACATAGTAAATTTTTACAACACGCCAAAATAGTTTTCAACACAAATTAAGTAAAGTTAACAGCCTATAACTGTTCCATTGCTGGGCAAAGGCCTCCATCATTGAAATAAAGTCAAAAGTCAAGTAAAAATAAATTTTAAAGACTATTGAGGTCATTTGTCAAAATTTGACTTTTTTTTTAATATTAACGGGTAAGCACTGCCTTGATCTCACCTGATGTTAAGTGATGATAAGGCCAATGATGGAAGCGCACTTCACCCGGGATCGTAACTACTACAAGTCTGATGTTCAGGCGGGTATTCTTTAGATTATTATTTTTAAAAAGTACTATAGGATTTGAAGACGATTCCTCTCTCCCTTTTTTTAAATTGTGTGCCTAATCATGATTTTGCAATAAATATACGAAATATTGAAAAAGGATCGTTGCAAGTAGCAAGGAGTGATCTCTGCTAACCCTATGGGGGACAGGCGTGACTGTATTATGTATTTTTGTATTACGAATTTTAAGGACGCTTTTGGAAGAAATGAACTGGCTGCGTTGGAGGTTGATAAACAAAAGAGTACAGCTGAAGAGGTTACTACTGACATTAAACAGCTCGTCTCTATTGTCGAATGGTTAGTGACATATAATATAATAATAATAATATTCTTTTTTCTTTGTATTGGAAATTTATTCCAGATTCTGAAACAAAACACAGAATGAGGATTGGTAGACGAATAAATTAACAGGAACGTTTTGTCTGAACTAACTCAGTAGGGCCGGGTCGCAGGAGGTACCATCATCGGTAGGTATCATCGTAAGGTAACCGTAACGTACCATACGCAGCGAGCTGATACGTCTTTGCTAACTTACCGATGAAAGGACGAAGCGGCGAGCGGCTGGGCTCACTGTATTGACCATGCGAATGTTCGCATCGAACATGTTACGTTACGGCCAAATGCTCCGATTAGTCTCTACCTTAATAATACCTATTTCTGGCATCAAACAGCTTTATCTTTAATAGTTGCTTTGAAATTACACGGCAAACCGTTGTAAGATCTGAATGTTCACAGCCCGAATCGCGCACGTGAAAGCCTTGCTGGTGACGCAAGCGTCCATGCGCTTCGGTGGGCACTTTTCATCAACAAGGCTGTAGGCTTGTTCAACTAACGTTTAACCTTTCGTCTGCTTAGTGCCAGATCCGTCCTACAAACCATTAAAATTCTATTGTGTCTATATTCACAGCAGATGACAGATTAATGGTTTTTTACAATGTCATTTTGAACTCTATTCTAAGGACTACAGAGCACATCGAGGGGGAGATCCACCTGCCGATGCCTCTTATACCGGCGCTCGCCGAGGATGCGGGTGCGAGCGGCCGCGTCGATTTCCAAGACCTAGAGCTCAACGCTCAACTGGAGCACGCCGTCAACATGTGGGAGGCGCATATTGATACCACTATCAGCGCGTGTCTCAGCAAGGTATGTATGCGTTAAAAATTATATAAACATTTTATAAATAGCTTGCCTACTTCTTAACTGATGTTTAGTATTTGTAAAAATATTTTGATCAGATGTTAATGACGGTAGTTGTTGACATTGAATGGGCGCCTTTGGCTTTCAAAGTAAAAAGTAAATAGTGTTGAATAATTTCGGCGGGCTGGTTAGAACCACGATAGCTCAATTGGGAGAGCACCTGACCCGGTATGTCAGAAGGGTGAGGGTTCAAATCCTGCTCGTGGAATTTTTTTTAAACATTTGTGTTTTTTTACCATAGAAAATGAGGATGCTCGATATACATCTATGTATAGTGTATAATAGTGGATAATAATATATGTATAGTGATGCCGCATCGAGTTCCAAGACCCAGAGCTCAACGCTCAACTGGAGGCGCATATTAATACCGCCATCAGTGCATGCTTATTTATTTAACTTAACTTAATACTATCATTACAGTAATTCCCAATTCGATAGCAAAGTAGAAAATTAGAAAATACATTGAACACTTATAATACAAACATTCAGCTTAAAAAATAATCTGCTTTTATAGATTCAATAATATATAAATTAAATAACACAAACACAAAATATTATAATTTATCGTAAATGTAGAGAATAATTAATTAGAAAATAATTGTATTATACTATGTAATTACTACTTATAGCACAATGTAGATATTGTAACTAGTAAATTCAGGCATGTGGCAAACAAAAAATCGATTAACTGCAACACTGTTAAGTGTGTGCTTATCTCAGCAAGGTACTATGGTTGTAGCTAGTATTGTAAACGTCTATAGGAATATTATAAAGCACCTATGTTGCAAAGCGCCGCCGCCGTCAACATGTGGGAGGCACACATCGATACCACTATCAGCGCTTATTTCAGCAGCTAAGTCCTAGTAAGATTCTTGTCATACTCGTGAACGGGTGGCGCCTGTGGAGGCTGTTCTGCTCTTGCATACTTGTCTTATTTTTAATATTACTAGTGGTCGCCCAGTGGTCGAAATTCGACCGTAATTTTTATAAGAATATGTTCACTATTTCGGCTTAAAGGTTTGTAGGTACCAATGACCATGACAATGTAAAAAAAATATGTGTTTGACATTGACAGATTCAAAACATCCGCATTTTTTAAATGTCCTTTTAAGTTTTTTTTGTAACACATACTATTCACACATTTTATCTTTCTGTACTCCGTCTCCTTATGAACTTTAACCATGCCAAGTCTTATAGTCCTCTTTGCGAGCAATGTGCTTTAAAAGGGGACAAAGCTTTTTCTGTACGTATTATTACACAGATTACTTGCTTAGATTAATAAATTTATACATGAATTCCTTTTAGACAATCTCTACTCTAGGCGACTGTTTGACCACAGGCCAATATAGTATCTTCACGCCAAAAGAACATGGGCAGTCAAAATTATTGTACTTATCCCAGTCTTGCGCATCGACCTTTTTTTGAGCTAAAGGTGGTGTTGTTTTTTGCTCACCCGACTTGTAGGTATAAGTAGAGAATTCATGCAAAGTCGGGATGCAAAGTCTTCAGTTTGCGCTGCGTGACTTTGACTGAAAAATCTCCCAGAGTTATTGAAATGTGTAGGGATTTTCCAATATTTTAACGTTTTAAGGGAGAAAAGAAATGCCCTTTTAGGAGATAGCTGGTTAGGCCAGACTCCAAAAGAAGGTTGCTCTTAGGTAGTGAATATAAACGCGTGTGATATCTGTACCGGGTATATTTCGCGGATCCAAAGGTACATGTCTCGCGAGCAGCCGTAGCTTTAGCTTTATCAGCATTTACTACGGCTACGTAGTTGCTACAGTGCTACGGTCCCCACCCCCTTATTGAGTTTCTTGCCGGTTCTTCTCAGTGCAAGGTCTCCCGCCTTGTCACGTAAACCCCCCGCCCGATCCTCTAAAATGCCACTACACGTACTCGTAAACAAGGGTACGACAGACAACCCGGTTCACACGCGCTCTATACCAGATACAGATATGTATCTGGGCGCTTCTCCCCACTACCACGGCCCGGTCAAACCTAGCTGAGGTCAGAGCCAGAGGAAGGAGCCCTCGGGTTTTCCGCTCCCCGATCCGATCGGAACCCCTCGGAGAATCTAGTAGGGCACAGGGACACGCACTAGTGCGTGATGCCGTTCTCTCTAGAAAACCTCCGAAGGTGATTCGTTTCACACGGCTTGAGGAACCCTTTTAGTTTCTTGCCACCTCCAAAAAAGCCTAGTGAAGCTGAAAATGCCATCTGAGGCCATTAACAAACTCCAAAAAAAAACGACGGGTTGCACTTCGGGAGTGCCGGCAGAAGTGAAAACTTGAATATTAACGTTGTGCATTTTTGATATTTTGGAATGGTTAGGAATAATTTTGCACGAATTGCTTCAATTATCAGTATAAAAGTACTATCATTTATGTGGTAGAATACAATATTTATTTATTGCGCTATCGTACACAAACGCGCCGCGCCGCCTTAACGAAACAGCAGGCATACATTTTCGCCGTGCCGTAGAAAGAGAGGGGGATGCTTCCTCTCCTACGCCGCACCGGCTGTATACTCTCCATCCGTCTTACGAATTTTCGATCAGGTCACGTGTCCCGACGCGAATTTAACATTTTTTACCCATTACAAAAAAAGTGTACAACGCCGCTAAAGAAGTTTTCACTTCAAAAAAATGTTATGTAAGACTACAGACCTACGAACCTATAGCAAAGTGACATTCGTTAGAGTTACTTGTAGCCTAAACTGGATAAATTGATTTTAAATTATGTACTGTATAAGACGCTAAGATGTTGCCAACAGTCACCTTAACAGAGGAAGGAGAAAGAAGAATGGAAAGGATGGGGCTGCGACAATATACAATATATTATGAATATATATATACATTATTATACCCTGTGTGGTGCCGGGGATAAAGATTTGCACCACCCCATCTCTTCCTGTGGGTGTCGTAAAAGCCGACTAAGGGACCATTCCAGAGGATGGGCAGCAGCATCTCTCTGAAGTTACCCTCAACCTACTGCGATCGCCAACCCGCCTGCCAAGCGTGGCGATTACGGCAAATACCCCTCATATCCTTAGGGGAGGCCTTTGTCCAGCAGTGGACGTCTTGGGCTGAGATGATGAAACATCATTATAAAACCTTTAGTCTGAACGTTGCCGTTGGTTTTAATTTATGATTAATAATATTATTTGTGCACTTGGAGAGGCCTATGTCCAGCAGTGAACGTGTGTAGGCTAATGATGACGATGATGATGCCATATGGATTATTTATACAAATACAAATACACTTATTGTGCATACTGTTTGATAATATGTAGACTAAAATACAGTTAACGCACTCCAAATAGTTATTAATGTTACAAAAAAATGTTACTCCAAAATAGCTAATGCAACCATTTTGAATAGAAATACCTATTTTGGTGACAGACGCGCGAAGGCAATGGTCCGGTAGCTGAATACAAGTACTGGCGCGAGCGGGACGCCGAGTTATCCTTACTAGTGGAACAGCTAAAGCAGCCGATGGTCGTCAAGATACTGTCCATACTGCAGAGAAATGATCCGACAGCTTTGGACGTGAGTATACAATAAAAAAAGTGTGAGATAATAACACCAAGCGATCTAACTAAGCGATCAAACCTAATAAAATATCAGAGCTTTTGATTAGGCCAATGAGAGTTGGGTACACTTTTGATTGATGTCTGACAACAAAAGAAAGTGCACCTTAATGTCTTGTAATAAAGTTCATTTGTGTCAAGTTGTGTAGGTTATATATTGATATTTTATTAGGTTTGAACGCTAAGATCATTCTGTCAGACTGAACCATAGTGATTTAAATAGTCGAAGCACACTAATTTAATCCTAAGCTGGTCTGAAACATGCGAACTGATATCAGCTGCCCGACTTCCCATGCATGTCGTAAGAACCGACAAGCCACAAGGCTTCCGCAATCCGAGCAATAGAGCAATAGCTCTTTGAACTAAGCTATCGAGACATTGGTTTTCTTGAAGATTTCTTTGAATTCATGTAACATATTGTTTCTTATTTATTAATTATCGTTTGCATATTCTCTATTTCCAGGGATTCCGATACTACAAAGAAGTATTGATGGATCAGTACAATTTGGCGGGAGACAATTTGAAGTTTCTCACGACTTTGATGCGCTTCTTTACCGTACGTAATTTCAGTTAGATCAAGTAGAGATAACATGAACTATGCCTGACTAGTTTAGGATTCCGGTTGAAGGCGAAGCGCTTCTCCGTTTGTAATATAAAACATGGATTCACTTTTTTAAATACTGTTTAGTTACCGTTATTTATTTATTTAGTTTCATAAAACAGACAGGCGTGCAATCTATAGAAAAAAAGACAGGCATCAATCATATTTTATTAAATTATAATAAGATTAGAGGTCTCTATCCAAAAACATGTGTACTGTAAATACCTAATCGGCTTTATAACAGGCCTCAGCTACAAGCACGAGCGTCTTGCTAGCATGCGGATTTTTAGTTCATTGCACGTTATATTGCGGCAGTCGTAGTCAACAGTGATAGAAAAAACGCAATGAACTAGAAAGCCGGTGTTCGTGGTTAAGCGGTCATACCTTTTTTTATTTTTTTTATTATGGCTTTGCACAAGCATTTTGCCAATGAAATAATTTTTCCACAGAACACAGAAAAGAGGATAGAAGTATAATGCATACAATTTAGTACGGAAACCAGTGTCGCCTCTCGCACACAAATAAGCGTATATTCACATTGTCACCACATACAACGCTGATATGCGATTCGTCGCTCACTACAATAGGAAAACTTAAAAAAAGAACTTATGTAAAAAACTATACATTGAAATATAGGCTTTATTGCATAAAGTTAAGGATTAGTTTACTATAAACGTCAATATTTAGCCGTTACGTCTTGTGCAATATTTGCACAATGTTGCCAGAAAACTAAGAAATTGTGCAATTAAATAATCAATGGGACGGTATTTTTTTTAAACTTTAAGTTTTAAGTTTGCTATTTACTTAAAAAATGTAAAACCTATAAATGTGAAAACAAAATTAATGAATAAAAAATTACAAAATTGGTTTCAAATTCTTTAATTATTTTAATAACGAAATAACTGTGACTAAAGTGCGTTTTAAAAAAATGCTCCTTTAGCCTCCTATTGTACACGCACATCAACCTACCACAAACTGTCTTTCCTCAATAGACTTTAAACTTTATGAATGACTAAGGTAGGTATATGGTTAAAAATGTACTGGAGACATTTGACAGTTTTGAATAGGTTGATGTGCAGGTGTCTTCTGTACCAACATACCGGCGACGAAGGAACTCTTCAGTGAAACGCACTTTACACGTTTTTTCTACAAATAGATCGATTTTTTATGTAAGTAATAACGTGATTTTTTTTGCTCGTTTTTGCTCGATATTGATAACGGCAACAGGTAGACGCTTGAAATTTTCACAGAATATTGAGTTATATTATACACTTTACAAATAAAATTATTAAATTAATAAAATAAAATAAATATTTTATAGCTACGCTGGTAACATTTAAATTGTGGAAAGTTAGTGATGTAATACAATTATCGATTATGTTAATTGTATTGAAAGGGGTGGTGCGCCGACATCTAGTAAAGCGATTATTCTTCTGTTAGCTGATTAATGCAATAATCATCTGAATGAAATCAAGAAATGTATTGAACAGATCGTGCTTAATTTGGTGGGAACCCAATCCATCCGCCCCGTCGCGTCGATCCATTTTAATTTTGTATTAATTTCCGAGGGAAAACAAAGTTATTACAGGAATCTCTCATAAATCATGTCTACAAATACTATTACCAGAAACCAGACTATCGATAAATGTTGGTACGATAACCCTGCACTGCACTATTTTTGCACAATTGCACAAAACAATATACATTGCTTTCTGGAAACGACGTAATTTACATTGACTATGTTTTTAACAAGCAATGTATATTTTTATTGACATTTTTGATTTTTTTTCACTTTTAACTAATTAAACAGTAAATACGAACGTACCGATGAAAATAAATGTTTCCATGTATAACATTAGATGTTTTACTTTGCTTCATGCTTGTCAAAATAGCACAAGAAGGCATATTTATGTAAATATTCCGCAAAATCACAGCTCGATAGTTCGCAAACGACTGAGAAGTGTCAAATCGTAAAACGGACTGGATATGAGTGTTCGCTCATATGAGTGGCGCGCGGGTTCCGCCCACTTTCGACTTCAAACCTCTTTCTTGTGTTCTGTGATTTTTTCTTACAAGTAATACATAAATAAAAAATATCTCCTTCCTGTATGATGATGATGAATGATAATAGAAATGGGAAGTGAGAAATGATATACCCCCCAACCCCTCGAGTATCTCAGTAAAGATGTGGGGCTTTACTAAGTCCTCACGCGGACTTCTTGAGAGAGTTTGAAAAGTGACGTTGCACTGTTTTGTTTCATTTGCCAACACTTATGCACACTCACGAACACTTAACGGTTAATAATCCACCATTATTTCAAATTCATATTCGACATAACACAAATTTTAGAAAATAAAACAAAACCGCAGACATGACTCTTCACTTTCCCGCCAAAAAAATCCGGTCACACTTAAAGGTCTACCGTTTAACTGAGACGGCTCCTGAGGTAGCTACGCGGGGCGGGAGGTACGTAGGGCCTCTGCCACCAGCACTAGCGCGGCGAACGGATGTCTAGTTCTTTGCGTTAGTTTATACATTAGTTTATACTACAGCAGTAATAGTCAACGGTGATGGAAAGAACGCAATGAATTAGAAATCGCTCGCGCATCGCAAGGCGCCAGTGGTCACGGCGGGGCGGTAAAGCGCTTCACACGTGATGATTTTAAAAAGATTTTTCTGAAGATAAGCCAATTACAGTTCGAGTAGGGAGGAGGGAACACGGACATTTTTCGGCGGTAGCTTTGAAACCACATCTGTTGCATCTTACAAATTAAAAATCTTTAAAATTAGATAATCAATATAATTTCAAGTAATTACCTTATAATATTATAGTACTCGGTGTAATTATCAACTGACAATATTTGCAACTTTGTCAAGGCAGTAGTACTCTAAATAAGTGCACCGACCCGCCGCCGGCCACATAATCTACACTGTTACATTACTGCACTGATATCACTGTGTTTTGTTAAGTTGTGTTTTGTTACTCGCCATGCTATCCCATCTTAATATTTCATCGACGGCTCTGGATTGGTTCTCGGCTTATCTTCGCAATCGTGAGCAAGCTGAGTGAGTGAGTTAGAGTAGATCTCGAAATGGTGTATTCTCTTATCTGGTGTACCACAAGGAGGTATCCTGTCCCCGCTTCTTTTTTCACTTTTTATTTACTCCTTAATTCCTCTTATTCGCTGTTTTCACCATTTTTATGCGGACGACCTGCAATTGTATCGCGATAGTCATGTTAATGACATTGACGCCGCTTTAGATGCTTTGACGGACGATCTGCGGAGTGTAAGTGATTGGTCGAGGCGGTATAGAGTAACGGTGAATCCCATGAAGTTCCAGGCCATAATTATTGGTAGTCAACGTCAGCTGTGTAAACTTAATGTCTCTGCTGTCTCACCCGTCACTATAACGGTGTTGACATTCCTTTCTGCTCCTGCGTCAAAGACCTTGGTTTGCAAATGGACAGCACACTCAGTTGGTCTCCTCAAGTCACCGAAGTAAAAAATTACCGCTGCACTACGTTCTCTCTACAGGTCTTAGAACTTCCTGCCTCACAAAACCAAAGATTCGCTCGTACAAGCCCTTATTCTCCCAATTATTGATTATGCTGATGTTTGCTATCCCGATTTAAATAACGACCTTGTTAATAAATTGGATCGTCTTCTCAACTCAATACGCTTTATTTTTGGTTTACGCAAATACGACCATATATCTTCCTATCGTCTTCAGCTTAAATGGCTGACCATCCCGCAACGTCGTAAGTCCAGACTTCTAACAACTCTATTTTCTATTCTAAATTATCCTAATTCTCCTTCTTACTTAAAATGTAGTTACAGTTTCCTTAGCTCAACTCATGCCCGCAAACTTCGCTCATCGAATAATAATCTTCTCGCCACTCCTTTGCATCATTCAGGATTCGTTGCAGATTCCTTCACGGTCCAGGCCATTCTATTATGGAACGCTCTCCCCGAAAAAGTCAGACAAACTCTAAGGAAATTGGTCTTTAAAACAATGGTGTACATACTGTGTCTACAGCAATCAACACCCACGTAAGAGATTCCCATCATCTTTTCTTCTGTTATGTTTAAGTATGTTTATGTAATCTATTTTTATTTAATTTTTTTTTATATTATGTATATTATATTATTATCATTTATTCAATATCATATCAATCAATATCACATCAATATCATATCATATTCAATATCAATATCATTAATTTCATAAACATAACAATTGTATATTTCAGTTCTTATAAATTTATGTATGTGTTTCATTTACGTTCTTTGTCGCACCGCTTACCATTTTTTCTGTCTAGCCCTTAGGTCGACAGGTAGAGAATGCCATTTGGCATTAAGTCCGCCTTTTGTACTTTATTTTATTTTATTGTGCAATGAAGATTAAATAAATAAATTATAAATTTAGGTGACTGCCTACCTACTTAGTTAAAAATAATTTTTACCCTCTATATTTACAGACCTTGTTATTCAAAATAAATAGTTAGTAGTACGCGTACGATCCGCCCGCGTAGCAAAGCTACCTCAGGAGCCGTCTCAGTTAAACGGTAGACCTATAGTATAGTTAAGTATTAGTTACTACCGATATAATGGGTAAAGTATACATTTGGCTCATCGTAACTTACCATATTTCCCGTTATAAGGCCAGTAATTGTACTGAGCAATTAAATTTCCAGGTAATAGAAGACGACTCGCCCCTTCAGCAAGTGATTGAGATGCTGCCTGAGCTAGTAGAAAGCATCTATATGATGTGGGTGCTCTCCAAAGGCTATCGGACAGACGAGACTATGATTCCCCTACTGGCTAGGATTTCCTGGGCGCTCTGTGATAAGCTGGAGCGGTTCCTCAATTGTCATAAGCTGTTCGAGTAAGTATTAACCCTTTTACTGGTAGTGGCAATATAGTTGCCACCATAATTTGAACCTTATATGGTGGCAATAGCATCGAAAACCAAAAAAATATATATTATGCTGTGTGCCGTCAGCACAATATTCATAGCACGTGATGTTCGTGATATTTAATAAAGATAATTAATAACGTGATTTAATATAGAGACATTTTATGTAAATTAAGCAAAACTCATTAGTTCCTGTTTCGTGACTTTCTACAGTCAACTAATCTCCCCCGCCAATTTCTTTGTTTATAGATTAATATATATACTTGTATTTTTAGTTATTAAAACTAGTCAGAAATTATACTCCGATACATTAACCAGTTGTGTTATTATTTAACCACGGAGCCCTGCAACAATTGGTAACCCCAACAAAAGTCACGCCTGGAAGAATCGCCCAACGACAGTCACGCCCGGAAGAATCGCCCGACATAGTCACGCCCGGAAGAAGAACAACTACATCACACTGGTACGAATTAAATAACATTTCTGGCTCATTTTCCACAATGGATCCCACACTACCAACGTGCATCAGGAACAGTCTTCTCACAGAAACACCGGAGATAGCAACAATTTCCATTGGCGACCGCGAGATGGCTGACAAAATTCTAGAGAACTTTAGGCTTAACTCAAGTCCAAGGTCGTCACAAGTAGACATCGTTACACAATTAACATCACTAATAGCTCAAATGCAGTTGGAAATTGCAAGTTTGCGTAGCGAGCACAGCCGACGTAGCTCATTTCAGCGTAGGCGCTACGACCGACCTAGATCTAGGTCAAGAGGCCAGTCATTGTCAAGGTTCGCATCGAATGAAGTATGTTTTTATCATCGGCATTTTAAAAACCGCGCGCATAAGTGCATACAGCCGTGCACCTGGGAAGCTGGCAAGCAGTCGGAAAACTAACTACAGTACGGACACCGGCGGAAATCTGTACTGTTAATCCTTCAAACCGCCTTACCGTCAGAGATACTGAGAATGACATAAGGTTTTTGGTTGATACAGGAGCAAATATTTCGGTTATCAAGAGACCACATAATATTACAGAGCAAGTTGACAGTTATAATTTATACGCAGCTAATGGCACCCCTATCAAGACATACGGTGAAAAGACGCTTTCGCTCAACATAGGGTTACGACGCCCCTACCGCTGGACTTTTATTGTCGCAGACGTAAATATGTCAATATTGGGCGCAGATTTTTTGGAACATCACAAACTTTTGGTAGATATTCATGGCATGAAATTGATTGATAAACTAACACAATTATCAACTCCAGCCACTGTTTCTCGAGCGGAAGGATATAGCAGCGTCAATACTATTAACTCCCGCCTTCCGGATAGCGTTAGGCGGATCATTGAGAAGTACACAGACGTGACCCGCCCGACAGCATTTAAGTGCAAACCAAAGCATGGAGTGCAACATCATATTGTAACGGAAGGCCCTCCAGTGTATGCTCGTGCGCGACCTCTACCCCCGGATAAATACCGGGTGGCCAAGAAAGAATTTCAAACAATGATGGAGATGGGAATATGTAGACCATCCAATAACCCCTGGGCCAGTCCTCTGCATATAGTAAAGAAAAAGAATGGCGACTGGCGACCGTGCGGTGATTATCGCATGCTTAATAAAGCCACAGTTCCAGACAGATATCCATTGCCAAGGTTAACAGATTTCACGTACGTCGCACAAGGAAAGTGTTTATTTATCAAAATTGATATTAAAAAAGCTTTTCATTGCATTGAGGTTGCAGACGTAGAAAAAACAGCGATAATTACTCCATTTGGACTATTTGAGTTTCCCAGAATGCCGTTTGGTCTATGTAATGCTGCACAGACATTTCAAAGGTTTATGAATTCAATATTTGGCGACTTAGAGTTCGTGTTTGCCTACGTAGATGACTTACTAATCTGTTCTACAGAATCAACGCATGAGGAACACTTGGAGATTATATTTAAGCGACTTCAAGAGAACAGCATTACAATAAACTTGGAAAAGTGCGAATTTTGGAAGAAAGAATTGGATTATTTGGGCTACCACATTTCAAGCAAGGGTATCAGCCCTACATGTGAGAAAGTGCAGGCGATCAAAGATTTTCCTAAACCTAAAACCATTAAGGAGCTTAGAAGATTTTTGGGCATGGTCAATTTTTATCGAAGAAGCCTACGTTTAGCTGCCCAACATCAAGTTCCTCTCAACAACTATTTAAAGCAAACAAAGAAAAACGACAATTCCGTTATTCAATGGACGAAGGAAGCGGAATCGGCATTTTCGAGTTGCAAACAAAACATTCTGGATGCCGCAATTTTGACGCACCCTTCTCCAACAGCTGAACTCGCCTTATTGACTGATGCGAGTTTAAAATGTATGGGCGCCGTGCTCCATCAAAAATGTAAACAAGGTTGGAAGCCGCTAGGATTTTACTCAAAAGCATTTACTACAGCTCAGATGAAGTATTCAACCTACGACCGGGAGCTGCTAGGAATTTTTGCAGCAGTCCGATATTTTCAACGACTACTAGAAGGTCGGCAATTTATTATTTACACGGATCATAAACCGTTGGTTCATTCATTTTCAAAAAAGCCGTCACTAAATGACACACCACGTAGAGTGAGATACTTGGAATACATTTCGCAATTCTCTACCGATATACGTCACATTAGCGGTCACGACAACGTAGTTGCAGATGCACTCTCAAGGACAGTTGATGAAATAACTATACCGTCCAACATAGATTACAAAGAGTTGTCTATTAAACAAAAGTTAGATCCCGAACTCCAAGAACTTATTAAAAATCCGAGATTAAAAATGATTTTGGCCACATCAAATAAACACGGAATACCGGTGTATTGCGACGTTTCTACGGGAAAAACAAGACCGTTCTTACCTCAGGAATTCAGAAAGACCGCATTTGAAGGCATACATTGTTTAAACCATCCCGGAAAAAATACATCGAGAAAAATGATTAATACAAAGTTCATTTGGCCTAACATGAATACGGATATAAACAAATGGTGTGAGTCATGTTTACAATGTCAACGCTCAAAGGTGCTTAGACATACAAATTCGCCACTCGGAAAGTTTATGCCTGCTCAACGTTTTGCTCACGTTCATTTAGACATTGTAGGACCGTTACCTGTATCTCAGAATAAAAGATATTTAATCACGATGATTGACCGATGCACTTCATGTCCCGAAGTTTTTCCAGTTGAAGACATTACAGCCGAATCAGTCGCATGTCACGTGTACGGAGGATAGATATCGCGATTTGGATGTCCTGAGAAGATCACAACCGATCAGGGGAGACAGTTTGAGTCAAACCTTTTCAAAGAATTAGCCAAGCTAATGGGTATTCATAAGATACGAACTACTCCATATAATCCCAAGGCGAATGGCATGGTGGAACGTTTACATCGAACGCTAAAGAAAGCATTGATCGCAAGAGGCAATACAACCAACTGGATGGAAGAGTTACCAACCGTTTTATTGGGACTTCGTGCTTGTTTTCGTCAAGATACTGGTTTCAGTGCCGCCGAATTGGTATATGGCGCCACGATTAAACTACCAGGAGAATTTTTTGGTTGGGAACAACAGGAAACGTTTAACGATTTCGTTACCAATCTGAGAGAAAATATTACAAAAGCAATATCTATTCCCAAAAGAGAGAGCTCGAATAACAATACTTTCGTTCATCCTCACTTGTCAAAATGTTTACATGTGTACGTGAGATGTGATCGTTTGCGTCCTAGTCTTAGTCCTCCATACGATGGTCCGTATCAAGTCATTGACAGAAGTGATAAAAATTTCGTAATATTGCAAGGCGACAAACGCGTAAGAATCTCTATAGACAGAATCAAACCAGCGTTCGTACTGAAAGCCGATCAAGAACCACTGACAAAGCAGATAGTAAGCACACGACCAGATAAGAACGTTGTCACACGAGCTGGTCGTATCTCTCGACAGCCTGTAAGATTCGCTTTATAATCACGTTCCCAAAAGTGTTATAAGTCGCACCTATCGTATTATGTCACACATTTACGTTCAGAATAAAGAAGTATTATCGGCGCTAGCAGACAGAACAAGACGCGGAATCAGCATTATTCATTTACGCGCAGTCTGCTAGGTTGCAATTACTATTACTATACCACTAAGTTATTGTTCATAATTTTAATTAGGGTTCTTTGCATTGTTTTTATTAATGTTATTTTGTAATTTATATAATTTTTTTTTTCTAAGGGGGAAGTAATGTGCCGTCAGCACAATATTCATAGCACGTAATGTTCGTGATATTTAATAGAGATAATTAATAACGTGATTTAATATAGAGACATTTTATGTAAATTAAGCAAAACTCATTAGTTCCTTTTTCGTGACTATCTACAGTCAACTAATCTCCCCCGCCAATTTCTTTGTTTATAGATTAATATATATACTTGTATTTTTAGTTACTAAAACTAGTCAGAAATTATACTCCGATACATTAACCAGTTGTGTTATTATTTAACTTCGGAGCCTGCAACATGCTGTACCAGTCAAAGGGCTGTTTCTTTAGTAGGAGTCGTGACACTACATTTTTGGACGAATGTAAGGAGGTTTGTTAGTGTTGGTCTTCTAAGTAATGTTAGTAATGGGACCATTATCGCCTCCGGGCAAGGAGATCCTGAATTACAGAGCTGTTTTTTTCAAGCGGAGTCGTTGACGACATTTTTGGGCATGTTCCACATGAACTAGATGTGCGTTACTATGAATGAGAAGCTCGATGCCGCAGTGGTTAACCCGCCCGGTCTGCGAGTGCTGAGGTTAAGCAACTTTTGCTAAGGCCGGTCATTGGTTGGGTGACCAAAAATGTATCATCTCGAGCTCCTCCGTGCTTCGGAAGGGACGTAAATCCGTTAGTCCCGGCTTCGTTAACAACCACCAATCCGCACGGCCCGCGTGGTGGTTTATGGCCTATCCATCCATAGGGAAGGCTCGTGCCCCAGCAGTGAGTTTGCATCTGCCTATCATATTTGCTGCCTAACGGTAGTAGATAGGCTATTTATTAGCTCTACTTTTATATCAAACAATCGGTCCGCCCGCGACTCTGTCCGCGTTAAAACCCGTAACGCGTGATGGTTTTACCAGCATTTTTTTTAGTAACCTTGTCTTGACAATTACGAACATAACAAAATAAACCAGCCAAATCGGTCGAGCGGTTCTCAAATGATGCTTTGACATACATGTGGCAATTGATTCTTATTAATATAGATAGGTAAGAATTTAACCACAAACTCACCTGATGTGGAGATGTGGTGTACAGTGAAACAATTTTACCTATACTATAGCCAAATTCCATAAAGAATGTTTACCAACAAAGCGTTGCCAAGCAACCAGAGACAGGCATGTATTGACAACCTTTGCCAGTTAAGCAACAAGAAAGATTTTACGTAAAAGATTTATTTATATTAAATATTGTAATAAAAATTTATAAACCAAAAACCATAGTATAATTTATGTACAATCATCTTAACCTATGTAAGTGAATAAATTAGCTACCTTGAAATAATTAAAAAACTGCACTTGAAGATTTAATAATTTATTTATTACATAAATTAATCAACTGCTGTTACAATCCAATTTTCTTTAACGTCAATTCAATAATATTATAATAAATATTAAATATTTAATATAATATATTTAGGTTCAGGAGTAGGAATTAATAAAAAAATAACAATCAAACGTACACTCAATGAAAAAGACAATTTTAATTATTTAACAAAATCAAGGTTCTAACAAAATTATTCAAACAAAACACCAATTTTACCAAGCTAAACATTGAACAAACACAATTCTCACAATCTAAATTATTCTCTACACAATATTAAAAATAATTATAAGAATGCAAACCGACAGGAACGCGCCGATACGATGTTCACAGACCGAGCGTCGCCAAGCAAAAGGAGGCGGCGCACTCAGTCAGTCGTCTCACGACCCCGCATGGGGCCCGAGGAAACCCAACAGAGCAATGGCCCTTGTGGCCAATGGGTGTTCGGTGGCGTCCAGTTTTTCATGTCGCTGGCGAGGTACGAACCCGCCGGGTGATTCCAGCTGGTTGGAGGCCCGGCGAGCGACCTACGAGCCAGCGACGTCTTCAATGTCTAGTCCGGTTGTTCACCGCTAGCGAGGTTTTTGCCTACAAGCCAGCGGCCAGGTGTCGGTAATTGGGTAGGAGGGTTGGAGATTGGGGTTGGGCGGAGCTTGCGCATTGCGCCGGTATTCCGGTGGCGTAAACGCGGGTACGGGATGCACGGAGGGGGGGGGGGGAGTCATTTTACTGAGTTGTCTATGTGGAGTATAAGTCCGCTAGACCCCTCAGTAAGATGGGGACAGGGTTGAGGCCTTGTTGGATGGCGATGAGGACAGACTGCAGCACCTTGATGCAGTTTGTGATGGCATCTTTTTCGGAGTCGTCCGGTGTACGTCTTGCTGCGGTCGCTTTCCCATCGTGTTTAGGCTCCGCCTCTTTCGGGGCGGCGCCGTCAACTGGTGCCGGGGCGACGTCTAGCGGTGGCGGAGGGCTTCGCTGTCTTGCTTGGCGGCGGCGTCGGCGCTTTGATGGTGGTTTGGTGCCGTCATTCGCTGCTGCCATCAGCGATTCTGACGCGTTCGGCTCCGTCGTTGACGTTGTCGCCGGGATGTGGTGGGAGAGGGCTGCAGTGCCGGCCTTCCTGTTGCGCGCCTCCTTTTGGAACACAGGACAGTTGATGTTATTTGCCGTGTGTTCGCCTTCGCAGTTTGCGCAGGTGGGCGGGGCTTCGAGCGGGCGTGGGCAATCACGGGCGGCGTGTTCCTCGCCGCATCTGACGCAGGCTTGCGTGCGGTGGCAGTTGTGCGATGAGTGGCGGAAGGACTGGCACCTGTGGCACTGTGCCGGGCCCTTTCGACCCCTCCAAGCTTCGATGGTGATACCTGGCATGTCCATCAGTTCGGCGACCTCGTAGATTGCCGGAATCGTCGTGGCGTCGCGTTGCAGCTGGGCGTAAAATAGGCATCCGGGCCTGCCTGTGCGGGCGCGAATCTGCCTGACATATTCGGGCGTGAAACCACGCTCCCGAAGGTCGCACTCGATGTCGGCGGGGTCTGTGTTGTTAGGGAGACCCCTGATGGCTATCTTGATGCATCGTTCTGCCGGCAACGAGTAGCAGAACCATGAGACTCCTGGGAGGTTGGTGAGGTAGCGTTGGACGACGCGGAACTCATCGTCGCTCTTCGGCAAGAATCTTATGCCTCTCTTGTATGGCCTTGCGTTAGGCTGGTGTCCCAGTAGACGGCGGAGTTCCTGGAAATGCTGGCTCCAGTTTGGCAGCACTTCCACCACAATTGGGGGGAATCGCTGGGGCTTCTTGAAAGGCGTGGGTTGAGGCGCCTGAGCCGTGTCCATCTGTGACGGCGGTGTAGCGCTCTTCAAACTTTGCCGTGGCGCGGGGGTAGGCGAGGCAGGCTTCGCAACTAGCGACCCCGCGACAGCGGCGGCGAATGAGGCGGGGGGGAGTGTCAGTCTCGATGGGCTGGTCCAGGTCAGCGGCTGAATGGGCGGTGGCGAGGTCGGCGGCGACATCGTTGCCCAGTCTTGGGATGTCTTGGGTGTGGGCGTGGGCACTGGTGTGCGCGGGTCACGGGGGTGGCGTTGCGGGAGCGGTGGCGCATTGACTCCTATTTCGTTGGCCTTCTTGGCTCCTTCCCGGGGGTGGCCTTCTTTTATAGAAGGCTTGCAGGAGGGGCCTGCCAACGTAGGTATCACGGTGGGCGACTTTGCAGCGGTGGGCTTAGGCGGTGCGCGCTTGGTGTCGGCGAGCTCGCGCGCGGTGGCTCGAGCCGACGTCGCGGAGCGCGCGATCGATGCTGCCGTGGGGCGGGCGTGTGCGAACGCCGAGCGGGCATGGGCGGGCGTGGTCATGCTGCGATGAAGCGCAGCCACGGTGGTGGTGTCAATGAACGCGCTGGCCAAGGGGCGCGACGTCGCGAACGCGTCCGCGGGACGCGAAGACGCGGGTGCGGGCGCGGCGGCGCGCGAGGTCGACGGCGCGGGTTGGGCAGGCGCGGCGCAGGCGTGTGCCGTGGCTTCTAGTAGGTTTCGTACTACTGGGAAGATTTCCGACGGGGGTTGGTGGCGGAACGCTCTCGGCCTTGTGGGCTTTCGTACGCACGGGCTCGAGGGCGTGGTGGTGCGTTTAGCGGAGGGCTTGGGACGACGGTCTGAGCAACCAGACTGCTTACGATAGGGAGCCCGCTGTAGGTCCTTCCCGGTGAGACCCGCTGGTGGGAGGCCGGGTTGGACCGCAGCGGTCTGACTATCGTTTGCAGGGAGTGGCTGGGGAGTGGTTCGTGCTCAATGCGTGGTGGCTACAATGCAATAGCTCACGTGACCGTCGGGCCAATCCGGAGGCGGCGGTCCGTCTGCGTCTGCTTATATAGCCGGTGGAGGGGAGTGTCGCTTGTGAAAGCCGAGCTACGTCAGCTATGTGCTAACACGGCCTCTCCTGACGTGAAGTCGTCTCGACGACATCTGAGGACGAACACGGAGAACGTGGTGACTCCTGCAGAGGTTCCGAGATGTCGAGTGGTGCCGAAGACGGTCCGGCAATAGGCTCGTCGTCCTCGTTCCGCGCTTCAGATTGCTCTATTTCAGGATCTAACCTTTCATCATCTGAAATAGCATGTAAAACATTTGTTTTAAAAGCGTAAGCGATATGTGATCTTTAAATACAGATCTCTCACATACATCTCGCACACATTATTATTACTTAATAAAATTATTAAAAGCGATTGTTCGAGAGCTCTCATTTTACCAAACCAATTAACCTGTTAACCGTTGAGGATGCTTGTTTCGTGTCTGCCTCTGTAAGAATTAAGTACACACAGAGGGCGTCCCCTACTGTCATCATTACACAAACAAGTAACACATAATAGGATTTAAGGATATGGAGGCATCACTGAATCGCACGTCTCTAAACCTACTGAGACGGAGGCATCACTGAATCGCACGTCTCAAAACTCACTGAGACGGAGGCATCACTGAATCGCACGTCTCAAAACTCACTGAGACGGAGGCATCACTGAATCGCACGTCTCAAAACTCACTGAGACGGAGGCATCACTGATTCGCACGTCTCTGATTACACTGGGTAATAACAAACGGCAGGCACTATTGTTTATGAAATAACTTGTCATGACAGCTGATAGGTATAAAATTACTAATGGAATCTATACTTAATATTATAAAGCTGAAGAGTTTGTTTGTTTGTTTGTTTGTTTGTTTGTTTGTTTGAACGCGCTAATCTCAGGAACTACTGGTTCGAATTGAATAATTCTTTTTGTGTTGGATAGTCCATTTATCGAGGAAGGCTTTAGGCTATATAACATCACGCTGCGACCAATAGGAGCGAAGCATCAGTGAAAAATGTTGCAAAAACGGGAAAAGAGCCTAAAAAATTAAAAATGCTGCCGAAAGTCACTATTCCACGCGGACGAAGTCGCGAGCACAGCTAGTTAATACTAAAGACCTGCTCTAAGACACCTACGCTAAGTAAATTTTTTTTTTTTGATGGTTCATGACAAGCTATATCACAACCCTGTCCCATAACTGCCGCTTTGACTTACACTCGAAGAAGGCAGCGCAACTCTCGGGACTCCACTCTCTACGCCAGGGCACCATATGCTGGGCAGCCGCCTGCGTAGTTTTGCCATAGGATCCGCTTAGCAGCTTTAGCACGTATCGGTCACTCGGAAGACATCTCACCACCTTATAGGGCCCACGCATGCCACGATCCAGTTTGCTTGTTGACTGAGAAATTTTTATTACAAAAACCAAATCATCAATAGCAAATTTACGAGGAGTGCGTCTTTGTTGATTGACACGACTATCTTGCTGAGACTGGTTTTTATCTAATAAATCGCTGGCACGTGCCCTACACAACTCGCGCCACGCCTCTCGGTTTTGCAAGCTATCGATAGCAACATCACGAACTAAGGATTGAATAATTGGTGTGTTGGCATCTACACCTACTAGTAGTGTTGCGGAAACCCACAACACACACTATGCTACTGTTTAAAATTAGCTTACACCTTAAAATCTACAAAATCCACTCACAGTTCCATGCCGCTCCCGCCGTCCAGAACGGGATCCATATGGTCTGATGGGGCCGGAATCCGAGTCCGGGTCTTCTCGGGTTCCCTAATCACACCCAACGACTATCCCAAGTGCACTTTTCCCCCGAGGAAATACCTGCTTTCTCCAGCAGCGGAGACGCCGACATCCACACGGATGGCGAATTGTACTCCCGATGCGATTCGCTTACGACGTACACACACAAAACACAGGTTGCACAATACACTTAATTAGAGTAATACGGCTCCAAATGCCCTTATTACTGCTTAAAATCTATTTAATTATCAACACACGATAACCTATAAACCAGCCATTGTTGCCTTCCCGAGACAAGTGTACCAACAAAGAAAAAGAACAATTAGTGATGGGGCCATTATGCCACTTAATAAATTGAATCTCGATAATCGATTCCCAAATCGATCCGTCCATAATACAAATCAAAGTTTTATTTCCAACAAAAATAAATGCCTGTTTATTTGCAACATCCCGCCACCCAAAGCGGACGTACCGCTTTCTAGCCTGAAATCTTAAACTAGTCAACCGGTAATCGAGCTAAGGTCGCGACTGCGCGATTTAGCACCGATCCATCAACCAACACTTGCGCCACACGCGGAGTCCCGTCCGCGCCCCAGATTAACTTTAAAATGCGACCTCGTCTCCAAAATAACGATGGCAAATTAGCCTCTTTTAATAAAACCAGATCCCCCTCCGAAGGGGGCGACGTCCGGTCTGTCCACTTTACACGCTGCTGCAATAAATGCAGATACTCCAGTGACCAACGACGCCACAAGTCCTGACTCATTTGTTGTATCATTTGAAAACGAGACATCCGGTGTCTGCGTTCATCCTTCCAGGGATACTCAGGCAGGGCAGTGAGTGGCTGACCGACCAAAAAATGACCAGGGGTCAGGACTTCCATGTCATTTGCGTCAGAGGAGAGTGGACAAAGCGGACGCGAGTTGAGAACCGCCTCAACCTTACAAAACACAGTTGTAAGTTCCTCATACGTGCGGGTAGTTTCCCCGACTACCCGGCGCAAGTGGGTTTTTGCCGATTTTACCGCGGCTTCAAATATCCCGCCCCAGTGGGGACAGGCTGGCACACTAAATCGCCATGTGATTCCCCGCTGTGCGAGAGCTTGACTTTAGTTGGCAGTGCCTCTGTAGTTGGTACCGTTGTCGGACCGAATGAGAGAAGGTAAACCCCGTCGCGAAACAAAACGATCCAGCGTGGCGACAAAGGCTTCCGTAGACAGAGCCGAAACCACTTCCAGGTGGACGGCCTTAGTGGCCAGGCAGACAAAAACGCACAGGTATGCTTTCGTGACCCTAGTGTTACGATAGGCTGTGGTTCTCACCAGAAACGGTCCAGCAAAATCCGTACCGACCCCGTCGAACGGCCTAGTAGTCTGACAAACCCGGTCAGAAGGGAGATCCCCCATCTGTGGCTGCATAGTGGAGGCCTTCACCCGATAACAAGCCACACACTTAAATAACACGCTGCGAACCACTCTCCGAGAGGACAAAATCCAGAATTCCCTCTGTAATATCGCCAGTAACGCATTACACCCCGCGTGAGCATTTTTCAGGTGTCTATCCGAGACCACCAGTTCCACCACCATCTTCAGTTCGTCCTCGAACCGGTCAGCTTGAACCAGCCGTATCAGGGCCAACAATGAACTCCTGCGTTCCTCAGCACCCGCCACGGGTGATAACTGCCTCTTGTCTGGATGGCGGCAGTTATGTAGAAATCTCCGGATCCAGCAAGTTACACCTAGCAATTTGTCCAGTTTGCTGTATCGAGCCGTCAACCAATTCGGATCTGGCCTTGACTCGTTTGTTGTCACCAAAACTTTTATTCCAGGGAGCATCCCTAGAGAGCCATCGATCATGGTGACCGGCCATGATGACTCACCCTCCTTTAACCACTCTGGACCCCACCAGAGGGCATGCTGCACCAATTCCGGCGCGGTGCAGCCCCGAGAGGCACAATCGGCAGGATTCCAGGGGCCGGGAACGTGCCTCCAACAAATTTCGATGCCCGAGTTCTGTACCTGAGATACCCGATTGGCCACAAACGTTTCCAATACGTGGGGTGCCCCGCGTAGCCATGCCAGAGCTACCTGACTGTCAGACCAGGCGTAGACATTCCGGATGTCCACCGTAGACGTCAGTTCCTTGTGCACGTGGCACAACAGTTTGGCCAATAGATGCTCCCCGCAAAGCTCCAGCTTCGGGATTGTCAGCCTAGTTTTGAGGGGAGCCACCTTGCTTTTAGCCAGAAGCAAGGAGACGGCGACTCGACCCTTCGAGTCCACCGTTCGCAAATACACCACTGCGGCATACCCTCGTTCTGACGCATCGCAGAAGCCATGTAGGCTTGCCCTGTATTTGCCCCAGTGTCTAGGAGGGCTCGTATCCGGACGAAGTCCCCCCTAGGTCCCCAAACGCGTACCTGCGCGATGGGCAAAAGAACCGTCCTCGGTTCCGACGTAGCCCGACCACAGGCTAGTCACGCGTCAGAGCCAGCAGCCGACCCTGTCGAACCGTGATGACTCGGCCAGTAAGTCGGACGCGTGCAGGCCACCATCCGGGGTGGTGCGTATCCAGCTGCCCTACCATACCGGTGATAGGGTGGGTGGTATTCCAACCTCGGGTACTCGTGCAGTAACGGTGAGAACTGTTGGCGGTTCTCATGTCGTTGTTGTTCCGGTAACGGCGGCGGAGGATACGCGTACGAGTATCCGGGTGTTGGGTCCGGAGGTGGGGCTCCCTGTACCCAGTGGCCCTTAGAGGCACCAACTCCTAGTGTTGGTCGCGCCGGGTGCCGGGTTGTAGCCAGAACCTGGCTCCGTTCCGGCGATCCCCAACTCACCTGAGCCGGGGTGTACGAGGGGTTGTAGTGTGGCGGCCGTGGCGGACTCCGTCTTTCCGGAGGCGGAGTTGACTCCGGCCCCAAACCGCCACCCGTGGGAGATCCCCTCTCCCGAACCGGTGCTGAGCCCTCAGCACTACGGGTGCACAGTAAGCGATGGTGCGGTCCGCCGCACACATCGCAAGGCCTCGCCTGGGGACACTCATTATACCTATGTCCTCCCAGGCAGGCATAACACAATCCTCGTGTCCGAACGAGGTTTCGGCGCTCTTTTGTGGGCAGCCCGAGAATTGCTGGACATAGCTGTTCCAAGTGCTGCTGTCCGCAAACCCGGCATCCAGAACCGGGGTTGATGGCGGCCGCAGCCACCAGCCTGCCGCGACCCTTCCCTGGGTTGCGTGGCGGCTGGGCGCCGTAGACTCCGGAAGTGCGGGCCGGCGCACTTGTCGGAGCCTCCTGGGAGGCTAGCTGGTTTTCCAGCAGGCCAGCCTCCTCTTCTAGGAACTCCAGAAGTTCCCCTATCGAGGGCAGAACGCTGCCAAGATCCTTGTGGACCAGTCGATTCCGCTCGAACTTGTCCCTCATCTCCTGCGACAACTTGGCCAGAACGATGTGCAGAAGAAGGAAGGACCACTGGTCGACGGGCAGTCCGAGCGTCCTTAACCCGTTTAAGGACACGGTGAGCGGGGTGATCAGCTGCGCCCTCAGCTGAGCCCTATGGTTGACCCTCGGCAATCCCAGCAGATGGGTCACGTGCGCGTCCGCCTGAAGACGCGGCTTCTCGTACCGCTTCTCCAGCAGCTGCATGGCGGTGTCGTAGCTCGCATCCTGCAGCTCCAGATGCTGTACGAGCTGTCTGGGTTCTCCGTCTAGGTAGGAACGGAGATATGCCAGCTTTTCGGCCTTGGTGAAATCCTTCCGAGTAACCACCAAGGCCAAAAACATGTTCCGGAATCCAGCCCAGTCCCGCATACATCCGGTGAAATGCGGGACCTCCAGGGCACCCAATCTTCCCATGGCGCTGGGTCCAGGGGTGTGGAGCGAAGCGGGGCGCGCAACAGGCTTCCCCTCCCGCAGTCGCTCGATGTCCTTCACCCGCTGAAGGACCTCATCGTAGATGTCTTGGATGTGCTCCAGATCCTTGACATATTGGGCGTGGAGGGCCAGCTCCTTCTCCCCGACCGGGTCGGTTGACAATAGAGCGGTTACCGACCGCTCGGCCAACAAGAAACGACCCTGCATTTCTTTCGAACGCGTCTCCAAGGCGTCCTCCCGGTTAGGCCGATCTATTAATGCAAGCAGCCTGGTGAACCACCGGAGCTGCTGAGCCAACTCCTGCCGTGACGCTGTCATTATAAATAACTTAAACTAAATGAACCTAAACACAAAATTAAAACGAGTCAACGAAAACACGGAATCGATTATCCCGAATCGACTCGATGCTTTCAATTGAAAGAAATTGAATAACAATTAACGTTCCGAGAAATGTCCTAGCCTAAATACAACGGTACTACCAACCTTACAATTCAACCGCACCTGTCCCGGAAGTGCGATTTTACACGAAATGAGCTTAACCTATTACGAACTAACAAAATACACAAAATTACACCGATTAACCTAGAGGTCCGGTAGTAACCACGCTCTGCTACCAAAATGTTGCGGAAACCCACAACACACACTATGCTACTGTTTAAAATTAGGTTACACCTTAAAATCTACAAAATCCACTCACAGTTCCATGCCGCTCCCGCCGTCCAGAACGGGATCCATATGGTCTGATGGGGCCGGAATCCGAGTCCGGGTCTTCTCGGGTTCCCTAATCACACCCAACGACTATCCCAAGTGCACTTTTCCCCCGAGGAAATACCTGCTTTCTCCAGCAGCGGAGACGCCGACATCCACACGGATGGCGAATTGTACTCCCGATGCGATTCGCTTACGACGTACACACACAAAACACAGGTTGCACAATACACTTAATTAGAGTAATACGGCTCCAAATGCCCTTATTACTGCTTAAAATCTATTTAATTATCAACACACGATAACCTATAAACCAGCCATTGTTGCCTTCCCGAGACAAGTGTACCAACAAAGAAAAAGAACAATTAGTGATGGGGCCATTATGCCACTAAATAAATTGAATCTCGATAATCGATTCCCAAATCGATCCGTCCATAATACAAATCAAAGTTTTATTTCCAACAAAAATAAATGCCTGTTTATTTGCAACAAGTAAATTCAACGGCGAGGCTTGAGTCGTTTTTTGTTTAGTGATATTTAAAACCAGCTGAAGCCTCCAAGTTTGTTGAGTGGTCTCAACCAGCTGGAATTGAAGCCAACCTCAAGAACCCTTGTGGTTGGCTTCAATTCTAATCATGTTCAAGACGGTACGGACATATCTCTCAACCTGCCCATTTGCGTTGTGCATTTCGGGAGTTGCGTAATGTATGTCACAGCCTACTTCAGATAGGAATCGAGTGAAGTCTACTGATTCGAACATCCGCCCACGGTCAGTTACTATTAGCTTAGGGACACCAAAAAGGGAAATGGCATTGGTAAAGCTGTGTTTTAGTTCACTAGCGTCCTGTCTATATATCGGATACAAAAGTGTATACTTGGTAAAGGCATCTACCATTAACAATACGAATTTATACCCTTCAGACTCTGGCAAAGGACCTAACGCATCTAAGTGCAGGGTGTGAAATGGCAAATTAGGTTTTTCCCAGGAAGTTATTGGCTGAAGTACGGCTCTAGGTACCCGTTTCTTTGAGATGCAAACTAAACAGTGCCTAATGTATTTGGTCACAAACTGACGAAGTCCAGGGAACCAAAAATGTCTCAGGATTAGGTCTAATGTCTTGTCTGCACCGATATGCTCATGCTCGTCGTGGAAGATCCTAAGCAAGCTCAATCTATGTCCTTTTGGTACATAACAGAGTTGCCTCGGCTCCTCACCGACTCGCTCGAAACGGTAATATAAGACATCATTGACCTGAACATAACGGCGAGAATCCAGATTTCCTTCACGCAGTTGTTGTAGAAGGTTCTGCGTCTCGTCATCCGCTGACTGAGCTATTTGTGCCCAATTACGAGGCCTAATTGTTACTTGACACACTTGAGTAGGCGGATTTCTGCTTAGGTAGTCGACATGTGGCATCATAACGCCTTTACGATACACAATGTCGAAGGTAAAATCTTGAAGATACACCCACCAGCGAGCAACGCGGGGCAGCAAGTCCTTTTTCTTTTCGGTAGACTTAAGGGCATTGCAATCAGTAACAATTGTGAATTTTAAACCGATCAGGTAGTGACGAAAATGTTGCAATGCTCTTACGACTGCCAGAGTCTCTAACTCATAAGAGTGATACCTAGTTTCAGCGCCCTGTGTAGTCTTACTAAAATAGGCCACTACGCGTTTTTGACTGTCATGCTGAGTCTGCATGAGAATAGCGCCGTAACCCTTGCTGCTGGCATCGGTATGTAATTCCGTAGGAAGAGGGGTCAAAAATGGATAAAATAGGTTCCTTAACTAACTGAGAAATAAGGTTTTGGCGTACTTGTTCTTGCTCCGGTCCCCAGTGAAACTTAACATCTTTTTTTGTTAATCGTGAAATGCAAGAGGTTATGGAGGCGTAGTTCCGAATATAGCGCCTAAAATAGCCGGCCAATCCTAAAAATTGCCTTACTTGCTTAACGTTGTTTGGGACCGGGGCATTAACTAGTGCCTCAATTTTCCGTGGGCTCGGCTTCACCTGACCCTGACTGACAAGACGGCCAAGGTATTCTACTTCGGTTGCAAGAAAAGTGCACTTTCTTAAGTTGATGGAAAAACATGCCTCTGTCAAAGTATGTAGTACTTGTCGCAACAAATTGATGCCCTCGGAGACCAGACTACTCATTAAAAGAACGTCATCTACGTAGACCAAAACGTTGCCACTATCTATGTGCTTTCGAAGGGTGTTATTTATTATTCGCTGATAAACTATCGGCGAATTGATCAGACCATAAGGCATTCGAAGATATTCGAAGTGCCCTTCTGGTGTGACGAAGGCTGTTTTATGTATGGACTGTTCCTCGACCGGGATCTGATGGAAGCCAGTAGCCATATCCAGACTGGAGAAGTACTTAAAATTTCCCAATCGGTCCACGTGGTCATCAATCAGGGGGTGTGGGTATCGGTCTCTAACTGTAAGTCGATTAAGAGCACGGTAGTCTACGCACATGCGGTCTGTGCCGTCCTTTTTCTTTACGAGGATGATGGGGCTCGCATATTCAGAAGTAGACTACCGGACTATACCCTTGTCTATAAGGTCATGAACTATTTCTCTCATTTTGAGTTTTTCTTGGTGAGAAAGCTTATATGGTCGATAAGCTACTGGCGTATTGTCTATAACATTGATGTGCATTTTACCGGTATTAACAGTGGTAGTTGCGGTCCCAGATATAAAAAATTTTGAAAATTCATTTAAAACTTTTAAAAGCGATGCTCGATCATGACCTTGAAGAGGTGTATTAATTATGACTGGATCATCATTCGTGACAGTGTACACTAAAGCTAACGTTTTAAGAGAGTGAGTCAGATATTGTCTATCTTTAGTGCGTACGTACGTAACACCGTCACGATTGAGGATGTCCGTACCTATTATGATTGGGTAACACATAGATGACCCAGGCATCACAATAAAATCTGCTTCTATTGAAATTTCATCAAGCTCAACGGTTAAGGTAACTAGTGAATCGGCCTCAATAACTGAGTCACTTATTCCCTTCAAAGAACAGCGAGTAGGCTTCTTAACACATGACAAATATTTTAAAACGTCGGCCGAGATAAGGGAAATATTTAAGGCACCACTATCTATTAATACATCGACCGGAATGCCTTGAACAACGGCCGTGACAACGTCGTTGGTAGTCACAAATGTTCTGTACACAGGTTAATATTGTGTTTGTTTCGAGACTGAGATCGTTCTTTGGCAAAGCAAACGTTTTCACTGTGCCCAGGCTTTTTACAAAAACTACATGTCAAAGTACTATTTAGTCTTGAACCAGTCTCTAACCTAGTAGCTAACGGTTTTGGCTGACTTAGATCCGGCTTAGTTATTTTGGGACAGTTTATCCGCTTATGCCCAGTCTGTCCGCAATGAAAACATGAGGATGTATTCTTGACTGGCAATTGACGCCTCTTATTAAAACTTAAGTCAGTTCTTAACTCTTGTTTATTGCGGACAGGCTTGGTATAAATGGAGAGAAACGACACTACGTCTTCCGTAGTCAAGCTGGCGTTAGCTGCTGCCGCTCGAACCTGGGGGTCTGTGATGCCTCTTATGACTATCAGAACCATCAACTCCTCACTAACACCTTTAACTATACGTAACCGTAACAGGGTGCGTCGCGCGTATTCGGCATATGAAGCATACTTGTCTGAGTTGGTGTTCATAACTTCATAAAGAATGTTAGCATAGTCAAGTTTACGTGGGCACAATGATTTAAACTCACGCATAAAATTCGACCACGTGCGGTCATTAGTAACCCACTCGTTTAGCCATGTACGCGCGTCGCCCCTGAGACAGTTTGACACGCGGGACAAACATTCAGAATCTTGCCAGTTATTGGCTGACCTAGCCCTATTTACTTCTTCGAACCACACGTCAACCTCATGTATGGCAGGATCAAAATTTGAAACATAATAGTTATGTGATCGTGATGAATTAAGTGACTGATGGCCTCTGCCAACAAGCGAGTAGACTCCGGCACTTCGGCCTCTCGGTTAAACTGTGATGAGAAATTGTTTCGAGAAGTATGGGGCGTCTGAGTACTATCTAACGGTATCAATAATCGGAAGAAGGTTGTTTGAATTGTAATCTGAAACGTTAGCGTTACTTATATTAGTCGTCATAAGCGCTTTTGATCTACCATCCGACCTGTGCTTGTTATTTATACGTGGCGAGAGAAGCGAGCTGTCTTCGTTTTTATTTTCAGACAATAAAGTAACATCACTCGTACGACTATTCTCTAATGTATTAAATCGCGACAAGATAGAATCCAAAGCCTTTTGCAAAACTGAATCATGCAACCTTGAGAATCATGCAACAATGGCGGAGTACACGTACGCGAACTACGCGTGACGTCCCGTGTATGAGATCGGCTACGAGACCTACGCACGTTATCCTTCCTAGGAGACCTACGCGCGCCATCAGTCCTCCTAGATCGGCTGCGAGATCTACGCAAGTTGTTATGTCGTCGGTATGAACGACTACGGGACCTACGCATGTCGTCCCGTCTACTCGAATTAGAACGACTACGAGACCTAAAACGAGACCTACGCGTGCAATCGCGTCGGCCGGACATGTTCACAACACGAGTCACAAAACAATAAAACAAAAATTTAAAATAACTGTTTTTCTTAATAAAAAATGGTGTCTTGTTTTCTGCCAACTAAATAACCTAAGTTTAAAACGATGGGCCTGGGTGCTTTAGCAATCCCACTTCTGAATTTAGGTTCAGGAGTAGGAATTAATAAAAAAATAACAATCAAACGTACACTCAATGAAAAAGACAATTTTAATTATTTAACAAAATCAAGGTTCTAACAAAATTAATCAAACAAAACACCAATTTTACCAAGCTAAACATTGAACAAACACAATTCTCACAATCTAAATTATTTCTTTACACAATATTAAAAATAATTATAAGAATGCAAACCGACAGGAACGCGCCGATACGATGTTCACAGACCGAGCGTCGCCAAGCAAAAGGAGGCGGCGGTCCGTCTGCGTCTGCTTATATAGCCGGTGGAGGGGAGTGTCGCTTGTGAAAGCCGAGCTACTTCAGCTATGTGCTAACAATATATAATAACAACATAACATACATTGTTCTGATCCCAAAGCGCAAAGCTAAAGCACTTGTTTTATGGAAATCAGAAACAACGAGCGACGGTACCACAACCACCCAGACCCGACACAATATAGAAAAGTTCGTTTTCGACATTGACCCGACCGGGAATCGAACCCGGGACGTCAGAGTTAGCGCCGCCCAAAGTCCGGCGTGCAAGCCACTCAGCTACGGAGGTCGTCAAATTTGTTCATGATTGTTTGTTTTGCATTGCAAATGCACTGTTTACGCTGCAGATTTCAGAGGTAGTTATAATAATCGACCCTATATGGATACTAGTGTCATCTTCATTTGGAATGCTAGTACATAGTAACGAAATTGTTTAGAATACCTTTTTTAGAAGTGAAAATAGTTTACGTTTTTTTTACGTTCTTCTTATTATAACGTTTTTACCGACGTTGAGCGACTGATTTAAGTGAGATGTGTAGTGTAATAAGTCTTACAATACTTTTATCTACACTAATGTTGTAACATTCTACTTATGTTTCCAATACTTGACTTATAATTACTACTGTTATAGCGCAGACAACAAAACACTCAATTTAAGCAATTTCACATGATGGTATAATATCCACATCGATATCGTAAAATCTCATTATAACATCAATAAAACGCGACCAATTAACCTGGCGAGCCTTATGTCAAAATCCTCATACAAGTTGTATAAAATTTTGATATTAGGCTGGCTTTTGAAAACAGTTGTGTTATACGTGAAAACTTCGTCAAAACTACTAAACTTACATACACAAAACTCTTTGGTAAGATCTTGTGCCAATTAAATAAAAAAAGAACAGCGCGCGCTCGCTCCTGATTGGCCCTGCGCGCGCAGCTGCGCTCTCATTGGTTAGATTTTAATGGCGGCAAGTTCACTGTGACAATACACGTACGCGTGAATTTAATGTTTCGCAATGTGTTTTGTTTTTAAAATACAAATTAAAAGTTAAAAATGGACAGCGACGATGATATTTGTACGCCTCCGGATATTCTAGAATTGGCAACAAAAGTAACTCACAATCTTTTGCCAGAAAAATCTAGAAAATTATATGAAAAAGAATATAATAACTTTTTGGCATGGAAGATCGAAAAGAAAACTACATCATTTTCTGAAAATGTCATTCTTGTGTATCTCAAAGACCTCTCCGACCACTGAGTATCTACAACAATATTGATATCACGAAGTATTCAAAAGTCATAGCGTTCCTGAAACGCAGTTCAGAAGGACACAAGGAAAAAAAGTCCTTGACGTTTACATCAGGTCAAATAAAGATGTTCCTGAAAGATTCACCAGATATTTTGTATCTTTTTGAAAAGGTAAGTGTATTTTAGTTCTGTTATTTAATCTACCTAGTACTTACGTACTACACACGCAAGTTATCTAGACACTCCGTTTAAGCGCTTTGTGTATAAATTAGGTAGTAGGTACCTACACTTTACTACTTCATAAATCATAGTTTTTGCCTTGGCTATGTACCTCAAGCTTATTATATCGTTTATTGTTACAGGTTGCACTAATCTTCGGCATGATGGGGGCATGCCGAAGGCAAGAGCTATACAACATCCAGTTCGATGAAGTCTCTAACATAGACGACAGTACAATCATGGTGAAAGTTTCGAAAACAAAAACGAAAATAGATCGTTCTTTCGTTGTGACGGGCAACTGCTATGCCGTATGTAAAAAATACATGGAACTTCGACCCACCCCCTGTCGAAACCCTGCCTTTTACTTGAGCTGTAGATCGGGGAAGTACGTCGATCAAAGAACTGGTATTAATAAATTTGGTGCTCTGGGAAAAACTATCGCAAGTTTTTTGAATCTGCCTATCCCAGCGTTGTACACGGGGCATTGCTTCCGGCGCACCTCGGCGACCCTTCTCATAGATAGCGGTGGTGATTTGACCGCACTGAAACGACACGGGGGGTGGAAGTCTTCTACTGTGGCTGAAAGCTACATTGATGAGTCTTTAATTAATAAAATTCAAGTCTCAAATACGATCTTGAACAGTATAGAAAACAAGACAAATGAAGTAATTATAAATATTCCAACTCCGTCTACGAGCTCTACTGCTTGCCCCGCGACCGCTACAGCTGCTGGATCAATAATTAACATTAACTTTCAAAATTGTACCATCCAAAATTTGAACAATTATTATAAATAAACTATTGTCAGCTTTTACTCTTGTTGTTTGACTAATTGCATTAGTGAAGATAAAGTAGTGTATGCAACTGCATATAACACGGGTATTAAAACACTCGTTACTATTATGAAACTCGCTGCGCTCGTTTCATAAACTCACACTCGTGTTTTAATACCCTTCATTATATGACAGTTGCATAAACTACTATTATGTAAAATGCAGTAATCAAATAATACTACGAAAAACACAAAAACATTTTTGCCCAGATTTGTGATGACCCTAATTTGGTTTGTTTACATTTATTCTTTATCGAGTTTGGCTAGAGTATAGAAATAGCCTCCTCGTTCAGTCTATGATGATAGTTTACAGACGTTAGAAGCTATTCACTCACACAGATTATTCTTTTCTACAGAAAATCTAACGAAGAGGTGTTATCTCTCGCTCGAACCGGTCAGAAGATAATGGAGATGTGGCATATTCTGTACAAGGAGACTCGCCGTAACATCGAGGTCAGCGGTAAAGGCGCGCGCTGGGAGTTCGACCAGCCATTCTTGTTTACCACCACGGACTATATCGGCACTGTGGCCCGGGACCTGGGCGACGTGGTACAGGTATTGATGCAGATTTGATATCTATACTAATATTATAAAACTGAAAAGTTTGTTTATTTGGTTGAACACGCTAATCTCAGGAACTACTGGTTCGAATTGAATTTTTTTTTGTGTTGAATAGTCAGTTTATTGAGGAAGGCTATAGGCTATAATATTACATCACGTTTGACTAATAGGAGTGGAGCAGCAATAAAAAATGTTGCAAAAACGGGAAAATATTTTTTTGAGAGCTTTTCTTGCGTGCGCTGCATAAACGGTGAAAGTTACCTAAAAATCATGTATTACGAAATTGTTCCCCTTTAAAAGTTCAAAAAAAAAGTCCGCGACAGCATATGTCTAGCTTTACGGTTGACTCACTAACGCGGGTGAAACCGCGGGGCACAGCTAGTTAAATTATAGCCTTATATCAACTTAGTTAGAGCTCGATGGCGCAGTAGTTAACGCGCCCGGTCTAGGTTAAGCAATTTTCGTAAGAATGTTAAAAAAAGCACGGTAATATGTTGGTCCCGGCTGCATTAGCAGTCGTTAAAAACCACCAATCCGCACCATGCCCGCGTGGTGGTTTATGGCCCGTTTTATCCATCCAATAGGGAAGGCTCGTGCCCCAGCATTGGGGACATAAAATGAGCTGGTGATGTTGAGCATTGACTTATCGCCATATATAAATAATAGTAATAGCGGGAGCTGCTATGATGAGATGAATACGAGATGTCGTTGTTTCGCCACTCACCATTAATTTTGATTTGTAATTGAGTGGTAAATGTAATAATGTATTTCGTTTTAGTCATGTTAGACTGTCTGACGTAAATCCAGTCCTAACTCAGCATTATTAGTTTTCTAGAGGAGATAGTTTGAAGTCATGTAATGTGTTACATTAAAGTGTTTTTTATAATTTTTTTAAAGCTCCACCTGTATTATATTGTATTAATTTTTGTATTCTTTCGTGGGAGGGTAGGTTTATTATTATTATTGCTGTTATTAATGCTGATACCTTTGAAACATATTGTGTATGGCTTTGACCTGTTATTGTATTCCTAATCCGTAGGTCCTCATAGACTTTGAGCGCATCTTCGGCCTAGAACTCAAGTCGATCATCAGCGACCCGACTCAGATAGACGATGTTCGCAAGCGGGTCAAGAATCTCGTCTATCCCATTCGCACGATTGACTTCAGCGTGTTCGTGTTCGATAACAAGGAGAACTGGGACGTCATCATGGGGGACTTCTGGAGCGAGGTGCGCTACTTGGAGGAGGAGGCTAAGAACTATATCAATCAGAGTTTTGGGAATCTAAGGTTTGTTATGGTCTACTTAAAATATATAAAATTTAATAACAATTATTTTGTTAGATATGGGATTTTGAGAAGCAGCCAGGGAGCAAGAAAAGTGGAAGGGTTTGGGGGAGGCTTTTGCCCAGTAGTTGGACGAAATAGGCTAACTAAAAAATATACTTATTTATGTTATTTTTAGTTTATACGAAACCTGAAAACTGTTGAATCGATTTCAATATTTTATTATAGTATGTTACATTTTGACAAAAAAAAAATAAAAAATAATATTTACAAAATCTCAAATAAAGTACACCCTACTAGAAAAAATCTCGCTCGTGCGCCGGCCGCGCGCATCGCTTGTCACGTGGATGCGAGAGGGCGCAAGGTCGCATAGCGCACAAATCGAGGCACGCGCCGGCTCCACAAACAACAACACGTGGACCCCCCGTGTCAGTCACCCGAAAGCTATCGACCGATGTGTATGTGTCGCATGCGCCCCGCGCTTCCTGCCTGACTCTTGCTCCCGCGCAGTGTTAGTTTCCGTATCGAGAAAATGGGATTTCGGTACACCAACGCTCAGTACACAGAAATGGTACGAACGCTAGTGCGACGTTACCAATGCGGTAATCAATAAGTGCAGTGTCGCGTGTTGTATGTGACCACGTTCGCACGAGGACAACGGGACAGTCCAAAAAGCTTGTAACTTCGTGAGTTTTTAAGATTATTTTTTTGTACTTATTCTTTAATTGAAAATATTGCCCCGTGTTTCGATTTTCAAATAAACTAAAAATAAGGTTGTATATAGAAGCTCGAACCTACCTTACAACGTGCTTTCAAAATTAACAGGATAATAGTAAAAATGTTTTTGCAAATTATGTTTTAGATACAGCTGGATAATCCAAACGTGGGTTAGTTTGGATCATTTCGAAGCGATATAGAAAAAAAATTGTTTTTCTTAGCTTTAATTGACGGCATAATTTTTAAGAACACCTTGTGCTGTCCACCGCATCTTATATTTGCTAATTTATATCGACCTATTTAGATTACCTTGTATTTACAAAGGATTGCCTTAATTATATAAAAAAACGGATACTAAATTAACTTTACAAGGCTTATTTAATTTATTTTTGCATATCACATTAAATTATAGGATGGTTCAAAGAAAATTAATTGAGTATATTGTATCTTTATCTTTTATTTTTTAAGTAGTACAGTAGACATGTGAAACCCTGTAAGGGCACCGCAAAGTGTTAGAGCACTACTGCTTCCTTATCTAGATACTAATAATAACAAATAATTACCAACAACAAATGCTTTACGAAGCTTTATTATATTGCCGTTTATTTGGCATCTCTTTCAGGTCATCAGAGGAAGCTCTGACCGTGTTACTAAAGTTCTTGGAGTTTGACACTCGCGAGTCTATTCGGAAGCAACTGTCGACCAAGTTTGATCTGGTGATGCGCCAGTTCATCAAGGAGATCACCGCTGTCGAAGACAAGTTCACTGTGAGTGTAGATATATAGGAACCTTTTTATATACTGCAATACCGAAGAGCTCGATGGCGCAGTGGTTAACGCGCCTGGTCTGAGAGTTCTGAGGTTAAGTAACTTTCGCAAAGGAAGTCGGATGGGTGACCAAAAATGTATTATCTCGAGCTCCTCCGTGCTTCGGAAGGCACGTAAAGCCGTTGGTCCCGGCTGCATTAGCAGTCGTTCATAACTATCCATCCGCACTGGGGCCGCGCCGCATGCATGGTTTATGGCCCGTTCTCCCTATCCATCCATAGGGAAGGCTCGTGCCCCAGCAGTGGGCACATAAAATGAACTGATGATGATGATGATGATGACACAGCATTAGTAAAACCGTTGTTATTAAATGTTCGTCTTTTTCTTTTATATATGCCATATTTTGTGTCTACTGTCGAACAAAGATATTCTTATATAAAGATTCACATACGGTAATGGCGAACTATGAAGTCACTGTAGGGTATCTTAATCAAAGAAATAAATGGTTGATGTTTCGAAGAACTGTTACGTGATGTAATGTACTTTCAATATTCAGGAATTTTATTATGGCTGCACGGATTGTATCCTAAGCAATGAAAAATTAAAAAAGATAGAATGTGAGTTTGGATTGGCATTGACAGATTTCGGCTGCTCGTCTTGTATTTTTGAAATTGTTGAATAGAGCATATTATGCGTGTGTGTCAAATACATGGTAGTGTGATTTACTCGCATTTAGACCAACCTACTAATACGCATTAGGACCACTACGCAAATAGACTAATACTCAGTTGGACCAAACGCATTAGGAACACTACGCAAATAGACCAACACTTAAAATAAAGACCAATACCTATAGAAGTACCAATTCCAATAGGACCAAAACGTTGGAGTCTCCATACAACGAACCGCTAGATTGACCAGTCTAACAACAAGTTTAGGTATGAAAAAGAGGATGTGCAATATCAAATATATTTAAATATCAAAAATCTTTGTTTTTCTTTGCCTAAAGCCCAAGTAGGTATTATTCAAAAATCATAGACTTAATACTAACTAAACAAGTAACTAATCTGTCATTATGTCAAATTAATTCAATAAATAAACTTTAAATATCAAAAATCTTTCTGTTTTTCTTTGCCTAAACCCCAAGTAGGTATTATTCAAAAATCATAAACTTAAGACTAACTAAACAAATAACTAATCTGTCATTATGTCAAATTAATTCAATGAATAAACTTTATCTGACAATTGAAAAATCAGCTCATAGATAGTTAAGAATAAAATGCAAATAGGTCTTTGTACGTATTCGTCGTTATGCGTATTGGTCGTCACACATTTTTGATCCTTATGCGAATAGGTCTTTGTACGTATTGGTCGTTATGCGTATTGGTCTACATGCGTTGTGGTCATAATGCGTTTTTGGTCCATATGCGAGTAAACGCCTTCTCTAAATAAACTATAAGTGTGCGAAATTTCATACTCCTCCGTCCGCGGAATTTTCGTAAAAAAGGGTACAAAGTTTTTGCTTCACGTATTAATATATATATATATATATATTATTGTTAACATCCCTATTACTACCTATTGCTACCGTACTGAGCAAGGCATTTAATTTAAGAACATTCGAGACTTAACATAACAACAATGTGCTTTTTTTCAGCGATACCGCAAGAATCCTCCGTTGTTGCGGAATCACCCACCAGTGGCTGGTGCCATATACTGGGCACGAGCGCTGTTCAACAAGATGAAACAGCCTATTATGAGATTTCAGAAGGTAATTCTTTAACATCATTCGTCTTTAAGTGATCAAGTATTTCTTAACTTTGAAGCGCATTTACCACGCTGAAGCAATAGTTCTACCATCCAACATCTATCTTATAGTTACGACGGTTTTATGTGCTACATTATATGGATGGTTTTAATCTGTCGTCTGCTGTGAATACAGACAATAGAATTTTAATTGTTTGTAGGACCGATCTGGCACTAAGCTGACGAAAGGTTAAAGTTTTACCCTAGTAGTCTCTAATAGCTAGTTCAAAACTCATAAGTAAACCACCATCAGTTATAAGCCGGGACTCACTGAAGTCTACGAACTTTATAGAACAATTTTTACAAGTATGTACCTACAGTCGACCATGAAATTGCTTTATTCACTTTTGACAAAAACTTCCATTACAATAAAGTTTCGCTAAGGCTCATTGTCAATAATGACAACGTATCTGTCACTTGGTCTTTTAAACAAAAATAGTACTTGTTGTTTTATTTGAAGCAAACAAAATTCACTTCTTCAGGTGGTAAAGCAATTCATTGTCGACTATACATTCTCAAGTTTTTTTTATAATCGGAGAAACTTGTTATTTGTTACTCGATTTGTTTCATTTGTGATCTATTAATTTTAACGATTTAGGTGCCCGAGCTAAACGAATGCGAGCAAAAGAAAGAAGCCTTTCTTCAATACAAGGCGTTCTCGAAGGTCATCAAAGAGTACGAAGACACCAAGTACAAGGAATGGGTGCAAACCGCCTCGGACTTCGTCGACAATATGATGAAGAGGAACATTCTCAAGGTCGTCTTCAAGAAGGAAGATGGTGAGATCTTTTGCTAAATTGATTTGCAAATAGTATTCCAGTGCGAAAGGTGGACGGGCGCGCTTGCCTGATGCCATCCTCTCTAGTAACCTTCTGAGAATGTACGATAAGATAAGATAAGATAAGAAGTCATTTATTTCTCTTTTACATAAAGGTGGTAAGTACGATACAAATGTAACATAATTTAACAACCGTTATGTGAGAGACTGGAGCCTGAGATAGGTTTTTGTAAAAAACCCGTTTTACAGGTCACCAGTGCCCCCGCTACTCCGGTTTTAGATGATTAGGTACATGTATTTTGGTTTCAGGTATAGCGAAGCTAGAAACTTATTATCAGAAATAAAGGAAAACACAGAAATAAGAATAACATAAAAAAACATTAAAAATGGTTAAATTTAGTCTAACAACTATTTGATATGATAGACAACACATTATATGACTGACGGTAGGTATTGTGGGTGAGTGGGATTGTAAGTGCGAGCGTGAGTAAGTATGTATGAGTGTAGATGTGCGATCATCTCGGCTTGAGAAACCTTTAGCACAAAACAGGGAGACTGCAGAATGTAAGCTTCGTACAAACGCGCTTGAGCAACGCACACATACACTTTATATTTATAAACAAGCCATTTACTTTGTTCTTAGAAATGTCACTAAGATCTAACTTCATTTTATATACAAGTAACGTTTAAATTAGAATCGAAGTCAAAATAAAATCAAATTCGTAAATTTTATATTATTTTAGACATAACACAAACTGTCACACGGAATATAACCTCAATTCTAGCTTGTCGCAAGCTTGTCGCTATAAATTCTTTGAGAAACCTAACTAGATTGCTTGAGTAAAGATAATGGCGATTATTGCTTGGCTAAGAGTTAGTTAGTTACTATTGACGTTTCTAACTTCATCGGTTTACTAAAAAATATAAAATTTTACTTAAGCAATTACTTTGCATCAGTATGAGCTTTTACTCGTTTATAAATACGGGGGTTAGACCCTTGCGTGGACACAAACCTCGAAACAGCTCGGAACAATCCGAGCGCAGCTATGGCAAGATTCTGTGTCCGTGAGAAGTATGTGTTAAGCTTATTACCCGACTGCGTCAGAAGGAGGGTTATGTTTTTCGAGTGTATGTATGTGTGGTGTGTATGTGTGGTGTGTATGTATGTATGTCTATTTCTTTGGCACGCTGAATTTTAACATATGAGGAGTCTTAAGTTTTTTTTTGATTGTGGGAGTGACATAGGCTATAAAAAAATCCGGAATATACTTAATAAAAAAAAGTTAAATGTTTGAAATAAACCAATTTATTAAAATAAAACAATAAACCCGACTGCTAAAACAATTACTATATAAAAACAATGATATCATCATCATCATCATCTCAGCCAAAAGACGTCCACTGCTGGACAAAGGCCTCCCCCAAGGATCTCCACAACGACCGGTTTTGTGCTGCTTGCATCCAGCGGCTTCCCGCGACCTTCACCAGATCGTCGGTCCACCTTGTTGGAGGCCTGCCCACACTGCGCTTTCCGGTACGCGGTCGCCACTCCAGGACTATCCCGCCCCAGCGGCCATCAGTCCTGCGAGCAATGTGACCTGCCCACTGCCACTTGAGCTTAGCAACTCTTCGGGCTATGTCGGTTACCTTTGTTCTTCTGCGGATCTCCTCATTTCTGATTCGATCACGCAGAGAAACCCCGAGCATAGCCCTCTCCATTGCTCTTTGAGTGACCTTGAGCCTTTTTATGAGGCCCATAGTGAGCGACCACGTCTCAGTCCCGTATGTCATCACTGGCAACACACACTGGTCAAAGACTTTCGTCTTGAGACACTGCGGTATATCGGACGAGAAGATATTTCGTAGCTTACCGAACGCTGCCCAGCCTAATTGGATTTGACGATTGACCTCTTTGCTGAAGTTGGACCTACCTAGCTGGACTGTTTGTCCCAGGTAAACATTATTGTCCACAACTTCAAGGGCAGAGTCCCCAACCTTCAGAGGAGTGGGTACGACACGTGAGTTCGACATAACTTTCGTCTTCTCCATGTTCATTTTAAGACCCACTTGTTGAGAGACTCTGTTGAGGTCACCGAGCATTGCGCCGAGGTCTTCCAGGGTCTCAGCCATGACCACTATATCGTCAGCAAACCGAAGGTGAGTGATGTATACGCCGTTGACGTTGATGCCGAGTCCTTTCCAGTCCAGAAGCTTAAAAACATCTTCCAGTGCAGCAGTGAACAGTTTCGGAGAAATCACATCTCCCTGTCTCACTCCTCGCTGCAACTGTATAGGTTTCGAGCTCTGGTCCTGAAGACGGACTGACATAGTGGCGCTTTCATACAAACACCTCAACACTTCGATGTACCGATAGTCAATTTGGCACCGCTGGAGAGACTGTAGCACGGCCCATGTCTCAATCGAATCGAAGGCTTTTTCATAGTCCACAAACGCTAAGCAAAGAGGCTGGTTATACTCTTCGGTCTTCTGTATAACCTGCCGCAGCGTATGTATGTGGTCTATGGTGCTGAAGCCTTTTCGGAAACCGGCTTGTTCGATAGGCTGGAAGTCATCAAACCTGCGTGCGAGACGATTCGTTATGACTCTCGAAAACAGCTTGTAGACGTGGCTTAGAAGTGAGATGGGCCTGTAGTTCTTCAGCAGGGTTTTATCGCCCTTTTTGAAAAACAGTACCACCATACCTTCGTGCCACGTCTCTGGCGTTCTGCCCCCTAGTACGACGGAATTAAATAGCTTCTGAAGAGCTACGAGTACCGGTCTTCCGCCTGCTTTCAGAAGCTCGGCCGTAATTCCGTCAGCACCTGGTGCCCTGCCGTTTTTGAGCTGTTTGAGAGCCATACTAATCTCGTATAGGCTGATGTCCGGGATGTCTTCGGTATAGTGCCGGGTTAACTTAGCTCTAGGGTCTCTAGCTAAGCGGACAGATGGCCGTGTGGATGTGTAAAGCTGTCCATAGAACTTCTCGACCTCTCCCATAACATCGGACCTGGTCGTGACAGTTCTGCCGTCATCGGTTTTCAGCGTCGTCAGTTGGCACTGCCCAATACCCAGATCTCTTGCGAACACTTTTGAGCCTTTGTTCCGCTCAATGGCCTCTTTAATACGGTTAGTATTAAATTGGCGCGTGTCGCGAGTCATAGACTTCGAGATCTGCCTATTTAGCCGCCGAAACTGAGACGCATCACCTGAGGAAAGCAGAACCATTGCGCGCCGCTCTTCCATTAGTTTGAGAGTATGGTCTGAGAACTTTTTGGTTCCTTTTGCACGGTGGGTTTTAAAGAACTTGGACCCAACCGTTTGGACAGTTTCCACAAACCTGTTGCTGTATTCGTCCACATTTTCGCAATCATTTAGGCGCTCGAAGCGATTCTGCAATTCGAGCTGAAAGCTTTCGGGGTTTTGGATTTGGATGGGTGCAGGACGGAGCGTAGACCTTACCAATCGACGTCTTTCCAGCTTAACGTTGATATTCAATGTGCCTCTTACCAACCGGTGATCGCTGCCAGTTTTAAACGCATTGATCACAGTGACATCATTGAATATTTGCTTCCTCGTCGACATGATAAAGTCAATGTCGTTTTTGGTTGCACCATCGGGACTCATCCAGGTCCACTTGCGGTGTTCAGCTTTCCTGAAAAAGGAGTTCATCATAAAGAGGCCCTCCCTCTCAAGAAAGTCCGCCAGCAGTTGGCCCCGGGAGTTCCGATTACCAACCCCAAATCGTCCCACTCTCATCTCATCGCCGCTTCGTTTGCCCAGTTTTGCGTTAAAGTCTCCCATGACAACGGTGTAATGAGTTTTGGAGGCTTGTATGGCTCTAGAGATGTCCTCATACGTAGCTTCCACCTCATCGTCAGGGTGTGTCGTAGTAGGAGCATAAACCTGTATGACCTTCAACGAATACCGTTTGGTTATTCTGAGTATAAGGTACGCTACCCTAGGCGACACACTCCCGGTCTCGACAACGTTGTTCACGAGGGACTTGTGGACGATGAACCCGACACCACCTTGGGACAGTTGTTCGCCCTCCCGGAAATAGAGCAAGTTACCGGACTTGAGGATTATCGAGTCCTCCCCCTCTCTTCGGACTTCAGATAATCCAACTATGTCCCACCGTATCTTGCTCAATTCTTCCTCCAGTTCGTGAATCTTCTCGTCAGTCCGTAATGTGCGCGTGTTAAATGTTGCCAGGGCCAGAGTTCGTTGTTGGCGGTAGCCAGGTCTCTGCCGGAGATTCTTAGCACCCCCTGCCCCGTCGCTGCCTTGGCCGCTACCGTAGCTAGGGCGAGCGGGGCCGCCGGGGACTAGGGGCCGGTTTTTGCTGTTGTGCATGTCATGGGGGGTATTTGCCATAATCGCCACGCTTGGCAGGCGGGTTGGCGATCGCAGTAGGTTGAAGGTAACCTCAGAGAGATGCTGCTGCCCATCCTCTGGAATGGTCCCTTAGTCGCCTTTTACGACACCCACGGGTTGAGATGGGGTGGTGCAATTCTTTATCTCCGGTACCACACGGGAAATGATATACTCACCGTAAAAACCGGACTAACATAAAAAATTACTGCAAAGAAAAAAAACTGAAAAGAAAAAAAACAAGCTCTTGATAGTTGCCGCAGACGAGGACAATCATCAACGAAGTGGCCGTGGCTAGCTCAATTAAATCAGCACTCTCTGTGGTTGGTTGGATTTTTTTCTTTTCAGTTTTTTTCTTTGCAGTTATTTTTTATGTTAGTCCGGTTTTTACGAGTATATCATTGTTTTTTATATAGTAATTGTTTTAGCAGTCGGGTTTTTTGTTTTATTTTAATAATTTTTTTCTGGGTCCTCCTTATTTTGTGCCTTTAGTTTTAGGCTGCCAACAAAAGACCAGTCCGCTGTAAAGGCAATAGGCGGGAAATAGCAAGCTCTTTAAAAAACTGTTCCTTAAAACTGGTTTCAGTTTAAGTATATTGTTTAACACAAAAACGGTTAAGCTCAGCTTTCATCTGAATAGATGATAAGTGACACTAAAGCCTAAGGTGGAAGCTATTGACCAAATAGTCAACTACTCTATTCCGCCTGTCACTACAAAACTTTACTATTTATTATACAGTTTTACATAATATACAGTACTTATTCCTTTAATTATATTTTACGACACAAATACACGGGGTGGGGCTTTTCTCATAGTTGATGTGGTCATCGAATACGTTATGTTACTATCATGTGACTCCAACTGGCATTGTTCATTGAAGTGTCTCCTCATATTAACAATTTTGTATTTAATGATTTTATTTTTTCTCCAACAAGCTGATTCTTTTGAGGATTATGGTAAGTTTATCAATTTGTTCTCATGGTTTTGTCTAGAGTAGAGCGGAATTTTCAACCATAAGCCACTCTTTGTGTAAATGGAGATTCCAAAACCTGATTACCTTGGCCTGACTGGCGTTTATAGAAAGTTCGACCTTAACTTCGTGTTAATACGGTGGTCAGAGCACCGGGCCACCGGCACCGGGTGACCTGGCGGGCGCTGCATGCAGCTGACGGCGGCGGCACGGCGGCGCACACTGGTCGCGATCCATACAAAGTTACGCTCATTAATCAATTTCCGAAAATGAGGGAATACCACATTTTTTATTTGTTTACTTAGCTGTACAGTGTCCAGTGGTACACAGTACTATGGTACACTGCGAGTTGTGCTCTTAGTGCAACGAGAAACCTATCTGGATATTAGGTAGTGGACTATACATGTCCACGGGGTAACTAGCTCGAGACACTAGTCTTAAAAGTACCGGATGAAGGACGCGTAACCGGCGTGTTCTGATCTGGCGTTATGACCTGACGTAGATGGTCCCTTGTGCTTGCGTAAGGATGTCTGACACCTAACTTTATAACCGTGAGGTTGGTAGGGGGTGTCAGTATAAACTTTAAAGTAGTGTGTAGCAGGGTGTTCACTTAGCTGACTTAAAACTACATCTACCGCAATTATAAAATTATTATTCCTATGCATCTGTTTGTTTGTACGAAAGCGAGTAACACGCCTTGCGCACGATTTGTTTACGAAATTAAAAGTCAATTAATTATTAACTTATATTGCCATAGCTGATAATTCCTACTGTGTGTGTATTTTGTTAAAGCTTTTAAACATATTATGGCAGAGGGTATGTACTTTATATTTTTATATATAAGTAATAATGTAGGTCTGTAACATATTGAAGTATTGTAGGGTATTGTTCACAGTGTTTATTTTTCGTATGGAACAACTTTAATAGTTATTTTTTCAAATTGGAGCAAACATTAAGCACTTCTGATTGATGATTATGACAGTTAAATGATTAGTCATTAACTACTATCTTACAGCATAGCTTAATGTTAACAAAATACACACAGTAAGAAATATCAGCTATCGCAATATGGTTAATAATTAAATGACTTTTAATTTCGTGAACAAATCGTGCGCAAGGCGTTTTACTCGTTTTCGTACAAACAAACAGATGCATAGGAATGATAATTTTATAATTGCGGTAGATGTAGTATATGGTCAGCTAAGTGAATAAATAAAAAAATGTATTACCCTCATTTTCGGAAATTTATTAATGAGCGTAACTTTGTATGGACCGCGACCAGAGTGCGGCGGGGTGCGCCCACGTGGCTAAGAAAAAGGCGTCGCTAGCCTCGCTGCACCCGGCAGACGTTATCAAGTAGGAGATCGCCGAGAAGCGGCAGAGGGATGTGTCCCTCGATTGAAATCGGTGGTTGTTAACGACTGCTAATGCTAATGCAGCCTTCAGTGACTATCGTTTATTGAAAATTCAACCTAGTGTTTATACGGTCGCCAGAGCCTGCGGCGGGCATGGCATGCAATTATTTTTACCATGAGTGAAGAACCTTTTTCGTAATTTCGACCTTAACCTAGTGTTAATAAGATCGTCAGAGCCTACGCGTGCGGCATACAACTTAATGGTCTGCTTTAGGTACCATAATTTCACCTTAAGCGCCACGTAGGTCACCGGTGACCAACAAAAAATGTAAACTCCTATTGTGTCTAGTCTTGTGGCAGTTAAACTATTAAAAATTCTACCTTATTCTCGTGTTAATACGGTGGTCAGAAACGGCACCGGCCGGCGGGCGCGGCATGCAGCTGACGGCGGCGGGGCGCGCCCACGTGGCTAAGAAGAAAGCGTCGCTAGCCTCGCTGCACCCGGTAGACGTCGTCAACAAGGAGATTGCCGAGAAGCGGCGGAGGGACAAAGCATGTGAGTTTGTATATGCGATGTATGCGCTCCTGTGTGGTTATTGCTAGTTTCTTTTACTAGATTTTGCATGGGTCTAGCAAATTGAACAAATTCTCAAGGCTTCGATCGATACTTTACAACATGACACAGATAATTAACGCACATTCCCAGACACCCCAATCACAATATTTAGTTATAATAATTAAAAACGGGCAAAGTTATTATTTTTCTAATCTAACCTACAATTCACGAACAATAAAGACAAAGAAAGTGTCAGATAAATATTATGTATGTTATCCTTCTTTCAGTAATGCTCATGAGGATTCCAGGACAGCACTATGAAAACGTCAGATCACCAAGTTCTATGTCTCTATTGGCCAAAGAAGGACTGGTAAGAATCGCGAGGTTTATATAGATGTGATAATAATACGTTCCTAGATTATAAATGCTTCTATTGGTTACTAAAATAGAACGTAATTAAGAAACAATTTTAATATTTATAAAATTGTGTGCCGCTATTAGCACTTAAAAACATTAAAAAGCAGTGACAAAATTCAGCGCTTACGTCAGCCTTCCCGGTAGCATAGCGGTCAGTGCAGCCGCGCGGATTGCGGAAGACCCAGGTTCGATTCCTGGCTGAATTGGGTAGGCGTTTAATTTTTTCACTGTATTTTATAAATTTTATAAATATTTAATTTAGTTTCAGTGCAGTAGCACTTGAAAATAAAAAAATAAAAAAAGTAAAAATTTATGAAACAATTTCTTTCTACATTTATACTACTAATATAGTTAAAACATTTGTGACTGTTTGTTTGTTAGGTCTAATCTGGAACTACTAGTCCTATCCTAAAAATTCTGTCACTGATAAAATGATAAATGATGAAATACATTGTGGGTAACATCTTAGGCTTTATTTTATTTTAATAAATATTTTGAAAAAAAATCTTTTAAAAGGCGCTAGTCTATTAAAATGTGGTACTGTCTGTCTATTCAACATTTTTATTTTATCATAAACATAACAGGTTGGTGCATTAAATGTTATAGAGGTCAAAAATGTATTTGTTTGTTTGTTTGTATGTCTTCTTGTAAATATCATAGGTTTTGTTAGTTTTTCTAAGCATAAGATTTTATCTAAAACTTATTAAAATTCATTTCAGACGGACGTAACTTGGAGAGATTTGACTGTGCACAAACTAATGCAGGAGTATGAACTGGAGTTTCAACCGAATTTCAACAGGCACATCTTTCAGATCATTCACGAGGCGGAACTGTTGGAGCAATTAGGTAACAATTTTCTTATACGGCAAGCAAACGAAAGATTTCACTCGTATTCGAAGACACCGTCAAAATATCAAGCTTATTTTACAAGAGTATAATAAGGTGTACATTATATTACGCTCAGATCACTTTGACTCTGACTGTAACTGCAGAAATCCTATATATTTGGTAAGTATTAATTTCAAAATCTCTGGTGAAATTAGTAAACACCTATTGAATGAATGAATGAATGAATGAATGAATGAATGAATGAATGAATGAATGAATGAATGAATGAATGAATGAATGAATGAATGAATGAATAAATGAATAAATTAATGAATGAATGAATACATAATTCAATTCGACAATCCCAAAGACGATAAAATTACGAAATACCGGTAGGTGTCAGTTTATATTTCCACTGATGGTGCACGAGCCCACCATATGGATGGACAGGGAGAACGGGCCATAAACCAAAACGCGGGCCCAGTGCGGATTACTGGTTGTTAAAGACTGCTAGTGCAGCCGGGACCAACGGCCCGAACTGCCTTCCGATGCACGGAGGAGCTCAAGATGATAAAATTATGGTCACCCACCAATGACCGGCCATTGCGAAAGTTGCTTAACCTCAGCAATCGCAGACCAGGCGCGTTAACCACTTCTAAATGTTCAGGTTTTGATCTCCCATCGAACATTCGCGACGTGGCTATGCAAAAGGCGCGCCTCTACTACGAGCTAGAAGCGCTATCGGATGTAATTTCTAAGTACAACGTTAGCGCCGCGTCGCTGAGCCTGTCCGAGACGCATCTGATGAAGAAACACTTACTAGATATGGAGCGGCACATCCTGCCCGGTCTCACCAGGGTCACGTGGATGGCTCTCGGGATCAACGACTATATCAAAGACATCACGAAAGGTATTATTGCTTTACGCAGGCAGCGTCAAAATTATCGCATCGCCCTCGTGGTGTAACCTATTTAAAAATATACACACAAGCGTTGAGTCTGACTCAAGTCAGATAATTTTTTATTTCAGAGTTTTTTTAAATTTTATAATACCCATGTTGGCTATTTATTTGTCAAGTATTTTTCTTCATGGTATTTTTTTAATTACAAAGAATGACATTTGTTTCTAAAGTTTACGCGAACACTACACATTGAAATGAAACAACTTTTACGGATCTACTCGCGTTTATTTTACACATTACTTATTTAATGTTTGACTGTGGGCTCTCTTACATCGGGCAAACAAAGAGAAGTGTAGGAACCCGCGTTAAAGATCATATAGCCGACGTCAAGCATAGGCGCGAAAATAAGTCTGCAGTATGCGAACATTCCCTAGAGGGGCCCAACCATTACATCAGATTTGATAAACCACAAATACTCGCTAGAGAACAACGATTCATCCCTAGGATGATACGCGAGGCTATTGAAATTAAAAAACATCCTAATTTTAATAGAGAAGATGGTTGGAATCTACCACCAGCCTGGGATCCCAACATACAAAATATTAAATCCCAGCCCCGACACCATACTGCCAGACCAAAAGATACTGTAAGCTCTTTCTGCGTAAAACGGAACGCACCTGATTAAATTTAAATGAGGGTACACAAGCTACCAACTAATTATGAGACGACCAACACCTCAGTCTCCCTGTGACCACGGACCCTTCAAAGGGTTCGAAACGTCAGGATAAACTTTAAATAAGTAATGTGTAAATAAACGCAAGTAGATCCGTAAAAGTTGTTTCATTTCAATATAAAGAATTATTTTAAACACACATATGAACATTCATATTTTTTTATAGATTAAAAAGCTTTTAATCTCTATAAGTATATATTTCCTGACCGATTCGGCCACAGTCAATGTATGCCCTGGATAGGCATATGAAATTCAACATGTTTTAATCGAATGCAGGAGAGAACTCACTCCGAGCAGTGTACAAGCAACTGAAGATGGTGGAGAGAGAGATCCAGTTCCTGGTGGACCAAGTGGAGCTGTTCGATTTGTTCCCGCTAGTGCGGCCGCAGAACTATGTGGATCCTGTTACCTTGCAGCCTGACGACACTTGGCTTTATCCTTGCAAGGTGATGATACAAATAATCTAAATCGTATGAAAAAGCTGAGGAAATACCTATTTACTTTCACCCTCCAAACAAACTAGACTTTCGAACTTTACACGTTACGTAAAGTATACTAAACTATTACACTCCCATTTAAACAGACTTTTTTCGTGGAAGTGGAGAACGAGCGTCTAGAACGCGTCGCGAACGTATCGCGTATATACGACCGCATCGGGCCCATACTCATGAAGCTGGAGTACCTGATTCTGGGCTCCAGCACGGGCCGCTCCAACGTCATGACCGCCTACTACAACTACTGGGAGAAGAAGATCTTCAAGTGTCTCGTCAGGTTAGTGAAACATGTTTAGCAGTTAGCATTATCCTAATTTAAAGGGTTCTTCCAAGGCGTTCATACTGCCTGATGATAAGTGAATTCACCAAATATTCTATGTCCAGGACCGGGTTAGGAAGGCTAGGAACTCGGCTCGGGTTAACCGTGTGATAAAAAGAGATCTCTTAAGTCGTAACCGAACACTGAATTGCGACTTCGGGGTATGTTGGGCCAAGTGTCAGAATGTCCAAGGTGACATAATGTCCGGATGTTATAAAGACCGTTAGTCAATATGTACAAGTGTCAGAATGTCTAAGAAGTCATAACGTCCAGATGTTATAAAGACCGTTAGTCAATATGTACAAGTCTCTGAATGTCCGAGAAGTCATAACGTCCAGATGTTATAAAGACCGTTGGTCAATATGCACAAGTGTCAGAATGTCCAAGAAGTCATAACGTCCAGACCGGGTAGCACGATCACGTTTTTACCGACATAATGCTTTATGCATACTTCAACATTAAAATTAATTTGATGTTTACTAGTCAAGCAAGATTAGCCCGGACAAACTAAAAAACAGACAAACAAACAATAAAGACCGAATGTACGCTACTTGAAATCACTTCAAAAACAAATATTGTAAGCTGAAATCCTGTAATATGCACGGACCTGAATATGCTTACACATATTTCACAAATATTTTTTTTAATAAATTCTGAAATTCAATGGTGCAGTTGACACTTGTGTATTAATAGGACCATTCATAATAATATATATACCTCCTTTACCTTTCTTTTCTCATCTAATTTAATAAATACAAATTATTTTGTATTATTTACAACATTTTAAATGTTAGCATTCTTATCCTGAAGTACCAGGACAACATAGTTATGTAAGCGGTTACTTTTAAATGTTAGTTATTCATCTGGTGAAAACCTCTTACATAGCTACGATGTCCTTGTACTCCAGCTTGCTTCTAGGATGGTTTTTGTATATTAAACACTAAATACATACACTACGGCTTTGTAGACAGTTTGGGAAAATAGACGGTATGAGAAAGTAGACCGATTGAAAAGTAAAAGTTTGGGAAAATAGACAGTCTGAGAAAGTGGACCATTCGGGCAAGTGAGCCATTTAGGACCTGTGGTACCTGAAGGATATTTTCGAAGTCGAAGTCTGGGAATATAGCCCTCGACTGTACCAAAACTCTTAAGTTTTGTCAATTAGACGTTTTAGCAATTTGTTGTTTTGACACCTGGATTTTATGACAACTAGGCATTTTATCAATTGGATGTTTTGTTAACTGGACATTATGGCAATTAGACGTTTTAGCAATTTGTTGTTTTGACACATAGAAATTATGACAACTGGTCATTTTAACAATTGGGCATTATTGCCTTGTCATTTTGACACACTGGACATTCTGACACTTGGCCCAACATACCCCGGAGTCTGAATTGCAAACTTTCAAGGTTTGATCGGTCACAACGACTTGAGAAATCACTCGCGACCTTCATTATACAGGGTGTCTCATTGAAATGGGTCAGTATGGGAAAGTCTGAAACTATAAGACATACGAAGATCTTGTTCTTAGGAACCATGTCATCGATTTTAATAAGAAGAAAAACTGCATTCATACATTTTAAAAAAACCTGTACTCAGCTCGGGAATCGAACCCGGTTGTTTTGAAAAAAATAAACTTACACTATTTCTATTTAGATATCGATTGTGTAGGTTTTAAGCAGTAAATGGCTCTATGAAACATGAAGTCCAAAATTAATAAAGTGCATTGTTTTCACATACTTTAATTTATTTTAGTAGGTGTTCGAAGTAACCACCGTTTTTTTCTATACAATATATTCAACACGTTTAGGTAACGATATTACAATTACAAAACCAGCAAAGAGGTACAGACAACCATAGAGACAATTTTACATGCCTGAGCTTGTTGAATGTAACGGTGGCAGTGTAGGGCAAAATGTAATCTAACTACTGATTATTAACTACGATTACAATTGGTAGTTAGTAATCATAATATTAGATTACATGAAATAATCGTATAAAGTTGTTAAACATTTTGATTACTAACTACAAATTGTAGTTGCAATCACGGTTACGTGATTACTTTTTGGAACTAGGGTCATTTCGCCTGTTCGCGTCCATTTAGTGCAGTTGGCAAGTTTGAAGGAGAAAATAAAAATGTCCCAGCACTAATTTTAATGAAAAATTTATGTAATGTGTTCATTATATAGTCTATTTTAAAGTTAACTTTTATGTTTGTTCGAAACATCTTGAGTTTTTTTTTTAAATTGACAAACTTCAGAAATAGGCCTTTTACCCAGTTTGCATCCACAAAATCCAGATTGCGTCCACCCATGGACCATTTCGCGTCCACCAGCTTAGAAAAGGAATGTAGGGGTGATATTTTTAAGATAATGTAAGGAAAGATTGGATTTTAACAATTTATTTATTTAAGAATATAGCTATTTAAAAATCAACATTATTATCATTAATAAATCACTTTAAAGAATATAAAAATACCTATTTATTATTCTCAACAGTGATTGAACTTAAAATTAAAAACAAAGTATGTAGGTAGTAGGTAAATATTAATTCCACCTGTCTATGTCAACAATAATCAGTTCTGTCAATTTTACCCTAAAATCACGAGGAATATTATTAAAATTGTTACTAAAGATCAGCCCTGATTAATAATAAGTTTTTGGCTATATTATAGCAACAAAACAATACAATAATTGTTGTCTAATCCTACTACTAAAAGAAATGTTGAATCATAATAATTACGAGACGAGGTATAATTTATTATAGCCTTAGAATTTTAATTAATGACATGACGTCCATGCGGACGCAAAGTGGAAGTTTTATAAATTCGGTGTAGTAATTCGCGTCCACCTTATTTTAATTGTTAACTATCGAAAAAATAAGCAAATTAATAACTAATATTATTCCTTTTTTCATTATCAAAGTCTAGAAATAGCTATGTAACCTAAAATTCACATAAAACAATACAAGACTTAAATTCAAACGCGCCCCTGCACACTATTTTTTTCTTAAAATACCGCCCGTTCGCGCTCTCTTGTTGAACAGCCGAGACAAACTATTTTTTCTAAACAGGATTGGTTGGGCGCATGGAACTTTTGTCTATGTGTGCGTGTCTCTTATACATTCAGGTATTGGCGGTAATGATTTATCGTTTTATTGGTGTGTTAGTATACTTATTTTCGAGAATGTTCAAAGGGAGATCCGTAAAATGGACGCGAACAGGCGAAATGACTTACGTTTACTTCTAATGAAAAGACAAAACGTGCGCGCACGTCTTCATGTCATTCACGATCATTCAAATTAGAAAAACTGCAATGAAAATTTTGTCTACTGCAATGTTCTGGCAAGAACGCATTTAGAAAGCGTTAATAACCGTTTTAACGATATTTTTGATATTTCTATCGCCAAAGCACAAAACGCAGCGATTGCTGCAATGTCAATGCCACGATTTAAAACCAAATGGTTTGCATGTGTTCCTACAGAAGATCATCTACGATTGAAAAACCTTTTTAAAGCAGCTATTGCAAAAGAACTTTCTGAAAATGCAGAATCGAGTTCAACAACAAAAAATCAAAATAAGAAAGATGATTTTTTTGAATTTGATAGCTTTTTCTCAGATACCGAAGAGAACGTATATCGAGTCCAGAGGTCAAAAGCAGATATGATAGTTTCCTATTATTTGTCAGATATGGAGCGAGAACTTAGTGTTCTTCACAGATACCCAGGCCAGAAGTAAAAAAAGTCTTCATGAAATACAATACCCCTTTACCTTCTTCGGCTCCAGTGGAAAGACTGTTTTCATATGCGACAATGATAAATCACCCTAAATCGCACAAGCTATCAGACGAAATGTTCGAAAAACGTGTTGTATTAAAAGCTAATTTAAAATATTAATTTTAATGTATAATTCTAAATTATTTCCAAGATGTTTTGCTGTGAAAAGTTGATTTTTTTATCTATCAATCTACATTATAATAAATAAATAAAAGTGTGACGCAAATCTTCTCAGGTATTAATTAACTCAGCGCATAAAACTGAACAACTTTTGCTCTACAAATTTTTCCCCGAAATCCTATAAGTAGTTAGTAAGTCATCTGATCAGTTTGTATCTGAATTATTTTTTTGCATTTCGAGAAAGTTTATAGAACAAAAGTTGTATAATTTCATGGGCTAAGTTACCACGCATTAACACCTACGCATTTCATTACGAATTGAAATTTTGTATTCATCGATAATAAAAAAACCAAGTCGGTCTACCTTGTTGGAGGTCTGCCTACACTGCTACTTCCAGTGCGCGAAAAATTGTAAATTGTAAAGCGACAAGCAAATTTTAGCCACATTAAAATTTGTATTTGTTTATGGCATTATCACATGCTGAAACCCAGATCTCCTCAGATAAGAAGCTCGATAGCGCAGTGGTTAACGCGTCCGGTCTGCAAGTGCTGAGGTTAAGCAATTTTCGCAAAGGCCGGTCACCAGATGGGTGACCAAAAATTTATCATCTTGAGCTCCTCCGTGCTTCAGAAAGCACGTGAAGCCGTTGGTCCCAGCTGCATTAGCAGTCGTTAACAACCAACGATCCGCACTGCTCCCGCGTGATGGTTTATCCATCCATCCATATGGAAAGCTGGTGCCCCAGCAGTGGTGACATAAAAATGAGCTGATGATAATGATGATGATGAAACCCAGATTAAATCCTAAAATATCACTTTTACTCACTTACAGTTTCACCCTGGAGAACCTGGAGCAGTTCCAGCAGATGCTGAGCGACAAGACGCCGATGTTCCAGGTGGACGCGGCGTTGGTGCCGCCCGACATCACCATGCGCCCCACCTCGCCCGAGGTCTGCAACATCGTCGGGTACAACATCAAGCACTTCCTCAACAGGTGAGCGATTGCACAAAAGTAACACTGTATATGTATAGAGCAGGAACAGAAACTTCATTTCATAAAAACATTAAGAGCGTTTACGCCGAGCGCGAGACCTTAAGTTAAGATTTTTAATTCCAAATATCACGCACACAGAAGCGGGCTGTAAGCGCGCGCGAGTGTGTGCGTAGAGTAGGCTAGTTCTTCTGCTCACTATAGTCAAACTCACTCACTTTGATCCGTTATAATTTCGTTTTTCCGTATACTTAGAAATTATTGTTTTTAACTATGGGCGTAAGCATAGGACTAAACTACGGATACATGAAATAAGTACCTAAGTATAATATTATATTGTATGTATTTTTATTAATGTTGTAATCAATCTTAAATCACAAAATTATAATCAATACCTATCTGTTTCTCAACGATTTATTTGGACGAATTGATTTGACGATGACTCTTTTTTTTTTATTCATAGCTCGGCAAATGGCTCCACTCCACCTGATGTTAAGTGAAAATGGAGTCAAATTCAAATTCAAATTCAAATCATTTATTGCATATCACATTACAATATAATACAATACAGGTGGAAAATTTGTTAAGGTATTCATGTGACACCCTGCAAGGGCACAGCAGCAGTATCAGAGGGTTAATTAAAATGAACTTAAATTATCTTTCTATTATTCAAACCACTCAAAACAATTAATACAATTTAATTTAATTAATAATAATAATAAATTCGTTTATTTTCAGGCAAACAATTTAAAGTTACAAAAATAACAGGCCCATAGATAAATACCTTATAAACTAACATATACATACCAATATACAATTTTTGTTAGTAATATAAAACTTAATCTATGTTAGTAATTATTTCGACACTTTCGGTGTCGCATCGGTGGCGCTCAAAGGTAGCCTTCCACGAAAACGTCTGAACACCACTCCCTTCGGCCAGAAGTCTTCTCTCATGAAGGCGTCCAGCTTAGTTGATGGGACTCGCACCACAAATGCTTTGAAGCTAGTGTTGTGGCGCGACTCCAGCGGCTCGACCCTCAAAAGGAAGTTGGTCTTCGTTTGTATGTAATCTGCGATCTCCTTCACGGTAGTGGTGTAGTGCAGGCGAGACAGATACATTGCTGTGGTCGGTGTCGCAGCACGCAGCAGGAAGTTAGGCCCTGTCGGTGCGGTGCCGCGGCGGTTCTGGCTAACCCGGAGTGCCTTTTTGTTTCGGACCATAGTGAAACCATCATCACCATGATCCGGTACAACGGCTCGAGGAGCCTTGGCTTTAGCCGCAACTACGGCAGCGAAGTCCCTGCGACAGCTGACAGGCGTGCACGCTACAGGCACGTGCGGCATCGCAGTAGACGGCGGGGAGCGGGCGGCGGCGGTGGCGCGGCACTGGCAGTGACGCGAGGCGCGGGCGCAGGGGCCGCCTGCGCTCGAGTCAGTTCGAGTCGTGGCGACGACAGCGTCGAAACTGCTGACTTGCAACTCGACATCGGCGTGCTCGTATCACAGCAAGCCCCTCGACAAATGTTGACATTCGAGACCGTGGGCGATGACCTACTTACCGCGATTGATTCGCGTAAATCACTAACTTCCTTACGCAATTCACACACGGTATTTTCTGATGCTTGGAACTAATTAAATTAATTAATTAAATTAATTAATAATAATAAATAATTATTACTTAATATATTTATTTTTAATTTAATTTGAAATTGGTATATAAATATTAATATTACAATAATAATTGTGACATTGTTTTATTTAACTATTAAGTAATATAAATAATTATTTCAATTAATTAATTATTATTGATTATTATAAATGTAAACTAATTTCTAATAACAGTATGCCCCAATATGGCCAACAAGTTTAACACCAGCATAATAAGCATAAGTCCCTGTTGTTTCCTGCATGACGTTAACAGTTGACAGTTTGTTGGTGGTTTGAGATACGAAACATTTAAGAATCCTTCTTATTTAAGTTTTTCTTCCAATATTTTACAAAGAAATTATTAATTGTATGGGCAGTCATATAAATTGACCAATTTTTTAGAATATATCAATAATACTATGTTGTCTATTACCAAGCCCAATTTTGCTAATCTCCTTTTAAAATAAATTTTGTATAAAAGCTACTGGGAAAATATGAGCCACATAAGCACAAAGCGCATCATGCAGCAATAAAATGGTTGCTGACAAAACTCGGTCAAATTATTTGACTGCCCATACAATTAATCATTTCTTTGTAAAACATTGGAAGAAAAATTTAATTAAGAATGATTCTAAAAAACATAATAATAGCTAAGAATACTTAAAAAAAATAAAAAAGGAATACACTTAATAACAAAATAAATAATTAGTCTAGAAAAGTCGCACTGCTAGGATATGGCGAGGAGATTGGGCCATAGCCCATAGCGCACACTGGCACGGGTGCGGAGCAGTCATACATGACAAAAACTGGAACCAACTGGACCTTTTACGTGTTTTGCAAAGGAGGAGAGAGAGAAACACACACATAGATATTTCCCACCCATCCCGTGGGCCAGCATAGCGAAAGTTACTTAAAACTCACTTTAGTTTAGGTAAAAGCTTTTTACCTACATACTTACACCACGCCCGTTTCGGAGGGGGGTGGGGGATGTTTCATTGAATTTGTTACCCATTATGTCTGCAACATAATACGTTGTCAATTTAAAATTAAATTTGTTTATGTTCTCACCAATTATCTAGCCCAAGATGAGTATTCTTATGAAACTCGTTAATATAGTAAGATAACGGATAAATATACATAAACATAGAAAAAACACCCAGACCCGAAATAAATTTAGAAAAACAGTCCTCTAAATTAACCCTACTGGGAATTGGACCCGGGACCTCTGAGACGGCGCGACGCCCGACCCGGCGCGCTAACCACTCGACCACGGAGGTCTTCCAATTTAAAAATGTTGCAATTCATCAAAAGTAAAATAAAATTGTTTATTCACCAAAGTACTAAGATTTGCTAATCGCGCTATATATTTGCACTATCTTCGAACTTACGGCAATGATCGACAATCGGTCGGGCAGAGCGTCGAGCGATGTGACCACTCTCTCAGAGGCCTCGCGGCGGACTGATTTAAAACTAGTAGAACGCAGAGTTTTGTAGTAGTTTTAGAGCAGTTTTAAAATATTTATAGAAAAATTATAGAGCTAATTTAGTAAGAAAAATTTTGCGCATAATTTAAAAAACACTTTTTTCTATAGTAAAAAAGCTTTTATCTTATTTTTATATAGTAAGTATAATAGAGACAATAATTATTTTATCACCTATAATTTCTTTAAAAATTCACAATGTTTGGATTTTTATAGTTTTTGTTAGTAACCAAAATCGAAACATGTTTTCAACAAACTATTTTGCTGAAGATCTTTAAAATTAAAATAAAATTTTTGTTCTTAGATTTGTCAGTAATTTAAACACATTTTTAAGCTTCGAAGTTGACGCGGGAAGTCAAATTATGAAAACCTCTGTTCAATTATTTTGTTATAAATTCCAAAATATCCATAAATTTAAAAATGTTTTCAACAAACTATTTTGATGACAAAATTGCCTAATGATATAAGTAATTAACATATTTGTAAGGTGAATATTCATAGATATTAAGAGGTTTGAAAAGTACAGTTTTTGAGCAAAACGGCGTAAACGCTCTTAAATTAAAAAGCAGTTCTAGCTGTGACAAAATAAAGTTCAATTCAGATCGCAAGTCGCGAGGCGCGGTTAAGAGACGGTTGCAACAGCGACGAAACTTATATTTCTATCGCGTAGCTCTTATCTCCTGTCGGCCGGTTTAAACAGGGTTGCCGATGTATCTGCGCTATACTTAAGTGCGGAGTGAGAAAGGCCTGACCTGTCGTTAATATTATTATTAAATTTATTTTCATATAATGTAAGCAAATATTAGCTCTCTAAAAAAGTTAATTGGTTGTTGTAAAGGAACTCGAATGACTTTAAGAGCGTTTACGCCGCACACTAGCGCCACTAATGAGAAAAAAGACGTATCTAGTAAATAGAGATAGAAAATCAAATTATGCTCAACAAACTATTTGAATGAAGTAATTTAGCATTTTTACGTCACCTAATGAACACCTCACATGTTATGGTTTAGTTAAATAAGACGTTACGGCCACTTTTAACTATAACGCCATATTTAACTAAACCATAACATGTCATACCAAAAAATAGTAGGCTATGTTTTTTTTATTAGGCTATGAGATGAAACAAAATAAAAATTCATTATTCAATTTAGGGCCAATTTTTCAATTGACATCCGTCAATTGAAAAACTTATTCATTTGATAAAGTATTAGATCATCATCATTTTCATCATCTCAGCCAAAAGACGTCCACTGCTAGAAAACGGCCTCCCACAAGGATCTCCACAACGATCGGTTTAAGCATTAGAACCTGTTTAAAAATGTATTGTCATAACATGACTTTTCTTTTGAAACAGGTGACATTTTAGCTTGATCGCATAATACTTTATCAGTAGGATAAATTTTATCCGATGATTAAAAAATCAGCTCTTAGCCATATAAATTGCAATTATGAACCTCAAGTGTTATTAGATAAAAATATATATAGTATGTAAATAATATAAATAGCTTATGAGTATGTACACTCAATAATACTTAAAATATATCATTTAATAAACAACACATATATTTAATGCGATTCTACCGCTGATTCGGAAGCTTGATTCTGCTAAGACCCCAGCAAGAAACTATTTACTTTATTATTTGTTACTTTGTGTCTCAGATTAACAGCCTTCCCCCGTTGGATGAAGAAGACCTGCCTGCCGTGCCCGCCACAGCGCATCGCCGAAGCCACCGGCAATGAATTCTACGTGTTCTCTTACTTCGAAGACATTCTGCGTGTGGTCGCCATCAATGACATCACCATACTCATTCAGGACACTATATACAGGCTCACGCAGGATATCAACACATACATACAGAAGTGAGTTTTCACCGTTATGGCGGCTTGATTCTGTTTTTTTGTTGATTAAGTGTCTGGCGGGAAGTGTCTGGCAATTTTGATTATGAATTTTCAGCAATATCCTTTAAACATACATATAAAAACCAGCACCGAGACTAAAAAAAAAATTTGCAATGATTTTGCATACCTGTAGCACTTTGATAAATTATGTACTAGATTCCCAATGGGCGCTTGAAAAACGGCACGGATCCACGATGACGTGTGTGGCGATAACAGTAAATATTAAGTAAATAAAAGTACATACTTACACTACCTACTTAATCCAACACAAATTTGTTGAAAAATAAGGTAAGGTCTGGCGGCTTTGGGATCTTGCTCTGTTAATTAACATAATAATATCGGCTATCACCGCAGGTGGCAAAAATATCAGCACCTTTGGGCATTCGACAAGAATCTGTCCTGCGAAAAATACATTCAGAAGTACGAGCAAATATTTAAGTACGACGAGAAGTTCTTCTTCTTCGAGGACATAATATCTGAGCTCGATGCCCACGTGCGGTTCGTCGATGTGGGCGCGATCAGGGTGAACCTGAGGCCGATCATAAGTCAAGTTCAAGGCCACGCTTTGGAGTGGAAGACTATACTGGGTAACTGTGTCGCTTCGAAGACCAGAATGAATATGTACGACTTGAAGAATCAGATTGAGGTAAGTTTTATGAAAGATGTAAATAGTGTTTTTTATTTATAATTGCTTAGTGAATTCTCCTTTGTATTTTGCCAAATGCTGGTTGGTAATCACAAGCTCTGGCTATGTATCAAAAAAATCCGAAACAATTTGCCCCACCTGGGAATTGAACCCGGGACCTTCGGTTATCGGGCCGAGTGATTTGCTACTCTACCACCGAGGCTTTATGCCCTTGGTTATGCTAGCTGAAACTCGTGTGCCACTGCATCCACGGAGAAACGTGGAGGGTTATATGGGGGTCTTCTCGCCCTTTGGGAGAAGGGGGCACACCTCCTATACTCTACCAGCATAGCGTCAAAAAGCTCGACATAGGGAGAAGAGGCCTAAAACGCTACTATCGTCTCCTCTGCCACGGGGATGGTTTGAGACCACGAATAGCAAGCCCCGAATTCGAGCCCTCGTAACAACAATGCGAGTATACTCTTAATACAACTGAAGAGTTTTTGTTTCGAACGCGCTAATCTCTAGAGCAGGGATGGGCAAACTTTTTCATTCGCGTGAATCTACGGCGTGCTAGGCTATTGAATTTTTTGCAGTATTTTTTCAATAAATAAATATTTTTATGTGAAATAAAAATATTGATACAGTAAACGCATACCATTTTCTAAAACACAAACGCACTTGTATTTTTGTTTGATCTGACTCTTAAGAAAAAGTCAGAAAAAATGCTAAGCGACTACGAACTACTAGCGCATTCGGGTGACACGATGCGACGCGGTTGGTCGGCGAACAGCTAGTGAAGTATATACTTGCTATATTATCACACTAATATTATAAATCCGAAAGTTTGTGTGTATGTTCGTATATTTGTTGCTTCTTCACGCTGCAACGGATGGATGGAGTTGGATGAAATTAGGCATACAGATATTCCCACGGAAATCACACTAGAAATATACTAAAAACGACAATTTAATTTTTCAATACAAAATGATTTGTTTGTTTTGTTGTCATAAAAAAAAACCAAAGAGAATTTAATAACTTGATGGAAACCAATGATATTATCTATACAACTTGTTGATTTGCATTCACGCCATATTCATAGCAGCAGTCATATTGCTTATACTTATTACAAATAAATTATAAAAAAAATATGAAAAAATAATAATCATATTTTAAAAGTCTGTAAATAAGAATCGCACGTCTGCGTAGCACTAAAAAATAAACGCTCGTTCGCGTACGCCCGCCCACCTGACCACGCATAGGTAGCAACAAGCTCGAGCTTCGCGGCGCGCCCGCAGCTTTGTCGGCGCGGCGAGCGGCGAGCGGCGGGCGCACGTCGCTCGCATCAAAGCCAGTGTGCCGCGCAGCCCTGAACGAGTGACACGTTTGTTAGCCTAGCGAATTTCGAGCGAAACGTGTTCTTAGTCGTGTTGTTTTGTGTGTAAAAAAAAGTAAAATGACGTAAAAATTATTCCAACGTAGAACTTGTGGAGCTAGTGTGATTATTCGCAATTAGTGGGAACAGTCTACGTCGATTATTTGGACGAAGTGTTCGAAACCCAGTGGATTAGTCGAGGTGGGCCAGTGCCCTGGCCTCTGAGTTCGCCAGACTTGACTTCGTGTGACTTTTATTTGTGGTGAGACATAAAAAGAGTGGATTATAAAGACGAAATCACGATTGTTGTGCAGTTAAAACAAAATATTTTAATGGCTTTTGAGAGTGTAAGGTCAAATCGTAGTGTGCTGCAAAAGTTTGCTAGAAACTTAAGGCGCCGTGCTCATTTCTGCATAGAACGTGAAGGTGCCCACTTTGAGCAGTACCTGCGACTCGCAGTTAAGTTTAAGATACTCGCAGGCTGCGAGTATCTTAAACTTGATCGGTAAGTACCTAATAATAGTTTATTAACATTACAAAATAATATTGCAACAAAGTATACGTATGCGTAAAAGTAAGCCACTTTACCACAAAATACATAATAGTAAAAGTTTACGTAAGTTCATCGACTGAACTTCCGCCCGCTGCGCTCGCTCTTATCTACCTACTACGGTCGGCACCCCTATTCTCGTCAGTCGACGGTCGCTATTCTAATTTACACTGAAATCGTTTTATTAATCAGTCGGTTCCTTATTACTTGCTCCGTGTTAAAAGTATGTTTTAGTCATTAAGTGTACCAATTACGATCAGCTGTAAAACTATGGCGGGAATGCAAATCTGCATCCTGTATATATAAAAATCAATTGCTGTCCGTTAGTCGTGCTAAAACTCATTTGTGGAAGTTCAGGGAAGGTTATAGCGGTGAGAAACATAAATAATAAGTAACGGAAAATACTAAAAACGACATTTTAATTTTTCAATACAAAATTATTTGTTTATTTCGTTGTCATGGAGACTGTCAAAACGGTACGTACAACAAATTTAGCTGTGAAACAGTTGCTGTCTTTTGTCACTTGGTTGTCAAATATTTATAGGTTACGTATGTTTCATAGCTGTAGTATGAGGTCCGATCTTTTTGGTCTGTTTTGTTGGAATACAAAACAGTTCTGTTTCAAAAATAAAAAAGTGTAAAAGTGTCAGTTGGTTGTCGTAAAAAGAAAATCATCATCATCATCATCATTATCATCATCATCATCATCATCATCATCATCATCATCATCATCATCATCATCATCATCATCATCATCATCATCATCATCATCATCATCATCATCATCAGCTCATAAAGTTCCCATTGCTGGGGCACGAGCCTTCCCTATAGATGGATAGGGAGAACGGGCCATAAACCACCACGCACGGGGGGGGGTCCAATGCGGATTGGTGGTTGTTATCAACTACTAATGCAGCCGAAAAAAGAAAACAAATATATCAATTTGAAGACGATTATTAAAATCTATCAGCAGTTTGTCAGTGCGCGTAAACTTTATTTACCTACTGTATTACTGTTATTGTTTTAAAATGCCAAGGAGAAGAGGACCTGACTTAGGTCGCGATGTCAATCAAATATGTGACGAACTAACTCACGTGCAAACCGCACTGACGGACGACCAGCGAGAGACAGACAATGATAACATTCGTTTGTATGGCAGAATTGCGTTCCACAGTGAATAATAATGAAGTAGATAGGCTTAGAATAGAACGAGTTCGGGCACACCAAACACAATAACAGCGAGCACGAGTTCACGGCACAATGAAATAGAGAGATTCCGCAGACGCAGTGTTCCTGTAAACCTGGAACGAGTAGCATTCCACTACGACCCGGAAATAGATTATTGTGCCGTAACAATTGGGGAAATGACAACCATTTGTCAATATTGTAAATCGTTAAAATATAGCGGTGAATCTACTAGATTACGTTGTGTTGGTGGTAAAGTAAAATTGCCACAATTAATAATTTATCAAAAACAATAATTATGGTATACTACCTTGAAAGTGGGCATGAAATTTTCCTGTACAATATGCGTTGCGCCAAATGACGTCATTTGAAAGCAATTGTTATATTTTTGGATGTTAGCCAAGAAATGTTTAGAGTAATTTCCCACCCCAGCCGATAAAGTTTTGACCATATTTTTCACCAATACATGTAGGTGATACAAAGTTCACCGGGTCATCTAGTAATTTATAAAAGCTCATTGATGGAAACTGTCAAAGCGGTACGAAGTCCGCCGGGTCCACTAGTATTAGATAATGTGGGGGCTCCTCAGCCAAAATTGTTGCCTAAAAGTTCCTGATAATGATGTTGTCTACTGCCCACAGAACCTCCGCATAACGATGAACATGAACATCAAAGGGCTCGAAGACTTCAAGCTGGTAATGGCGACCATAGCGCAAGTGCAAGCGTTCACCATCACCGCGGAAGTGAAGTACCGCGGCATGCAGGAGATCTTTCATATGCTGCGACAGCACGGCCTCGACGTTAGTATACGAATTCTAGGTATTTTAACTAAGAAAATAAGATATAGGGGATAAGTCTTAATAGCAATTGGCAAAAACGGCTTTGCGTGAAGTGCTGGATCACGGAAGACGTAAATAAGAAAACACATTTTAGGTCTCACATTTGCGTGCTAACCGCTACTGAGGTAACGTAACTGTTAAGATAAAAAATAATACGTGAAGGAACATGCTCTTCCCTTAGCCTGTTGAGCTTACTACAACTTTGTAAGTTATTAAGTCTGTCAAACAAATAGAGAAACATGAAACCGAAACCAACAATATCATTGAACTAAATTAAAATGTTTAGTTTAATTTATTTTTGTAAACTCGTATATTAGTTCTACGAAGGTGGGCCAAAATGTTCGTGGAACGAAAAGGAGGGGAGATGAAATAGGTAAACAGGTCTACTATGGGTGCATTAAAAATAACCTTAACGTCTGACGCCCCGCAGGTTCACATGTGAACTTATAACAATTGGTTTTCTATTGTGTCTGGTTTTACGGTGCCTGACTGATTAAAAAAACATTTCTCGTTGACTCTCCTAGGTTTCCGACGAAGACCTAGAATTCGCGAAGACCCTAGAAACTTCTTGGGGCAGCCTTTACCAAACGGCTCTCTTCCGCGGCAACACGCTCGAGCAGACCAAGGAGAAGTTCTCCAAGATGAACGTGGTGGAGATATCCAAGTTCTTGCAGGAGCTCGACGACTTTGTGGAGAAGTTTGATAGAGAGGGCCCGGCTACTGTCGGTGATGATATGGATAGGGGACTGATACTCATGGAGGTAAATTTAAGCGGGACTGGTTTTTTTTTGTCAAATATTTGTCTGAAGATTGGTAGATAAATAAGACGTTTCTTTTATTTATTTTTTATAGTAAGGTTGGACTGCTCTGCCTCTTGATGTTAAACAGAAGCAGAATCCAGATGCGAGGACAACTAGTGGAGCAGGATTGTGCCTTATCACTAGCCATCCACACCTTGCCAACCCAGAAGTTGCTTCTTCACACCTCGACTATTTATTCTATTAGATCTTCTGTTATTACTTTCACAGACAGGGCCTTACTAATAAACAGCTTGCCATAGATTAATTATCGACGACCTTCTTGGTCGAGTGGTTTGAACACCGGTTTTCATGGAGTCGCCATCTCTCTGAGGTACCGGGTTCGATCCCCGGTCGGGCCAATTTAGAAATTATTGTTTTTCTAAATTGTTTCGGGGTCTTGGTGTTTTCTATGTATAAAAAGTTTGTATTTAAGTATTTTAAGTACGTTTATCCGTTATCTAGTAACCATTTAACGAGTTTCATAACGAAGCTTCTCTTGGGCTAGATAATTAGTGTAATTGTAGGAAAGTTTATTATTATTATTATTATAGTTTATTAATTAGTTATTTTAATGCGTGTTTCCGTGCTGATAACTTCTTTTCAAATTAGAGTGAAAGAGATAAAACACGGATCAACTTATATATTCGTAGCTATGCTCTGTTTATAAGTAAGGGAGTAAAAATATAATAAAATAACCACAGGAATTCACCAAATACTTTGACGAGCTCGAGTACCGCAAGAAGTTGCTCCAAGCGGCGGAACAGCTGTTCGACAATCCTTTAGCAGATTTTTCCAACTTCAATCGCGCCAAGGCCGACTTCCAAGCCATGGACATGGTCTACAAGATCTACAAGGCGCAGAAGAACGCGAGGGAACTGTGGGCCAAAACGTTGTGGGTTAACTTGAATCCACAGGCGTTGGTGGATGGCATTGAACAGTTCTTCAAAGAATATAGGTAAGTGCTGTCTAAGTAGATTTTTACACGTTCTTAACAAGTGTCAAGAAAGTTTTATCTTCTTCTAATATGCGGATAATACTTTCTATATTAATGAATGTAATTATGTTCATAAATAATAAGGGTTTATGCGCATCAAATCAAAATTGTAGTAGTAATCAGTATATTATTATTATACAGAGTGTTTTTTTACTGGGACAGTTTAGGAAATGAGGAAGTCCGAAACCATAAGAGATACGGAGAACCTGTCTTAGGAACCATCAAATCTTTTTTGTGAAAACAATTTTGACACAGCAATTTTTTTGGTCGTGTGATTTGTACATTTGATCAAAAGTATAAAATTGTATGAGACAACATTTCACGGTTTATGCATAGAAATATCTTCGTCTGACCTAGGAATTCATCCCAAGAACCCTCTTAGTCCGACAGGGTGTTATAACACCTCTAAAAATATTATATAGAATAGATGAACCCTAATTTGGTACTTTTAAAATTTCATTTACAACAACACACAATCGCCTGGTCGGTCTAAATGGGTTTATCAATTCCAGTGTTTTGCCACTCCGTCACCGAGTTCTTATTCTTAACATCTTATTTTTTTATACCTGTAGGAAGCTCCCGAAAGTCGCCCGCTTGACAAGCACCGGTCTCATGTTAGACCTGAAGATGAAACAGTTCAAGGGCGTGGTGCCACTCATGGTGTCGCTCAAGAACGAAGCCATGCGCGAGCGGCATTGGAAGGAACTCATGCACAAAACCAGTAAGTAACACAAGTTTCATTATTATATCTGTTCGCATTTGTTTTATAGTGAAACAGACTAAAGCGTTTCGTCGCAACGTAACATGTTCGATGCGAGCATTCGCATGGTCAGCACAGTAAGGTTCGCCGCTCGCCGCTCGCTTCGCCATTTTATCGGTCAGTCAGTAATGACTTATCCAGCTTGCCGCGAATGTTTACGTTATACGATGATCACTCCAGTCAGTCTCCACTTTAACATTTTGTATTAACCTGTGTTTTTTTGTTCCTGAGCGGACAAACAACCACACGGCCATATTTTGTATACGTGAGCGTTGGCAACCCTTAAGCTTATATTTTTATAGGTTTTCATTAGCATTGTACTTTCTTGACACCAGAATAGTGAAAGGATAACAGAAATAAAAACGAAATTAAAAATTTTCTTAGTAAATAGAACAAACAAAATCAGCAAAGGTCGAATATTTTGCCTCTAGGCTCTTTAAGTAAGTGTACCTACCTTTCAAACCGAAATGCAACAGTGCACAACAATGCTGTTTGGTGGCAGAAATGGGTATTAAGGCGACGCATCGCTAAATAATTAATCTAATACGGAGCGTTTGCGCCCCGTACCATAAGAAAAACTGTTTCTTTCCAATTAAAACTACAAATAAGTTTAAAAAAATGAACTAGCATATTGAAGTGTGTGTTAAGACTAATCTAACCTAACTATCTAATCTAACTAAGATTTAGATGCTCAAATCGGTCTGGTTAGCCTGTAAAATGCAAATCTATGTTTTAAAAGAGGTTACTTTGATATTTTTTTCTCTGTTATAAAAGTTAACAAATCGTGTTTCTGCAACTAGCAAAATAAAGTCAATTAAATGAAAAATCATATCATCAAATATCACTTTCATATGTTTTGTAATTGTTGGGAAAACTAAAGATCCCCGCCACGTAAATTTCCAATGCGTCGCCTTAAGCTAGCCGCACTTTAGACGCGTTTTCGTAGGAATGGCAGTACCTGCGCTGGATTCCTGGCACCAATCTATTACACTATCTTTTTTTTAAATCCAACTCAAAAGGTGTATTTAGATTATATTTTTATTTTAAAGCGTGTTTAAAGTGTGTGTTATCTTTTACGTACTTTTAATTATGTTTGACTCGGACGTACACGTACAAATACACACGATGTCTTGTCACCGGTCAAACTTAGTCACGGTCTGATAATTGAGAAAAACGCAATCAGTGTGAGCGTTAAATTCGTACATTCAATATAAGTTAAATTCGTGACAAAACGTGCGCAAAGTGTTCGCCTCCTGGTCGGAATCTGTGCAGAATCCTACCACCACGCAGGTCTATAGTATATCGAAAGAGGTATTGTGATTGTAATATGAAAAAAGGTTTTATTTATATGACGCAATTTTTTTTTGTTGTTACACAGATCAGGACTTTGACATGTCGCCCGAGCGGTTCACGCTAGACAACATGTTCGCCATGGAGCTGCATAAGTACCAAGATGTCGCCGAGGAAATCGTCAATCACGCTATCAAAGTATGTAGTATTGACACGGTCCCATGTATGCAGCGTTCAAGTATTTTAATTTTATTACCTTACTGGTAGGTAAGCATTTATGGCCTTGACTTGACTCACGTAATGCTAAGTAATGATAAGGCCGAAGCTGGAAGCCTACCGTTATCCTTAACTACCTAGGTAGTTGGGGATTCCTATCCAGTTCTAACCCTCAACTACCTCCAACTTCTAAAAGGCTTTATAAATTCAACACATTATAGGAGTCATTATTACGGGATTTTACTCTGATTTTTGTTATCTTTGAGTATTTGCTATTTTGATACAGTTTCAATCACCGCCGTGATCACGAATGTAATTACAGCTATGTTACATACATCCTCCGCTTTTGTCTTTATTGGGCTCAATTACGAACATCGCATCGTTAACGGGATTAACGGAATCGTTAATCCCGTTAAAGTTAACTTAACATAATATGACCTAGTAAGCATTTACCTACAAGTGAGTATACTATATATGACAGTACAAATGGGCTTTGTATTCAAGGAACTGGCGATCGAACGCGGCGTCAAAGACGTGCAAGAGACATGGGCAGGCATTTCGTTCACTGTAGCTCGCCACTTTAACCGCGGGGAAGACCGCGGCTACACCCTTAACCCGTGCGACGAAGTGGTTGTGAAGTTGGACGACGACGCTATGACGCTACAGAGCATGGCTGCGTCTCAGTAAGTATTAACACCTTACTTACTTAAACAAAGTTATAAAAACACTGTTCACTACAGCTCGTTTCTACGACCGTGAAGATGCTATGACGCTGCAGAGCACGGCTGCGTCTCAGTAAGTATATAGTAACTTACTCGAGGAGACTCAGTAGCCTCGGGAGACAAACGTTTGCAACATCGTTTATCGTAGCTCGGCAATTAAACCGCAGCTACACCTTCAATCCGTGCGACGAGGTCGTGGTGAAGTTGGACGACCATGCTATGACGCTACAGAGCATGGCCGCGTCTCAGTGAGTATTATTTATGGTACCTTACTTGAATAGGCAAAGTTACAAACACTGTTCACCGCAGCGTGAAGGAGACCGTGGCTATATCTCAACCCTTGCGACGAAGTTGTTGTAAAGCTGGATGAAGATGATATGACGCTGCATAAGAACATGGCCGCGTCTCAGTAAGTATTATGTAGCACCTTACTCGAAAATACAAAGTTACAAACATCGTTCACCGTAGCTCGCCACTTCAACCGCGGAGAAGAGCGGTCTTAACCGCGGGGATATAACTTCAATCCGTGGGACGAGATCGTTGTGAAGTTTGACGACGATGCGATGACGCTGCAGAGCATGGCTGCGTCTCAGTGAGTATTAACGCCTTACTCGAATAGACAAAGTTACAATTACTTTTGTTAACTAGGTCGTTGTGGAGATCCTTGGGGAAGGCCTTTGTCCAGCTGTGGACATCTTTTGGCTGAGATGATGATGATGATGATGATGATGATGATGATGATGATGATGATGATGATAGCTCTCTACTATGACCGCGAAGAAGACCGAGGCTACACCTTCAGTTCTTGCGACGCGGTCGTGATGAAGCTGGATGACGATGCTATGACGCTACAGAGCATGGCCGCGTCTCAGTATATAGCTAGTAATTTGTTAACAGCGGATATATGATGGCGCAGTGATTACGCGCCCGGTCTGCGATTGCTAAGGTTAAGCAAGTTTCGCAAAGGCCGGTCATTGGATGAATGACTTTGGAAGGCACGTAAATCCATTGGTCCCGGCTGCTTTAGCAGTTGTTAAAAACCATGAATCCGCACTTGGCCCGCGTGGTGGTTTATGACCCGCTCCCCCTATCCATCAATAGGGAAGTGTCGTTCCCCAGCAGTGGGGCCATTAAATGTGGGGTGATGTGATGTTTGTGAATATAACATTTGTGTTCCAGGTTCATTGGCCCATTCCTCTCAGTGGTGCACACTTGGGAACGCCGGCTATCGTTGATATCCGAGGTCATAGAGGAGTGGATGGCGACTCAACGCAAGTGGCTCTACTTGGAAGGCATCTTCGTTGGCGGCGACATAAGAGTGCAGTTACCCGAGGAAGCTAAAAAGTTTGATGACATTGACAAGGTTTTTAGAAAGGTAACTAACTTAAAATACGCATTCAAAAAAAAAACAACCGTTAAAATACAGAATGTTTTATATCACTTTTAAAAGGTTAGAATAGCGATAGTAATATTTCATAATATTTACTTACTTATTACTTAGGATATTTGTAGTTTTTATGTAACTGTCCCACTAAAAATATACTTGTATAAATTATTAATATTACTATCGAATATGTACCTACCTGATAAGATGGTTGTTTAAATTGAGGTTTAACTAAGGATTAAGTAACTTTGTGCCTAGGTTACCTCAATGCAGGCTTGCCTAGTGAGGAACCGATAAATATGGACTATTATTAATAAGCGTTATATGCAAATATGCCATTCCATAGTTTTAAATCTAGATTTAAGTAATTCTGTCACTTTGCAGTTAATAAACATTTTTTCATTTTTTTTCATTTTTTCATTATTACTAAAAACTTCAGCTAGGTACTTAATGTCTTTAAAACAGTGTTTGACCGACCGTCGTCGGTGCGTTTGTCGCGTATGCTTATTAAATACATAGTCGCTTATGAGATACTGGCGGCTTGTTCCGGCTTCGAACAGGTGGACATTTTTTTTTAATATAGCCTATGTTACTCATCGCTAATGTAGCATTCTAATAGTTTTTTTTGTTTTTTTTTTTTTATATTAGAAGGAGGCAAACGAGCAGGCGGGTCACCTGATGGAAAGCAATCACCGCCGCCCATGGACACCCGCAAAACCAGAGGAATCACAGATGCGTTGCCGGCCTTTAAGGAAGGAATAGGCTCGTTTCTTGAAGATTCCTAAGTCATATTGGTCCGGAAATACCGCCGCTGAAAGCTGGTTCCACAGCACTGTAGTTCGTGGTAAAAAATTACGTGAGAAACGCACAGTAGTAGATCGCCATCCATCAAGATGGTGTGGATGAAAAGACAGTCGATTGCGTGTAGTGCGGTGAAGGAAATCAGCGGCAGGGATCAAACCGAACAATTCCTCAGAGCACTCCCCATGATAAAGGCGATAAAATATACAGAGAGACGCAACGTCTCTCCGAAGGGCCAGTGGATCGAGCCGACTAGAGGTTACCACGTCGCCGACAACTCGAGCAGCTCTGCGTTGAATGCGGTCAAATGGGAGGAGTTGGTACTGGGGCGCTCCAGCCCAAAGATGGGAACAGTATTCCATATGAGGCCTGACCTGTGCTTTGTAAAGCTGTAAGCGATGGGTCGGCGTGAAATACTGTCCTGCTCTATTGAGCACACCCAGCTTTTTCGAAGCTAATTTAGCTTTACCTTCCAAATGACCGCGAAACTGAACGTCACTCGAAATATCGACGCCAAGGATTCCAATGGTCGGTTTGGTATCAAGGGGAGCTCCTTCAAAGTTTAGAGATACGACGAAGGGATGTTTTTTAGCGGTAAACACGCAAACTTGTGTTTTGGAAGGGTTAAAATGGACTAGATTAAGTCGGCCCCAATTCGAGACATGACTTAACATGTTCTCAGTGTCAGTCACAAGTTTATTCCGGTTCTCGATGACGCTTTCCAGAGAAATATTAGTACGTCCGGTGTAAAGCGTATCCCCAGTACTGTCGTCTGCATAGCAATGAATGCTGTTGTTATGCAACATGTCATTGATATGCAGAAGAAACAGTGTAGGCGACAGCACACACCCCTGCGGGACTCCAGCATTCACGGGCTTCAGGTCAGAGCATGATCCGTCAACTACGACTTTGATGCTACGCCCAGAAAGAAAGCTGGCGACCCACGCACACAATTTCTCAGGGAGCCCGTATGATGGAAGTTTCGAGAGAAGAGCCCTGTGCCATACCCTGTCGAAGGCTTTCGCTATGTCCAAGCTAACTGCCAGTGCCTCCCCTTTTCTCTCGACTGCCTCCGCCCATCGGTGAGTGAGGTACACTAAAAGATCACCAGCCGAACGACCGCGGCGAAAACCGTACTGGCGATCGCTTAGTAGTTGATTCTCTTCTAGGTACCTCAAGAGCTGGCAGTTTGTAATGGACTCCATTACTTTGGAGAGCAAAGAGGTGATGGCTATAGGCCTGTAGTTGGACGGATCTGAGCGATCACCTTTTTTGGGAATCGGGTGGACAAGGGCTGTCTTCCAAGAACTCGGGACAACGCCAGTCGTGTAAGAGAGCCGGAAGAGGCGCGTTAGAACCGGCGCCAACTCAGGAGCACACGTCCGAAGCACAATGGGAGGGACTGCATCAGGCCCACTCGACTTATGAATGTCAAGGGAAAAAAGAGCCTTACGAACTGACCTTTGCAGGAACCGAACGTTTGGCATAGAACAAGCGCAATGCGGTATTGTTGGTGGCGAGTTTTCCCCATCGTCCAAGGTCGAATTTGATGCGAAAAGAGTACCCAAGAGATCGGCTTTCTCTTTTGCAGTATGGGCAAGGCAATCATCGGTCTTGTGCAGTGGTGGAAGTGACGGTCGACAGAAATTCCCCAAGGAAAGCCTTGGCGAGAGACCAGAATGCACGCGTACCCGAAGGAAGACGCACTAGCCTCTCCCCAATTCTACCTATAAATGATGACTTCGCCTTGGCAATGTCCTTCTTAAAAGACCTGGCAGCAAAGTTGTACTTCTTTTTGAGCACACTGGTACTTGGATCCTTTGATGACACCGCATTAGCCCAGGCTTGGTAATGCTCGCGCTTCTGGCGAGATGTTATTTTGCAACATCGACCAAACCATGGTTGGGATCTGCCGCCAACGGGAACCATAGAGTTTGAAATAAAGAGTTCCATTCCCTGCAGTATCACATCAACGACTGAATCGGCGGCGACATCAGGATTATTCAGCGAGAAGCAAACTCGCCACCATGGGTACGACGCAAAGAAACTTCGCATCCCATCCCAGTCCGCTGACCTATAATGCCAGACCCGACGGCTGACCGCACGTTGCGATTTTAAAGTTTCCGTGAGAGGCACTGTGCTCCGAATCGGGCAATGATCTGATGAGCCTAGTAGTGCATCAACGGATACTTGATAGCCGTCTGGGTGCGAGGTCAACAAGAGGTCCAGTAAGGAAGGTGTATGGCCCTCCACATCTGGTACCCGCGTAGGCTCGGCAACCAGTTGGGACAGACCGTAGGCCAAAGCGAAGTCATGAACGGCTCTACCCGCGTGGTCAGTAGTGCGTGAACCAAGCCATTCGACGTGGTGGGCATTAAAGTCTCCCAGCACCACGATCTCGGCAGAGGGGATCCGTTGGAGAAGGGAATCTGTGGCCGTTTGAACGCTCTCAACAAGTTGGCCAGTCTCAATGTTACCGCTGTGGGACCTATACAGGCACGCGTAGACGCGAGGGTGATGTCCGCAGTCGACGTGCAGCCACAAGATGGAGAGGTCCCTAACTTCAAGATTGCCGAGGCGACGAACGCACATATCCTCCCTGACGTAAGCACAAACACCGGCGCGTGGCACAAACGAATGCTCCAGATTGTATCCCGGGTAGCGCAAGTAGGAGACGTCAGGAGGGGGGGATATCTGCGTTTCAGTAAGGCAAAGCAAGGCCGGCTTCTCCGTCTCAAGGTGGTAATGGACGGCGCTTAAGTTGGAGTGAATTCCCCTGATGTTGCAGAAATCCACGCGAAGCGTAGGAGGGGGTGCCGAATGTCTTGCCTTACTCCTGCCTGCAGCATGTGCTGATACGAGCGGACTTTTGCCCTCCCCAGAATACGTAGGGCAGCCTGAGCGTGGACGCTTAGGGGGGGATTCTCCTACACTGGAGGTGTAGGTACCCCCCTGGGGTAAATCTAAATTTAAGTTCGCTGCCATATCAATTGTGTGTGTGTGTGGGGGGGGGGGGGATAGGGCCTCCGGAACTATCACTGACCGGACGAAACACAACAGCAACGAGTGCCATTATTTCACGCCGGTATTTAGTGAGAGGGTGGTATTACGCCGGGCGAGCCGGCCCAATGCGTGCTACAACGCAGCGTGGCTCTACCACTCAGTCAGTGTCACTCATTTAGCACCACCCAGGGGTCACGTGTAGGGTCTCGAGGGTAAACCTACGGACGCGAGTGACCTTAACCCCCAATATAGTGAAAGAATATTTTAAATCGGTCCAGTAGTTTTTAGTTTATTCGTTACAAACATACAAAAATACAAAGCTTTCCTCTTTATAACATCCGTATGACAACAGTCTGAAGCTGACAGGTGGCGCGTAACGGTGACATCGCTAAGCTAATGCTTTTCAGACGGCAAATAAAGTTAATGAATATTAATACTATTGAGTAACAGTCCGATATTAGACACTGCAGTAATTGTTTTTTTATAAGTTCACGTAATTGGCAGCTTTCGTGACTCTTAGGAAGATATATATTTTAGCAACATCTCTAATGTTGCTGATGTCCATGTGCGTTTGCAGACTGTTAATATAAAAAAGGATAGTTTTGCCTGATATTAAACTTTTTGTCGCAGATTATGTTGGATACGGCTAAGCGGCTGAACGTGGTCGACTGCTGCACAATAAGCGGGCGATTGGAAGAGTTTATCAACTTGGGTCTTGGACTCCAAAAGTACGTGACGTTAGGTTATTAATTTACAATGGAGAAGCGCTTGGCTTTCATCTCTCCAAATGCTCCGAACCCCTCAAAGAATCTATGCTGATCTGATCCGAACCCCTCGGAGAATCTAGTAGGGAACGGGGACACGTTTCCTTGATGCCATTCGCTCTAGAAACCTTCTGACGGTGTTTCGATCACACGGCTTGAGAACCTATTTAAGTTACTCGCCGCTACCAAAAAGTCTGATGACACTGTAAAAGTCGTCTGAAGCCACAATAAAATCTCAAAAAACCCGATGGCAATTAGTGACGATAAGGCCAGAGCCTCGACTATTGAGGAACATTTATCTGGAACTGTCAAACAACAATGCTGAATTGATAGACACACTCACCCAATCGTTGTTTAAATTCTATTCAGATGCCAGAAGTCACTGAATGACTATTTGGATTCGAAACGGCGAATCTTCCCAAGATTCTTCTTCATATCGACAGATGAACTGCTTTCAATTCTTGGAAGCAGCGAGTGCAGTTGCGTTCAAGAACATATGATTAAGGTAATTTTTATTAGCATTAAATAACTCTTTTTGATGCCACCTATCTAACTCTAATCTATATAAATAAAAATGAATCGCTAAATGTGTTGCTAATTGCAAAACTCGAGAACGGCTGAACCGATTTGGCTGATTTCTTTTTTGTTGTGTTTGATGAAGTCTGAGTAAGGTTCTTATGGAGAGAAAAAACGTAAAAAATCAATATAAATAAAAATTAATCGCTAAATGTGTTGCTAATCGCAAAACTCGAGAACGGCTGGACCGATTTGGCTGATTTCTTTGTTGTTGTATTTGATGAAGTCTGAGAAAGATTCTTATGGAGAGAAAAAACGTAAAAAAATACGAGGAAAATAGTAAAAACAATAATTTTCTTTTCCCATACCACTCTGACAGCTGGGGTGTCAAACATTTGACGTCAATCAAAAAACAATCGCGCTTTAGGATTATCTTTGGTATACCTTCAAGTTGACTAGAGGTCAGATTTATTTATTTACCCGCAAAGTACTTAATCGAACAAAAAATATCGTGTACCATAAGGCATTACAATAAAAATATCATCACATTCGATATTACAAAAGTCTTTCAATGTTATTTTATTTCTATTGGACTGGGACAGGCCCATAACTTTTGACAGAACGAAATCTGTCGGGACAGCTAATAACAAAAAAATCAATGTAACTTTGTTTTAGAGAAATAGGGCAGAACAAGGTCTGCCGGGACAGCTAGTAAAGAATAAAATGAAATATATAAAAAACACTTTTTTTTATTTAAATATAGATACATAGGACGAATTATATTTACAGAATTGAATAAAAAATAATTTTCCTTAACTTTATACTTTTTGTTTCGTTTTTTATTACTCTTTTTGTTTATAATTATTTTTTATCGTGTATGTTTTCTGTCTGCCTTATTTTTTTTTTGTATGGTGTGTTGTTTATAAATACACTTCTTTCTTTTTTAATGTAATTTGTTTTTAACGAAGCGCTTGGCCATTGTCTCACTCGATTTGAGTGACTATAAAGCTAAAAGTTGGAGATTACTTCATCCGGAATCCTAACTACCGAGGAAACGTGTATCTTAACCCTTATTGCTTTAAATCATATCCTGAGTTTGTGCACAGAAGTCACAGTCACAGAAGGCTTCGTGCTTTTAGCCCTATTTAACTTTATTTGGCCATGTCTGTCGATACACAACAAAACTTATATAATAGAGAATACAATACTAGTGTTCTACTTTGTAGATGTTCGACAATATCCGGTCTCTGGATCTCTACGTGGACCACACCAACCGACCAGTTGCAGCGAAGATGATCTCAGCGGAGGGAGAGGTACATTTATAGGACCCATTTGAAATAATATGTAAAAAGATTATTTGCTATTTTATCTACTTCATAAGGTAACTTCGACGTGGCACAGTTGGGCTTAGGTTCTAACAATAAAAGTAATACCAAAAATTACAAAATGCTACGACGAATTTGACTACTCTCAGCATAAGCTGCAGCTTAAAGAAACTGCAATGCTGATTAAAGTAGGAATTGTCAATAAAGTTTGCACTAGGTTATGGCATCTGTCTCTTAGACATAAAATGCCTTAAATTGTATATATTTATTTAAATACAACTTAATAAACAATCTCTGTACAATACGGAAAATGAATGAGTACTGTGCCAACCCCAGTTAAGACTAGGAACATGGCATGCGGATAGTAATGATCTACATTTATGATTCCTATAAATAAACATTGTAGAGTCAACTAGTGGTATGGTAGTGGTATTCCATATAAAGGGTCCAAGGGGAATAACGATGAATGTATTTTTTTAAATTTTATTTGTTACTGGTAGCATATGAAAGTCGATCGAGAATAGTATTGTTTCATTCGGAATACCAGGCTAAAAACGCACTTTGTCACCCTAAAATTAACTGCTAAAAACGATGAAGGTTTTGTGATACTGGCGAAAAACGATGGATGTCAGTAACTTTATCAAACTTTAACTATCATCTGTCAAAAACTATTTTCTGGCACTACCCAATACAAATAATATAATTGAAGATGATATTTATGTAAGCCCTAATGATTAACTAAGCAAAGTGTAATTAGTCTTGGTATTTCAGTTTTTGGTGACATTCATCACTTTCTGATTGACATACATCATTGACATTCATAATATTGGGTCTTTTTTCCAACATTTATTTTTAAATAAATTTAATGTCCGAATGACTTGACTTTTATTCCAACCATGACAATAAACATAAACTTTTAAACATGAATTATATTTTAGTGTTAGGTTAGTGTTAAAGAGTTACCTCGAGTCTATGAACCTAAGAATCTAATTTTCTCTAACTAAGGTAAAAATGACATCCATCATTATTCCCTTGGACCCTTGATATGATAATAGTGATAATCTGGTGGTCATCACTCTTTCTTTAGATAATGGACTTCAGGCGTGTGGTGTACACAGAAGGGAGAGTAGAAGACTGGATGAATTTGGTATTGATCGAGATGCGTAATACCAATAAGTTTATTACGAAGAAAGCTATTTTCTACTACGGAAGGAATTGGAAGGTTCCGAGGTAACCATTAAAACCTTTCACTATGGTTTCGTTTGCCGCAAAAATGAAAATCTACGTGTTCTAAACTTTTAGAAGAAGAATACATAAAAATAAAATCAAGATAGGATAATAATTAATAGAGATGCGCCGAATATTCGTTTGGTATTGGCGTATTCGACGTTTTGTTCACTATTTGTATTCGACCGAATTATTCGGTATGGTGCCGAATATATTCGGTTCGAGTATTTCTGTTTTCTTAGCTACACGACACTGTATAGAACTAAAAGACAAAACTTCTTAGGTAATATTTATGTTATATTATAAGTCAAAGAAATCCTATGAAGAATTTGTTGAATAAAGCTAATAAAATAAAGCAATTAAACTTCAAATTAACATTTATTTTGAAACTTCAAGTCAACATATTTATTTCTTAAATATATTAAAATAAAGTTAATATTATCAATATTTTTGTAATAATAAGCACCTTTGTTTTTATTTGTAACGTAATCGTGCGATGTTTTGAAGTAAAGTGGCAGCGAGGCGTGCGCGGGTGGCATGGCGGGCGGTGAGGTACGGCTAGGGTGGCCAACCATACTTTAAAATAACGTATCCTACGTTATTTTCCATCCCCATACTTTATTCTTTTTAATAAAAATTATTTCCGACTAATTCGTGCGTTTGAACGGAATATTCCTGTTGACTTAAATTCTGAACTAGGTACTGAATGATGAATGAATGAATGATGACTCCGGTGAAGTGAAACGAAACGCAACGCTTAAAATAAATAAAGTTGGAAAATACTTTATTGTTTCTTCAAATACTTTTTTTATACTAGTTAGTGATAGATTTACTTTAATTTCCTGAAAAATTGTTGGCAACTCTAGGTACGGCTCGCTCGTCATCTAGCCAGCAGCGATACGTAGCGTACATGTTAGAACCTGTTTACGCGGCAAAACAATAAAATGGTAAACCGAATAATTCGGCCGAATATTCGGTTCGGTAAAGGTTAAACCGAATAGTATTCGGTATTTGGTTATTCGGTGAAACCACTATTCGGCGCATCTCTAATAACTAATAACGGATGTAGCGGTTCTAGGCTATAGAACCTATATAGGATATAGAGCGGTGTTTCTGAGCAAAGCGTGATTGCTCAGGAACACCGCTACTTTCTCAAATCTTTCTCTGATATGATCTGATATATATATATATATATACAGGTTTATGACCAAAATTTCGTGATACCAACTTGATACCATCTTCTCGCGTCTTATTTTACATATTGCGAATGTTTCGTAGCTTTTGCAGGATAGCTATCTGGTCCGGCCAAAATAATTTATGTAAGAAATTGGAAGTTTAGAGTAAAATTAAATAAAAAATTACAAACATTTTATGAGTAATACAAAGCCCTATTGCCACGTACCTGTTACTGTAAACGACGTCATAAATAATAATATACTCTTTTGTAGAACGGAATGGATTTTAGAATACATGGGCATGGTGTGCCTAGCGGCGAACGGCGTGTGGTGGACGGCGGAGACCGAGGAGACGTTCATCCGCATCCGCAAGGGGAACAAGCGCGCTATGAAGGAGCATCTGCAGCAGCAGAACGAACAGCTGGACGGACTGGTCGTTAAGGTCAGACAAGGTGAGAGCGGATTGTTGACACTAGTGTCGCCCAGTGGTCGAAATACGACATTTACGATGTTTATACAATGTGTAATACATAAATTTAATCTTTCGGGACCTCTTTCATGATATACTAGAGTACAGTACTGTAGTGGTACTGTATGACATTGTGGAAATTGAATTTTTTACCTGATGTAAATTTGTTAACTTAGATTTTTTTTTTTTACATGTTGTGGTTGTCTTCTATATTTTTTGTGTTTATTTGTAATGGAAAGTGTCCTGTTATGATAGGGCATTTTCCAATATTTTTGACGCTGTAAGGGAGAAAAGAGCTGGGCACTTGCTGAGTTTCTTGCCGGTTCTTCTTAGTACAAAATCTCCCGCTCAGAGTAGACTTACGAACCGATGGCATAGTGACATTCACAAGAGCTACTTGTAGCCTAAACTGAATAAATGGTTTTGAATTTTGAATTATTTATAAACTTTTATACCAAAACTCACACTCCTCCGTGCGCGCAATGAGCTTAAGGCCTCTTCCTTACCGACTCGGTACGTTTTCGTTTCGGTACCGCCTCTGCACCGAATCTGTACAGATTGTTTACCGAGCGTATGTAATCAAATAAAAGCTTTCACACCGAGTCGTTTCGGTACAGATTTTTTACCGAGCGTATCGCGCACCTTTGCACAGAATTTGTACCGAGCGGCCGGCCTCCCCGTCTCACCCCCGCCAGCTCCGCCGCGCGCCTCACTCACACCAGTCACACACCAGCCACACTCGGCGCCCGACTCATATCGAATGAACAATACCGTACCGAAAACATCCAGAGCCGGTCAGGAACACCGAATCTGTACAGAATCTGTACAGATTCGGTTCAGAGGTGGAATCAATACGAAAACGTGCAGAGCCGGTGAGGAAGAGGCCTAAAAAGGAGCGCGAAGTTTTCCGCTTCACTTATTAATAAGTATATAGATTTGTTTTTATGTGACACTGGCATACAAGCATACGACCCTGAAACTTCCAAAGCCTGATGGAAGGCGACCACCACATAGTGCTTTCGATGGCTTAATAAAACAATGAAGAGTTGATTTCCTATTTTATACTTATTATTATTTTTGTGTTTTTTTAAATATTTTTACTTATTTCTTATTATCTAACTAAATTATTGTACAATCTATAAGACCCAATAAAGTTAGACCGCTTAACTGAGTCCTCGCCTGCGGTAGATACGCGGGGCGGAAGGTACGTCGGGCCTCTGCCACGAACACGAGCGTAACTTACGTCGCGGCGAACGGATTTCTAGTTCATTGCGCGCCATACAACGGCAGTCTTAGTCAACGGTTATAAAAATAACGCAATGAACTACAAATCGCTCGCCTCTTCGCAAGACGTCAGTGGTCTTGGGCGGGCGGTAAGAAACTACACACGTGTTAATTTTACCGGCAGTCGTTCTTCAAAAATGTGCTCCCGAGTTGTCTTCCGTATTGACACGCTTATACCACCTCCCGTACTCTACTGGGATTGTGCCTGAGGCTTGGAGAAAGGCGAACATCCAGCAGGTCCCCAAAAAAGGGGATAGGTCCGACGCAGCCAACTATCAACCTATTGTTGTCACCTTTGTCCTTTGTAAGGTTTTTGAGCGAATCATAAACAGGCAACTCACCGCTACCTAGAAGATCATTCCCTGATTCATGATTGACAATACGGGTTCAGACCGAAACGAACAACGGGCGATCTCCTAGCGTTCATAACACACCTGTGGGGTGAAGCAATGGACAAGCATGGAGAAGCACTGGCTGTTAGCCTGGACATCTCCAAGGCTTTCGATCGAGTTTGGCATCGTTTGCTTCTCTGCAAGCTTGCGGCATACGGCTTGCCACCTCGCCTATGCGATTGGGTCGCCGGGTTCCAGCATAAGCGCAGCATTCGCGTACTCTGCGAAAGCAGTGCCTCACAGTTTCTGCAGGTGAACGCCGGAGTGCCGCAGGGTTCTATAATATCGCCCACGCTGTTCCTTCTGCAATCAATGACATGTTATCCTTGGGTAACATTCATTGCTATGCAGACGACAGTACAGTACATCGGCGTTATTTGGGTCACCCTGCGGCAAAGCAAGCCGATGTAGTGAAGTCGAGACGGAAGATTGTCATTAAGCTGGACGAGGAATTTGACCGCATTTATAAATGGGGCTCTGATAACCTGGTCCAGTTCAATGCCAAAAAAACACAGGTCTGCGCTGTCACTGCTAAAAAGTCCGCATTTCTCCCCCAACCCTCCTTCCAGAGCAACCTATTACCCATCCAGACTGGTCTCAGTCTCTTAGGTATGGACATACACAGCGACCTCAACCCGAAGAGCTGTATTGAGAGCATCATAACCACAGCCTCACGTAAACTCGGAATCCTGAACAAAGTGAAGCGGTTCTTCACGCCTGAGCAACGTTGTCTTTTGTATAAGACTCAGGTGCGCTCCTGCGTGGAGTATTGCTCTCATCTTTGGGATGGATCCGCCAAGTACTTGCTCGAAGCTCTTGACAGGTTGCAGAGACGTGCTGTCCGTATTATCGGTAACGATGACGTTACGACCAGTCTGGAGCCGTTACAGCTACGTAGGGGCATGGCTTCCCTTAGTGCTTTCTACCGCCTTTACCACGGCGAATGCTCTGAGGAGCTCTTTAACCTCATTCCTCCCTCTCCATTCCTTTCCAGATCGACGCGTGCAGGTCTGAGAAGCCACCCTCATACCGTGCTGACAAAAAGACACAAGACACGTACCAAAAAGTTTGGACAATCGTTCCCTTACCAAACTGCCCGTATGTGGAATGCGCTTCCCGCACACGTGTTTCCCTCCTCTTTCTCTCCCGGGTTATTTAAGCGGGGCGTGAAAAAGCATTTATGCAGGCCGCCATAGTGTGAGCGTTCGGCATAGCGTGGTAGCGCTGTGATGAACGCTTTCACTTCTTGGGCTTCACTGGCTGCTTTCCATCAGGCAGAGTAAAGCCATTTTGGCGTGCCACAATAAAAAATAAAAAAAAACCTCAGAGAATCTAGTAGGAAACGGTGGCATACACTAGTGCGTAATGCCATTCCCTCTATAAAACCTCTAACGATGTTTCGATCACACGGCTCGAGGAACCCTTTAAGTTTCTCACCGCCCCCAAAAAGTCAAGTGCCGCTAAAATGCAGTCTGAGGCAATCAGCAAATTCTTAAGATTAAGCAAATTGAGCAATTTTGTAAGACATAGTATAAAAATACGTATATCTTTGCTTTACGTATCCAGACTTGACATCAAACGACCGCCTTAAGTTCCGCACAATAACTACCATCGATGTGCACGCGCGGGACATCATTGAGGGCTTCGTGCGCGACAACGTGACTGAGGCGGCCGAGTTCGAGTGGGAGAGTCAGCTGCGGTTCTACTGGCTGAAGAGAGACGACAACCTGTGGCTCAGGCAGTGCACTGGTAAGCTGACAGATGATCTATATTTGGGATATGCTAGCTATAGCTCAGTATAGTCTAGAATTTTCTAGCCACAAAAGTCTAACTTCTGCTTTCATCCAACCTTTGATCGCCAATCAATATCGCGCTACGTCACGTGGGAATCGAAGCGACGGACGGACGCTGCCATTGGTAGCACTACATAGTTCCCTCTCTTCGATCGATGTAACATTTTTATTTGTTCCATGATATTATACGCCGTACAATTTAACATTAATTGTAACAGTCACGTATCGTTTATTTTCAATATCCTACAATATATTGTCTTAACTAAATTCACAAGTGAAAAAGTAGCTAATGCACGACATACTATTTAAACCAAGTATCGATGATCGCAAAACGGTATAATCATCATTACCCTATAAGCACAATACTGCAGGGTTCAGACCTTTTCGTAATTGAACCTTTGATAATGAATAAGTGCATATTTTCGCAGTTATGTAAGATTTAGGGGGAGACCTGGTGACTGAAAATATCAAGCGTAACTAATAATTTTCCGTTAATTATCAGACAATTAAATCAATTTAATTATTATCAATTTAATTATCTTGTAAATTTTAAACCCTGCTATGCATGATAGTACCAAAAAGGTCAATCTACATTTGACCTGTGTAGGCGTGTTCGAGTACGGCTACGAGTATATGGGCCTCAACGGGCGGCTGGTGATCACCCCGCTCACCGACCGGATCTACCTCACCATCACGCAGGCTCTCACCATGCAGCTGGGAGGCGCGCCCGCAGGTAAAATGATCTTAGTCCAACATAACCATCTGCATCTGCTTAGATGCAGTGGTATGCCTAACGTATCCCTGTATATTATTTTTTTTTAAATTATATGATTTTACTATCGACCTTTAAACTCGTCATGCGGTTAAGCCCAAATGTGAAAAAAAAGAAAGATAATCCTTCTTATTTTTCATATTTTATTGATATTTTAATTTTTTATTACTTATTTATTTTGGGTAGATTTACAGCTTTATAACAGATATTAAATTACAACATTAACGGGATAGACTATTAACAAACGCAGCGTTGTTTTGAAAATATTCTTGTTCGTTGCCAATGTTAGTTAATATTATTATACCAAGAAATAAAGAGTTGACCAATTCGAAAGAAAAGCCAATTTGTCAATAGCACATCGTCCGTGTCGTGAATACAAAAATATATTAACAATAAAAATAATTTCTAAAAACTGTTCATCTCAAATCATTCAATAACGCTGCCGAAATTAACAACAGGTCCCGCCGGTACTGGCAAAACGGAAACAACGAAGGATCTAGCGAAAGCCCTCGGATTGCTCTGCGTCGTCACAAACTGCGGCGAAGGCATGGACTTCCGCGCCGTGGGCCAGATCCTGGCGGGCCTCTGCCAGTGCGGCGCGTGGGGCTGCTTTGACGAGTTCAACCGGATCGACATCTCCGTGCTCTCTGTCATATCCACGCAGCTGCAGTGCATTAGGAGCGCGCTGCTCATGAAGCTGAAAAGATTCACCGTATGTATTACACATATTTTTCTTTTGTCATGTTTGTTAATTCATCATCATCGTTATGATGAGCCTACACCGATTGTACGCCATTGAGCATAGACTGCGGCTACCCTCATATAGCTCTTCGTTAATTATAGTATATTATACTAGTGAATTTCTAGAGAAAAGAGATTCAGGATTAAACCCTATAGATTTTGAGTTTCTTTAAAAATAACACTTTTCCGTACAAACTTTTCACCCTTTTTTCACCCTTCTAGGAGAAGTTTTTCGAAAAATGCTAAATACGTCATTCTTTATTTTTTTTGAAAAATCTGCATATCGAATAAAGTATTCATTTTTATATTTATTGCTTTAAAAATATCGATTTTCTCAAAAAAACCTTCCATTTTAACTTTTTTAAAGGAAAGTAAACAAAATTCCTGAGACAAGTCACTTTTTATTTCTTTTCTAAAAGCCAAATTTCAATTTTCATGTATTTTACTTCAAAACTGACGGACTTTCATACCAACTTTCACCCCCTATTTGACCCGCTTAGGGTATGATTTCCGTAAAGTCCTTTGAAATGAAATGAAATGAAATGAGGTTTCGGTTCGGCGATAATGAATCAGTCAATCAGGACAAGTCATTATACGTATATAGATAACATTTTATTCTTTTTTGAGCAAAGCTTTCATAGTGAAGCTCGTGATAATGAATGGAAATTAATTATGTAAGTAACGTAGCACGTATCAAGTGCAGATGTTTTAAATAGGTATAGGCCGTTCGAACTCGGTGTTGGCTGCTAATGTTCCCGAACCATCCCCGTGGCAGAAAAGGGATAGCACTGTAGCCTAAAGGCCATTAAAAACTCAGGAGATCCACAGTAAATATTTATTTAGGTAAAATTTATAATTAAGCAGAAAAAACCTGATTTTGTTGTTTTTTCACTTATCACATTTTAAACATTAACAATTGCACAATCGATGTTACTATAAAACAATGTTATTATACTGAAAAAATTTTAAAGACTGTTCATATCAAAAATACTATAAAATTCCATGACAATGACATGACATTCAAAGTATTATTTTTCAAAACCGTGCATATAAATTTGACAGACAGTTTTTAAAACTACCAAGGAGGCTATAAGATGCATAGCGTAAAAAATATAACGTTGAGTAAATTGCAACGACAACAGCGTTATAGTACTAGTTTTCTTGAGGTTAACGCCTCCCCTTCCCTTGTAGAGCTTTTGTAGCTGGACGAGAGAAAAGTAGGAGAGTCCTACGTAACGTGGGTAGTCCCTGGCCTCGCAAGAAGTGTGTATCTTACTTAAATAAGAAGGTATAACCCAAGCCTGGATAACATGAGCTCAAGATTATGTATATTTTATACGCTAGTTTTCGAGATATGTGCGACTACATGTTAGCTACCGAAATACAGAAAACATCACACTCCGCGGTTTATACTACTACTGCGTTTGTTACAGTTTGAAGGGCAAGAAATCTCGATGGACAGCAAAGTGGGTATCTTCATCACGATGAACCCCGGGTACGCGGGGCGCACGGAGCTGCCCGAGTCTGTGAAAGCGCTGTTCCGCCCTGTGGTATGCATCTTGCCGGATCTCGAAATGATCTGCATGATATCGATGTTCTCCGATGGGTTCCTTACGGCGAAGGTTTGTAGATAGTTATTTATAAGTAATCGTAATTCATTTTAACTTTTTAACTGCTTCTGTGGTATAGTGGCTAAGACCACCGGTTTAGACCCAGAAGTCCCGGGTTCGATTCCCAGCGGGGGGTACATGTTTGTGTACTCGGTTTGGTTGGTGGTAGGGCTTGTTAGTCCGCCTGGCTAGCTACCACCATTTTATCTAAATATGTCGCCATAACATCATGTTTGTAGCATTGTTGTGTTCCGGCAGCTAGAGATAAGATAGCCAGTGCCTCACTAGTTGAGGTTCCCGGGTAAAGTGCGCTTCCATCATTGGCATTATCATCACTACATCAGTGAGATCAAGGCACTGTGCTTACCCGTAAAATTTAAAAAAAAAACTAACAAACTAACTAGTAACTGAAGCAACTGTTATTTTTAATTAAGTTATTTTTAATCTCATTGTAAGAAAACTTTATGTTTGTATGAGAATAAAGTCTTTAAACCTAACTGTTTCATAACTGGCGGTCGTCAAGTACGGCAGGAAAACATTGCGGTTTAACCACCACCATTTGAATGGGACGTTAATAAACAGCTTCTATGTCCCACTGTGGTCAGGTAAGAACCATCATGGACCATCTTGAGAAATTAGGCCTCAACCAAGCTAGCCCAATACGAGGATATAAAATGATAGGCAAAAAGTAAGCGCACATCCAGCATCTTCTCTTAAGGGGCAACTTATCTGTCAAGTCTTACAATTTTTAGATCTTCTTCTATATTTATAAAAATTTCAGGTTCTAGCCAAGAAAATGACCGTGCTATATAAAGTGGCACGCGAGCAGCTGTCCAAACAGTCCCATTACGACTGGGGACTCCGCGCTTTGACCGCGGTGCTGCGTATGGCGGGCAAACTGCGGAGGGACTCGGAGGGTCTAAGCGAGATTATGGTGCTGATGAGGGCGCTCAGGTCGGTTTCTGTTCTTTATTAGGATAAGAAAATGAAGAAAAGTCATTTATTTTAACACCCACTAGAGACAATAGGAAATAAAAAAAACATTGAAGCGTCTCACGGCTTTGTCGAAATAGGTGGCCAATTCAGCATAACATGTCAGGTTTATGAAACCTAACTGAAGAGAATGCTGTTGGCCGACCGTGGCCAATACAACGTAATTGGACGTTTTCACAGATTCCTCAAGCTATGCGATTGAAACTTCCTCAGAGGGTTTCTATAGGGTTCTGGGCATCACCCAAGCGTGTCCCAGTCCTCTATTAGATTCGTGTCGGAGATAAAAAACAGATTTTAAATTTATAGTTATGCACTACGAGTTCAACAGGATTGACATATTGACTAGCATATTGCATTTACGAGGCATTGCTGCTAAGATTTCGGGGCCGACCCCGAGATTTTCGACTCAGTTGATTAAAAAAACAATTACAATTAGGTGCAGCGCAGACGACAGACTATCCGTGACGCACTTTTAGTCTGTGAAAATAGAACCTATGCAATTATATGCAGTAACGCATACGACACGCAAAAAGTCCGGCGCACAAAATATCCGTGCAATTCTGGCAGATCCTACACCGATCTGGCGAAGGTCTGGATCTCGGGAAGCCGCTGGATGCGAGCAGCACAAAACCGGTCATTGTGGAGATCCTTGGGGGAGGCCTTTGTCCGGCAGTGGACGTCTTTTGGCTGAGATGATAATGAAGATGATGTCGCACTATCCGGAGAATAAAGTGGTAATTGCAAAATGGCAACTTTACAGGAGAAAATAAAAACATAAATCGGTTAATATCTCAAAAACTACTGGTCCGAAACAATTGTTTTTGCTGTTAATTAAAAGCAGATTTAATTCTTAAAGCCTTGTAGGAATATAAGAATTAACTATAAAAAAATCAAAGAAATAATCGCAAAAAAGCATAATGCCGACTACGTTCCTTAAAGTTTTTATTGTTAGTAATTTAACCACTTTATCCGCCTCTACGTCTTGACTCTACAGCCGATGCAATAAGACACCGCGATAGTTTTCAATATATTTTGACATAAATTGCACTGTGCGTAACATCATTTTGCCACTTTGTTCTGGTAAATTTTTGTTTTTTTTTTTACGTATATTATGCGAATGCTTTTATTCCCGGTGCATTTTATTTTATTCGTTACTGTAATAAATTAATGCAACCAAATAAATTTAGGATTAATACGATTTCAAAATCAATTTTAAAATTATATTTTTAAAAATATAAATTAAATTAATATAAATAAATATAACTAATAATTTACTGGTCCTGTTACCAAGCCTAAAAGTTTATAACTTAAAACTGTGTGATTGCATTGGTGATTATAACTTTAAATGTGTTATCGATACAGTGAAAATAAAAGGGCAAAAAACGACTATGGTAATTAATCAACGTTTATTTTAAATTCAGGTATATTTTCTGGCATACATAATTACAAAATAACTTCTAACACGTGATTGATATCTCTTTTTTAATTTTCTATTATTTTTTCAAAACAAAAATCGTATAAATCAATCTCTTTTATTTCTATCTCTCTCTATTTGTTAAACTAATTAGTGAATGATATAAATGCTCAAGACTAATATTTAACAAATGACTTTATTTATAAAAAAAAATACAAAATAAAAGCCACATAGGCTTTAAGAAATAGGTCGGCTTCTGTATGATTCACATTAACTATTTTTTATCTAACAATTAACTATTTTTACTATAATTATTTACTATTTTTACAAACATTATGGCATTAATCATGCTCTTCTTCTTCTGTGTCATTTTCATAAAGTTGATTAGATTCTTTACACTGAAGTGATTTGTAGAAACTATGGTAATACTTGGGAATAGCTTTAGATGTACATAAGCACATTAGATCGTTATACAATGGTTTTGAAATGGCAAATGGCTTATTATATGCTTTTTTAAATCTTCTATTTATTCGGGGACATTTAAGTGGGCATAATGCTCCTTTTTTGGTTTTCTACCACGTGCAGGCTTGAAAAATATTTTCAGGGACTCATATTCTGCTTCGTATTCATATTTGAAAGTAAAATATCTGGTTCTGAACTGACCGAGCTAACTTGTTTAATTTTTGACCACATCACTTTATTACCTTTGCTATCACGTAACCAATTCTTTTTAATATCATATAAATCTGATTGCTGCATCTCTTTTAATTCGTATTTTTTTCCCTCGACTTTGGATTTTAATATTATAGGGTATAATTTGCGCTCCAGACCAAATGGTCTGAAGTGTAAATTATTTTCTTATTTTTAGCCTTTTCTACTCAGGAATGCATTGCATCACCTCCAGATTGACTGTGATCAACTTCAAAAAATCTGTGTGTTATATTAATTTGGTACTTTTTATAAAAATATATTTATTTTTGTTTTGACCAGCACAACAGTCAGAATAAAATGAAATATTTTGAATGAATAAATTATTTTCTTGCTCAGAGGGCTTTACACTGAATTTGATGTTTGATTTCCTGCTTTGGTTTGGAGAAATATTTAATTCATGATTTTGATTGGTTATATTTTCTAAAAAAGTGGTTTGAAGTATACTTGTTGAATTAATGGAACCATCCAAGCAAGTTGTGATGTTTTTATTATAATAATCATCATCATCATCATCTCAGCCAAAAAGACGTCCACTGCACTGCGTCCTATATAATAATAATATAGTAATATTATTATTGTTACAAAAATTTAAACTATAACAGTAATCATATTTAAAAATGAATATCAAATATAATATCTTTTCAATATCATACTTCAAAACACGGAGCCGTAAACGCCGATTACAGCAGCGGCCTGGCAGTGTATTTGTCACCAGAATAAAGTGGTACGATCGGTGGCTGAATTCGCGTCTATGCGACGGTTCCAGAATAATATCGCAATGTAACTATACGTTGCAGGGACATTAAGTTTTGTGTCATAACATAGGGTTTCCACTTTTTTCTCTTATAATATTTTTCAACCTTGTTTCTTGCAAAAAAGTGGTCTCATTGATTAAATCCATTAATATTGGACCTAAAAATGTAAAATAAATTCAGGAGATGGTGCAGGGATCCTAGAAGATAAAAATGGAAAAACATTAATAAGGTCGTAATATCGCTTACCACTTTATTCGCCGGAGGGTGCGATGTATTAATAGACATTTTATAAAATTTAAATTTTATTTCCGGATATTGTTTGAAATAAAAATTGAAGTAAATTGAATGTTTAATATGGAACTATCCTTTCAGTAATCTCTTCGAAAGTATAGGATGTACCCAAAATTCTCTAATTCTTCTTCTTTTTCTGTACTTCAAGTATAAAAATTATTTTATATGAATGCGAGAGAGAAAAAGGGATTGCGATGTATTAACATCGCAATCTCTGGATATTCATAGCGTCCCTACAGTTCTACGGACATAATGATCGAAGATGTGCGTCGTGTGCTTTGAGTCTGCGAAAAATCTGCGACGGACTTTATGCGCGTTAAGTGAGCCGCAGACTCGATCGCACAAAAAGTCTGTCGTCTGCGCTACACCTTACTTATACCCCGTACATAATATCATCGAGCAACTACTCGAATTTCATAATCGAAATTATGTAAATACATCTTATTGTTTTCTAAAGTTTACGCGAACACTAAACATTGAAATTAATCTACTATGACCACGGAACCTGCAAAGGGTTCGAAACGTCAGGACAAACATTAAATAAAACTAATGTATAAAATAAACGTAAGTAGATCCGTAAAAGTAGTTTGCATTTCAATAAATACATCTCTTCTGATTTATTTGCATTTTGTATTTTTTTTTTGTGAACAGAGATATGAACCACCCTAAGTTCGTGTTTGAAGACGTGCCCCTGTTCCTGGGGCTGATCAAGGACTTATTCCCGGGACTGGAGTGCCCGCGCGTGGGCTACCCGGAGTTTAATGCCACCGTCATAGATGTGCTCGAGACAGACGGATTCATCGTGCTTGCACATCAGGTGAAAATCCTTTTATGAAACATGGTCGGAAATGAGGTCGTTAGTTTGACAACCTTTTTAGAGATAAATCGAAATAATAATACTGGCTAAAATCACGCGAGCAGCGGCCAACAAAAAAAAATCCATATCTGTTGCATTTAGCGGCCAGCAATGTAAGTATAAAAACCCATATATGGCATGCGGATGGAAATCAATTAGTTACAAACCGGCAAACTGCAAGGATCAAATAGAGAAGCTATGTCAGTAGAATAATAATTTAATTTAAGTGTTACTATGCTGGAAATCATTTTTTTGTATGATATTCACCAGCTCATTTTTATGTTTCCACTGCTGGAGGACGAGGCTTCCCTATGGATGAAAAGACTACAGGGAGGACAGGCCATAAACCTCCACCCGGGCCAGTGCGGATTGGCGGTTGTTAACGACTCCTAATGCAGCCGGGACCAACAACTTTACGTGCCTTCCGATTCCGAAGCACGGAGGAGCTCGAGTTGATAAGTTTTTAGTCCCCCACCCCATGACCGATCTTTGCAAAAATTGCTTAATTTCAGCAATCGAAGATCAAGCGCGCTTACCACCACACCTTAAAGCACCATTGCACCTTAAAGCTTTTCATTATCTAATCCATAGCCATCCATAAGCCTACTTTAATATAATCGATACCAAGCGCGCTTACCACTGCGCCATAAAGCTCCTCATAATCTAATCCATAGCTATCCATTTACCAAAGAACTTTAATATAATTGATTGATAGTGAATTGGAGTTCCATAACAATATGAACAAATCGCAGGTGGACAAAGTAGTGCAGTTGTACGAGACGATGATGACGCGTCACTGCTCCATGCTAGTGGGGCCGACGGGCGGCGGCAAGTCGGTCATCCTGCAGACGCTGGTTAAAGCTCAGACCAATCTCGGCCTGCCCACCAAGCTCACTGTAGTCAACCCGAAGGTTTGCATCATTTAGAGTTATTACAAAACTTACTTTGCTTGAAACTTAGCATCCTTTTTAGCGAAGAGTAGGCGGGAATGTCTGAATATAAGTAGAGTAGGTAGAGAACCTCCACCACGAGCCGGTCCTAGCTTTTAGAGGCGCTCTCGGTGCCGATCCGAGCGGAAGAGAATGGGATGTGGACACGCTTTCGCGATGCCATCTCCTCTAGAAAACCTCTCTGAGAATATTTGATCACCACGATTTGATGAATCAAAAATGTCGCAAAAAAGTCCGGTGACGCTGAAAATGCGGTCTGAGGCATTCAGCAAACTCTCCAAAAAACGCTGATATTAAGCAGAAACGCAGTTCAGGATCGTGTGCCACTAGCCAGCATCACCTTGCCGACCAAAACCTTAACCTTTTCACCGCCAACAACTTCTATAGAAGTTCGAGTTTTCGTGCCGTACACGCCAGCACTTCTATAGAAGTTCTTCATTGTATCTACTTTAATAAAATACATTTACGATACATAAAACATTTGGTTTTTTTGTAATTTTGTAAGATGGACACAACTGAAGCCCTATTTTTTATTTTCCCAGGCAAAACAGGTTTTTTGTGTTTTAAAATGGATAAAAACAAAAACGTCTCAAATATTGTTATGTCCCGCACGCCAACGACTTCATATCAAGTAGACCAGTGATGTGAAGTTGCATTCATTACAATCCTCTATATTTACTTTGTTTTATTCAATCCAAATGTTAATAAATTCTATGATTGAAAACAAAATAATTTAATTTAATTTTTAATTAGTCCGGTCAGTAAACAACGTATTACATAATAGAGTAGTTAACGACTGCTAATGCTGCCGGGATCAACGGCTTTGCGTGCCGTCCAAAGCACGGAGGAGCTCAAGATGATTACATTTCTGGTCACCTATCCGATGAACGGCTTTTGCGAAAGTTGCTTTACCTCAGCACTCACAGACCGGGCGCGTTAATCACTGCGCGAAATGTTTATTGACTAGTAACTACATTGTGAAAAAAATGCCTAACGTCTGGGTTGGAAACCAGTGTGGTCTAACCAATAGATGTTAAATAAACTAGTATTACTGGCGCCACAAGTTTTAATTATGTTTATTATATATTTCATGCTTTATATGCTAATTGTTATCGATATTGCTTTACAGGCATGCTCAGTCATTGAATTATATGGTATTCTGGACCCAGTCACTAGGGATTGGACTGATGGCTTATACTCCAAGATATTCCGAGAAATGAATAGGTATGTGGCTTGAATGCTTTGAAATAGAATTGGCAAGCATTATATAAACAGTGTTACTGTCAATGTCAATAATCTATGAAAGTTTGATAAAAAAAGGTCCGGTCCTTTTTAGACTTAAGTTATTTATCAACATCAAATTTCAAAAAAGGATCCCGAGAAATTAAATTCATCGCCTTTTCAAAAAGCTGTTTTACGTTCCAGTTCATCCTTCTAATCCACTGTTCTATCCTACATAATAAATACGGTAATTAAATTTATGAGTTTTAAGGTTATTTAGAAACTCAGCTGAACCAGCACCAATTAGAAATAAATTACAAAATATACAGAGGAATTAATTATTTTGCATACTGTGTAGGTATTTATGCCATATTGGTTATAATTTTTTTATGTGTACGAACTTTACAGAAATAGATGAACGTAAATCTTACTTGTGAAATCATAAATATGGGCGTTGTGTTAGCAGCAATATTGATAAAATACGGCCCTTAAATTGCTTCTCTTTTCCTAGGCCAGCGGATCGCGACGAGCGTCGCTACTCCCTATTCGATGGCGACGTTGACGCCCTCTGGATCGAAAACATGAACTCCGTAATGGACGACAACAAGCTGCTGACGCTTGCGAACGGCGAGCGAATTCGGCTCGCGCCGTACTGCTCGCTGCTGTTCGAAGTCGGCGACCTCAACTACGCATCACCGGCCACGGTGTCGCGCGCCGGAATGGTGTTCGTCGACCCCAAGAACTTGGGATACCAACCTTACTGGGACAAGTAAACTTTAATTTTTATTTGTGATAGCTTAACATAGTACAACATGAAAACATTAAAGAACATTTAAGAAGCGTGTTAATAGGGCTCTCTAAGTCGGCAACGCAAAGGCAGCTCCCCGGATGCTACACATGTTCATAAATATCAGTTGCTAATCCCTGTTTTTATGATGAAAGGAAAAAAGATTACTGGTTTGTGTCGAACACTGTTGTCTTCGGAGACTAGCAAGTCTACCATCAACCAGGGTTCGAAAGGATAATTATCAATGATAATAATCATGATGACTATCACGATATTTATCTATAAACAATGTTATTTTTAGTTTATACGAAACCTGAAAACTGTTTGTTCAGAATCAGTAATAGAATCGATTTCAATAAATTTTTTACCAAATGTAACATGTGTTACATTTTGACCAAATAATATTTACAAAATCTCAAATAAATTATTCCCTACTAAAAACACACAACGGGGCAGCACAAAAAGCTTGTAACTTCGTGAGTTTTCAAGATATTATTTTAATTTTTTTTGTACGGATTCTTTAAATGAAAATATTTGACCCGTGTTTTAGTTTTCGTATAAACTAAAAATAAGGTTGATACATATAATGACTTCTGATTCATCATCGCCGATCTCCGTCCTGACTGACTGATTCATCATCGCCGAGCCGAAATTGCTGAAACTAATTAGATGAAATTTGGACTGTAGGTTAATTGAGTGACGTAACCAGCCACTAAGAAAGGATTTTACGGAAATCATACCCTAAAGGGGTCAAATAGGGGGTGAAAGTTTGTATGAAAGTCCGTCAGTTTTGTAGTAAAATACATGAAAACAAAAATTTTAACAAAAAAAAAACCGACTCCAAAAAATTTTACTGATAAAATTGCACTAAAAAGTAAAAAATAAGCGTTAGACTTATATAGACAATAACTTTATTAAGAAAAAATATAGGTACAATTATTGTTATTTTTGGGGCCGGTGCCAGCCAACGAAGTGTTTGAAGCCGGTGCCAGTCCGCGTTTGTAGTCAAAATTTCATGCATAAGATTGAATGTACTATTATGATTATAATATAGTGTGTCGTTAAATGTTTATGTTAAAGTTACCTTGGCTGGCACCGACTCCAAAAGTAACAATAATTGTACCTATATTTTTTCTTAATAAAGTTATTGTCTACATAAGTCTAACGCTTATTTTTTACTTTTTAGTGCAATTTTATCAGTATAATTTTTTGGAGTCAGTTTTTTTTTTGTTAAAATTTTTGTTTATTTCTCGCTTTATAGTGATTTGTTTCGATCTATTTATCAAAAGCGAATATGGGTAGACCTACTAAACACGCTGCTCGTATGAGACAGCGCCGTTTAAATGAGACAAGCGAAGAAAACGTAAACGTCAAAGTAGGAAATCAAAAACTGAGTTCCGGTGCCTGTCTTCTTTTGCTTCGTCATAGTCGCTTAACTATCTTATTCGAGATATTTTATCGCCACCCGTGAAATACTTATCATTGAGGAGTTCCGATGGCAATCTGTGGTCTTCATCAGTTACACTTCATCAAATGATACTTTTTGAATGCAAATGCCTCATATGACTTATTTCTGAAAATACCAAAATCGCGATAGGTATGCCTACAATATTCGAGGAGTTCCCTCAATTCCTTAAGGATCCCATCATCAGAACTGAACCAATCTAAAATGGGACCACACGGGAAGCACCAGCTTTCAAATAAAGAAAGAATCATCAAAATCGGTTCACTCAGTCGAAAGTTCTGAGGTAACAAACATTAAAAAAAAAAACAAAAAAAATTAGTCGAATTGATAACCTCCTCCTTTTTTTGAAGTCGGTTAAAAATTGGTATTTGGCTTTTTGAAAAGAAATAAAGAATTACATATCTCAGGAATTTTATTTATTTGCTTTAAAGAAGTAAAAAAGGGAAAAAGGTTTTTTTGAGAAAATCGATATTTTTAAAGCAATAACTATAAAAACAAATAATTTTGAAATTTCGATTTTTAGATTTTTCAATAAAAATAAAGAATGGCGTGTTTTAGCATTCTTTGAAAAACCTCCCCTAGAGGGGTGAAATAAAGATGGAAAGTTGGTATGGAAATTTGTCATTCCTTAAGTCGTGTAACTCAAAATAGGTTTTCAATTTGTTATTTTTTTATTATTCACCATTATACGTATATAATAAGTTTTTAATTGGATATAGTTTTAGATTAGGTAAACTTTTACATGGACGCTTATTATTAATCGTGTTGTGTACACATGTGTTAGATAGCAATTTAGCTCTTATACAATTTATCATGTTTTTTTGTTATTTTTTAATTTCTGTCTGTTTTGTGTACCTATTAAATAAATAAATAAATCTAATGAATGTGTGTGCCGAATTAATGTTTATTTAAATAAATAAAATAATAAATAAATAAATTAACAAGTTCTATTTTTGTTTAAAAGACCAAATGACAGATACGTTGTCATTATTGACAATTAGCATTAGCAAAATTTTATTGTAATTAAACTTTTGTCAAAAGCAATTTCATGGTCGACTATACCTAATCAATAAATAAATAAACCCACGTGAACAAAGCCGCGAGGATAAGCTAGTTATAATCATGAAAATAACAGTTGGGTAACTATTAATAATTGATTTATAATAAAACATTGCCTTTGCTAATGTTAACTGAATTTGCACAACGAAGGCTTTTTACCGCACTAATACGCATGTGCTTTTTTTCTGCGCTTATCGCTGGTGATTTAGAGACCCTGTAATAATGAGAATAATAATAATAATCCGTTTATTTGTAGTTACTGTATCGCTATTGTGAAAGTAAAAAATACTTTCGAAACACAGAATTCAAAATATAGTGTTTATTTTGATACAATCGACAAAATTATTTAGCATTCCTTAATTGGTTTTGAATAATACAACAAATAATATGTCTAAAACGGGTGATAATTATCTGATAATAATAAGTTGGTTGTTATCTTGATAATCTGAACCCTGCCATCAACCAAATTGAGCACAATATGTTCCTCCGCAAGACCTACCAGCCGGGTTCAATATTACGAGTAACATCTATCAAATACAACCAGGACCAAAAAACGTACCTTTCCGTGCAGTGATAAACTCGTAATATTTTAATTCGGTTACTCATGCATTGGTTAACGTTACTTAACTTGAACACCTCAATTACAACTCAAACACGGCAAGACGCTGCGCCAACAAACTCCGCCATTGTTTTTTAGTTTTTATTCCTCTACTAGTAGGCACTTTCTCTTCACCTGTACTTGGTTCATAAAGGATCTTTTTTGTTATAGATGGTTGCGTATGCGCAGCAACGAAGAAGAACGCGAGCAACTGTCCGGTCTGTTCGAACACTATGTGGCGGGTGCCATCAACTACATTGTCTTTGGCATGTTCGGGCTGCAACAGCAGACGCCGCTCAAGACCATAGTGCCACAAACTCCACTGAACTTGGTAAGAATTCACAAAATAATACATACCTACAATGCATTCCCCAGACAGAGCTGATTTCCATATTGCGACAACAGGCAACTCGCAATAAACGCCAATATTTATGATTTCACAAGTATTTACGTTCATCTATTTCTGTAAAAGTTCGTACACATAAAAAAATTATAACCAATATGGCATAAATACCTACACAGTATGCAAAATAATTCATTCCTCTGTATATTTTGTAATTTATTTCTAATAGATGCTAGTTCAGCTGAGTTTCTATAACTTAAAACACATAAATTTCATTACCGTATTTATTAATATGCTGTTTCCATATAACATAAAGAAACTGTGCAGACACAGCAACTCTTGTTGTCTGTTTCGATTAACGACAACAGTTTCCAGCACTCGATGATTGAATCAAATTTAATGCCGCACCTAACTCCTATCAAAGGGCAATGGGCAAATTGTACGGGACCTTTAAGGCCATTTTCCTGTCATGCGTATTTTCACCCGCATGCGGATCTCGTCCGCATGCGGGTTATAATACGCTCCGGGCCACACGCAGAACAAAGATTTCGTTCGCCGCTGCAGTGTCGTGCGTGTCGCCAGTGAGTATACTCGTGCACAGGGATAAACGTTAAAAAAGTAATTATCGCTTATATATTTTCAAAAATACAAAATATAAAAAACAATTCAGAGTAGATCCTTATCTTGAAACTAGATCACTTACTGGAATGTTTAATGTAATTTATCAAAATTAAAAAAATAAGGTCAAATATAGGTTTAGAAATTAAACGCAGTGTTCAAATTCAATGTCAGAAGAAGAAGAATTTAATAAAAAGAAAGGCAAGCTACCCCCATACATAATAGTCATTGTTTTTTCCCGCTAAGCAGCCACCCTTGCATCCCGGTTTTTGTAAAGGTCGTCCTGCTTGTTCCACAACAAAGGGCGAAAATGCACTTCAAAAAGAAGTCTCTCTGTATCAATTTTCATTTTTGTTTGCGATTGTATGCGTACAATGACGATGCATGTAACCCGCACGACAGTAAAAACTACACTGGCAGTAGAAGAACGCGCCCCGCAAGCGGGTGGCACGCGTGCGGGGCGCGCGCCCGCAACCAATCCGCATCCCGAGCGCGTGTCGCCCGCGTGATAGGAAAAGCATGTATGAAATGATAGGATGCGGGCAGCCCGCATGCGGACCAAACCCGCACGCGGGCGGCTATCCGCATGACAGGAAAAAGACCCTTAGTGCCTCTTCCAAAATTCTTGCACACGAACGGGACGCTGTTTTATGAATCGAGATCTGCCATTCGTACAATAATTTGATTTTGCGACTCTGAAAAAGTTTTGTGTTGCTTAGATTGCACTGTACCACTCGGCGACATTCTGTAGCCATTCAGTTTTTCTACGTTCTGGTTTTCTCTGGCCTTGTATATTGTCTTGCAGTATAAATTGTAGGAGATTGTATTTATTACTTCGCATAATGTGCCCGAAATAATAATATAGTTTTAAAAACCGAAATAGCTTCGTAGTTACTTTTATTATGTTGGCAGGTGGTTCAATTGTGCTACATGATTAGCGGCCTCATGCCAAACAGAGAAGATAGCAATGAAGAGATCGACAAGACCGTCGTTGAGTGCGTATTTATGGTGGTAAGTGGCGTTGGATCTAACAATCATAATATACGGTTCTATCTAAAGTTTTGATTTTTAAATAATTTATTCGCTACTCTTGTTGTGTTGTATATTTATCTTAAATTAGAATTTTACGCACACTACAATGTTAAAGAGAATATCTGTATTCAGTTTTTTATTCTAATAGTCATAGTTATTTTACGGCAGTTTTTACCAAGTACCAAGTACTTACAACAACGATACAAAAATTTAGTAGGCATTTTTATTTTTTTATAGAATTTAATTTTTTTACTGACGTTAAAACATTATCTATTTTGATTGATATTGTTTAGTTATTGCAAGTGACTATGATAGTTTAAATAGTTATATTGTTTAATTAGACTCATATAATTAGCAAAATAATCGTATCATTGAATGAACTAATCTAAAGTTATTTTAAAGATAGAAGACAAAACACATCATTAAAATTGAGTAAATTTTACACAATAGTACTAATGATTAATTGTAAATTAATTATGTCTATTGAAAACTACTGACATCTAAAATAAACTGGATCATTCATTATGAAAGTGCCAAGATATTTCAGGGCTCTTATAAATCGGGGGCGTAGCTCAGATGGTAGAGCGCTCGCTTAGCTTGTGAGAGGTACCGGGATCGATACCCGGCGCCTCCAAATGATTTTCTTTTGTTCTGACAATTTTTTAATGAATTTAATGGTCGGTACATATGGCCGTAATACTTATAGATGAACTTTTAAAGTTTCAATAACGTTTAACACTACAAGTACTTGGGTTTTATTAAAAAGCAAAAATAATAATTTCCTGTATTTTTTTTAATTAAAACTGATCAGCAATGATTCAAAGTAATCAAAGTGATCTAAAGTATCTTAGCATTTTTTAAAGCAAGTTACTAGTATATGTTTAGAGTTTGTTTTTGTTTGGCATTAGTATTACTTTTTAAATATTATTCCTGCCAAAAGTTAATACATTTTAACAGTCAATGATGCTTTGATCAATACGTTTCGTTCCCACAGTCGATGTACAACAGCCTAGGCGCGGCTATAATAGACGACGGTCGCTTCGACTTCGACAACTACGTCAAGAAAGCATGCCCGATGATGTTGGTCGACGACTCGCCGGAGAAGAAAGCTACCACAAGTACGACCTAAGAACGGCTTGATACTTATGGCATTGTGTTAAGAGCTATTTTAGACTGTTTCCTTGGTTTAAGAAATATAAGAAAAGCTTGTCGAATATAAATTGTAATTTTTATCAAATATTTTATTAGGTATCAAATCATTTGTCTTCTGAAGATAAAGAACTGATAGCTGTATAAGAAACTTCTTTTTTTATAGCCACTAGGCTACTCAATCAATGTTGAATATATCATGTATCATTTCTGCTCAGTTCCAATATGCTCAAATTTAATTCTGTCTGCCATCACCTGATATACCGGGTATATCAGGTGATGGCAGACAGAATTACTTTTGCAGAAACCGGTTTCTGCCAAAGCGTAGTTAGGTGGAAAGAAAATAATTGTTCTAAACATAAGATTAAAAATAAGATTTCGTCCGTTAAAGCTATGCGAAGAATAGACCTCGGTCTTCTCTCTTCTCCCCAAATTGTTTGTTGTTGGATACTGATCTTTTTTTATTAACTATTGAAATTATATTAACACGCCGTAACATTTACAATGATCACTATAACTGACAGTAGCAAGGAACCGACTCCATTTTTTTTGTGTGCAGAGCACTTTCCGATGGGTTTCCCGAGCCTCTACGATTACTGCCTGGAACTGACGACCAGAACTTGGGAGGCGTGGGAGTGGCTCGTGCCCGAGTACGAGCACGATCGCACTATGAAGTTCCCTTCGATCCTGGTGCCGACTGTGGATACACTGAGGCTCACTTGGCTCATAAAGATCATGGAAAGCGTAAGCATGCCAAATGTTTGTCTCCGCGTTAAGGCGACGCATTGGAAATTTACGTGGCGGGATCTTGATTTTTCCCAACAATTACAAAACATATGAAAGTGATATTTGATGATACGATTTTTCATTTAATTGACTTCATTTTGCTAGTTGCAGAAACACGATTTGTCAACTTTTATAACAGAGAAAAAAATATCAAAGTAACCTCTTTTAAAACAGATTTGCATTTTACAGGCTAACCAGACCGATTTAAGCATCTAAATTTTCTTAGTAGATTAGTCTTAACACACGCTTTAATATTTTAGTTTATTTTTTTAAATAATTTGTAGTTTTAATTTGAAGGAAAAAAAACAGTTTTTTTTATGGTACGGGCATCGATTTAGAATATGGGTACGGGGCGCAAACGCTCCGTATGAGATTTATTGTTTAGCGGTGCGTTGCCTTAACGTAATATTTAAATATATATCACTTTTATTTGAAGTTTAAGAACATGCACAAACTCAACTGTTTTCAACCATACCAATGATTAGATACCATGAACTTTATGTGTATATTTTTGAGAAGTGATTTATGTTATTACATAATTGCAAAATTTGCTCCACGTAAAGTAACTGCAGTGTGTATGCACTATAGCTTACATGAGCGTTTTAGCGCACCTGCAACCAGATATAATTTTACTACACAAGGTGACAGCGTCAATGTTCATTTCACATGATGGTAAGTGACGATAATAGTGTAAGTGTCAGCGCACTTCACCCGAAATCCTAATGAGAATCTAGCTATCTTTCTCGCTCTGACCACGGCCTGCAAAGGTTTGAAACGTCCGAATTTAGTTATATGTAAATACATGTATATATTTATATAACATCAAAATTAATTAATATTATAAATAGATAGATAGATAAATAGATAGAATAGTTTTACAGTTTACCTCCATTTGTTATTTATTTTTTTTTAAATATGGTCATGGATAAAAATGTAAATTTTGTGCATACCTATAATTTAAATACATATAAGTGTACTGTTTATCAAACAATTTTTTTCTGAAATGAATCATATGCATTTAGTTGGTAAGCCTTATTAGTAAATAAATAAATAAATTGAGTAATTAATTAAACGAAAGTTGACGAATATGTGTAAAGAGTTTCATTTAAATGTTTGTTTTGAAATAGATAGCATGCTATTATTTTACGCTTTTGTCACAGGTGGAAAGGCCCGTGCTGCTTGTCGGTGATACGGGAACGTCCAAAACGGCCATTATCACCAATTATCTCCGCGGCTTACCGCCCGAGAAATACGTAAGTGCGATTATTGTTATCTAATTTATATTACTGCCACTTTATTTTACTATAAATTTATTTAATAACTCTTATAAACAAAGTATTCAAATGGTAGTCGTGCGTCTTTGACTACGAACTTGATGAGGGCTTAAAACGTCCGTTTAATTTGTGTATATATGCACAGTCTTATCTAATCTTGTAGACCTGCAGAGTTGTTTGATTGTCAGAAGACTTCGTCCCATTACTGAGATCCTTGTGCAACCTCAGGTATTACGGCTCACACTCGGCTCGATAATCAGTGTAGGTACTGTCAAGTAAACAATTTTTAACATCTTAAAATGATGAAAATATCTACCCGCATATAACAATATCACTTAGGGAGATCGGGCCATTACACTTCACGCTGACCCAATGTGAATTTATTGATGGTTTGTAAAATCTGCTTTTTTCGATAACAATACCTACCTTCCAAAGCACGGAACTAGATCGTAATTTCTAGGGACTATAGTCTAAAATCGAACAAAGAGACTATGATTGTCTATCTATAACAATGCTTCATTAGAGTTGTTGATATCGTTTGTGCTTGCGATGATGCAGGTGTGTTAAATTGGACATCTATAATAGTTGTTTATAAACGAATGGCTCTTTTAATTTTTTTTAATAAGAAATCAGCTAGATAGCAACGTTGTAATATGATCTTCACATAAAACTAATTATAGAGTTTATTTGTGAACGCACACAGAACTGTGTTCGGTATTTGTAAAGATGTCTGCTATTAGGAACTTTTGTAATACCAGGAAACCGATCGGGTACCCAATTCAAAATAACTAGAATTCTTCTTGGCATATTAAGCATTTGTTTCGGTTGTTTTCGCAACATGGAAGACGTTAAAATCCACCAAACCCCATGGGGTTGACCCATGGGTCAGCGTGGGTTTTAGCGTGATCTCCCTTAGGCTGTTGTTTATGTTTGTTGAAGGTCCGAGTCAATCAGTGAAACGTATAAAAGCTTATGACGTTTTTGAGTATGTACCAACTTTAGGTGTTATGTCAAAAGTAGGCTAATTTGGGGAAAAGTTAATTTTACTGTAAAGAAACTGTTCAATATATCAATTCAAGTACTTTAGACAAGAAATTGATAAAATAATCATACATAGTATATACTAAACAAGATTTAATCTTGTTTGCACGAATGAATAAGTCGAATATGTACGCAATTTAAAATCGCTGTGCCTAGCATTATTAACTATTAAACTGACAGTTCTGGTTATTTCGAAACATGACCGGTCTTAAAATACAAGTTTTGTGAATGGCCTATCAATTGTAAACGTTATTTTCGTCTGAGTGATTATCGGGGGCGTAGCTCAGATGGTAGAGCGCTCGCTTAGCATGCGAGAGGTACCGGGATCGATACCCGGCGCCTCCAAAAAATAATTTTGTTTTTTTTTGTCCTTTAAAGTTTAAATAAGTTTTTATTTTTTATTTATTAGATAAAATCATTATATTCAAAGCTTTGCGATAACCTTTACATTATTTTAGTACACGGCTGTCTTTAATATTAATTCCACATTAAATTCTACTTTAATTATTAAACAGATTATATTTAACATAAAGACACAGCCTTTTTCATCTTACCTAACAATAGTCATACATATGCGGATAAAAAATGGAGAACTATTGTATACTTATAAAATGTTTATATAATTTTAACGCAAATTTTGTTGCGAACAAATTACAAAAACACAAATGTTGAAAAAATTTCCACGAGCAGGGTTTGAACCTGCACCCTTCTGACATACCGGGTCAGGTGCTCTTCCAATTGAGCTATCGTGGTTCTAACCAGCCCGCCGAAATTATTCAACACTATTTGTAAAAATATTATGATCGGGTGTTAATGACGGTAGTTGTTGACATTGAATGGGCGCCTTTGGCTTTCAAAGTAAAAAGTAAATAGTAATGAATAATTTCGGCGGGCTGGTTAGAAAAAAACTAAAATTAAAATAAAAACTACTAAAATAAAAAATAAAAAAAAAATATAAATACTAAAATTATCACTGAATAATTAGGGCTGGCTTCGAATTGGTGGGGCGCCTACGCTTTCTTTTTTGTCCTATTGGAATCATTTTTACCTCTAAAGGCGGAGTTGTTAGTTTTGGCATAATCATCTTTTCGCATAGCGCTAATTCGGCATAAAATTTTGTCGCCCAATTTTCTTTCGCATATTTACTTTAGTCATAATAGTCTAAAACCATAAAAATATAAAGCATAATGGTTTATCGTATAACGATATTTAAGCATAATGTACGGAACATTCACAAGTAAAACTCCTTAAATTTTAAAGCAATGCAATGCAAAAGTAATAAATAGTCAAGTCCCAATTTTGTTTCGATTTGCCAAGCCATATTTTTGTTTCAACTGGTCAAGCCAATAAAAAGTTCTGAATTGTCAAATGTTTTTTTTTATTTAAACACAATTTTCACGTGACCTACGGGAGTAGGGCAGCTAGTATTTCTGTTGTCTAATAAAAAAAAATAACCTCGAAATTCAAGACAATCGCTACGCTGCGCTTCGCGATTGTCTTAAATTTCTAACCTATCACGTGACCTACAGGATTAGGGCAAAAGTAAAAGGGTCCATATTGGGCCGCATAAAATTAAAATTCATAATTTCGAAATGCATATGACAATGACATTACACACTTTGATTTATCGGACATTACACACTTTGATTTATCGTATTAGTTTCATTGCTCATCTCGGTATAATAATTACCTACTACTTCTGTAGTTTATGCGTTAACATATTATGACTTTAAAATTTATGGATAACAAAGTAATTATGCATTATGCGTAAAGACTATTATGCCAAAAACCATTATGCGAAGTGACTATTATGCAAAACATTTTATGCTATTCGATATTAGGACAGAAAATGTTATGCGAAAAAAGGGGCACCCGGCGCGCTTCGCTCCCCCCGCGCCACGACCCGCGCTCCGCTTTATCCTGCGGGTGCGCATGCCGCCGTTTTCATTATATTATGATTTCCAAAACTAAAAAAAAATATTCCCTAATATTTATTTATAGTATTCGCTTTAATTTTTACAGCTGCTCGTAAATCAGAGCCAGAAAGAGGTTTTTTAGATGGAAGCCTACAATAGCCATTATATATTATTTGTTATCCCACTGATAATATTAGTCGCCAAGTCATTATTTTTAGTACCCCACCTAGAATTTCAATCGCCCTATGTAAAAAAATTACTTCCATGAAGTCGCAGCCGTTATTTAGTTTTTATAATACCATTACAATTGCAGGTTATCCAATATAATTAAAGCCAAATTATTTAATCATTGCCCAGTTATTTTTGTAGATGCCAATAGGTAATACCCCATTAATTTTTCATTCGCCTCGATAATAATAAGCCTTTGTAAAAATATTATGATCGGGTGTTAATGACGGTAGTTGTTGACATTGAATGGGCGCCTTTGGCTTTCAAAGTAAAAAGTAAATAGTGTTGAATAATTTCGGCGGGCTGGTTAGAACCACGATAGCTCAATTGGAAGAGCACCTGACCCGGTATGTCAGAAGGGTGCAGGTTCAAACCCTGCACGTGGAAATTTTTTCAACATTTGTTTTTTTTTTTTTTTTTTTATTGTATACTTCTCATCAGAAAAATCGAAACACGAAAAATGTGATAATTTATGGGACAGAAACCATAACAACGGAAGTGTTTCGAATTCTCTGATGAGAAGTGTATTATACTTAATTACTCTTGCTATACGTCATTTTGGAAACTTGATAAAATTTTATGTCTTAGAAAGTCTTGTTGTCTTTTATAAACATAATAAATTAAAAATACGCTGTAACTAACCCTAATTCACCTAACGGTTGTAAATTATGAACTTTGTCTTCTGCAATGTACTCTCTACCAAGCATCACCAAATGTAATGTACTCTACAGATAATCCAACAAATGAACTTCTCATCGCGTACATCCTCCATGGATGTTCAGCGTAATTTGGAGTCTGTGGTGGAGAAACGCACAAAGGACACGTTCGGCCCACCCGTGGGCAAGCGCATGCTGGTGTTCATCGACGACATGAACATGCCCATCGTGAGTCAATAACTGTTATACAACTTATTTATAAAAATGCTATCTACTTCTTATTCAAAAAGAATATTGGCGTCTAACTGCGTAAGGCAAAGAGTTGTGTATTTTGGTGTCGGATGCCAAGTTCCTTTTTTGGGTCGTTGAGCCATCGAAAGTAAGTATCAATCTCTAGGTTGTGACAATAAACACCTTCTTTTCAACGAGAATTGGAGCTTACATCTGATTAATGACATAAAACAATCCTTCCTAATTCACAAATTTGATTTATACTGGCATCATCATCATCATCATCAGCCCCTCCCGACCCACTGCTGGGCATAGGCCTCTCTTTGCTTTTGCCATCCGCTTTGATCATGCGCTACTCTGGACCACGTGCAACCCACGGTCTTGGTTATATCGTCGATAAAATATACTGGCACTCCCTAACAAATGTTTATGTTATGCAAGAAAAGCCAGACGTCCCTCCAAGTAACATTGGGATTGAGGATAATCCACATCAGATCACAATGCTAGATTAGAATTAGCAGCATCATCATCATCATCATCATCATCATCATCATCATCATCATCATAATCATCATCATCATCATCAGCAGTAATTGGTCCACTGCTGAACTTATGCCTCTCCAAATAGCATCAAACAGTCTAGTGTAATGTGGTCCTGTGCTAGTAACTTTTATTAAAAATAATGTTTATATTTTGTATCACTCCAGGTTGATACTTATGGCACCCAGCAACCGATAGCCCTTCTCAAGCTGCTGTTTGAACGCAAAGGCTTCTATGACAGAGGCAAGGATCTCAACTGGAAGAATTTGAAGGACATCGGCTTTTCGGCTGCTATGGGCAAAGCAGGCGGTGGAAGGAATGACGTAAGTGTTCTGGGCCAATTCTGATCGCTTATTCCGGTCTGAAGTTGATTATAATAAGTTGATAATGGTAGGGCCTTTCTTGTTTTTTGTACTATAAAGTTGCTGCAAAGAATGAAATTGCGCAAGTTGCATTTGCATTTACTGTTATTCTGTTTATAATCTAAATCCGCCGGGCTAGCTGTAACTTTGTTAGCCAAGTCTGACATTGCTTGCCAGATACTTCTACTTTAATAAATAAAAAAAGTTAAGTAGATATTATAAAAAAAAAACTATTAAAATATTATCTTGTAACTACTAGCATAGCATTGTGAATGCAAAATTCAAAATAATAAACTTATCAAATTTACCATAAGAAGTAAAAAGATCATAACATAACAAAACAAAACAAAACATAACATAACATTCATAACTATTAAATAATTCTCATACGAACATCCCTTCTCAACTAAAATTACTTTTGAAATGAGACTCAAATCCACGATCTTCGACAATTCGGGCGATAGCTGTTCTAAACTTTTAACTTCAGCAGTAGCATTTTCAGTTTCGATATTAATAAATTATAAATATTAATATAACTTTAATTATAAATCTATATAAATAAAAATGAATCACTGAAATGTATGTACGCGCATAACATCCGATCGACTGCACAAAATTGGAAATTTCTCTTGTTTTGTATTTGTTATTGTCAGGACAAGGTTTGTACAGAAGAAAATTATAAGAAAAAAAGATATTTTTACTAAAATATGATTTTTTTAAATATCATGTTATGAAAAGTGAGTGAGTGAATGTGACAGAATGACTTACAGTTCTTCAGCCAGCACTTGACAACTTCAAACGGACAATACGTCATTACCGCTTCTTTTGCAAAAGTAATATATCGGCGTTTCGTGTGTTTGAAGATTTATCGTAGTGTTATACTAATGTGATTATGTATGATTTAAAGAAAATGCCACCTGTGAGGCGTCAAAATATCGGTCGGCGTACGCGTAATGCAAGTCGAGTTCACAACACGATCCATGAATCATGTTCTTCTTCACTATATCATACAATTCTAGATTTACTTCGGGAATTTCTGCGGAAATTATTGAGTCAATTTCATCTGGTCTTATTTTTTCGACCATCTACAGAAGAATATGCGCATGAAACAGTCCTCTCTTCTACCACTCTACAGAGTACATCCAACATCGTACGTCTCCGAAGACATGATATTTTACAATGAAGTTCATAAGCGCTTTCAGTTTCTGCTTGAACACTCGTGTGTTATGTCATGACGATCGCTGGATGATTGACCGGATAAAAACAGATTAGTGATTTCTATCCATTTTGGGTTGCACGTCAAAGTAATATATATACCTACCTAACATTTTTTTTTTATTTTTTTTTTTATTCTTTCGGTTTAACATATGTGGCATAAAAAAATACATTCAACCATAAATTTTCACCCTTCTATCACCAACCCCTATTTAAAAAATAGCCATATAATCACTTGATCAGTTGTCTCCGCCAGGCGTCTACCGGTGTCACTTCTCACCCAGTAAGCAACACGGCGGAGTAGGATTGACTATCAATAAGTCCCAAGGCCAAACGATGTCTGTTTGTGGCTTAGATTTGAGCACACCATGTTTTTCCCACGGAAAATTATACACGGCATGCTCTCGAGTAGGCAAACCATCCAGTTTGTTTGTGTTAGCAAAGGTGTTAGCTAAAGATGGGCTAACAAAAATATTGTACACACTGTAGCATTAATGGATTGATATTGTTAGTTAGCGTTATAGTTCTAATTTATGATATATATAGGAATAAATTATAATCATCATCAGCTCATTTTGTGTCCCCACTGTTGGGGCACGAGCCTTCCCACGAGGATGGATAGGGAGAACGGGCTTTTAAACCACTAGGCGGGCCCAGTGCGGATTGGTGGTTGTTAACGACTGCTTATGCAACTGGGACCAACGGCTTTACGTGTCTTCCGAATCACGGAGGAGCTATAGATGATACACTTTTGGTCACCCATCCGATGACCGGCCTTTGCGAAAATTGCTTAACTCAGCACTCGCAGACCGGGGTGCGTTAACCACTGCGCCACCGAGCTCCTTAAATTATAATAAAGTAAAAAAAAATATGTTCAGCGTTTTGTTATTTTATATTCCGCCATCGTTCACAGCGCTCCATGCCTCTTTTACTCATATACCACATCCTCACACACTTACAATAAGTTAGTTATTTTTTTCTACCCTATAAATTCCCTAGAAATAATTGGCAAAACAACGTTTGCCGGGTCAGCTAGTACAAAATAACAATTTAAAGTTATCCTTTTTAAAATCTGTTATATAATGTAACTTACATGCCTTTATAAAACATATTATAATATTTCCCATAACAGGTAGACCCTCGTTTCATCTCGATGTTCTCCGTGTATAACCTACAATTCCCTGCGGAGAGTACACTGCGCCATATCTACGTGTCCATACTGCAGGGCCACTTCTCCACATTCCCTGAAGAGATACAGGAAATTGTGGATAAGATCGTTCAAATGACCTTGGATCTGTACAAGGTACTTAAGCAGTATATTATGTAATGTACATAACATTATTTATTAATATGTTAACAATGTTGTTGCGAATATATGTATTTAACACTTTCAAAGTCAAAGTCAATGGTAAAATAATAAAAATCTAAAATAATCTTTTTATATTAAAACATTATGTTCAAAATATAAAAATGTACTATAAGTATGTTTTCTATCTTCACTCTTGTATTAAACATTCAATAATTTGGAAGGTATTTCGTTTTTTATTCGATACCAATCTAAAGTTAAGGATAAGAATTGCAGACATTCTTTTAACGGTTTCGACATCTCCAAACCTCGCTTTTCATCTTCGATGGTTGCTTTGACAAAGTGCTAAAGTGGTAAGCGACTTTTGCTGCTTTCTGTACTGTACGCTGTTTCGATATAAGGGTGCTTTTCCACCAGAGCTATGCGAGGTAACTAAGTGGTAGGTACGCTAGAAAAAAATCCGAAAACAAGATTACGTACTTTTTCTTGCAGCGTAAAATGGATTTTGGTGATTTTTTTTCTTGTGCACCGCTTAGCTACCTCGCATGAATCTGGTGAAAAATGTAATTAAGTTACGATCTCCATGATACAGGTAATAATAATAGAGCTGCCCCCCACCCCGGCGAAATTCCACTACATCTTCAACCTGCGCGACCTGTCCCGTATAGCGGCGGGCATGTGCCTCACACACCCCAACTTCTTCAGCGAAAAGCGCACCGTCGTCCGCTGCTGGCGGAACGAGTTCACGCGCGTCATATGCGACCGACTCATCAACATGCAGGTACCATAATTATTCCAGTTCCATGCTGGGGCCCGACTGCCTAACTCGATTGCTCTGGCCACGTGTATAGTTTATGACGTCTGAAGCAATATCGAAAAATATAGCTTTTAGCTCTCTTAGATATTGCTTTCATAGGCGGTACGAAATGATAATATGACGTCATAAACTATACACGTAGCCAAAGCAATAGTGATAGGCGGTCGGGGGGCAGGCACAGTTTAAAAAGCATATAAACATCCATAATGCAAGTACGCTCTGCGCGCTTTAGAGCCGTGGTTGTCGGTGCATACAATCGTCGGTCGCTGACATTTTTGTAATTTACCCGACATAATTTTTTATTTAATTTTGTGTTGTCTTGCTTTCTTATGTTAAGTTAAAATGTTTGTTTCTCAGTAAGTGAATATTGTTATTCTTTATGAGAATATAAAGTTCTTAAACCACATGAAATAGTAATACTGTGGGGCAGGTCTGGTACGTGATAAAAATATACCCATCAGCTGCTTAACTTCCCGTGCAAGTCGTAAGAGCCGACTAACGGACAAGGGTTTCAAGTTATTCATTTCACACGATTTAAGGTGGAATTATATTTGTCTGACGTGTCGTGTCGTGATGCATCAGAATGGAATCGGTTTCATACATTTAGTATGCGACACGTCAGAAGCTATCACGACACGCCACAACACTCTAGTATAAACGTTTCCATACTAAATGTATGAAACCGATTCCGTTCTGATGCATCACGACACGACACGTCAGACAAATATAATTCCACCTTTAGTTTTCCTTAGAAAAATGCCAAATAACAAACACAGTCTTTGTCAAAATAACTATTTAAACTATAAAAAATGCTTGAACTAGGTAAACGTGTGTTTCATTCGAAAATAAGCTTAATCTAAGTTTATTAGAAATAAGTAAATAATTAAAACAAAATTTAATACCCATATATTGATATAGGTTAAAGATATAACAGATATATTATATATAAGAAAGTAAATTTTAAAAATCTTAATTACATACAATACTTATTAACTTGTAATAGGACAATGAGCTGATGCGCACACACATTCAAGAACACATTGCCAAGTACTTCCCTGAAGAAGAGCCCGTGGTCCTCGAGGAAATAGTGATACCCGAAGAGGAAGAAAAAGTTGAAGAAGAAGAAGATGGTTAGATTTGAACCCATACCCTATTTACCCTAGCCTATGTGATGAACTATGAACAAATGCTAAAATATATTTTATTGTTTACTAGCTGCCCGGACAAATTTCGTTCTGTCAAAAGTTAATAGTAAAAATTTAATAATTGTCCAATTGTTGCAATTATTATATTTTTTCTATTTATTAAAACTTTCCGTGTGCCTTGAGGATAATACTGAAAAAAAATTGCCGAATTGGTCGAGCCGTTCTCGAGATTTGCGCTTAGCAACATTCATTTTTATTTATATAGATAGATAGATAGATAGAAGAAGATTTGTGCTCAATTTCTGGCTTTTTTGCGTCGCATTTTAGACTGTCTATTTACTTATTTAGAAAAGTCTTAATAGGTGCCGGTTTTTACTTATCCTACTAATATTATAAATGCGAAAGTTTGTGTGTATGTATGTTCGTATATTTGTTATTTCTTCATCGGATGGATGGATTTGGATGAAATTCGGCATACAGATAGTTTATAACCTGGATTAACACATAGGATAGTTTTTGTCCCGATATTGCCACGGGAATCACACTATACATATACTAAACCGACAATTTCATTTTCCAATACAAAATGATTTGTTTGTTTTGTTGTCATGGAAACCAAAGAGAATTTAATCACTTGATGGAAACTGTCAAAGCGGTACGAAGTCCGCCGGGTCCACTAATTTATAAATAAAAATCGAGGAGCTCGATGGCGCAGTGGTTAACGCACCGTAGTCTGCGATTGCTGGAGTTAAGCAACTTTCGCAAAGTCCGGTCATCGGCTGGGTGACCAAAAATGTATCATCTTGAGCTCGAAAGGCACGTAAAGCCGTTGGTCCCGGCCACATTAGCAGTCGTTAACAACCACCAATCCGCACTGGGCCCGCGTGGTGGTTTATGGCCCGTTCTCCCTATCCATCCACAGGGAAGGCTCGTACCCCAACAGTGGGGACATAAAATGAGCTGGTGATGATGCGATGCTAAATTTCTGGTTTTCTTGCGTCGCATTCAGACTGTCTAACGCTGATCTCTATTTGAAATAAAGTTTGCTTAATTAGAAAAAGTCTTAATGGGTACCTGTTTTTACTCATTTATAAATAACTAGCGGCCGCTCGCGGTTTTACCCACGTGGTTTGCGTTCCCGTGGGAATATCGGGATAAAAAGTATCCTATTTTTTTTTATTTTTTTTTTTTTTTTTATTGGTTATAGGCAGGCATTTGACTACACCTCACCTGATGTTAAGTGACGGTACGGTCGAGGATGGAACATGCCTGCCTAGAAATAGCCTATTCACTCTAGCCTTGAAGAGGTCCAGATTATACTTTTCAGGGAACACATTCGCAGGCAGCGCGTTCCATTCCCTAGCTGTACGCACTAAGAAAGTTGAACCGAATCGGCTCGTGCGACAAGGTGGCATATCTACAACATAGGGATGGAAATCGCGCCTCGCGCTCCGATAGCGGAAAGTGGATGGTGGGATTAGGTCTTGCAACTCCTTCGCGCACTCCCCGAAATGAATCCTGTAGAAGACCGACAGACGAGCCACCCTACGCCGATGTTCTAGATTTTGCAGCTTGGCGTCTATCAGGGCAGGGTCACCAATGAGTCTCTTAGCTCGTTTTTCAATCGAGTCCAAAGCAGCCAGATGGTATTTGGCTGAACCATCCCAAAGGTGGCAGCAGTACTCCATACATGAACGAACTTGTGCTTGATAAAGTTGGAGCAGCTGTTCTGGCGTGAAGTACCGCCTGACCTTAGAGAGAACCCCCAGTTTTTTTGCTGCAGTCTTTGCTTTGGACTCGATGTACTGCCCGAAGTTGAGGTTGGACGAGAGCTCAACACCTAAGAGCTGTAGGCTGTCAGTCATAGCTACAGTCACATTCCGGAAAGTCGGAGCCAGGTGAAATGGGCTCCGCTTAGCTGAGAACAAACAAGCCTGTGTTTTGGCAGCGTTGAATGTGACCAAATTGGCATCGCCCCAATCGGATACTGCTTGGAGGGCTTCGTTCAAGCGGCTAACCATGGCCTCTCGACAAGAGTCGACATCTTGTCTGCCAGCCCCTGCACTCGACATGTATCTATCCGCAACGGTGCTATCGTCTGCGTACCCAAAGGTACCGGGCACAAGCAGGTCGTTTATATGAAGCAGGAATAGGGTTGCGGATAGAACCGATCCCTGAGGCACACCGGCATCGATAGCCTTTTGGTCCGATGAGTAGCCGTCGAGGACAACGCGTATCGATCTTCCCTTCAGGAAATAAATCCTATGTTTTAATCCAGATTATAAACTATCTGTGTGCCGAATTTCATCCAAATCTACAAACAAATATACGAACATACATACACACAAACTTTCGCATTTATAATATTAGTGTGAAAGTGCTTTTGGTGCAGACGCCTGCACATCAACCTATCCAAAACTGTCAAATGTCTCCAATAAATGTTCAACCATATGCCATTATACATAAAGCTCAAAGTTTATTGAGAAAATTTGACTGACTGATATGCAAGCGTGTGTACAATGCCGAATATAGTAATTATTGATTTTAATTTCCTTCAGAGTTTGCGGTCAAAGAGGTCAAACCTGCGGCCGCAGCAGAAGCGGCGGAAGCGGAGGAGGTTGAAGAGGAAGAAGTTGATATCGAAAAAGAATTGACGGTTAGGAAGAAAGAATCATTCATTCGTACCGGAAAGGGCAGTGTGGGCAGGCCTCTAACAAGGTGGACCGACGATTTGGTGAAGGTCGCGGGAAGCCGCTAGATGCGAGCAGCACAAATCCGATGGTTGTGGAGATCTTTGGGGGAGGCCTTTGTCCAGCAGTGGACAACTTTTGGCTGAGATGATGATGATGATGATAATACATCATTCATTTTGAGTTTATATTAGACTGGTTCAAATATAACTTTTTAAACTATCATGGTCACTTACATTAGAATAAATGTTATTAACGGGATTATTACCATGTTTTTGTTGTTGTTGAAATATCGGATACTCAAACACAACAAAAAACATGGTAATAATCCCGTTAATAATATTTATTCTAATGGTTCAAATATGTAACGAATAGTTCTTACCCACTATGAGCTGTCGTTTTTAACAGATCTGATGTTGGTTGCAAGGTTGTTTTATAAAAATATTTTTTATATATTACAGCTTGAAGAGTATGCTCTGCGAGACCCTCTGCTATTTGGAGATTACAGAAATGCGATGGATGAGGAAGAAATCCGGTACTATGAAGATCTCCTCGACTATGAAGCGGTCTACTTTTTGTTCCAAGAGGTAAAGTATGGTATTTCAATTAGAGCTCATGGTTTTTTTTAAACAAAAGATGTCGAATTTTAAATCCAAAATAACATTTGGTTCAGGCTGAGCCAAATTTATATAGATGTATAACAAGACGACAGATACATAAGTCGCCGAGTCGCGGCATCATCATTCGCCTGCCCTGTTCCCAATATTATTTGGGGTTGGCGCAGAGAGTTTAATATTAAAATAATAATAGGAATACCTATATATTTGCAAGGATTTGCCGCGGGCTTCTTTTCAAAGCGCAAATTTATAAATTAAATAAAAACTATGAAGCGTAGCCTAGCCTATGTTATTGGTAGTGGGTCCCGACTGCGTTACCAACCACCAATCCGCATTAGGGACCGCATGGTAGTTTATGGCTGTTTTTCCTGGCGGTGTTTACATCCATATAAAAGGCTCGTGCCCCAGCGCTGGAGACATAAAATGTGATGGTGAAATTATAGATTGGTTTTTTCACATACCTTTTCAATGTTAGCATAGCATGGATATTCCTACGCAAGCTTAGTTATTTTCGAAATTTGGATAAAACAAATATTTTTAGAAAAAACCTCCCGTAACTATTACATAAATCATCTCAATAGTTTGACGTGCAAAAGAAGTATATAGTAAGGTATATTTTATTGATAACGTTATGACGTCATTCACAGAAAGAACTACATATATCGAAATATGGAGATAATAAAGAGTTAGTATTTTTTTTTTACAAATGCCCCCATTCAAGGGCACTCCGTTCCATCACTCCTAATGTTTTCACATAACTACTTGAATTGCGTGGGGTTACTCAGAGCGTTGGATTTCCAAACATTCCAAATACCATAGAGATGAATTTTGGTGATTAGAGAATTTGGAGGTCCGTTTTCAATGTCAATCAAAATCTATAATCAAATTCCGGAATCAATCAGAAATTTACAAAAAATATCAATTTTCAAAAATAAACTCAATAAGTACCAACCTATTATTTAAATGTTATTATTCGCTGCGGGAGTTTTTTTTGCTGATTTTTTTTTTTTTTTTTTATACATGACTGACTGCATAACACAAAATTAAACTTATTAATATATATTCTTATGAATAAACTTTTATCTATTATATAATTATATAATAGATAAAAGTTTATGTAAAATGTAAAATGTAAATTTAATTTAGTTAGGTATTCATTCTAATATTAAGCATTTAATATTTGCAGTGCCCTTGCAGGGCTCTTCTCTGAACTGATGTTTAGTTTTAAGATCTATTGTACCTACTCCAAGAATAGCAAATAAAAATTTGAATTTGAATTTGGAGTGATGGAGTGACGCGAATGGAGTTCCCGTGAAGGTGCCTTAAGTCTCATAACATCACCATCAGATACTGGACGAGTTCAACGAGCGCGTAGGCAAGATGTCCGTGGTCCTATTCGAGGACTGCCTGGAGCACCTGACGCGCACGCACCGCATCCTGCGCATGGACCGCGGTAACGCGATGATCATCGGCGTCGGCGGCTCCGGCAAGAAATCCATTTGTCGACTGGCGTCTTTCGCTGCAGGTATGGTTCATCCACACTGCGGTGTGTAACTGTAACTTTACATCATGTATTTTCTTTTCTTTTCTTTTCTTTAGTTTCTCAAGTTTTACACATTTTTTTATTTAAATTTTTATACATTAACATACATACATACATACTAGAAATAAGTATTACTACTTGTTTCTATATCTTAAATTAGCATTTTTAACCACTTTCATTATACGATATGTAAAGAAGTCCCTGTCCGATCCGTTAAGGTGTTATTAGGTATCGATATTCGATTCTATTTACATAATTATTTTTAAAAAATAAGTAAAAATTTTACCCCTATAAAAATTTTGATAAATGACAAAACATGGCAATATGTTTGTCGGCACTTCGGTAGGTTCGGTTTCGGTGGCGCCGCCGCCATTGATGGAAAGTGTAGTCACATTTATAAAATTAGCTTGATTTTGGAGTAATTTGAGCAATTTTGGTAAAAAAAACTTGCGTTTTAAATTACGATAACTCTTTTGTTTTTTATTATTATTTTTGTTATTGTTATGTGTATATCTTTATACCCCTTTGCGATCGGCCAGGGTTTTTTACATATTATATATTCAAGCAGATCTTTTCTATATTTCTTAGTTTTAATCAAAGCACTGCTTGTCTTTTCATTGACGAGGCCTTCTATTTTAGTTGCATAATTCATATTTTAGTTGAGCGAAACAACATATTGCTACACGATAACATTCTTTAACTTTAGCGACCACTTGTTGCTATTTGTTGAAGTTGTACATCGCATTCATACCGTCAACAAATTAAATTAACAATATATAACAAAGTGTAACTTTCAGCTATAAGCGAGTTGCAATTATAGTTTAATTGAACTACCTATAATAAAATAATGTAATTTTGGTAGTCAATTTAGTAATTATTTAACGGATGGTTTAAGCTGTGTACAGACGCCTACACATCAACCTATCCAAAACTGTAAAATTTCTTCAATACATTTTCAACCATACAATATGTTATATTGCTAAGCTGACTATGTCCTTAATATCTTTTGGCAAACAATTGTAAATATATGCCCCTTCAAAGCTAATGTTTTTCTTGCCATAGTTAGTGCGGGGTATCGGCAACTGTAAGTTTTCAGCTCGGCGAAGCAATCGTTTTCCTTTAGCTCTATTAGTTTGAAATGACAATTGAGTGTGAATTACTTTTAATAAAATCTTTTTAATCAAAATGCAAGTGTTAAAATGGTAAAGTTGGTTAAGGGTCATAAGGTTCGTTTCAGAATAAACTATGTTTGTCGCCGTAAGAAAATCGTATTTGAACAGTACTTTGATTATTTTATTTTGGATTACTTGAAGTTCTTTTAAATTTGATTTTGCTGCACTGCCCCATACTTCTATTAGATAGTCTAGACGTGATTTAACTAGAGAGAAGTAAACCGTATAACAAACTTTTCTTGGCATGCATCTTATCATCCTGCGTATGGAGCCCAGGAGTGATGACAGTGTATTCTTCACTTTGTTAATGTGAGCCTTCCATGTTAGACCACTGTCAAGTATCAGACCAAGATATTTCTCCTCTGATGATTGCTTTATTGCAATATTATTTATAGTTAGGACTGAATAATCTAGTATTCTTTTATTTTTGGCTTTAAATATCATGTAGCAAGTTTTTGTTGTGTTAACCGTGAGTAAGTTATACTGAAACCATTTGTTTAGCATGTCTAGGTCTTCCTGTGCTTGGCTAGTAATTTCTTTTAGTGTTTGACCAAAGTAAAAAATGCACGTGTCATCTGCGTACAAGGTAACTTACGTAAAGTGGCCTAAGCTTACGCTTACACATACGTACCTACTTTCATTGCTTATTTACAGATTTTTAAAATATGATTTACTTATTTATTTTTAATTTATTTTTTATTATTTATTTGCAATAAGTATAAGCAATATGACTGCTGCTATGAATATTTCGCGTATGCAAATCAACATATTGTATAACTTAGCTATTAAAGTTCAAAGTCTATTGAGGAAATTTGACAATTTGTGGTAGGTTGATGTACAGGCGTGTGTACACATGTTGATGACATAATTATGAAGTTATAGTTTTTAAAAACAATTATAAAAATATTAAATAGAGTTTTGAAAAATTTAAACTATTAACGTGGACAAATGTAATTTTTGTCGTCGTTCTTTCAAATACCTGTGTTATGTCGTAGATCAATATGGTTTTAAAACGGATCCAGAGTAGATACAATCTATTTTTCTTACACACAATCTTAAATAACATGGTTCTTACTGACTGTAACCTGTCAAGTTTTGTAATAAATTATTAATAGATACAATAAAAAAACAACTTGTAAGAAGGTGAAAGAATTACTTATAAGAAGGTGCTATTATAATATATCAGAATAGTTCGAAGACAAACATTTATAAAAATAAAAAAATATAAAACTCAAATATCAAATAATTATAATTATATACCTAAACCTCTTACAAAATGCCTGGCCTGACTCTTGCTCCCGCGCAGTGTTAGTTTCCGTATCAAGAAAAAGGGGTTTAGATACCAAAGCTCAGTACACAGAAATGGTACGAACGCAAGCTGTGTGTGGTGATAACGTTTCCGCGGCAGTGCGACGTTACCAATACGTAATCAATAAGTGCAGTGTCGCGTGCTGTTCCACGTTCGCACGAGGATAACGGGACACCACAAAAAGCTTGTATGTTACGATATTCGTTTAAACTAAAAATAAGGTTGTATATTATAACAACTTTGTAACATTGTGGTATGCAATAAAAATATTGACTATTGAGTATTCAACTCGTTCAGGCTGTGAAATGTTCGAGATCACGGTGACACGCAACTACAACGAGAACACGTTCAAGGACGACATGAAGCGGCTGTACAATCAGCTCGGCGTCGACAGCAAAAAAACGGTGTTCCTCTTCACTGCGGCGCAGGTTCGAAACAGTTTTTAACATTTAGTCAAGCAGCGATTACATAGTGACATTAAACTGAACCCTATTTATTCTTGATAAGATTACAATTGAAATTTAAAAATTACTACGTCCCCGGCGGCACGCCGGCGCGGCGGGCTGGCGTGGCTAAAAGTTAATAGAAAACACGCAAATCGCTCGTGACAAATTTATAAGATTTACAGAAACTTCACCGTTTTAATATTCTATTCTTCAACGACGAAGATTGATTGTAGAAATCGAACACGCATACCACCAAATTTACGTACAAAGATTGAAGTGTCTCAATCATCACTGTACAATCATCAATTCACAACGTTATCTCGTTTAACATCGACTTGCATAGATCCTGGAGGAAGGCTTCCTGGAGTTCATTAACAACATTCTGATGATCGGCATGATCCCGGCGCTGTTCGGGGACGACGAAAAGGACGCCATCATCAACTCCGTGCGCAACGAGTGCAACGAGGCGGGCTACGGCATCGCCAAGTAACACGATCTCAATATTAAATAGTACAGTCACGAGCATTAACATGTAAACAATATAAGGTCACATTTTATCAACTGCAAATATTTTGACAAAACATCTAATTATATCAGAGAAATAAGGCCCCTAGCATTTTTAAAAAAGTCAGGCTAGTTTTTTTTTTACTTTTCCTGACACAAAAATTGTAATATTTTTAAGAGCGGCCTCTCTTCTCTTCTTTTTCTTCTTCTGCTTCTTTGAATGAAACTACAGGCAAGTGTAAGCGGTGAAGGCATTGCGGCCTTTCTGTTTCGGCTCCTTTGAATTGAAACTACTGAAAGTGCTTTATTTTACTTTTTAATCAAAATGTCTTTTGGCGTTTTTCTTGAAAACTAGCGTATGAATATTTAAGGTTTTTTCATAAAAATAGTTTATATTATGTTGTTGAATTTATCCTCAAAATATTTGTAGTTGATAAAATGTGACCATAAATAACAAATTTAAATTCAATTTTTATTTGCTATTCTTGGTGTAGGTACAATAGATCTTAAAACTAAACATTAGTTCACACAAGAACCCTGCAAGGGCACTGCAAATATTAAATGCTTAACATTACAATGAATATCTAAATTAAAATTACATATTAAAATTAAAACTCTTAATACAATGGAATAAGGGTCAAAACTAATAAAAACTGTATACATGTTAATGCTCGTGACTGTACACACGCCAGGCACATCAGACTACTACAAACTGTCAAATTTCCTCAATAGAATTTGAACTTTATAGATATTATGGTTTATGGTTCAACATTTATTGAAGAAATTTGTCAGTTTTAGATAGGTTGTTGTGCAGGCGGCTATTCATTACTGTAGCGGCCGGCAAGGCAGGCATTGATGGACGACCGTGAAAATAAGAAACATACGTGAGTCTATTAATGCTTAGTTTCGGTCACGGGTTGTTTAATACTTTAATCAAAATAATGCGCGGAAATTAAAACTAAATAATAAGACACCTAATAATATGTCCATCATTAAACTGCACCAGTTCTTGGATGTATAAGAATATTTTGCACGCTCCAATATTCATTTAATTATTGGTTTCTTTTTCTTACTAAGAACAGCTTTCATTTTGCAGCCAGTTTGAAATTTTTTGGAATAAAAAGTTCGTTCCATTTTTCATACTTACATTTCTGGCCGCAAAACTCAGCTCGTGTGTATATTTTGGCCAGTAATGCCAAAACAATATGTGTATCTGTATCAACAGAGACGCAGTGTGGGCTTTCTTCTGCGCCAAATGCGCCGATAACCTCCACGTGGTATTGTCCATGTCACCTAGTGGAGACATACTACGGAACAGGTGAGTTTCGATTGGTGACAGGAGTCTGATTCTGGTCAGACTCCTGTCACCAATCGATGACAATGATTCTGATTCGGATTCTGATCCGATGGACCATCATGATTATGCCCTCCCACGACCGACTTTTTGTAGATATTTATTATTTTTTTTGTAATCGGGCCGATTTTTTCAGCGAGGTCTTATCACCTATTTTGTGACCGCCTTTTTGTAGGACTTGTGCGTTGCAACATAGAATTCTATATGCTTCATTTTCACCGGCAAAAAATCGGTTACCGATTATCGGACGAGGGTGGGCACTTTTTATACTCAATTTTATATATTTATGCCGCTATATATCATAGTTTTATGTATCCAGTGATATTGCAGTCCATAGAATCATAATATGAACTGAAGCCTCGGAGTTGGCATTGCGCCCGTGTTACCCTTGATTCCAAAAACTTCTAAGTATGGGATGTGGTCTATAACCAAGAAGTCCCGTGTTTGATTTTCAGCAGACGTACGTATGACTGTGTGCGTCCTTGGTTTCGCAATCGTCCAATAACTGCGTTTTAAGACTCAGAGGGTCCCGTATTCTGTTTAGTTTGTGACACGACCTGTTTTAGATTCGTCTTGCTAGCTACCACGATATTGTCGATTTTATATATTATTATTAATAAGTCTGTCGCTATTACACTACTGGTGGTTTTTGTATTCAGATGCCGTAGTTTCCCCGGGCTGGTGAATAACACCACTATCGATTGGCAGTTCCCGTGGCCCAAGCAGGCGTTGCTGGCGGTAGCCAATGTCTACCTCGCCGATGTAAGTTTTTAGTCTTTGTGATCGGGTCCGAAGGACCAATTTGTTTGAGACATAATATGCTTAATTATACAAAAAAGATTAGATGAATGTATACTTCTTGAAAAATTGCATATTATGTTATTGTCTTATGCCTTATATAATCTTCCAAATGCAATATATGAAATCGCGAATATACCTACGACTGTTGAGACGGCTGTAGGTTAAATAATTTTGTCGGTTATATTCATTTGAAAAAATATGCCGCTTTTACTAATACTTTAAAAATACTTTTAATGCGCAATTAGCACATTAATAATAGTCCTCATCAAAAATATACCTATATGGATTCAGTAATGTAACGGAGCTATGGGGAATGAGTGAACCACGATTTCTCACATTCAAACCGAGCATCTATCCGTTCGGCTACCGACGCTTCAGACTTACTCTTTTTCTTCAACTTAGAGCCACACTCTTGTCGGTGCAGCCTTTTCCATTCTTCTCTATCCCCTCCTTTACTTGTTTATGTTTAACACAACGTTCGCCTTCTATTTGATTTGTTCCATATAAACTGTTCTTGGTCTTCCCGCTCTTCCCCTTCCTTCCTTCCTGTCTTTCCTCCCATCTAATACTAATGTAGTAAAACGAAAGTGTCCTTTTATGGTAGGGCCTTTTCCATTATTTTTAATTCCTTACAGCGCGCTGTGAGGGAGAAAAAAAATGCCCTTGCTGAGTTTCTTGCCGGTTCTCAGTACAAAGTCTCCCGCCCAGAGTAGACTTTCGAACCGATGGGATAATAACGTTCATAAAAGCTATTTGTAGCCTAAACTGAATAAATGATTTTGAAATTTGAATTTTGAATTTAGTTTTAATTTTTCTGTTTATGGTGTGTAGGAAAAAAATGAGAGAGAGAGAAAGAATGAGAAAAAAAAACCTTACTGAGTTTCTTGCCGGTTCTCAGCACAAGGTCTCCCGCCCAGAGTAGACTTTCGAACCGATAGGATATTGGCTTTCTTATGAGCTATTTGTAGCCTAAACTAAATGAATGATTTGGAATATTGAATTTAGTTTTAATCCTTCTGTTTATGGTATGTAGGTAGAGAAGATCCCCGACGAGTTCCGTTCAATCATAGTGGAGCACGTGGTCCACGTGCACATGTCCGTGGCGCGCTATTCCATCGAGTTTTTGCTGCGGCTGCGGCGCAACAACTACGTCACACCCAAACACTACATGGACTTCCTCACCAACTACTTGTCCCTGCTCAATGAGAAAGACGCCTTTATCGTGGCTCAGGTACAGTCGTTCTCAGCGTGTAATCGACATTGCCTTATGGCCCCCGTTCGCGGGCACTCCACTCCATCACTCCAGATTTAATCATCATCATCATCTCTGCTAAAAGACGTCCAATGCTGGACAAGGGCCTCCCCCAAGGATCTCCACAACGACCGGTTTGCTCGCATCCAGCGGCTTCCCACGACCTTCACCAGATCGTCAGTTCTCCTTGTTGGAGGCCTGCCCACACTGCGCTTTCCGGTACGCGGTCGCCATTCAAGGACTATTCCGCCCCAGCAGCCATCAGTTCTGCGAGCAATGTGCCCTGCCCACTGCCACTTGAGCTTAGCAACTCTTCGCGCTATGTCGGTTACCTTTGTTCTTCTGCGGATCTCTTCATTTTTGATTCGATCACGCAGAGAAACCCCGAGCACAGCCCTCTCCATTGCTCTTTGAGTGACCTTGAGCCTTTGATAAGGCCCATAGTGAGCGGCCACGTCTCAGTCCCGTATGTCATCACCGGCAACACACACTGGTCAAAGACGTTAGTCTTGAGACCGGTATATCGGACGAAAATATATTCATAGCTTACCGAACGCTGCCCAGCCTAATTGGATTCGACGATTTACCTCTTTGCTGAACCTACCTACCTAGCTGGACCGTTTGTCCCCAATCTTCAGAGGAGTGGGTACGACACGTAAGTTTGACATAACTTTCGTCTTCTCAATGTTCATTTTAAGACCCACTTGTTAAGAGACTGTTAAAATCACCGAGCATTGTGTCTAGGTCTTCAGCCATGACCACTATATCGTCAGCAAATAAAAGGTGAGTGATGTATACGCCGTTGACGTTGATGCCGAGTTCTTTCCAGTCCAGAAGCTTAAAAACATCTTCCAGTGCAGCAGTGAATAGTTTCGGAGATCTCACATCTCCCTGTCTCACTCCTCGCTGCAACTGGATAGGTTTCGAGCTCTGGTCCTGACGACGGACTGACATAGTGGTGCTTTCATACAAACACTTCGATGTATCGATGTAATCATATTGGCCCCTATTCATGGGCACTCCACTTCATCGCTTTACTGCATCGCTCCTACTTGCTTGGGTGTCATTGCTCCGAGCGATGGATTTCCAAACATTCCATAATCTATTAATTTGGAGTGAATCCATTTATTTGGATGGAGAAATGGAGTCGCGCGAAAAAGTGCTCGTAAATGGAGGCAATATAACTTAGTGGATTGCGTGGTATCGCTCCGAGCAATGGATTTTCAAACATTCCAAAATGCATCTCTAATTTGGAGTGATGGAGAGAGCGCGAATAGAGTGCCTGTGCACGGGGGCCTTTAGGCCGGCCGCCTCGATTCTCCGACTTCTGTGGTAGGTACCTCGCACATTCACTAGGTACACGCACGACAAGCTAGCACCTATACCTTTGTAGTCGGCGAATCGAAGTGAGGATTTATAGTACATATTCGTACGTGTTCGTACGAGTCGAATTCATCCGAAATCTCTTCAAAATTCAGTAGCAATGCTTCAAAGTGTAGTGCTTGAAATTGGGTGTATACCACTCTTTCCATTATGAATTTCCATTGATGGAAATACTGGGACAGGTTCTCCCACTATTTCAATGCTGGGGCGGTACTTAACGGCAAAAACGCGACGACAAAAAAACCGCTGCATCACCTCCTTATGACAATAGATAAGACACTATAATGAGAGAGACTTATGACGCTTAGTTATGACGGCGTGCACGTAGAAACTATTAATATTTATTTCCTCTTTAGATAAAACTTATTGAATCTCTGTCATTGACTGTTATTGATAAACAGCTGCCATTATAATTTAAAACAGTTTTCTTCACCAATTCTGTGAAATATTGTTAAATAATGGAGTATATTAAACGGGGGAAGGGTGTTATACTGTTGCACTATGGCTACGAATACACTAGGCACATAGTGTACAAAAATAATAATACATTGTGGAAATGCAATAAACGCCACAAAACAAAATGTAAAGGGTCGTTAACAGTATCCCTGGTAAGTTTAATGTTTAGTTTTTCGTGTTTAATTTATCAATAAAAAATGATCTAATTATCAATATCTCTTATTTTATATAAAGCCGCCATAAATATTAGAGCCTGTGTACACGACGCCGCCGCTCGAGCGGCGTTCGTCTATACGCGCCCTTATGCGTTTTTTTTTTGTCGCAATAGAAATAATGGGATATAATTTGGAAAAAACATTTGTCCCACTATTTCTACTGCAGTGGAAAATGGAAATAGTGGGATACACCCCTTGAAATTCAGGAAAAATGTTTGGTTCAGCAGCAAAAAGTTTTTCTGAAATATTGTTTGTTAGAAACACAAACACATGAGGGTTTATTAGAATAGGGTTATATTAAAGCTTGAAGTTCTTTCTTGCTTGGCTAAGAAAAAGTAAACACTTTTCGCTACTTAGTTGACTAAAAAACGACGTTACTTCTATAAAGTCTTTGTTTATCAGTTTAGTTAAATGGATAGCTTAGCTTCATAGCTTGTGTTTTCCTTCTTGGAAAATGATAAAACTGTGATAAAGTTTTAATGTGTTATTATGTATCTATATACTGTCCTTTCTTTATAGTGTGAGCGTCTAATAGGAGGCTTGGCTAAAATTGAAGAAGCGAACGTTCAGTTGGAAGATTTAAATGCAAAACTGGCTGTGCAGAAAGTAATAGTAGCGGAGCAGACCAAGGAGTGTGAGATACTTTTGAAAGAAATCACTACCGGTGGGTACTAAAGTCTTCTAGTAACTTTTTATTGTTAAACTTCCTATTAAGCTAGGCCAAAATAATGTCAATGATGAGGCAAATTTACCTCAAGGGTTTTTTTTTATGGAGAGAGATTGCTGATTGCCTCAAACGGCTTTTTCAGCTTCACCTGGCTTTTTTGAGGGCAGCGAGGTACGTAAAGGGTACCTCAAGCCGTGTGAAACGAATCACCTTCGGAGGTTTTCTAGAGGGAACGGCATCACACACACTTAAAAGTGCGTGTCCCCGTGCCCTACTAGATTCTCCGAAGGGTTCGGAACGGATCGGCCTCAAAAGTGTGTGTTCAAAAATGATGGATGTTTTTACTCATCAGTGTGAAAATATGCTAACTTTTAAAGTTATATATAATTTTATTTACGCAAATTTTGTTGCGACCTAATAACAATATCAGTGTTGATTAATTTCGGCGGGTTGGACAGTACCACCATAACATATTTGTTAGTGCACCTAACCCGGTATGTCCAGCTCGTAGAAATTTTTTCAACATTTTTGGATTTGTCTTAATACTCTTTTTTATTCTGTAGCCACCACTGCAGCAGTGGCCAAACAGACAGTAGCCGCCATCAAGTCCGTTGAGATCACGGAACAGAGCACAGTGATCGCGGTTGAGAAGGAAGACGCTGAGGAGGCGTTGTCGGCCGCTTTACCCGCGTTAGAGGCCGCGCGATTGGCCCTAGCGGACTTAGATAAGAACGACATCACTGAAATTAGGTCGTTCGCCACTCCACCCGAAGCTGTGCAGGCAAGATATTTATCATCGGCACCATCATAATAGTCAAAACGCGTCAATTCACTGCTTAATTTAACAATAGGTAACGACGGCTTATGAGTGCAAATGATTTGCCAGTTTGTGACTTTTATTACTAAGACAATAAGGCTTATAAAGTATAAACTCATAATTTGACATAATTGTATCGTATCAGAGCAGCTCGATAGCAACTTTCGCAAAGGCCGGTCATCGTATATGTGACCAAACATATATATATCGCGACCTTCTACGTACTTCGTGATGCACGTAAAGCCGTTGGTCCCGGCTGCATTAGCAGTCATTAACTACCACCAATCCGCACTGAGATTTGTGTTTGTTTATGGCACACTCTACCTGTAGTGTTTCCATAGGTTCACACGTGAGTGGTGATGACTGATGATGATGACGGTGATGATGATTGTACCGTGTATTGTAATCCAGGTGGTATGCGAGTGCGTCGTCATCATCCGCGGCATAAAAGATGTGAGCTGGAAAGGCGCAAAAGGCATGATGGCTGACCCCAACTTCCTGCGCAACCTGCAGGAGATGAATTGCGATCTGATCACCCAGGCCCAAGTCAAGGCCGTCAAGGCGCACATGAAGAAGAGCAAGAAGCTGGACACTATGCAGAATGTCAGTAAGGCTGGGTGAGACTATTTGTTACTTTAACTGTTTATTCACTAACTAGCTAACCCCGCAAACGTTGTTCTGCCATATAACGTACTATTCGTGGGGGTAGGAGAATGAAAATCAAGTAAATCTGACGTCAAACTAAAATGAACCATACAAACTTTGCCACCCTTTTTCACTCCCTTATAGGTTGAATTTTTAAAAATCCTGAAAACCATCATTCTATATTTCTAACCAAATAAGTAGCTAAATGCCATTTTTATCGATTTAGCTTATTTCATACAAACTTACCCCCCCCTTTTTACCGCCTTAAAGGGAGAATTACCAAAAATCCTTTCTTAGTGCTCATCTACACTATAAAAAGAAGCATAGTGCAAAATTTCAGTTTCCAATCGTATTAGTGGTCTGTGCGTTGATATGTCAGTCAGTCGGTCATTAGTTTTTCTTTTTATATTTATAGAAGATGAAATGTAACTTTAGTTTTTAAAGCAGAGTACCAACAACCACTAGCACGTAATGATGCGTATCCGATACTGTGTCATTCTATAAGTGTGTACGTACAGTCACCAGCATAAATATATGACTATGGACAGCCCTGCAAAAACATGTGATCATTGGTAAAAGGCATATATATGACGATCTAACTCGGTATAAGTATGTGATATTTTGTGGCCGGTATAAATATCGATTTCGGAAACGGCATAAGTATTTGACACCGGGCTGCTTCAAAATATCTGATATTGCACAAAATCAAAATTATGTAAACCACTATCAGCATAAATAGCTATTCACTGTGAACGAATAACCATCGGATCACAGATGGACAGCATTAATATCTAGCACGATACAAAATCGAAAATATACAATAAATTTGCAAATATGAACTATCTTGTTGTCTTACTAAAAAATATTTTCAATACATCGACCTTACGTTTTTCACGGAAAGAGAGCAGACTTGTTAGTGCATATGTCCATCTCACGTTTCAGGCTATCGCAAGTTAGACAGATTCCACGCTAATTAATGGAATCAGGCGTTATTTTGCGGAAATCCATAGTACAAAAAAATGTAATTTAAATAATATGTAGTGTTAATTCCGCTAACACCATTTAGCGGAATTAACACTACATATTATTTAAATTAGATTCCACGCTATTAAATAAAATTGCTAAGGGTCACTGTCCATGGTGCGTCATTTGACGAATGCATGACGATTGGGAACTCGGACATTGCCGCTCTGTGGACAGTTTGTTTGCTTGCATCTTGCTTGCATAACCCTAACCCTAACTGAAACTAGGTACGTTGCGTTTGTAGGCCGATCCAACGACATAAAACGCGACGTGCAATAAGAAACGGTAGGTAGGTATGAAAGTAGTTTACCCTAATATTAGTATGCATGTTTTACCTAATTAATTCATTATTATATTTAATCTTTTCACCGCCCAACTATCCTGCACGCGATGTCGCGCTGTACGCCAACGTATAAATGTATTTTAATAAAGTAGGTACAAAGAAGAACTTCTATATAGAAGTGCTGGCGTGGACGGCACGAAAATCTCGAACTTCTATAGAAGTTGTTGGCGGTAAAAAGGTTAAGAAATAACTTACAGTACCTCCCAATAGGTACCTCTATAATTTCTTGAACGGATTTATTATCTTCATGCATTGACACAATTCTATGTCTCAAGTGGACATCCACCCGTTAAGACGCCATGGCATTGAATCATCGATTGAAAACAAGAATGAACGGTTGTCAATATGAGCAAATGATAATTAAATCCAAAAAATCAATTACGTAACATTATTTTTCATAAAGTTTTAGTAAAAGAAAGAGTTGCTAGAAAATCACGAAGCCACGAAAATATTGTTCTTATTTCAAAAGCTACGAAGAATTATTTATTTACAAATATAGAATTTGTATAACGTGAGACGGGCATATGCAGTGACAAGTCTGCACTCTTAACGTGAAGTGTCAGATCGTTGTATTCAAAATCTATTCGTAACACAAGAGAATAAAGTTCATATTTGCAGATTGATGACATATTTTTCTATTTTGTATCGTGTTAGATATACATGTCACCTGTGATCCGATGGTTATTTGTTCACAGTGAATAGATATTTATGCTGATAGTGAATTACATAATTTTGATTTTGTGCAATATCTATATTATTATATTATTATTTTATTATTATCAATATCAAGATATTTTGAAGCGGCCCGGTGTCAAATACTTATGCCGTTTCCGGAATCGATATTTATACCGGCCACAAATTATCACATACTTATACTAAGTTAGATCGTCATATATATATGCCTTTCACCAATGATCACATGTTTTTGCAGGGCAGTCCATAGTCATATATTTATGCTGGTGATTATACGTCTCGTTCAGTCTCTGGTTAAGTATAATATGATTGGCAAGATAATTAAAATATTAAATATTTTTTAAATAAATCCAAAAGTGTTTCCTAAAATGGCCACCTATAACATCGTCCAATAAGTGGCCAAAAAAAAGTTTGTTTGGTGATGTAGATATTGGTGTCCATATTGGCATTTGTCAAGCAATAGGGAATTTTGTAAAGAATTGAGAGAACGCTTTGCCCATCGTTGACATTCCTTAAGTCCCAAAAAAATATTATCAATACACCTAAATACGACATAACAACCAATAATTTTGGGACTTTTTAAAAATGGTCTTTTCAATAAAATTATTGTTGATATTTATTGTTTATTTATTTATATTTATCGTTTCTAAATTTTTTTGTTATTATTAAAATTTCATCAGTAATTGACATTACGTCGTTTCTCAACTGTTAACTCATTCTTCCACTCTGTATTTTCAACAGCTACGGTCTGCTAAAGTTCGTGATTGCCGTTCTTGGCTATTGCGCGGTCTACAAAGAGGTCAAACCCAAAAAGGACAAAGTGGAAGCTCTCGAGAAGGAATACACAGACGCAGTCAACTACCTCGCATCACTAAATCGTGAGATAGACCGCTTGCAACGCACGCTAGACGGCCTCAACAACAGATATGAAACCGCCATGTTGAGAAGGCAGGAGCTCCAAGAAGAGACGGATATCATGATGCGACGTTTGATCGCGGCAGATAAACTCATGTCCGGCTTATCGAGCGAACAGAAACGGTGGACTATAGATCTAGCAGCGTTGTACGTCGAACAGTCGCGGTTAATCGGCAATTGCTTACTTGCGGCTTCCTTCCTCAGCTACGCCGGCCCCTTTTCGTTCTCTTTCAGACAGACTATGATTTATGAGGATTGGTTGGGCGATGTAATGGAGAGGGGTATACCACTAACAGAGCCGTTTACTATTGAAAGGAATTTAACAAATGAAGTGGAGATCAGCGGGTGAGCACTATTCTTGTACTCTAATAAGATACTTTTTGATTTTATTCGATTCGGTCAAGTTTTACTGCCGTTGCACATCTTGTGTTGCCGTTGATTGATGTAACTACAGGATTATCAATAACATTTTGGAGGGATTTTTCTAAGCTCTATTGCCATTTTTCTTATTTGATAAAGGGACCATGTCTTCTGTATGGCAGAGATATGCGCAAGACGTGTCTTGCGATTTTCAATATTTAAATCACTTTCCATTTTTAGTTGGAATTCAGAAGGATTACCGCCCGACGAGCTGTCGGTACAAAATGGTATTTTAACGACTCGAGCGTCAAGATTTCCGTTGTGTATCGACCCGCAAACTCAAGCGCTTAGTTGGATCAAAAAGAAAGAAGCAAAGAACAATCTAAAGGTCAGTTAAGTTAACAGTTTATATCCTAATAATATTTTGTTCCATTTTTGCTTACTCTCTGCATGTGATTCACCCACAGAACAGTTAAATAAGGTTAGAAAGACGATCATTCACATCTTGTACGAGAACCGCTGTCGCCGGCTTGCCGCACCACCACTCTTGCACTAAATAGACACAAGCTTACGCATACATAAGCAAGTTAAAACGCAGCGAATAAAATCGCCTCACAGGACATGCAAGTTCAAAAGGAGCGAATCATAGCACCCTACAGGTCACTCACACAGACATAGCTCACATATATACACACAAACAATAACATACTGCTCGAGCTCCGCACATGATAGTTCAATATTTTGTTCAACTGAGAGAGATACTATGTCTTTTAGGCTCTTTTGATTGTAATGTATCGTTTAACAATATCAGTGACCCACCTCTAATAGCAGACTCCCTTGTGAACGCTTTATTAAATATTATTACATTACAGCCATGCAGTTTTTGAGTAATATTGTAAAAATCACAAACAAATTCTTCACCAAAGTTGAACCAATTTAGTAAATATGTTGAATTTTTTTTCATATGTGAAGAATCTGTTTTATTATTTTTTTAGTTTAATAAATCTCCCATTCATACTTACGAGTATCATAGTTGTAGAAATTTTAGTTTTTTATAATTTTCTTTTTCCTGTGGATCAGTAATAACATGTTGCTTTTTACTTTGTAAGTATGGACCGCTGACGGTTAATTATTATAAAGTTTTATCTGTCTATAAATATGTTTTTTAACGACTGTACTTTTGAAAAAGTAGGCATTTTGCTACGATGTCTTTTACCGATGATGTCCATATACTACGTAGGAAATCTATGACGTGGGCTTTGGCCGACATAGTTTTTTTACTTTGTAGGTATTGACCGCCGGACCCGTTACAAATCTCAATTTCCATTTTCCTTATGTCACTGTCATATTCGGTAATATTATTTTCTAATAGTAATGAATACATTTCAAGTTCAACACCAAGTTGCCTTCTCTCTTTAATACACATAACTTTTTTGTACATACATTTTTGCCTCCTAATAAGTTTTTTAGTTTTGGCTATATACTTATTAATTTTAACATACTTTTTAAATTTGTTTCTACTGCACTGAACAATCCCCACCTCAGTATTTAAATTTAAGGTTTTTATAGTGTCATCACTTGTCAGATCAATTATTACAATGGGTTCCGAGATTTGTGCAAGCAATGTATAATTATTTTGAACTTATTTCAATAATGTCGTAGTAATTTGGAATTTCATAGTATTCAACACACTTTTATAGATAATCTAGTAGTTAAACATTGTTTACACTCACCGATGAAAAGATATGCCTCCTCGATCAATACTTGAGGTCTGACTTTTTGTCCTACATGTAATTATTGCACAACACGGCATTTTAAGCAATATTTAGCGCAGCTCTGTTCTCTAACGCACTCTGTACACGACTGCAAGTGAGTCGGTTGAAGTATCATTGTCTAATCATACTAGCAGCGCGTCTGACACGCCCTCATTGCCTTTCCAACCATATTTATCTATTCTGTGGAGTCATCCATCACCATAAGTTTATAAACAGCCTAGCTAGCTCCGGCTTGTGGAGACGGGGCCGGTGTGCGTGGGTCTTAAAGACTGCCATCTATCAGCAGTAGTCTACGATTGCCATCGGTTGGGTGACCAAAAATTTATTATCTCGAGCTCCTCCGTACTTCGGAAAGCACGTAAAGCCCCCGGCTGCGTTAGCAGACGTAAACAACCACCAACTCACACTGGCCGCCACCAATCCACAATGGCCGCCACAAATCCGCTTAGTGGTTTATGGCCCATTCTCCTGAAGTGTTTCCATGCATAAAGAAGGCTCGTGTGGAGACCGCAGTGGGGACATAAAATGAGCTGATTTTGATGATTCATCTATATGAATAAATTTGCGCTGTGTGCAGGTGCTCTCGTTCAACGATCCGCAGTTCCTGCGCCAGCTGGAGATGGCCATCAAGTACGGCATGCCGGTGCTGTTCCAGGACGTCAACGAGTACATCGACCCAGTCGTCGACAACGTACTCGAGAAGAACATCAAAGGTTAGCATAGCTTTTTTTTGGAGATAGATTGCTGATTGCCTCTGATGGCATTTTCAGCGTCACCAGATTTTTTTGGGTGTGGCAAGTAACTTAAATGGTTCCTCAACCCGTGTGATCGAAACACCGTCAGAGGTTTTCTAGAGGGAATGGCATAACGTAAGACATTATATATAAGATTCTCCGAGGGGTTCGGATCGGATCAACCCTAGGGCGCCACTAAAGGCTTGGACCTCAACGAAGAACGGAATCTTTCGCGGTCCGCGCAGTGATCCCTTCTAGGACACTCCATTACGGCTCTAAGGCCTTTACGAAGCATCGAACCCCCAGGGAAGAGGTGCCTTCACTCCTTGGAGGCTGTGTCGGAAGGTAGTGACCCCCACTCCCGCGATTGGCTAGGACGAGTGCTGTTGCTCCCGTCCTAGCCAATCCCGGGGTACCCGTGTAGCTTACTCCAACAGGTCTACTACCCTATGGCATAAGAATAAACAACAACTAGAACAGAAAACTCCCGCTCCGGGCGGGCTCAAGGTCGCGATATGAGAGTACCTGTTGCAACAGTATGCCAGTCGGGCTGTCACGGCCGAAGTCCCCGCACGCGCATTTGCCTGTTTATGCGTACCGTACGATTTTGGAAACCAATTACAATGGGGCCAAGTTATTGTGGTGTGTTTGGTTGTACAAACAAGCAATTCAAAAACGTTGCCGCACTTAAGTTTTTTTAGTTTGCCCAAAGATTGTATGTATGTATTTTATTTTATATTTGTAGGTAAGTAAGTAATACTTACTTGAATGGCTTCATTTGGTTATGTATAGTCGACCATAAAATTGCTTGATCACTTTTGACAAAACCTTCCATAACAATCAAATTTCGCTAAGGCTCATTGTCAATAATGACAACGTATCTGTCACTTGGTCTTTTAAACAAAAATAGAACTTGTTGTTTTATTATATGCAAACAAAATTCACTTATTGTATCACCTCTATGTGAAAGAGAAATAAATGACTTCTTATCTTATCTTATCTATACTTCTAAGGTGGTAAAGCAATTTCATTGTCGACTATACTTACTAACTATACGTACGTAACATAATAATTTATAATCTCATATTTTATAAAGCTAGAATAAAATAATGATTTCAAAGTAAAGAAAAGCTTATATTTTAGCAATATTATTTTTAGACGTAAGCAATATTCAACGGTAAGCAACCCTGGCAACGCGCCTGGACGACAGAGGGGCGTAACGACGTGAAGGGGAAAGTAGGTATACATGTAAATAGCGGCGTTTGGGACTCGGTCAAAGAAGATTCCGTTCTAGTTGTTATTTATTCTTATGGGTCTAACAAATAAACAAAGAATAAGCTTCGAATAGTTATTCCGTGTTTGGTCTCTTTTAAGGCCTACGCAGACCGGGACGGCCATGGCAAAGCATGGCAAAGTATTTTGCCGCCGAGGTATGCCGCGTCACGTCGAAGTATGCTTCGGCAACTTCTGCTTAGGGATGTTCATGAAAAAAATATACCGATATTTTCGATATAGTTATCGTCAGTAATTTGTTTGTATGTGACTAGTCTATAATAATAAATATTAGATAGGGATCAGGTTAATATGAATTAAAACTTTATTTATTTATAAGTCCCAATATTTTTTGTCTAGACCTTGCAAAAACAAAATTTTATTTACTCATTTGGCTTGCAGCCTGCTTCTCTGCTGAGTTAAAACCTGTGCGGTTTTTGAGAAAAGTCGTTCTGATGGAACAGAGCTTGCTACCTTTGAAATATTTGAATACTACTTTGTATAACTTTGGGAACTTCTACCGAATACAGATTATATAATTTTTACTACTAGTGCTGCCCTCACGGAGGAGACGTTGGTTGGCCTGGAACTGGTTGGTTGGTAGTTGTATTTCGTGTCATTGCATTTCGTTGTTGCCAAAGGTTATTGCGAAGGCTAGTTTTTCAATAATGTGGGGTTTTGCGTTTTATTTTTACTCAAGTAGCCAACCATAAAAAAGGAATCAGTGTAAAAAAAGGAATGGAATGTAATTTTAGTTTCTCACGATACTATTATCTATCGAACGAAATATATATTTATATATCAATAATAGATGATTCGATAATATCGGGTCGAAGCGATATATCGCAAACATAATTGGTATATCGATATTTTATGAAAAATCTTTTTATATCGTGCACTCCTACGTTCTGCTGCCCGATACACATTTCAGTCATCAGTTGCGTTTGATAGAGTGTTGTCGTGTCTATGTTTGGCGCTTGATTCTTCGTGAAAGGACTGAAGGTCGGCTCGACTCAAAACTCCGAGTTTAGTTAGTTCACCGTGTCTTGTAAAATTGAGCCGAGTAAAAGAATAAAATCAAAATAAGAATAATAATAATATCGAATTAAGACTAGAGTTCTTTACAACACTACCTTTGACACGTCACGGCGTGAGCCGGCATCCTGCAGCATGCCTTTGCCTACCGCAGTACGCCACGGCATGCCGCGGCATCCCGCCACGGAAGCCCGTGGCTTCGATGCCGCGGGATCATTTTAAAGCATGCGAATTTATGTCTTATTTATATTTCGATATGTTTGTATGTCCATAGGTAACAATTTCAATCCTTTGCCATGCCGTCCCAATCTGCGTTGCCCTTTACTCTAATTTGAAATGACGTTTACATGACAGAAACATAACACGGAATAACTATTGGGAGCTTATTATTTGTTTATTTCTAAGGATGTAAACATATAAATGACATCACGTAAAAGTTCTTTAAAACACTAACCTATTTTTGTAACCTTAAAAGTTACTAAGTATTGATAACAACTAACGGAACACAATAGTGACGTCATAATTTGGCATTTCCATACAATTTTTATAAATAAAATAAAAAAATTGACAGTTGCGAAAAAGTTTCTCTAGTGACCACTTAAGAGCGTTTACGCCGTTTTGCTCAAAAACTGTACTTTTCAAACCTCTTAATATCTATGAATATTTACTTTACAAATATGTTAATTACTTATATCATTAGGCGATCTAGTCATCAAAATAGTTTGTTGAAAACATTTTTAGATTTATGGATATTTTGGAATTTATAACAAGATAATTGAACAGAGGTTTTCATAATTTGACTTTCCGCGTCAACTTCGAAGCTTAAAAATGTGTTTAAATTACTGACAAACCTAAGAACAAAAATTTTATTTCAATTTGAAAGATCTTCAGCAAAATAGTTTGTTGAAAACATTTTTGGATTTTGGTTACTAACAAAAACTATAAAAATCCAAACATTTTGAATTTTTAAAGAAATTATAGGTGATAAAATAATTGTTTTCTCTAATATACTTACTATATAAATATGACATAAAAGCTTTTTACTATAGAAAAAAGTGTTCTTTAAATTATGCGCAAAATTCTTTTTACTAAATTAGCTCTATAATTTTTCTATAAATATTTTAAAACTGCTCTAAAACTACTACAAAACTCTGCGTTCTATTAGTGTCAAATCAGTCCGCCGCGAGGCCTCTGAGAGAGTGGTCACGTCGCTCGACGCTCTACCCGACGATTGTCGAACAATTGCCGTAACTTCGAAGATAGTTCAAATTTATAGCGCGATAAGCAAATCTTAGTACTTTAGTGAATAAATTATTTTATGTTACTTTTGATGAATTGCAACATTTTTAAATTGGACGACCTCCGTGGTCGTGTGGTTAGTACGCCGGGTCGGGCGTCGCGCCGTCTCCGAAGCCCCGGGTTCAATTCCCGGTCGGGTTAATTTAGAGAAGGACTGTTTTTCTAAATTTATTTCGGGTCTAGGTGTTTTTTCTATGTTTATGCATGCATGCATGTCTATGCATTTATCCATTATCTTACTATACTAACGAGTTTCTTAAGAATACTTATCTTGAGCTAGATAATTGGTGAGAGCATAAACAAATTAAAGAGGTTCGATCATTTTTGTATGGAACCTAAAAAACTGCTCGTGAGGAAAATAACCATTCGTGCACTTACACCAGAGGTTAGAAGCCGAATGAAACGATTCACTAAATAAAAAATGTTTTTTTTTGCTTAACTTTCTGTTTTTGGAGTCTAATATCTCAGAAACCGTATCACTTAGAGATTTCATCATGGAACACTTTTTGTTTGTAATCACTTACTCTGTCGATTGACATGCGTTTCATCACTGGCCGCCAAAACACGTATTTTTCAAAATGGCGGACATGTAGGTATGCCAAAGAGGTTAGATGCTCTTTTAAACTGGCCCACGGGATGGGTGGGAAATACCATCTATGTGTGTGTTTCTCTCTCCCCTCCTTTGCAAGACACGTAAAACCGTTGGTCCCAGTTTTTGTCACGACTGCTCCGCACCCGTGCCAGTGTGCGCTATGGGCTATGGCCCAATCTCCTCGCCATATCCAGCATCATATCATATATCATAGCAGTGCGACTTTTGTAGACTAATTATTTATTTTGTTAATAAGTGTATTGCTTTTTTAATTTTTTAAAGTATCCTTAGCTATTATTATGGTTTTTAGAATCCTACTTATTAAAGTTTTTCTTCCAATGTATTACAAAGAAATGATTAATTGTATGGGCAGTCAAATAACTTGACCGAGTTTTGACAGCACCTATTTTATTGCTGCATGATGCGGTTTGTGCTTATGTGGCTCATATTTTCCAAGTAATTTTTATACAAAATTTATTTTAAAAGGAGATTAGCAAAATTGGGCTTGGTAATAGAGAACATATTATTATTGATATATTCTAAAAAATCGGTCAATTTATTTGACTGCCCATACAATTAATCATTTCTTTGTAAAATATTGGAAGAAAAACTTAAATAAGAAGGATTCTTAAATGTTTCGTATCTCAAACCATCAACAAACTGTCAACTGTCAACGTCATGCAGGGAACAACAGGGACTCCATTTCCACTTAACATCAACATTTGCCGAATTATGAATAAAATAAAATAAAATGTGTCGTCGTCAAATCAATTCGTCCAAAATAAATCGTTGAGGAACAGATAGGTATTGATTATAATTTTGTGATATAAGATTAATTACAACATTAATAAAAATACATACAATATAATATTATACTTAGGTACTTATTTCGTGTATCCGTAGTTTAGTCATCTGTTTACGCCCATAGTTAAAAATAAATAAACGAAGGGTGGCACCCCGGGAGTGCCGGCAGAAGTGAAAACTCGAATATTAACAAATGTTTATATAATTTTTAACGCAAATTTTGTTGCGAACAAATTACAAAAACACAAATGTTGAAAAAATTTCCACGAGCAGGGTTTGAACCTGCACCCTTCTGACATACCGGGTCAGGTGCTCTTCCAATTGAACTATCGTGGTTCTAACCAGCCCGCCGAAATTATTCAACACTATTTACTTTTACTTTGAAAGCCAAAGGCGCCCATTCAATGTTAACAACGGTAACGGAACTAATATAATTTCGGCGGGCTGGTTAGAACTACGATAGCTCAATTGGAAGAGCACCTGACCCGGTATGTCAGAAGGGTGCAGGTTTAAACCCTGCTCGTGGAAATTTTTTCAACATTTGTGTTTTTGAATATTAACGTTGTGCATTTTTGATATTTTGGAATGGTTAGGGAATAATTTTGCACGAATTGCTTCAATTATCAGTATAAAAGTACTATCATTTATGTGGTAGAATACAATATTTATTTATTGTGCTATCGTACACAAACATGACAACTTATTCGCGCAAGCGCCCTGCGCCGTCTAAACGAAACAACAGGCATACATTTTCGCCGCGCCGTAGAAAGAGAGGGGGATACTTCATCTCCTACACCGCGCCGGCTGTCTACTCTCCATCCGTCTTACGATTTTACGTCTTACATTTTCGATCAAGTCACGTGTCTTGATGCGAATTTAACATTTTTTACCCATTACAAAAAAAGTGTACAACGCCGCTAAAAAAGATTTCACTTCAATAATTTCTAAGTATACCGAAAAACTAAATTCGAACGGATCAAAGTAGTGAGTTTGACTATAGTGAGCAGAACTAGCCTACTCTACGCACACACTCACGCGCGCTCACAGCCCGTTTCTGTGTGCGTGATATTTGGACTTAAAAACCTAAACTTAAGGTCTCGCGCTCGGCGTAAACGCTCTTAACTACTTTGGAAAAAAGACAAAATGTTGAAAAAATTCCACGAGCGGGATTCGAACCCGCACCCCATGACATGCCGGGTCAGGTGCACTGCCAACTATGCTATCGTGGCTCAATCCAACTCGCCGAAATTAATCAACACTATCTACTTTTACTTTATAAGCCAAAGGATACTTTGGAAATACAATTTTATCGTTATTTTTTAAAGTTGCTTTTCGTTTACTTGCCAGTTGAGAGCGGGCGCACGTTTGTGATGCTGGGCAGCTCGGAGGTGGACTACGACCCCCACTTCCGCATGTACCTCACCACCAAGCTCGCCAACCCGCAGTTCAACCCGGCGGCGTACGCTAAAGCTGTGGTCATCAACTACACCGTCACCGTTCAAGTAATTGGCTTCATATACTTTGTTAACATGTAAATAAGTCACAAAAAATTACCCCTAAACAGAGGAAAAACTTTGTATTGCCATAATCAGCTTAAACTAAAAACTCATTTCTCTAGAAAAAACAGTCCTTTTACAATAAGGAAAAATAGAAGCAATTGAAAATATTATTTGTTTAACTTTAAAACAAAAAAATACGTTAAATCTCAATATTTTTAAGTAAATAACACTGTCTGTATATAAGAAGAAGATATAAGACCTGAAAAGAAAACGTATGTCTCAAATTGTGGTGAATAGTAAATTATATTATTATTTCCTTCAGGGCTTAGAAGACCAGCTGTTGAGCGTTGTGGTCCGCGCTGAACGTTCAGACTTGGAGGAACAACGCGAGAGTCTCATCATCGAGACGAGTGCTAACAAGAGTTTGCTCTCCGGGCTCGAGGACTCGTTGCTGAGAGAGTTAGCTACCTCCACGGGAAATATGCTGGACAACGTCGAGCTGGTTAACACCCTCGAGAACACCAAGTCCAAGGCTGCTGAGGTAAGTCGTATCAAAGACACTTGCAAAGTGTTATGGTATGTGCGGAGCGATCAGACTTTCTTTCTTTCTTTCTTAGACAATTTTTGACCTTTATTAGTGCTGTATGACATTGTGAAAATTTTAACTAATAACTGATGTATATTTACAAACTTAGATATTATTATATTTTCTCTTTTGTTTTTTTTTGATTGTCCTTTATTTTTTGTGATTTTATTTGTGATGGAAAGTGTCCTTTTATGATAGGGCATTTTCCAATATTTTTTGACGCTGTAAGGGAGAAAAGAGCTGGATACTTGCTGAGTTTCTTGCCGGTTCTTCTCAGTACAATATCTCCCGCCCAGAGTAGACTTACGAACCGATGGCATAATGACGTTCATAAGAGCTATTTGTAGCCTAAACTGAATAAATGATTTTGAATTTGAATTTGAATTTTGGAGGAACAACGCGAAAGTTTCATCATCGAGACGAGCGCTAACAAGAGTCTGCTCTGCAGGTTCGAGAACTCGTTGCTGAAAGAGTGAGCTACCTCCACGGGAAATATATAATTAGGGAGGTAGTAAATACGCAGTGAGTCGCATCGAGAACTGTCGTAGTGTGTAAAACCGGCTCGCTACACATGATACACTCAACCCGACTCCTAGCCTAATGGCTAATAAACCCACCATTAAATTGCAATAGCAAGCAAACTTCTTTGATTTTTTTTTCATGGTTTATTTTTTATTTATTTAAGTGACGATCAAGACGAAGATTGAAGTGAACTTGTCCTGGAATCCAAAAATTTTAAGAAATTGACTATCTATAACTGTCTGTACACTAAAATGCTACTAACATTGTAGTTATTATACTATTGTTGTAGCAACCCACACCAAGTACAAAAATATTTACTTTCCGCAAGAAATGGACTTGGGGCTTCCGATTTGGAGACCGGTCGGGGGTAACCTTTAGACCACAGTCATAGGCGGTTAAAATTATTTTTGGAATTTTGCCCAAACGTTGACTATGCGTTTCGAGATACCGTTTCGCATGTTTTTATATAAGTTTGTGTCTAGGTGATGGAAAAACTAGCACTGGCCGAAGCAACGACGAAAGACATTGAGAAGTTTCGAGACGGCTACCGGCCGGTGGCGAAACGTGGTTCGATACTGTTCTTCGTGCTCTCTGACATGGCGGGAGTCAACACTATGTACCAATACTCGCTTTCATCATACTTGGATGTAAGTACTGCCTACAGTGTTCTAGAGTCAGGAGATTAAAATAGATAACTTTATCGTAATTACTTTTATGCGAATTTAGTTGCAAATACAATTTGATGAAAGTGTGAAAAAGATCCCGCTTGTGGAAGCTTTTTCAACACTTTTTCAAATTACTTTATTGTACACAAAATACAGACTCGTTATAATAAAAACCCGTTTAACGTTACTGACCGCCCCGGTCAGTCTGTACTACTTTTATCGACTTACGCCCGTTCCCAATAACCTATATATCTGTTGTTTTGTCTACTATAGATACAAATTTGACATAAGCTCCATACAAATATGTCAAAATTCTAACTCCAGTAAGCAAAACAACAGACAGATAGAATATAGGGAACGGGCGTAAACCCATTACGGTGCTATGTTTCACACGGCTTGAGAAAAAGTCCGGTGACGCTGTAAATGCTGCCTAAGGCAATCAACAAACTCTTTCAAAAAACATTTAAAAAAACCACTGACTATTTTCTGAACTGTATGTAGATTCTACATCTTCTTCATTGCTTTGCAGGTATTCTCATTTGCCCTTCGAAAGGCGATGCCAAACGTGATACTTTCAAAGCGTTTGAGAAATATCATTGATATGTTGACTAAGAACGTTTATGATTACGGATGCACTGGTAAGATTTTTTTTAGGTTATGATACTATGGATATATCTTATTTCATACCAGTAGAATGAAGTCAAATGACATTGTTGTAACCCCTGACATAAAAATGTCAATTAGTATTGAGAATTCATCTTTGTCAATAACGCTTGTGTCAAATTATTATTATTAATTTATTTTAATGCCGAAAAATAATGTCCTGCCGTTTTTTAACAACGAGAGAGGTTGATTTTTTTATTTTTGCGGTGGTTTCAATAAAATTACTAATAACACATTTATTTATAAGTGCTTTCATTTGTACTTAACTCATCTTATTTTCTTAACTATCTATTTATTAACACCAACAAGATTTACACCTGATTTACTTATAATAAACAGTTTTGTAACTATTCCAGGCATTTTCGAACGTCACAAGTTGCTTTTCTCCTTCCAAATGGACATAAAGCTGGAACAGAGCGAGGACCATGTGAGCCAAGCGCAGCTTGACTTCTTCATCAAAGGCAACGTGTCTCTGGAGAAATCGCCGCGTGCCTGCCCTGGCGCTTGGATACCAGGACCGGTGACATAGGATTTAGTACCTTAACACCTTAGTTAAAAGCTCAGATTGATGCGGTAACCTCGTGTACCAATGGTTTAAATAGTAATAGTATAGGTACTTTTGTAGGCCTACCCGCTGCTTAGATCCCAGAAAAAGTGACCCACAATTTATACCTTAACTTTTTAGATAAAGGTATGTATTGGCCCGCCAGCCAAATGTAGCTCAATTGTTTTCATGCGATATTGGAAAAGCTTCCGTTGGATTGCCTCGTGACTTAATAAAGTGTTTAATTAAATAACAATTAGGCTTAATATTATAACTATTTAAACTATCATGGTCACTTCCAATAGTGTAATTATTAACGGGATTCTTACCATGTTTATTATTTGTGAGTATCCGATATTTCGGCACAGTTGCATGCGCCATGATCACGGAATTACTGAAATTAATGCGAGTGAGTTTTTTATGAGCAGACAAAACGATCTACCCTCTTCCTTAGTCGTTTTTTGCGCTCGATGCCCGTACTACCGGTTTCTAAGTCACTATTCACTCGAAATTGCTCACGACACACTACACTCACAGTATCGGAATGCGAAACGGCTTTATTGATGTTTTTGCAGTTTTTAAGAAGACTAATCACTGGATTCCAGACACGCGACAGTTTGAATCCATCTTCACGATTGAAATTTTTGTATTTCGTCACCCGCATTAACTTCAGTAATTCCGTGATCATGGCGCATGCAGCTGTGCCGAAATATCGAATACTCACAAATAATAAACATGGTAAGAATCCCGTTAATAACTACTCTAGGCTTAATATGTTTCTAAAAAATTATTGTACTACAATTGTACAATTCTACACCAATTTGGTTGTTCTTCTTTAGAAAACATTATGAAATATTTGTTTTAGGGGTGGCAAGATATTATGAAGCTGAGTTTGGACTTCGAAGCATTTACTGATCTTCCAGATAACATAACCAGAGGCCTCGATGCATGGCAAGAGGTAGGTGTACCCGACAAGCAACCTTATTTCTTTCACATTAAGCTCTTATTCAATTGCGCTTCATTTATAAATGAAAAGTTTTACTCTTTTAGAAACTATTTATTGTTTCTATTGTTAACTATTTAGCTTTTTTATTTTTTTAAATGCATCAGTGTTAGTATTTATGTATATTTTTCTTTAGTTTACATTCTTTTTATTACAATGTTGCCACGTCACGTCCAGGGAGCTGTCTGAAAACAAGCCCGTATGTGGCATTCTGCGTAATGCTACAAAAGCAATCGCTGAGACAGCTACCCGTTAGCTTCGCACTGTCTTATTTATATATCTTTTATTTTCCTATACCATGCTGATTTGGGCCGTGAAAATAATGTAACTGCTGCCTAACTTCCCGTGCGTATCGTAAGAACCGACTATGGGACAAGGGTTCCAAGATGCTCATACACCAGGCGCTCGGCTAGTAACCCAACATGGATGTTATCTATACCACCTCTTAAGTCCTACTTTGATTATGGTAAATGTGCCGAGTTTACTTAAAATGCTTAAGAGGCCTATTACATCTCAACTGTGATTTTTTGCGTAAAATGCCCATTTTCGCATTTTGTAGTAATTTTCCAGTTGTATTTATCGTTTTTATCGAAATTGGATAATAAATTCATGCTTAGTATTTCAAATTTCCACTCTGCGAGAAAAAGCTGAGTTCGGGCGGCCGGCGCATCGCATTTTGTAGTAATTTTGCAGTTGTATTTATCGTTTTTATCGAAATAGGATAATAAATTAATTATAAAATATTTATTCCTCATGAAGTAACAATTATTCTGGTATAAATTTTGCTCAATAATATTATCGTAGATAGGAGAAATTCACAGCGAAGTTAAAGCGATTTTCGAAGTTTTTTACAAAAAGCGAAGCCGCTACGAACTATGCCAATAGCTATTCTACACTATTCAATAAGTCAAAATTGTTAATGTATTTTCGTTTCTGAGATCGAGAACGCCAAAAATGGTCATTTTACGCAAAAATCATAGTCAAAATGTAATAGGGCCCTTAAAGTGATTTCGATGCCCTGTTTGCCCCTTTCTGGGAGAAGAACGTGAGAGTATGTGTATGTACCTATATTTATTTTCTTTTCTGTGTTTTTATTGGTAGTGTAAATTATAAGTATTTTATGTAGTTGTTTTAAGCTGTTACTTGTTTACAAATTCGTCTATCCTATTTTTGTATGTTGTGCAGGTCAATAAATGTTTCTTATTCCTATTATACTGTTTAAACAGTTCTTAGAGTGTCCGCTGCGTTAAGCGGGTGCCCGTGCGATCTGCTTAACAAAGCGCTGCTCTGGGAATTAATACGAAACAGACACGCCGCGCGGACGCCCGCTCCGTATAGTAGGCTCTTATATATTTTCGTTCTCTTATTTTTCTTGTTAGAGTGATCACCATCCAGTGCCCCATGCATTCGTCAGTAAAAACTTGCAACAGAATATCTTTATTTTGTGTCTTGTAAATTAATTAAGTACTAAGTATTGTCGATCATTGCCGTCCTTGGCATACATGGCTTGCCGTCACTTAGATTTAGACGATTTTAGCCGACTATGCCGGCAGAGTGAACGAGAATGCGGCAACAGTGCCGCGACCTTGAATCGAAGTACCGTGCTGTACCTACCGGCTAGGGTTGAGTCCCACATACTTAGTTAATATATTATCGTGTGAATTTGGGTATATTTTATATTGTAAACTTACCTTGTTATATCTGTCGGCAAAGTAAAAAAGGGCAAACTGAGATTATGGTTGTGTGTGTAGAGACATCGTCATACACAACAGACTTTTCTTTCCAGACATATTCAATAGGCACCTATAATAAGTAACAAAACTCGCAACCGCGACACCCAAACCAAAAAAAATACGTGTATACTGATCGGCAGCACTGTGACATACTTGTTATTCTCCGTTACTACAGCAACATACGCTGCCCGATCCGCGTTTGGGGGGACAGCCCGCGTCATCGCGTACTCCTTTCCCGTGCTTTTTTCTGTGTGCTAATGTAGGTGCACTACGAGCTTGTGTGCGTGCGTTTCGGAGCGCTTGTATGAAGTTGCCGCACTCTCGTTCACTCTGATGCCGGTCAAAAGGTTAATCTACTGCATATTCGTCCGCAGTGGTTCGACAGTGACACACCGGAATCGATGGAGATCCCCAACCACTACCGCGACAAGCTGGAGCCGTTCGAGATCCTGATGCTGCTGCGCTGCTTCCGCGTGGACCGCATCTACCGCGCGCTCACCGACTACATCACCGTCACCATGGGCGAGGAGTACATCACACCGCCAGTTATCAGGCATGCACGCCATTATGAATCTTGTTAGCTTTAGAATCTTTTTGCTTTCTTACTTACTTACTTCACTTATTCCGTACCACTGCTGGGCAAGGTACTCCACCTTAAACCTCTATACAACTCTTACTTTGACGGTCTCTTATCAATCACTTTTAAGAATTCGAAATTGTCTCTCGCAACTATTTCCACAAAGCTATATTTTTATCAATAGTGAAATTGAATTAGGAACAAAGCGTAAAGGATGTCACTTTTTGTTAGTCCAGTCATTCGTTCCTATAAAATAAAATAAAAAATAAGTATGTTGAAAACGGACCATAACCACGCGGACCCAGTGCGGATTGGTGGTTGTTGTTAACAACTGCTAATGCAACCGGGACCAACGGCTTCACGTGCCTTCCGAAGCACGGAGGAGCTCGAGATGATAATTTTTTTGGACACCCATCCAAAGACTTTGCGAAAGTGGCTTAAGGCGACGCATCGCTAAACAATAAATCTTATACGTTTTGATACCAGCGTTTGCGCCCCGTACCATAAGAAAAACTGTTTTTTTTTTCCTTCAAATCAAAACTACAAATTATTTAAAAAAAATTAACTACAATTTTGAAGCGTGTGTTAAGACTATCTACTAAGAAAATTTAGATGCTTAAATCGGTCTGGTTAGCCTGAAAATGCAAATCTATGTTTTAAAAGAGGTTACTTTGATATTTTTTTCTCTGTTATAAAAGTTGACAAATCGTGTTTCTGCAACTAGCAAAATGAAGTCAATTAAATGAAAAATCATGTCATCAAATATCACTTTCATATGTTTTGTAATTGTTGGGAAAAATCAAGATCCCCGCCACGTAAATTACCAATTCGTCGCCTTAACCTTAGCGATCGCAGACCGGGCGCGTTAACCACTCCGCCACACACTGGTCCACTTTGGCAAAATACGGGAAATTCGCTTTTTTGATTGTAAATTACTTTTGCTGATTACAATTTTTCAAATAAATTATAATTTTCGAGAAAAAAAAAATAGGTATCGAAAATTTTTTGTATGGAGGAAAAGTGATTGACGTATATAACTCCGTAATGAGCTGGGGATTTGCTTTGAAACGTGGTGGGTTTAAAGATCTTATCATTCTCTATGATAAATCCTCCTAAGTTCCCCAACCTCCGCCTCCGCCTTAGTTTTTCATTATATCATAGTTGGATCCGATCCGAACCCCACGTAGAATCTAGTAGGGAACAGATACACGCACTAGCGCGTGATGCCGTTCCCTCAAGAAAACCTCTAACGGTGCTTCGTTTCACACGGCTTGAGGAACCCTTATTATTGTATTGGTTACAGCTTGGACATGATAGTGGAGCAGACTACGCCGTTCACCCCCGTGGTGTTCATCCTGAGCCCGGGCTCTGATCCCACCGCTGATCTGATGAAGCTAGCTGACCGCTGCGGCTTTGGCGGCGGCAAGTTCAAGTACCTTTCGTTAGGGCAAGGGCAAGAAGGGGTGAGTAGTAGCTATTCAAAAAGAAAAAATTAAAGCCTTATGGCTATTTTATTTAAGTCTGTATCATAAATTAATTGAGTGCTGTAAAGAGGATTTAAATAAGTAATAAATGTTACCGATAATAAGGTTTAAAGAAAATTAGTAACGTGTTTAAATATTATTAACGTCTTTATTGATTTGATAACGGTAGCTTAGCGTTTACCTCACCAGGGGCCCGTGTGTGGTTTATGACGTCATCTTGTCGTTTCGTGTCGCCTATGAAAGCAATATCGAAAGCTATAGCCTTTAGCTTTTGATATTGCTTTCATAGTCGGTGCGAGGTGGCACGATGACGTCATAAACTATACGCGTAGTCAAAGCGATCGGTTAGGTGGTCGGGGGGCTGATCGCACGAGGCTACTAACGGGGTCGTTAAATCGACGGCTCAGATAAAATGCCTCACCACGTGCCAATCCACTTTAATAGACCTGGGATCTCTGGGTCTGACTGAGACCATAGATGCTGTTAAAATATCAATATTAAATTTTTATGAATATATTTTAGTTACATTAAATCTTGTTTCACACGTACCACAACCACATCACGTGGGCGGGCGCTAAATTGTATGACAATTAATAGTTGAATTCGCATGGACCACATTTTGCCGTCATTATTGACCGCGTGTTTGATACCGTCTACATCGCAGCCACGTCACAACCACCAGCGACACCGTGAACTAGCGGCCGGCCATATCGCAAACATTTTGTAGGTAACTCAACGTAACCGCAAGCCGCAGCGACACTATTCACACGTAACCACAGCTTGATCACCTTTTGTCGCGACGGTGTGGTGTGGTTGTGGTACAGTCAACAGCAAAGGTAACTGATGATTGGTCAAGTTTCAAAATATGAAATCCGTATGAAAATCAAAACTTTTTGAACGCATATCGAAAAACCTTCGAGTGTCTACTAGTACCTGCAGAAGTTTGGCTGTAGTTATATAGAAAATACCGACTTACACTATCGAAACTTAATTTTGAAATCTAGTAAACATCATCTACTTTTGCTGTTGACTGTACGTGTAAAACAAGCCTTATTATTTATTTCATCGATTGTAGCAAATCCGTACATAATCTCCACTATTTTACAGGCTGCTCTAGCATTGCTAGAAGGCGCGATCTCCCACGGCCAATGGCTGATCCTGCAGAACTGCCATCTCCTCGTCTCCTTCCTACGAGAGCTGGAGAAACAACTGGAGCTAATGGAGAAACCGCATCCTGAGTACCGATTGTGGCTGACCACTGATCCTACACCTACCTTCCCCATCGGCATTTTACAGCGCTCACTTAAAGGTAAGCGTAGTGTTCATCATCATCATCAGCTCATTTTATGTCCCAACTGCCGGGGCATGAACCTTCCCTATGGATGGATAGGGAGAAGGGGCAATAAACCACCACGAAGGCCTAGTGTGGATTGGTGGTTGTTAACGACTGCTAATGCAGCCGGGACCAACGGCTTTGCGTGCCTTCCGAAGCACGGCGGAGCTCGAGATAATTAATTTTTGGTCACCCATCCGATGACCGGCCTATGCGAAAGTTTCTAAACACTGCGCCATCGAGCTCCTCTTCCAGATCAGTGTTCACTGTTCAGACAGTATTAAATTGTATTAAAATTGTGTGTTTAAAGATTATTTTGAATGCGCTATTACGTTATTAAAAGTATTTAACCTCCTAGAAAGCTAATAATGCTTGTGTTAGGCATGGGTTGACGTCAGTAGTCTTACGAAGTTATGGGGATTGATTGAAAAACGATTTTTCGCATTAAACCTAAGTAATCTATCTGTTCGGCTACCGACACTTGTATATTGTTACACGTACACTTGTAATATCTACATATTTTGACAAGTAACGGTTCTGTGGTCAAAAAAGAAATTAAATCGTTGAGGAAAAGTTTTCCATACATGACTGCTGACTATATACATAATTATTTGTTTTTAAAATATTTGGGTTATTGAGTTAATTTTATCGAAAACTTGTTTCAACTTTATAGTGATCGTCGAACATGTTCGACTACTCGATTCTTTATTATACCTTTTCTTTAAATAACAAACAAAAAAGATATCCATAGGAGACACATAAAAACTCCTGCATAAAACATTTTAACTGATAATGACGCTCAGTGTAATCGCATCTGTCAATTTGGTTGTTACCAGTGGTGACAGAGCCCCCCAACGGGCTAAAGCTGAACCTCCGCAACACGTACTTCAAGATGCGTACGCACGCGCTAGAGGAGTGCCCGCACGGCGCATTCAAGAAGCTCGTCTACGTGCTCGCCTTCTTCCACGCAGTCGTCCAGGTAAACACATATATTTATTACTTTTTTTTATTAGTCAATGACTTCGTGCGGTCAGAACATTAAAGGCCTTTTTATTTTTATTTTTATTAACCCGCATGCGGATCTCGTCCGCATGCGGGTTATAATACGCTCCGGGCCACACGCAGAACAAAGATTTCGTTCGCCGCTGCAGTGTATGTCGTGCGTGTCACCAGTGATTATACTTGTGCACAGAAGATGCGTACAATGACGATGCGTGTAACCCGCACGACAGTAAAAACTACCTTGGCAGTAGAAGAACGCGCCCCGCAAGCGGGTGGCACGCGTTCGGTGCGCGCGCCCGCAACCAATCCGCGTCTCGCGCGTGTGTTGCCCGCGTGATAGGAAAAGCATGTATGAAATGATAGGATGCGGGCAGCCCGCATGCGGACCAAACCCGCACGCGGGCGGCTATACGCATGACAGGAAAAAGGCCCTCAGCCAGTGTCAAAGTAGTTTTTCTTAGAAGATAAATGTACCTATAAATAAACAATATTTTCATTAAATTTTTACTTTTTATTTTCAAGTGCTAATTGCTGCACTAAAGCTAAATTAAATATTTATAAAATTTATAAAATACAGTAAAAAAATTAAACGCCTACCCGACCCAGCCAGCGCTTACGTTAGCCTTCCCGGTAGCATAGCGTCAGTGCAGCCGCCCGGATTGCGGAAGACCCAGGTTCGATTCCTAACTGGGTCGGGTAGGCGTTTAATTTTTTCACTGTATTTTATAAATTTTATGAATGTTTAATATTTTCATTGCTTATACTCGTAGATGATATGAATGATAATCAATAATAATGATAATAATATGAGTATCAGTAAAGTGAATTTAAAACTGACGTTCGCAGTGTTTTGTTTAATTTGCCAGCATTCATGTACGTTTACGAACAGTAACTAAAGGTTAATAATCCATTAATATTCAACAAAACCCAAATTTTAGAAAATAAAACAATACCGCAGACATGATATTACATGATAGTAGGAGCTTTTATTATAAAAAGATACTTAATTAATTATAATATAGGTAGGTATATGAATGTCTTTTTGTACCGAGAAATTTCACCTGACAGTTTAGTTGTCAGTGTTTGTTTTGCTTTGGGAGCTGTTAGTTAATATTCGAAAATTTTGGAAGTATTTTAATTATTGCAAATTTTTACATCATCCATCTTTTTGAAAGAAAAATACAGATTTAACCATTGTGTAGGAGTATCATTTACTGCATAACAATTAAGACAAAACAGAATACTATAAATCAATAACGTTGAAATGGAGATACCTCAGCAATATAGTACCGTTTTACGTCAACAATCACTAGATCCCGTTCCAAAATGAAAAATCACTCTTACCCGTTCTAAAACCATTTTTTATCACTTTCTCACATAGCACCTTCTCTGTTTCCGAGTGAATTTTCACATGGGTTACTTTTACGACAACTAAAACATCAACTATTTACAATAAATTACTTTTAAAAGCATCGTCAAACAGTACAATAATTATTAAAACTAAATAATGTTATTGTCGCATGCAGCACGGATCGCGCTCATACCTATTTTGACGCAGACTAGAATAATAGACAACAAAATCAATTTCAAAACGTAAACAAATTACGCCGTCAACTAATAATCAAGTAAAAATAAGCCGTAAAAATAATAATGTCTCATACCGTAAGACATCAAATTGAGTGCGGGCAGACTCCGACTCCGACCGGTGCAACTGTCTCGTTTACGCACGCGCTGTTCGTAATCTATCTGTTCGCTTTACTCTCCTTCAGTGAAGTGTGAACTAAATTATATACTTGCTAAGTGGATTAATCCAATTGAAGGATTCATTCATGAACGACTCTTCTCTATGTCTGTCGACGACGAATAAAAATATATACATTGCATTTTTGTTTAATTTTATATAATTCGAGTAATTCGCCTTTTCAAAGTTATCATTTTTTGGCCTTTAAAGGTAGGTAGTAACCAATGCTAATATTTTTATATCGATTAAACAAAACTGGCCTAGGAGATTTCTTAATAAAGTAAATAAAATGAGTAATGTGATTTGATTCAGGACGTAATGAGAATGAATGAGTGAGTAATTGATGTCAATCTTTTTGTCACAACACTATTTTCTGTTCATCAGAAACTGGGAACACCGTAAACGTCCGATTACTCCAGTGAATTAATGATTAGACTTTAGGTATAACATTTTCCTATATGTATGTATTAGAAAAGGAGAGAAGAAATGCCCTTGCTGAGTTTCTTGCATATTTTGCGTATGTCAGCCGATAAACATCCACTGCTGAAAAAGGCCTCCTTGCCCCTCGCATCCAGCGTAGTCGCAGGAGTACCCTCATAGATCGCATTCTAACAAGTACTTTGGTATTAAAATTCTGATGTTTTGTTCAGTTTAGACTACAATAGTTGTAGACTTATTACTTATCTTTGTACCGAGTAGAATAGTTTCTACTCGGTAAAAGGACTTCTACCGTAGACTTATAAATCGATGGCTTTTATAAGTGTACATCTATTGTAGTCTAGACTGAACAAAACATTAGAATTTTAATAGGTACCAAAGTACTTGTTATAATGCGTTCTAGGAGGGTACTCCTGAAAGCTACTTACAAGAAGCTCAGCTACGTGCTTATCTTAAGCAAAACCATCGCAAGAAGTCCCATGATATTATTTGTACAGTAAATACAATGACCAGCTTATCTTATCTTAAAAATCTTTAAAGGAAAAAACTATAAAAGAACAGCAAATACAAATAAAAACGATAGACATTTTGGTGTAAATTTTAATTATATTTTCCTTTTGACAATACTTTTTTTTAATTAATTACATTTACAAATACGAAAAGTAAAACATGAACATAAACTTAGAATGAGGTTTCATAACATACTAAATAATACACCATTTCAGGAGCGGCGCAAGTACGACAAGATCGGCTGGAACATATCGTACGACTTCAGCGAATCCGACTTTGTGGTGTGCATGCAGATACTGCAGTGCTACCTGGAGCGATGCTACGCCGCCAAGGGGCCCATACCCTGGGCCACGCTCAAGTACTTGTTCGGGGAGGTTAGATCGAAGTTACGACTATTGAAATAGCTTATTAGTCAAGGTTTCCCTCATACAATAAGATCTAGCGGCTGCTCGCGCCTCTTATCGAATTCGATTCGAACGACGCGGAGACTCTTGTCTTGTGAGAATTTGGAAAAACTTTCGTGTTGCCATCTTCTCTAAAAAAATTTGGTTACTCTTAAGGGTTGTTTTTGTTGGCAATGTTTTGATCATCATCGCCAGCTCATATATTGTCTTCAAAGCTGGGGCAGAAGTCTTCCCTATGGATGAATAAGGAGAAAGGGCCATATACCACCACGCGGGCCGAGTGCGGTGCGGTGGCTGTTTAACGACTGCTGATGCAACCGGGACGAACGGCTTTGCGTGCCTTCCGAAGCACGGAGGAGACTTGATCCGATCCAAACCCCTCGGAGGATCTAGTAGGGCACGGGGACACCTACAAGTGCGTGATGCCGTTTCCTCTAGATAACCTCTGACGGTGCACGGCTCGAGGAACCTTTTAAGTTTCTCGCCGCCCCCAAAAAAGGCCGGTAAAGCTGAAAATGCCGTATGAGGCAATCAGCAAAATCTCTCAAAAAAAAAACGGATGAGATCGAGATGATAAATTTTTGGTTACATTTTTTCTTCCTAATTTTTATTGTTTTTATATTTACTAGATTGCTGCTGTAAGACTTGTTGCTGTAAGACTTGCGAACACAAATAAATAAATAAATTCATTATTTTATTTATATTTCATTAGGTGATGTACGGCGGGCGCGTGATAGACGACTTCGACCGCCGCGTGGTGCGCACATACATGGAGGAGTACTTGGGCGAGTTCCTGTTCGACAAGTTCCAGCCGTTCCACTTCTACCACGACGCGGTCTTCGACTACGTCATACCGTTAGACGGCGAGCGCGACCAGTACATCGGTGAGTAACCTCAGATATTGGCCATACGTTACTTTGATAACGCCTCCCACCACCCTAACCCGCTTGTTGAGGCGAACTATAACGTTGAAGGCCTTCGACCATCAAGACGGATCTTCGACTCCGACGATCCCATAACAGTCCCTATCTACTGACCCTGATAGGTAGGGTATGGCAGTTGGAACTACGGGTCCGGCTGTCTTTTCAAGGGTACCAAGGGAGTTCCGGATCCTGGGCCCCCTGCCGGTTTTGCCTTCGCGGGCGTCTCCGGCAGGGCCCGGCATGGGTTGGACTCGTGGAGACATGTGATTAGCTGTAGAAGTGGGAATGTTCGTCTGCCTGGTTGAGGTCTGGCCAGGCTTCCATTTCGTGTACAGCGAGCGGGTCCTAGTAGCGGTCCGGAGGAGGCCTGAAGCGAAAAGACCTGCGGGGCACTTGAGTTAAGAATAAGAATAAGAATAAATTTATTTGCTGTGTAAAACTTAAGACTAAATACATAAAACTTATAAAATAACATTTGTGTACATAATAATATAATGCATTACAAGAAATCATTGAAGAATAATGTAAAGTTTTAAAATTAAGGTTAGTAGTGCAGAATAACCAGGTGATACCTAAACTAAGTAAACTAGTTTACCCGTATCTCAGGCATCTAATCGGTGAGTGTGTTAGCGATTGCTTACATAACATTTTATTAAATAGCAATAAATTATAACACTTTTAATAACATTTTGCTTAAGCAGCATGTTGCTGCCATTGTATACCAACTTATGTAATAACTAATAATAGATGTTCGGTGTCATTGTAGGGTTTCCCTATAAGCCAATTTTGTATGGTTTTCTTACAATTTATTTTGTTCATATGATATATACCTAGTGTTAAATTAAGTTTATTATACAAAAAACTTCCAAGAAAGCAAAAGAATCTGTGAGAGTGAGCTGTACGATATAGCTCAGTGGAACAAACAATGTCTACTCGCCTTTTGCTGGTTTGTAGTGCAGGACTATAGGGTGTTAGTAAATGTTTCTTTGTTACAGTTTGTAGTATAAACAACTGACGAACAGAAAGGACATTACATTCAGTTAGGAGTTCTGCTGTAGGGAAACGGAAAGGACGAAATGTGCTAACTTTTAAAATGGCTCTCTGTGCTATTTCTAAGTTTAGCATGGTGGTTTTATGAGCGCCTCCCCAAGATGAAATGCAGTACATTAGCAAAGATTGGCAAAGGGCTAGATAAACCTCTTTTAGGAGTTTTCCTTTAGCGGCATATCTTAAATTTTTAAAGACATAGATTAATATTCGAACTCTAGTAGTAAGAGATTCTATATGTGCTTTAAAATTCAGATATCTATCTATGATGATGCCTAGGTATTTTATTGTGTTTGTACTACTGAGTTTAGGACATACACAGTCAATATCATTCGAGTCAAAACAGTGATGTGCCACTATTGCATGTGAGTCACGGGATGGTTGGGTCAGTAAATTATACGAAAAAGTCATGTATTTGGTTTTGTCTGTGTTTAGAGTCAACATGTTTGTTCTAAGCTACTTTGTGACAGAATCAAAGCCAGCTTGGGCTAAACTGAATGTGTCATTCCAATTGTCGGCACTAAATAGTAAGGCTGTATCGTCAGCGTATGATATTATCTTACTATTGTTTTGAAGGGGGAGGAGGCATAAATCGTTAATATAGATAAGGAATAGTAAGGGTCCTATTATACTTCCCTGAGGAACACCATATTCGACTGTTAGTTCTTTACTTACTATACCGTCTATCTTAACTCGCTGGGTCCTATTTGTTAAGTAATCTTTTAAAAGACTATGCGGTATACCTCTTATACCTAGCCTGTGTAACTTTTCCAGGAGGATTGGAATTGAAACTGAGTCAAATGCCTTGGCAAGGTCTAGGAATATAACTAAGCATTTATTCCGGGAATCAAGTTGTCTTGTAATATAATCAGTTAATTCATGAACTGCGTCATCAGTCGATTTGTTAGGCCTAAAACCGTATTGAGTCGTGGCCAAGAGTCCTTTTCCTTCTATGTATTTAATAAGTCGGTTATATATTAATCTTTCTAGGATTTTGGAAATGGAAGGTAGTAAAGCAATGGGTCGGTAATTATTAATAAAACTTTTATCTCCATTTTTGTGAATCGGATGAACAACGGTCTTTTTCAAAGCCTGTGGGAAAATACCTTTTGAGATGCATTGGTTGAATAGATAAGTAAGTGGCGGAATTAAGTGCTGTTTGTATTTCTTAATAAATGTACATGGGATTTTATCAATGCCAGTGGCGCAGTCATTTCTAAGAGTCAAGATAATTTTTTCTACTTCATTTTCATCAGTGTTAAATAAAGCAAATGAGTGCAATGTTGACAATGGCGATGATGGGGGCAAAGTGTAGGAGAGGGAATAATTGTTTTGGTGTTTTGTTTTCTCAGCTAAACTTTTTCCAATAGAAACAAAGAAACTATTTGCCGCGTCAACTGATTGCGCCGCAGTAGCTGAGTTTGCGATGAGTTGATGTGCGGATAATTTAATATTAGTGGTGTTAGTTATGGTTTTGATAACTTTCCATAATTTTTTCTTGTTTTGACCTGCGTCTTTTATTTCTAAACTTTCATACTGGCGTTTAAGTTTCTTCAATAATTTATTACAAAAATTACGGTATCTTAAATAAGTAACCTTGAGTATCTCATTTTCGGGTGCTAGAGTAGCGTTTTGATGCAGCTTATCACGATGTCTGATGCAGCGTAAAAGCCCAGGAGTTATCCACGGTTTTATAATTTTTTTACGGCGTGATAACACAATAGTTCGCGTATTGGCATCAATAATGTTTGTTAACGATGAAATAAGATACTCTGTTGACTCATTGACGTCATCCGTATTGTAAAAGGGCACTAAGTCTAGGTTGTCTAGGTCATGTTTAATTCCCGCGTTTTGCAGCTTGTGGTGCTTAGTAATTCCGTAAGATTTACAGTATTGCTTTTGTAAACACAACAACACTGAATTATGGTCTGTCACAGAAGAGGTTAATACTATAGTTTTTAAAGGAATGTTAGTTTTAGCGAAAATATGGTCCAAGCAATTTCCCATTCTAGTTGGAAGCAAATGGGTGGGTAGGTAGCCTAAACAAGCAACATGAGTTAGATACTCTGGTGAATTGCGATCTATGTTTCCCGATTTAATGTCAATGTTTAAGTCGCCAACTAAAAACACATTCTTAAATGTAGAGAGCTGTTTTGTCAATAATTCATTAAGTGATTGTAGAAAATTAGTGATATTATGATATGATGGAGATCGATATATAGCCACAATTGCTGTATCGCTACTGATCTTTGCGATGAGACAATTTGCATCTATAATGTTAGGTTCCTCAATGATGTGATTTTTCCCGTCCTTTTTTATATACAAAGTTACACCATCATTTTGTAAAACAAAAAAAAAACAAAGTTGTCCGCGTCCGTAGGCGAACCCCAAGCTCTTTGTTTTTGGGGTTCATGACTCTAGTTACCCTACACGTGACCCCTGGGCAGTGCCAAATGGACAACAGTTATTCCGGTGTTAGGCTTCGGCCGTGGCTGGTCACCACCCTCCGGACAAAGCCGTGTCGCAAAACGGCTTAAGCCGTGTTCCGCCACGATGTCCGGTGTAGCCAACCAGGAGAATGGGTCTGGGCAGTTGAGGCGCTCTGTGTAATCGCCGATGACTGCTCGTCACCGCCGCATCGGGTGCCTGGCTTCGGAGAGCAGCGGGATCCGAAGCACGGTGCCGCCGCTGGCCGACCGTAGGAAGTTGGGGGCCCAAGTAGCGGGTTAGCCACCTGTCAAAGGCTGCCCCGCCACCTCACGAAAAATCCCAGATTGCTCTACCTTGCCGGTTGGCGACCGGATGGGAGGACCAGGTAGCCATTCTGGGGGGGTTCGGGCGTCCCCGCGGTCTCCGCGTCAGGCTCCTTTCCGTGCGGCGGTGGCGAGATTGACATCTGATGGGCGGGATGCCTCCTCGCCCAACTGCCACTGTCCTCCTATTCACTCTCCCAAACAAAAATTATGTCAAAGAAATTAAGGAAAAACGTTAAACAGCGGCTGCACGTCCTCCCACTCAAAGTGCACCTCTCAAACATCCGAGGACTGCACTCAAATCTCGAACCTGTCCACCACCACCTTGAGACAGAAAAACCGCAGCTGTTATTCCTTACTGAGACGCAGATCAGATGTCCAGCTGACACGACGTACCTCAGCTACCCTGGGTATTCTCTGGAGCACAGGTTTATATCTCGTGCCGGAGTCTGTGTGTATGCTCGTGATGACATCTGTATCAAGCGTCTCAAGAACCTTGAAACGTCCAGTCTCTCTGTCCTGTGGCTCCTAGTGGACACAGGCCATGAACAAATCCTATATGACTGTGTATACCGTTCGCATAGTGGAGACCATGAGACAACTCGATTGTGTGACCACCTTAGTCAAGCGGCAGATGCGGGTCGAGAGCGTTATCCATCAGCTCAGTTAGTCATCCTAGGGGACTTTAATGCCCACCATCAAGAGTGGCTGTTCCCATACCAGCTGACCGACCATGCTGGGAGAGAGGTGCGTAAATTAGCATTGTCACTAGATCTCACTCAGCTTGTAAACTGTGCGACGAGAGTGCCAGATGTCGACTCACACACTGCCAATTGCTTGGACCTTCTGCTGACCACAGATCCAGACAGATACTCAGTAACAATTTCTGCTCCACTGGGTACTTCTGATCATTGTCTGGTTAAATCTGTATCCGTTTATTCCTCACCTGAAAATTGCCCTTGTGGCCCAAGACGGGTGTGGCGATACAGGTCAGCAGATTGGGATGAAATGCGTCACTTTTTCTCGTCCTACCCTTGGCGGAGGGTTTGCTTCAACTCAGGAGATCCGACGAGCTGTGCTGAAGCCGTTACCGCGGTGATACGGCAGGGTATGGAGTATTTTATACCGTACTCGGACGTAACATCACATGGCAAAGCTCGCCCGTGGTTTAATGCTGACTGTCGTAGTGCTGAGGCGCTGAAAGTGTCTGCTTATTCCGCATGGGCTGAAGCTCGAGCACGCAAGTCTTCGAATACTCGTTTTCTGAAGAGAGCCTTTAACCAAGCCGCCAAGTCGTGTAAAAGGACACTACGCAGAGCTCGATTCAACCACATAAGCCGGATCGGGGCTAAATTAGCCTCTTACCCCCCAGGTAGTAAGGTTTTTTGGTCCCTGGCAAAAGCGGTTGAATCCAATTTCAGTCGGCCATCCCTACCACCATTGCTGAAGCCTGACGGTTCTCTTGCCCACTCTGCGGAAGAGAAAGCAAATTTATTTGTCTCTCTTTTTGCGGAGAATTCGCGTCTGGACTCTGCTGGGAAAACTCCACCAATCTCATCTCGTGCTGACTGCTATATGGCAGAAGTGCGCATTCACCAGAAAGAGATCCTAAAAATCAAAAAAAGGCTATCGATGCCGGTGTGCCTCAGGGATCGGTTCTATCCGCAACCCTATTCCTGCTTCATATAAACGACCTGCTTGTGCCCGGTACCTTTGGGTACGCAGACGATAGCACCGTTGCGGATAGATACATGTCGAGTGCAGGGGCTGGCAGACAAGATGTCGACTCTTGTCGAGAGGTCATGGTTAGCCGCTTGAACGAAGCCCTCCAAGCAGTATCCGATTGGGGCGATGCCAATTTGGTCACATTCAACGCTGCCAAAACACAGGCTTGTTTGTTCTCAGCTAAGCGGAGCTTATTTCACCTGGCTCCGACTTTCCGGAATGTGACTGTAGCTATGACTGACAGCCTACAGCTCTTAGGTGTTGAGCTCTCGTCCAACCTCAACTTCGGGCAGTACATCGAGTCCAAGGCAAAGACTGCAGCAAAAAAACTGGGGGTTCTCTCTAAGGTCAGGCGGTACTTCACGCCAGAACAGCTGCTCCAACTTTATCAAGCACAAGTTCGTTCATGTATGGAGTACTGCTGCCACCTTTGGGATGGTTCAGCCAAATACCATCTGGCTGCTTTGGACTCGATTGAAAAACGAGCTAAGAGACTCATTGGTGACCCTGCCCTAATAGACGCCAAGCTGCAAAATCTAGAACATCGGCGTAGGGTGGCTCGTCTGTCGGTCTTCTACAGGATTCATTTTGGGGAGTGCGCGAAGGAGTTGCACGACCTAATCCCACCATCCACTTTCCGCTATCGGAGCGCGAGGCGCGAGTTCCATCCCTATGTTGTAGATATGCCACCTTGTCGCACGAGCCGATTCGGTTCAACTTTCTTAGTGCGTACAGCTAGGGAATGGAACGCGCTGCCTGCGAATGTGTTCCCTGAAAGGTATAATCTGGACCTCTTCAAGGCTAGAGTGAATAGGCTATTTCTAGGCAGGCATGTTCCATCCTCGACCGCACCGTCACTTAACATCAGGTGAGGTGTAGTCAAATGCCTGCCTATAACCAATAAAAAAAAAAAAAAAAAAACATTACTTTTGTTAGTAGTGTGCGATTCATAGCCTTGTAATTGTGGGATCGTGGATGTCGAGGAGAGCCAGCATTCGGTGAGTACTATTATATCAATATCTATATTAATTTGACTTAACAATACTAACATGCTATCAAAGTTACAGTTAATGCTACGAATGTTTTGTAAAAATAAATTATAATTATGCTTATTACTAGTAATAACCGAAGAACATGTATGAGGGTCACAGATCACTGATTCATGTTCATAAGAGGAATCTATGTCTTTTAGAAAGTCTTTGGTAACATTACCCATCCTTGTGCTGCTAGACGATTGCTATGCGGCGCTCTAAGCGCCTTCATAATCAATAGAACTTTGGTACCTTATTTCTGCACTTTTTCTGGCTGGGCATTGATCGTCTCCCGTTTTGTGCTGGCTGGGCTTATTAAATCGCTTACATGTAGCACACGCGGCAGGTTCATGGTGTTTGCTGCATTCTTTGATGGAGTGTCCGACGCATCCACAGTGTCCACAGGTAGAGTCCGTCTCACGACAATACTTCGCGGAATGGCCATACTGCTGGCATTTGTAACATCTTGTTACAAGTGTGAAGTCTCGGACTGAACAAGATGTCCAATTAATGAACAGTCGCTCCTGTGCTATGAGAACTTTTCTTAATTCAGGTGGTAACTCTATTATAAAATTGCAAAATGAAGCGTCCTTTTTGCCAGATTTGTGGCTAAGTTTTATAGAACTAAGGAATTGTTCTCGGCTTATATGTGGATACTTGTCCGATATATTCTGCTCGTATAGGCATTCATAAACTTCTTTCTCAGTGCTATTAGTGGGGACCCCTAGTAAAATTATTTTCGGCTTTCTCTTTTTGGTCTCTTCGACCTTGAGCCCTGAAGTTCTGAGCTGCTCTGACTGCTTCAGTTTCTCAAGGTCTTCTTTACCTTGCGCGCTAATAATTATGCCTCCATCTTTGGTTTTTCGCATACCCCGTATACGTAATTTGAGCTCTTCTGGCTTAATTACGGTCTGGATTAGTTTCTTTGTGTCCTCACTGGTTTTTTCTTTATCCTGGGGATAGACAACGACACTGCTGGTGTTTAGGGGGCGGGCAAGAGAGTTATTTCCTTTCCTTACGATGTCGGCAAAGGATGAGTTCTGATTAGTGGGTTTAGGAGCAGAGCGGATACATTCTTTAAGGTCCTCGAGCTGGTCTTCAATTTGGATGGTTATCCCCTTTCGCTCGTTTATATTGCTGATCGTGAGCTGCGCCGAAGTATATTTTTGTTTCAGTGACTGATATTGAACAACCAACTGAGACACACCTCCCATAACGCTCCTGCTAATGCTGCTGATTTTGAGCTTTTGTTCTGAATTTAACTTTCCGTCGTTAGAGATCGAGCAAATGTCATTCTGGCAATGCTCGATTTTCGACAGCCAGCTCTGTATCTCCATAGTCGAGACTGCATCAATAGTGGGCGCTACGGGTTCTTCTTCATTTTGCCGTCTACGTGGTGGGCTCCGGGACGTCATGTTGCTCCGGTTAAATGGACTTTCCATTATTACGTAAATAAACACAAATTAATGCCACAGTAAAATTGTCAACAACTGCATGACCGCGATGCGCTGACCCCGATCTACGCGGAAGCAATACTGGCACAGTTAGGCGCGGAATTTATTGCTATTTAATTTTTTATAAAATAAATTGTGCAGAAGGCACGTCCATCTGCTAACGCAGATAACTATAAGTTGCCCTTAGTTGGTTGTTCTGCTCGGTGGTTTTCACTGAGCAGTTCTCCAACGTCTCCGGCACTAGTCTGTCCCGTCCGATTCTCTAAATGCCACAGTTTAGGCCCAAGACAGCGTTCTCGTAGGACAATGGTACGACGAACCGGTTCACACGCGCTCTATACCAGATACAGACATGTACCTGGGTGCTTCTCTCCTCCACCACGGCCCGGTCAACCCGAGCCTAGGTCCGAGCCTTTAGAGGCGCCCTCGGGTTGTTCCGCTCCCCGATCTGATCCGAACCCTTCGGAGAATCTAGTAGGGCACGGGGACTCGCACTAGTGCGTGATGCCGTACCCTCTAGAAAACCTCCGAAGGTGATTTATTTCACACGGCCTGAGGAACCCTTTAAGTTTCTCGCCGCCAAACAAGCCCGGTGATCTGAAAATGCCGTTTGATCAATCCGCAACCTCTTTCCAAAAAAAAATCAGATATTGATGGCGACTACGATATTCGAGTCATCATCATCCTCCCATCCCAGCTCAGTTTATGTCCACACTGCTGGAACTAATTTATAACGTCAAAAACATTACAAATAGCTATCGTAATTTTTAGTAAAATAAAATGAACTTCTCTGCTTGCTATAATATGTCACAGAGGTTTCATAGTTATATAGCTTTGACTAAATGCCCAATATACTCAAATACCGTTGAGAGACCCTATGTTATACATTCGTTTTCCATCTCCATCCTTATGAAAAGAACAATTGCATTTTAATATTTCCCATACTCACAAATTTTGTGGTTTTCTTCTTAAGTCGACGCACCGCTAAACAATAAATCTTATACGGAGCGTTTGCGCCCCGTACCATAAGAAAAACTGTTTTTTTCCTTTAAATTAAAACTACAAATTATTTAAAAAAAATGAACTACAATATTGAAGTGTGTGTTAAGACTAATCTACTAAGAAAATTTAGATGCTTAAATCGGTCTGGTTAGCCTGTAAAATGCAAATCTATGTTTTAAAAGAGGTTAATATATCGTTATTTTAATTCACTTAATATTAAATTTTATCTCATTATATTTAATTTTTATGTATAATGTAACTATAAGTTTAAACATATAGGTATATTTTTTTAAGCTATATATTTGTAACACCTGCAAAAGGTCACTAAGTTGTAAAGCTACCAAAATTTATATTCCACCTGTATGATACACTTAGTTATGCAAATAAATATTTTGATTTGATTTGATTTGATTTGATTTTACATTGACATTTTTTTCTCTGTTATAAAAGTTGACAAATCGTGTTTCTGCAACTAGCAAAATGAAGTCAATTAAATGAAAAATCTTATCAAATATCACTTTCATATGTTTTGTAATTGTTGGGAAAAATCAAGATCCCCGCCACGTAAATTTGCAATGTGTCGCCTTAAACCTGTTGGATATATGCTTATGCATACCAATTAGTCCGATCTTTGGATCTTCTCATCTAGCAAACTAATATGAAGTAACTAATGTGATGCTATGACTTAAGATTCGCTCAGTAATCGAATACTACCTCAAGATAAGAGAAATGTAGTCGTAAATCGCGTGTAAATATATAACTCATTTGACTGATATCACCAGAGTTCATCGACACCCTGCCGCTGGCCAATACCCCGGAGGTGTTCGGGCTGCACCCCAACGCGGAGATCGGCTACTTCAGCCAGGCCGTGCGCATGATGTGGGGCCACCTCATCGAGCTGCAGCCGCAGACCAGTAACTTATATACTCTTTGTGTCCTACAAATAGACAAAGAATAAGGTCCGAATAGTTATTCCATGTTTTGTCTCTTTTACTCTAATTTGAAATGACGTTTACATGACAGGAACAAAACATAGAATAACTATTCGGACCTTATTCTTTATTTATTAGTAAGGGGCCAGCATTACACACGCATACACACAACATTGTACAACGACAGCAGTTCAACTTATGCAAAACTGTCAAATCCCCAATCGATATTGAACGTTAAACCCAAAGCTATTAACGTTAATTTGTTATTTTTATTTATTTTGTTCCTTTTTTCAACTACTCTGAGATCGGCTACTTCAGCCAGGCTGTGCGCATGATGTGGGAGCAGCAGCTGCAGACAAATAACTTATATAAAATATTTTTTACTGCATGAATAACACGCATACAAAAAATAATGTACAAACAATGTCTCTTTTGCTGATGAGCAGTCAACCTAAAGTGGAAAGAAAGATTGACTTTTATATTTACGAATCTGAGCACAGAGTTTAGAATTATTTCATAATTTGTGGTATAAGTATGTTTATATTTTTATATTTGTATCTCATCATAATTTTATAATTTAACGCTGCCAGTTACCGCAACGGAAGGTAAGGTGGAAATTAAATATTTATTATTATTATATTTATTTGGATAATTAACGAGTTGACACTAATTAATATTTTATTTGTTTGCTAACAAGTGAGGAAAAAAGGTAAGAAAAAATACGCTATCCTGTTTGGTTGAATAATATTTTTTACAACACCGATTTACTAACTTAATAGTTAACGATTCAGTTTTTTTTTATCTACACTAATGTTGTAACATTCTACTTATGTTTCCAATACTTGACTTATAATTACTACTGTTATAGCGCAGACAACAAAACACTCAATTTAAGCAATTTCACATGATGGTATAATATCCACATCGATATCGTAAAATCTCATTATAACATCAATAAAACGCGACCAATTAACCTGGCGAGCCTTATGTCAAAATCCTCATACAAGTTGTATAAAATTTTGATATTAGGCTGGCTTTTGAAAACAGTTGGGTTATACGTGAAAACTTCGTCGAAACTACTAAACTTACATACACAAAACTCTTTGGTAAGATCTTGTGCCAATTAAATAAAAAAAGAACAGCGCGCGCTCGCTCCTGATTGGCCCTGCGCGCGCAGCTGCGCTCTCATTGGTTAGATTTTAATGGCGGCAAGTTCACTGTGACAATACACGTACGCGTGAATTTAATGTATCGCAATGTGTTTTGTTTTTAAAATACAAATTAAAAGTTAAAAATGGACAGCGACGATGATATTTGTACGCCTCCGGATATTCTAGAATTGGCAACAAAAGTAACTTCCAATCTTTTGCCAGAAAAATCTAGAAAATCATATGAAAAAGAATATAATAACTTTTTGGCATGGAAGATCGAAAAGAAAACTACATCATTTTCTGAAAATGTCATTCTTGTGTATCTCAAAGACCTCTCCGACAAATTCAAGCCATCTTCTATGTGGGCTAAATATTCTATGCTCAAGTCCACACTGAGTATCTACAACAATATTAATATCACGAAGTATTCAAAAGTCATAGCGTTCCTGAAACGCAGTTCAGAAGGACACAAGGAAAAAAAGTCCTTGACGTTTACATCAGGTCAAATAAAGATGTTCCTGAAAGATTCACCAGATATTTTGTATCTTTTTGAAAAGGTAAGTGTATTTTAGTTCTGTTATTTAATCTACCTAGTACTTACGTACTACACACGCAAGTTATCTAGACACTCCGTTTAAGCGCTTTGTGTATAAATTAGGTAGTAGGTACCTACACTTTACTACTTCATAAATCATAGTTTTTGCCTTGGCTATGTACCTCAAGCTTATTATATCGTTTATTGTTACAGGTTGCACTAATCTTCGGCATGATGGGGGCATGCCGAAGGCAAGAGCTATACAACATCCAGTTCGATGAAGTCTCTAACATAGACGACAGTACAATCATGGTGAAAGTTTCGAAAACAAAAACGAAAATAGATCGTTCTTTCGTTGTGATGGGCAACTGCTATGCCGTATGTAAAAAATACATGGAACTTCGACCCACCCCCTGTCGAAACCCTGCCTTTTTCTTGAGCTATAGATCGGGGAAGTGCGTCGATCAAAGAACTGGTATTAATAAATTTGGTGCTCTGGGAAAAACTATCGCAAGTTTTTTGAATCTGCCTAACCCAGCGTTGCACACGGGGCATTGCTTCCGGCGCACCTCGGCGACCCTTCTCATAGATAGCGGTGGTGATTTGACCGCACTGAAACAACACGGGGGGTGGAAGTCTTCTACTGTGGCTGAAAGCTACATTGATGAGTCTTTAATGAATAAAATTCAAGTCTCAAATACGATCTTGAACAGTATAGAAAACAAGACGAATGAAGTAATTATAAATATTCCAACTCCGTCTACGAGCTCTACTGCTTGCCCCGCGACCGCTACAGCTGCTGGATCAATAATTAACATTAACTTTCAAAATTGTACCATCCAAAATTTGAACAATTATTATAAATAAACTATTGTCAGCTTTTACTCTTGTTGTTTGACTAATTGCATTAGTGAAGATAAAGTAGTGTATGCAACTGCATATAACACGGGTATTAAAACACTCGTTACTATTATGAAACTCGCTGCGCTCGTTTCATAAACTCACACTCGTGTTTTAATACCCTTCATTATATGACAGTTGCATAAACTACTATTAAATAACAGCTAAGTTAACATAGAGGATTCCATAATACCGTATTATAAAATTAGGTATCTAGAAGTAAAAAATAAATAAAAACAATCCATACAAACGTCGTTGGCTCTAAATAGCCTAAGATAAAGATGAATCAAAAGAGGAAATAGTAGGTCTTTGCCGAGAACATTCAGGTATATAAGTTAAGGCCATAATTGATGATTAAACGAACTTACCTGTAAGTGAAGTTCTATCATAATTATACGAAGCGCCTCCTCCGAAGAGATTAGTAGTTAATTATTTTATATTGTTACTTGTAGTATCGCATAGATATCACCACTCCTGCACTATCGTTGAGATTTAGTTTTTTTTTTTTGATGTATTTCCCTAGAGATTAGTAACGGGAATAATGGCAGAGTAAGGGTGGGTGGGAGTTACTAATCTCTTCGGACGAGGCGCTTCGTATAATTATGATAGAACTTCACTTACAGGTAAGTTCGTTTAATCATCAATTATACTTCGCGCCTCGTCCTCGAGATTAGTAGTTAATTTTTTTATATTGTTACTTGTAGACTTTGAGAGTAGTAATAATGTGGGGAATATCATCAATGGAAATACTTTTCGAATTAATGTAGGTTTATTTGTATACTTAATTAAACAACATTATGTAGATCAGTAATTTAACTAATATATAATTATTCTTGTAATAATCATAACAGTTCCTAATTTAAAATTTTCAAATCAATCAGTATTGTAATTTGCTAGATAAAATACCTAAGCATCAAAATAGAATGAGGTAAAGATGTACAATCGTCGTTCAAAACAGGTCTATTATAGAACCGTGCAAACACAGTGGAGTTGCCGCTCCAACCCGCGGTGTTTCGGATTTAGTAACATAACAAAGTTTTACCAGGACATATAGTGGGTTTATTATTGAAAAAAGGTTTTTTGTTATTGGCATTTTGCAGCCTGGTTTTGATGTTTTAATTAAATCGGAGATTGTAATAGTAATACGGCTGGATGATGAATGTATATTCTTAATATTTATTTTTGACAAGGTCTGAACTCTATGGGCAGTTGTCAGTGACAGTAATGTTATTGTCTTTTTGGTCAATGTTAGGTCTTCATTGGGGTACCATTGACTCAATTGATCCAAAACGCAATTTGTATCCCAGGTAACATTATACTTTGGTAACGGTGGTCGGAGACGAAATACACCCAGTCTTTTGATATGTTTGGACCCAGTAACAGCGACAACGCTGATCGGCATGAGTTCAAGGTGCCATATTGACAGGCTTCATTATATAACTGGGTAAAATATACCACAGTAGGGACTTAAGCAAATTTTTGATAGCGCGTCTCGGATAAGACTGCTACCACCAGGGTAATGGATTAGTGTATCCACCGAGAGCTGGAATGGGAAATTGTCGTGCGTTTATGAGGTGGAAATGTTATAATTCTGGAGACCACAAGCGCTTTAAATACGGGATACCATGGTTGCGTATGATGGCATAGTGACATTCACAAGAGCTACTTGTAGCCTAAACTGAATAAATGATTTTGAATTTTGCGTAGGTCACGAAGGAACAACCATGATACCTTTTGCTTTGTCAGAAATTATTTTCTTTAATACTTTTAATATAATAGAGAAGGGAGGAAACGCATAAAAATTCAAACCACTCTATGTTATGGTGAAAGAATCAATATTTATAGCATCAGGGTCTGTATGCCATGAGATATAATTTCACACTTTTTATTTATGCGGCTTGCGAACAGGTCAATATCAGCAATACCAAATGATTCTATCAAGCATTGAAAAGTCCAGTTTGCTAACTTCCTTAATGTCCCGGTGAGATTTGCGTGATTCCGCATCTGCGATGACGTTATCACTTGATTTGATATAAGATGCGAAAATGAACAGCTTACGATCTTCACACCACTGCCAAATTTTCCTGGTTATCTGTGTAAGGTGTGGGAATTGGATCCCACCCATTCGATTTGTGTAGTAGAATTGTCTATGAACAGGAGAATTTGGCAGCCTTGAAAGCCTTTTGCAAACGTTTTCAGCGCAATGAAAGCAGCCAAGAGTTCGAGATAATGTAGATGTTTTAACCGCTCATCATTAGAACATTCGCCACTCGCTGTTTCATCTTGACAGGCCGCACCCCACCCCTTCGTTGAGGCGTCAGAATAAATTCCAGTGCTATACTCGTCATTCCTAATACGGCGCACTGAGTGACCTATGTTGTTTAACCATCATTGAATATCGGATACAGTGTAACAGGAATATTCATTGTTTTATCATAGTCGTCGTCATTTCTCAGGTTAAGATATTTACAGCGTTCTAAATCCTTAGTGTCAAGTACTCCATACAATACAGCTGGGCATGCTGATACTAGCAAGCCTGTGACTTGGGCGAGCTTCCGGACTTTACAATTTCTTATCTTCAAAAAGTTTTCCAATTCTGTTATAATTTGCAATCTTTTATCTAAAGGTAAGCTTAAATTAATTTCGTGCGAATTGAATGATCGTACCAAATTTACAAGTTACAGAAGGTTTAAGAACGCTCTTTTCCTCATTGATAATGAACCCAATTGAAGTTAATAGGGTTTTAGTAATTTTTATGTTTGCTATACATTGCTGGTAAGTTTGACCGAATAGCAGCCAGTCATCAAGATAAAGTGTGGAAATTAATCCTGCAATTCTTAGTAGTTTTAATTTTTTAAGGTTAAAAATAAACCGCATTTTACCGTTAGGTTTCGGCGTTAGGAATATACTTGATAAACTGGTTTTTACAAGGTTCGCATTCATTTCAATATCTACGTAATCACCAATAGCTTCGTAAAAAGAATATTATTTTCATTACTTTTAACCGGAGTGTGTGGGATCGAATCTTAAAATGCTGGAGCGGAGAAAGGGATTTTATAACCATCAATACAAGAAAGAATTGTTCTGTCTTTCGTAATAAGGAACCATTGGGTTTTAAAGTAATGTAAACGGCCGGCATACTCAACTGAATTTAGTAGCGACGACGTGCCTGTGTCTGCATCAGTGCCGGTAGCTGTTGCTGACGCAACGGCTGTCTCCATGAGTGCGCGGGCGGCGGTGGCGGAGGTGGTGCGCGGGGGCCTACAGGCTCGTAGCTCCTCGGCGGTGGGCCCGGCTGCCTGTATGCTGGACCAGGAGCTTTGCGGTTTAAATTCTTCTGGTTTAGTGTCTTCGCCCGCTTAAGTATATTTTTATGGTATGATGCATCAGCCTTTAATTTGACTCCTGATTTAATAATCGATTTAGCTGTTTTATTAGTCTCAGCTAACGTTTCGCTAAATAAAAAGGTGTCAATCTTAGTATTGCTAAGGTGTTTTTTAAGATCCTTTTTTAATGAAAAAGGATGAAGTTTCTTCTTGTTAAGAAGACCCCATGATGAATATCGCATAGCCATCGGCTGAGATCCATAAGCTTTTAAAGTTTCTTTGTCCATGTCCTTTGACGTAAGTTGGGCAGTAATGATTTCTCCTAGGCAGGAAATAGCACTTGCTATCTGTTTTTGTTTGGCTTCTATACCTTTATCTCGCTTAACAGTGTTTTCAGGAATAGCCACTTTGATTTTGGTATTTATTTTTGGGGGGTTAATACGCAAGCAATTGGCGGGTATCGAGTATTTCGAAATCAATTCTTTACGACCCTCTTTATTAAGACCCTCTGTGGATGTGTGTTCAAGTTGGCAAGCAAGCTCTTGCCGAATGTCTTTGCCAAGTTTTTCTGTGAGCAACGGATCGTCACCCAGAATTTCAAGGACATCAGTGTCCAAATTACTATCTTTGTTGGTAGTATCAAGGGCTGGAGCCCTCAAAGACGTACAGGGTGCTTCTGGGGGAGTCATTGCATCTACAAGACTATCGTCAGCAGGCGCCTGTACCTCATGGGTAAAGCCAACTAGCTCAGCATTATCGAGTTCTTCAGACAATGAATCAGATAATTGCGGCATAGGTGTGGATATAAGACAACGTTAATACGTTATACTTAACTAGGTACGGGCAAAAAGTGCGTATTTGGAAAACATTAAATAATGGCATTGCACTTATATTAGATAACGATTGTTATCTTGTCAAGGTTAGGTAAAAATCCCCAATGGATTCAACGCCAACCGTTTACTTTTGAATGCGTCGAAGAAGCCCCGACGGTTAACTCTGGTTGCATTTTGTATGTACCAAAATTAGTTCAGTTACATATAAGACAACGTTAATACGTTATACTTAGCTAGGTACGAGCAAAAAGTGCGTATTTGGAAAACATTAAATAATGGCATTGCACTTATATTAGATAACGATTGTTATCTTGTCAAGGTTAGGTAAAAATCCCCAATGGATTCAACGCCAACCGTTTACTTTTGAATGCGTCGAAGAAGCCCCGACGGTTAACTCTGGTTGCATTTTGTATTTACCAAAACTAGTTCAGTTACATATAAGACAACGTTAATACGTTATACTTAGCTAGGTACGAGCAAAAAGTGCGTATTTGGAAAACATTAAATAATGGCATTGCACTTATATTAGATAACGATTGTTATCTTGTCAAGGTTAGGTAAAAATCCCCAATGGATTCAACGCCAACCGTGACTTTTGAATGCGTCGAAGAAGCCCCAACGGCTAAATCTGGTTGCATTCTGTATGTACCAAAATTAGTTCAGTTACATACATATAAGACAACGTTAATACGTTATACTTAACTAGGTACGAGCAAAAAGTGCGTATTTGGAAAACATTAAATAATGGCATTGCACTTATATTAGATAACGATTGTTATCTTGTCAAGGTTAGGTAAAAATCCCCAATGGATTCAACGCCAACCGTTACTTTTGAATGCGTCGAAGAAGCCCCAACGGCTAAATCTGGTTGCATTCTGTATGTACCAAAATTAAGACACTGATAAGTTAATAAAACACTCGTTACCTGAGTTTAGTCCGTTGTTGTGTGTTAACGGTGGCGAGTCACTCGCCGGGCTTCCTTTGTCACGTATTTAGCGCTGTAGCTTGCGCATTTTTTCATTATACAGGTTGTAGATTTGCATTCCCGCCATAAATTTACAGCTGATCGTAATTGGTACACTTAATGACTAAAAAATACTTTTAACACGGAGAAAGTAATAAGGAACCGATTGATTAATAAAATGATCTCAGTGTAAATTAGAATAGCGACCGTCGACTGACGAGAATAGGGGTGCAAACCGTAGTAGGTACATAAGAGCGCAGCGGGCGGACATTAAGTCGATGAACTTACGTAAACTTGTAGGTACTATTATGTATTCTGTGGTAAAGTGGCTTACTCTTACGCATAAGTATACTTTGTTGCAATAAACTATTATTAGGTACTTACTGATCATGTTTAAGATACTCGCAGGTACTGCTCAAAGTGGGCACCTTCACGTTCTATGCACAAATGAGCACGGCGCCTTAAGTTTCTAGGTAACTTTTGCAGCACACTACGATTTGACCTTACACTCTCAAAAGCCATTAAAATATTTTGTTTTAACTGCACAACACTCGTGATTTCGTCTTTATAAACCATTCTTTTTATGTCTCCCCACAAATAAAAGTCACAAGGAGTCAAGTCTGGCGACCTCGGAGGCCAGGGCACTGGCCCACCTCGACCAATCCACTCGGTTCCGAACACTTCGTCCAAATAATCGCGCACTTGGCGTCCATAATGCGGAGGCGCCCCGTCCTGGTGGTAAAAGAGATTCCGGTGAAGAGCTAGTGGCACGTCGTCAAGCATTACGTCAACTACGTGCTAAAACATACACTCGTCCGTCCATAGAATGCTGGCTTCTCGGTGTTCTAGTACCCAGTGACAAAAAGTGACCCGGGCGGCATGCTTGCTTGGCATGCTCTTGCTCGTTCAATTCTTGAACTCTTCTGAAGTGGAACGGGTGCTGTTGCTCCGACTTAAGAAGCCGCCAGACTGTTGTGTGGTGGACATTGAAGTGGCGGCCAGCATCACGAGTACTGGCACGTGGTTCCCTCGAAGTATTCGAGTATTTGCTCTTGCAAATCGACTGAGAGGCCCACACTGCCGCGACCCTGCGCATGTCGAGGAACGTTGAACTGGCCATGATCCCTCAGTCGTTGCGTGGCAGCAAGCATTACCTCGCGCGATGGAGTTGGTCTGTTTGGAAACATTTCCACAAACATGACCACGGCTCGACGTAGACTGTTCCCACTAATTGCGTATAATCGCACCATCTCCACAAGTTCTACGTTAGAATAATTTTCCGTCATTTTACTTTTTTTACACACAAACAACACACCTAAGAACACGTTTCGCTCCAAATTCGCTAGGGCTAAGAAATGTGTCACTCGTTCGGGGTTGCGCGGCACACTGGCTTTGATGCGTGCCGCGTGCCGGCCGCCGGCGCTCGCCGCGCCGACTAGGCTGCGGGCGCGCCGCGAAGCTCGAGCTTGTTGCTACCTACTCATGGTCGGGTGCGCGGGCGTACGCGAACGAGCGTTTATTTTTTAGTGCTACGCAGACGTGCGATTCGTATTTACAGATTTTGAAAATATGATTATTATTTTTTCATATTCTTTTTATAATTTATTTGTAATAAGTATAAGCAATACGACTGCTGCTATGAATATGGCGTGAATGCAAATCAACAAGTTGTATGTTCAAGTTCTTCTTCACAAGTCTTAGGATTTTTACGTTACGGCATTTTGCGTACACATAACACGGAAGAAATTTAAAGTGACTGGAGTGGTCGAGCACTAAAATGCGAATGACGATCGCGAGGCAATGGCGCCATAGAGAAAGATAGGGATACCCACAACAACAAAAAAAAAAAACTAAATCTCAACGATAGTGCAGGAGTGGTGACATCTATGCGATACTACAAGTAACAATATAAAATAATTAACTACTAATCTCGAGGACGAGGCGCGAAGTATAATACAATGAAGGCGTTAGTATAGTAAATAAAGTATAAAAAGCCTAAGAATTCTCTGCAAAGATCGTAACTCAATAAAAATCCTACATTATATACCTAACCGTCGACGTCGTACCAATTCATCATCATCATCATCATCATCTCAGCCAAAAGACGTCCACTGCTGGACAAAGGCCTCCCCCAAGGATATAAGGGGTATTTGCCGTAATTGCCACGCTTGGCAGGCGAGTTGGCGATCGCAGTAGGTTGAGGGTAACCTCAGAGAGATGCTGCTGGCTGCCCATCCTCTGGAATGGTCCCTTAGTCGGCTTTTATGACACCCACGGGAAGAGGTGGGGTGATGCAATTCTTTATCCCTGGCACCACACAGGGGGGCACACACAGGGGGTACAGTTTTTAAATCTGTTACGGGAGTCACAACTAATTATTCGTAGTAATCCATATTATAATAAACATAAGGAAAGCTTTCTCTCTTTTTAATGAGTTAAGGCGAGGGTTTCCAATAAAACGGTGTTTTTAAATGAGTTTTATTCAAAATGTATAAGGATTTTAAATCCAAAAAAAATATGTTATTCATTGGCCTTTTATCTAGTAATTTCGGCTGGTATTTTCATGATATTTTACAATTTCCTGCATCGAATATAATATCAAACATACGTCTTATTTTTAAACTAAATGTAATTTTATTCAGGCTATACATCGTTTCAGACAAAGAAAAGTATACCAAACCAATTGTCTTTGAATATGTAATAGTTGTCGGCCATAATAATTTTAATAATAAGTAAACGTTCAATAAAATCCACATTATTGCCTAATTCAGTCCCGAGCGGAACGCCTTGGAAATTTCAGTCGGAAACGGCGAGCGTTTCCGACTGCGCGGACAACAGAACTGACGTAAGACGCAGACGGGGCGCAGACAAATGTCTCTTCCGCGTCCCTTTCATACAAAATGTATAGAAGCGTCGCAACGCAAAACATATAGAAAAGACAGGGCGAGGGCACGACGCTTACTCGTCTTCGCCCTATTGTAAAATATACAGAAAGGACAGGGCACGGTCGCGAGCGGACGAGGGATTATTATTTTAAAACGTGCTAGCAATCAATTACGAATAAAAGTGTTTACACAACATAGACAACATTGACAAAACGTGCAAGTGAGACAGCGCGCACATGTTCTCTCTCGCACTTAAAGTAAACTTAACAGTTTCGCTGTCCAAAAATTAAAACAATTGATAATCAATTGTTATGTATCACATGTGACTCATTGGGACAGAGAACCTGTTAAAGTATACTGTTTATGGGTGCCGTCACCAGAGACGTCACCTGGCACGTCTCTATTACAAAAGTGATTTATTGCACCGACTAAAGCTAAGACTAATAAATAACAAATACACATGGAACAATAAATAATTACTTACTAAAAATAAATGTGTACTATTTTTTTTTCTTGAATTTCCCAATACTACGTAGGTAGGCTATATTTTTTGCAATGTTTTAAAAAAAATACTATTTTACCTTCAAAAAAAGTGGCAACCCTACGGCCCAGTGTCACGTCCTTGCCTCGTCTTTTCTATATGTTTTAAAAAGTCGCGACGGCGGCGCCCCGTCTGCGCCCCGTGCGCGCCCCGTCCGCTTCTTACGACGTGTCTGTGTCCCGCGCCTTCAGTGCCTGGTATTTTACGAACACTTTCATTATGTATCTCGAAAACTGTATTATGTACATATGTTTATAATTTGCTCAGTATTGATCATGCTAGAGATACATGTTTTAGGTCATGGTTTGCTCCTTGTCCACACACTTTGTAAATTCATGTTACCTTAACTGTTACCTGATAATTGTCTTTAAAAATAAATAAATAATCGCACCCAGGCGAGTCCGGCGGGGCGATGAGCCGCGAAGACTTCATCGACACGATCGCGGTGGACGTGCTGACGAAGCTGCCCGTACTGTACGAGATCTGGCGCGTGCGCAAGCAGTTCGAGATGAACATCACGCCCACCCTCGTCGTGTTGCTGCAGGAACTGGAACGGTAACCACACATAACACTATGATTATATACCTACGTCTTCTGTAACATGTAAATATTTTATAAAACCAACACGTTTGTTTCTAAAAAAAATCCCCCTCCGATCAGAAAGAGGTAGATACAAAACCACAAAACCTTCTTGATTAGACTATTATTTTTATGGAAAATAAAAAAGTTATCGTCATTAAGGGCCCTTTTCCTGTTATGCGTATTTTCACCCGCGTGCGGATGTGGTCCGCATGCGGGCGATAGCACGCTCCTGGCCACACGCACGACAAAGATTTCGTTCGCCGCTGCAGTGTCGTGTGTGCCAGTGATTATACTCATGCACAGAGATAAACGTTAAAAAAGTAATTATCGCTTATATTATTTTAAGTCCTGTGGCAAGATCGTTATATATTTTAACGCAACGAGGGTCGTAATATGATCCGCAGTGAAATGTTTAAGGAATGAAAGTAAATAAATAAACCTTCACCAAAATCTTTCTGTTCATCCTTAGTTAAGTTTTCGTAATTTGAAATTATTTCTTTGCAAATTTCCAGCAAAGCAGCCGCCCTTGCATTCCGGTTTTTGTAAAGGTCCTCCTGTTTGTTTCACAACAAAGGGCGAAAATGCACTTCAAAAATAAGCCTCTGTATCAATTTTAATTTTTGTTTGCGATTGTATGCGTACAATGACCATACGTGCAAGCGGGTTGCGCGCGCGTGCGGGGTGCGCGCCCGCAACCAATCCGCGTCACGCGCGCGTGTTGCCCGCGTGATAGGAAAAGCATGTATGAAATGATAGGATGCCGGCAGCCCGCATGCGGACCATCCGCACGTGGGCGGCTATCCGCATGACAGGAAAAAGGCCTTAAGTATTAATGTTTTCGGTAAATAAAATCCCCAAAACCTAACTTTTAACCTTTTTACCGCCAACAACTTCTATAGAAGTTCGAGATTTTCGTGCCGTCCACGCCAGCACTTCTATAGAAGTTCTTCTTTGTATCTACTTTATTAAAATACATTTATACGTTGGCATACAGCGGGACATCGCGTGCAGGATAGTTGGGCGGTGAAAAGGTTAAAAACGTTACTACGCTATCAGCTCAAAAAAAATCAAAATAATTATTTTTTTATTCAAAATGAATTTTTAAATGTTATTTTTGAACGTCAATTGAAGCCATGATTTCGTAAACCCTATACGATGGAGAGAGAGTGGCGGTTTGGCGGTAAGTTTCATAAGGTGGCAGTACCTGTATTTATTTATTTTATTTTAAAGGATTAGATAAATAGAACCGAATATCGACACCTAAAAAACACCTTTACGGATTGGTCAGGAAATTTGCACTAATTGTAGGTATTTATTCTTTATCTAGTGAAGTACTGCTGTTTGCGCGCCATCTAGCGGCGTATTGGTCAACCACGTACCGTAAAACAATTCAGCATTAATAAGATAATATTTAAATACATTAACCTTTATCTGCTTACTGCGAGATCCGTCCTACAAACAATTAAAATCCTATCATTCATTCGTCATTCGATCATGATAACGAAAACGAGAATTTGTATGGCAAAATTTTAACTCTTCTCGTAGGTCGCACAAGAGGCGCTGCTGCTTCAATGCCATATTAATTATCGTTTTTGTAAACGTGATCGAATGATTACCGATATTAAACAAAAACTCAAACTAGGCACCCTGTATTCACAGCAGACGACCGATTTATGAACTTTTAGGGCCACTTGCAGTAAAATTGTAAAAATCTCGATTTTATTAAACCTAGATTTAGTACTAAACTCGAATTAACTTAAATCTCATCAAAGTTGCCTTGCACATACTAACGTTCGATTTAACTAAATCTAGATTTAGTCCATCATTCAGTCACCGTACGTTCTTTAGGTTCCGTTTTCCCAAAAAGAATATGTCAAAACAAAATTGCGTACAAAGAAACGTCGCTTAAAAAACTAGTTCTGAATCTTTGGTCGTTCGTTTGTCTTGTCAATGACAGTATTAGCAGTTGTTTTGTATCGTGAATAATTATTGTGTTCAAACTTTGTAATTTGTATCTATTACGTAAATAACATTATATGTAGAGTTTTAACGGTTTGTACACTACTGATGATGAAGAAATCCACCAGGGCACCAAACTTTCCGACTGATGAAATAATGCATCTTCTGAAGCTTGTGGAGAAATACCTATACAATAATAGAAAATAAAAGAACTGAAAGGTGCTACAACTAATGATATTTTAACAATTTTCACAAATAAAGACAGACACACAGAGAGAAATATTAATAAACATTATACATTACATTACATTATAATAATATTATAAAGAGGAAAGCTTTGTATTTTTGTAATTTAATGTTTGCAACGAATAAACTCAAAACTACTGAACCGATTTTTTCAATTCTGTTACCATTAGAATGCTACATTATCCCTGAGTAACATAGGCTATATTTATTACTAGAAAATAAGATAGAAATACGATTTGTTTGTTTTGTTGTCATAAAAGGAAACTGTCAAAGCGGTACGAAGTCCGACGGATCAGCTAGTCTGTCAATAAAATCGAGATTTTGATGTTTGTTTAATTCGAGATTTAAGAGAAAACGATGATGTACAAGACGTTAAATCATGATTAAGCTAAAATCGAGTTTTAATTCTACTAAATCTAGATTTAAAGCATTCCTGCAAGCCGCCCTTAAACTTCGATGTAAAAGCCCTGCTACAAAACAACTTTAATTGAATTATCAACACTTTAATCGTCACAGTCTACATATATGTCTACATAATGTTTATTCATTAATGTTTTACATTTTACTTCATACACCATATTATTATGCCGAACATGTAGGTTGCATATGTTTCAATAATTAGTGCGAAGTTGCTGGCTCAAATTTACGTTTAGCATACTTTAGTCACAGAAACAACTTTGTCGCCACAAGCAAACTGATCTAGCATCATGTTGCGTACGTGGTTTCCAAATGCGCCGCTAGATGGCGTGAAAATGCATGATCATTGCAAACTGGTACTAATTAATTGTAAATGTATGAAGTCCTGAATCGCGCTAACAAGAATATTTGGCAGTGATACGATATATACAAAAATTTTACCCTACTAATTGTACTTGCTTCGGCAGTACATATACTAAAATTGGAACGATACAGAGAAGATTAGCATGGCCCCTGCGCAAGGATGACACGCAAAATCGTGAAGCGTTCCACATTTTTTGGTTGATGTTATAATTTTTTTTAATATTTTACATATTTTTTTTTACTAACACTGTAACTATTGTAATGCAAATGTTCAACCTGACTTCGATGTCTTTTCAAATGAGTCAAAGTATTTTCTAACGCAATTTGAATTTTGTCCAAATAGTTGTAAATATAAGTTGTTGTTGTTGGTTGTTGTAAGTATTTAACTAGCCTAATACTGTTCCATGTATGCGCATAGGCATTAATTATTGAAATCCAGTCATTATTACAATTGATTGGGAATGGTTCAATCACACGCTTGCCAAATGTGGGTGAAAACCTTAGATCGCCCTGAATTATGGCAAGTCTATAATATACGTAAAGAAAAAATGTTGCACCTCTTTTAAAGCACATTGCGCGTACGAAAGAGTGTTAGATTTGGCATATCTAGTTCATATGGAGCAGAAAAGCAGAAATATACCATTTATGTGTAATAGTGTTCCATTAATTATATATTTTGTGAATAACAGCCGAATTTCGACCACTGAGCGATCACTATTTAATAATTAATATCTCTGCCTCACAGGTTCAACCGGCTAATAAGCAAAATGCGTACAACACTCTCACTCCTCCGCAAGGCTTTAGCGGGCGAGATCGGCATGGACGCAGTACTGGACAACGTCTCGTACAGTCTGTTCAACGGGCAACTGCCGCAAGTGTGGCGCGGCCTCGCGCCCGCCACCTGTAAGGGGCTGGGCGGATGGATGGACCACTTTATTGCGAGGACCAAGCAGTACAGTGATTGGGTAACGTGAACCATAATTGTGATGGTATTTTAAAAGCATATGTTTATTTATTTACCTGTGCTATAGATGTATTTCTGTCAATCTTCCTGGAAATAAAAAAAACGTTGTCTGGGTAACGTTAAAAACAGTTACGTGACATACTGACTTGATAAAGTGAGGCACCGCATGACTGGGTATGATGAAATACGGACTTAGTAACGTGAGTAAGGGGACACACTGACTGGGTAACATAAAACACTTTCTGGGAAACGTGAAACGCGTACCTACTCGGTAACGTGAAACACTGACTGGTAATATTCTGTCTCAGTCAGCACCTCCTTATAACTTTTTCAAATTGTGTCGATATATTTATTTATTTAAAAAAACGCCTTAACTGTTGAACTCCGTTGAACTCTTGTACAAAGCTATAAGAGTCTAGACCTCTAGTTCAGTTCTTCTAGGAAATGAACCAGGAGGTCTTACAGCTTATTTTCTATTACTGAATTCCTATTTAGCTTTTAACGCTTGGCAGTTGCTTTGTAACGATTCAAGTGTCGTTTTCACCGTGCCCTAATTGGCAGGCGTCAATCGAGGAGCCGGTGGTGATCTGGCTGTCGGGGCTGCACATCCCGGAGTCGTACCTGATTGCGCACGTGCAGATCGCGTGCCGGCTGTACACGTGGCCGCTGGACCGCTCGACGCAGTTCACGCGCGTCACCACCTGGCTGAACCCGGACGAGATCGAGGAGCGCCCCGTCACGGTACAGTTTCACAGCTAGTGTTGTCGCAAGATAGTCTATCGATAGTCCATTGTCGACAGCCTAGCAATAGGTAGGTACAATTGTTTTTATTACAACCGATAGTATTGCTTCTCAATATTACATAACTTACGATACTATCGATAGTTTTGTTCGATAGATAGTTACTTTTATTTCAATAGTATAGTCAGCTTTCTAGGTCCAAGGACATGAGAGCCCAGCGGTTTGATAAGTCACTGATATTTTTCTCTCTCTGGTAGAATGGTAGAGAATGCCACGGGCCTTGCTGTATTTTTGCAATAAAGAATAAATAAATAAAAGGATTTTCTTTTTATATTTATTGAGGAGGATTGACGTAAAGTGTGCACACTTGTTAGCATCGCAAAATGTGCGACAAGTCATTAAAATAATTTACATATGTAAAATCTGTTATCTGCTATGTTTAGAACTAAAATACTGTATTTAAATTTATTTCTTAGCTGTAGGTTTGAATAATCAATAAAATAAAATGAAGTAAATAAATAAAATAAATAAAAAGTTAGTTAAATATACTAATTAATAAACTACGTTTGTATATGAAATCATAGTAGTCTAATTGTGCAGGGCTGCTACGTTCGAGGGTTGTACCTGGAAGGGGCGCGCTGGGACGTCGACGATGCGTGCCTGCGCCGTTCGCACCCCAAGGTGCTGGTCACCGAGCTGCCCGTCATGTACATCATCCCCATCGAGTTCCACAAGCTCAAGCTTCAGGTGAGGATCGAGACACAATCATCATCATCATCAGCAGCAGCCTATACTAGTCCACAGACGATCCGCGGCTACTCTCATCTAGCACTTGCCAGATACCTTGCGAAGATCGTCGCTCCACCTAGTCTGAGGGCGTGATACACTACGTTTGCCGATATGCGGTTTCCACTCATGTGGCGGTAGCCAAAGTAACATTAAGAAAACGATAGCGAAGTTCGAAAAGAACAAAATGTATGGGATTGACATAAGATTGACCACGTGATTTAGCGCGGCTTATGTCAATCTCATACATTTTATTCTTTTCGCTATCGTTTTCTTAATGTTACTTTGGCTAAGCCTACAGAACTTCTTTACTCCAACGGTTACGGCCCACTGCAAGCAATTATGTTAAGAGTCTTTAACATTTCCATGGCTATAAGTACCTACTTGTAACCGCCTTTGTGGTCTAGTAGTTAAGACCGCTGGTCTTAAACTCACGGGTCCCGGGTTCGATTCTCCAGCGAGGGGGTATATTTTTGTACTCGGTCTGGTTGGTGGTAGGGTTGATTCTAAGCCCGCTTGGCTAGCTACCACTACTTTTCTTTTTTCTTTGTTGTTGTGTTCCGACAATAAGACGTTTTTTTTGGAGTTTGCTGATTGTTTCAAACGGCAACTTTCAGCTTCACCGGGCTTGTTTGGGGGCGGCGAGAAACTTAAAGGGTTCCTCAAGTCGTGTGAAACGAATCACCTTCGGAGGTTTTCTAGAGGAAACGGCATCATAGTTACTTTGTGATCATAGTGCGTGATCGCCCCCGTGCCTTACTAGATTCTCCGAAGGGTTCGGATCGGATCGGGGCAAAAAATTAGACATAAGATAGCCAGTTCCTCAGTGATTGAGGATTCCGAATGAAGTGCGCTTTCACCTTTCACTTAAGGTCAGGTGAGATTAAGGCCAAATAAGCATTTGGCCTTAATCTCACCTGTCAATGTTTTAAATGTCCTATACAAACGTTCGAAGTTTTTGTGCGTCTGTTTTATGTATATAAATAAATAATTATAGATTCAAAACTAGAGGCATCTTAGTCTTAACAGCAATTTAGTCATGACCTTGGTAAAAATGAAGTGTGCAACCACTTAAGGGTGCGCCGTCCATAAGTGACAAGTGTCATATGTTTTATTTGAAATGTCGTCGTCCATATTTATTTGATGCCGCGCGGCCATACTAATTTTGTATGGGGAATTTAAGGTGCTTAATAAAATATTATTATTTAAATAACCACTTGATGAATCAAAAATGTAGTCTAGCAATTTGTAGTTTATCCATTGATGATTGTTTAGACAAAATCAGAGGTACAATAATTTAGATAAACTATAAGAAATCTACTAAACGCCGCCACTCGTTTTCAAGATCTTTGCCCAACTTTAAATGATATTGTAGAAAAAACTATAGCGTGTTATGAATTTATGGTTCTGACAAATTGTAAACACGTTCCCTATGATACTAAATATATATTTTGTTCATTTAATACGACAGTATTTTCAATTATATTTACTTAAACGTAACTGCATTTTTGGCATTTTTTGGTCGGCCCACCCTTAAGACAAATAAAGTTTTTGCTCAAATTATGAAAAACCCAATTGAATAAATTATAGTAAATAATTGTTCAGTTATTTGATATGACTAACTTAACATCAGCCAGTAAAAAAACAAGTGGAAGTTCAGGGAAGGTTTAAATGGTGAGAAACATAAATAATAAGTAACGGAAAATACTAAAAACGACAATTTAATTTTCCAATGCAAAATGTTCCACGATTTGTTTGTTTTGTTGTCATAGAAACTGTCAAAGTGGTACACGAAGTCCGCCGGGTCAGCTAGTAACTAGTCTATACTAATATTATAAAGCTGAAGAGTTTGTTTGTTTGTTTGTTTGTTTGTTTGTTTGTTTGTTTGTTTGTTTGAACGCGCTAATCTCAGGAACTACTGGTTCGAATTGAATAATTCTTTTTGTGTTGGATAGTCCATTTATCGAGGAAGGCTTTAGGCTATATAACATCACGCTGCGACCAATAGGAGCGAAGCATCAGTGAAAAATGTTGCAAAAACGGGAAAAGAGCCTAAAAAATTAAAAATGCTGCCGAAAGTCACTATTCCACGCGGACGAAGTCGCGAGCACAGCTAGTAATATTATAAATGTGAATGTGAGTTTGTTTGTTACGCTTTCACGCAGAAACTACTTAACCAATCATCATGAAACTATGTACACATATTCTCAAAGGTAATGGGAAGGATATAGGATACTTTTTATTAAAAAAAATATATAAAATACTAAAAACGACAATTTAATTTTCCAATACAAAATGATTTGTTTGTTTTGTTGTCGTGGAAACTGTCAAAGCGGTACGAAGTCCGCCGGGTCAGCTAGTATTTTATAAATTTGGCATAGCCTATCGCTTTTAATAAGTGTAACAATATTCTTTAAGAACTTCTCAATATCTGTTGGTGGTGACTACTAGAAGTCTATAATTTATTTATAAGAAATTTTATGTAGTTATAGCATATGTTGCCATGCTCAATATATTTTGTTCTTTTTAACATTCACACTTAATTTGGTATGACTGAAAGAACAAGCCATGACATAATAATTTTTTCACAAACTGTCTAAATATTTGCTGCATATATTTTTTTTTTAGCTTAAAATTGAAATATTAAAATTGTATTTGCAGAACACGTTGCGGACACCTGTGTACACAACATCGACTCGGCGCAACGCTATGGGTGTCGGCCTGGTGTTCGAATCAGACCTCTTTACCGCAGAGCACTGCAGCCATTGGATACTCCAGGGAGTATGCCTTATTATGAATACAGATTAAATGCTGTTTAACTCAATAACTGTTAAATTCGTTTATATTTTCTACTCTAGGATAAAAAGTAGCTTAAGAAACTTATTCTACCTGACCGGATTCTTTAAAAAGTATTTAGGAGAAAGAAGTCTTTTGTTTAATTTTCTAGATTATTTTTTCTGATGTTTACGAAACTCTAGGAGGATACCAAATGTATGCTAAACAGTTCAATGTTAACAAATAACTAGAATTAATTTATATTAATAAAATTAGTACAAAACTTAGAATATATTGCTTATATTATGTTATGTGATGTTACTTTATGGGTATATGTAGGAAGAAATAAAGACTGATTTTATATAATTAAAAAAAATTTTTAATTGCACTTTCCATTAAATTTTCTTCTGGAGTTAATATCTAGATCTTACCTGTGGTAAACAAAGATTATAAAATGAAGAACTCAAAAAGTCATTCATTGGTTGCCATTTAACCCACCCCTTTTTTTGTAGCAATTCTTTTGTCGGCTCCTTTCCAACATAGTGAGGGTCCTGGAAAGACTCAGAACATTATAAATATTATTATGTAACTATATTTAAACTACCTCAGTTCTAGTGGCCAAGCCCCTGTTGGTTTAGCAACATCACAGACCCTAGGTTAAATTCCAAGTGGATGCGCACATTTTGTCTCTGTTAAATTGGTGGTAGGGTTTGTTTATAAGTCCATCAGGTTAGCTAGCACCAATTTATCATAGTCTTTCTGTAACATCAATTAAAGTAGCATTTTTTCTTTTCCAACAGTTGAAATGAAAGCCAGTTCCTAAGTAACTGAGTTTTCCAGGTGCAATGTGTTTCCACCTTTGGCCTTATTGTCACTTATTATGAGCAATACACCAAATTTGAAACTCACCACAACTAATAAACTTGCATTGCCATTTGCTACTTGTATTCCCATTATGCCCTTTGAAGAGCAGTCAACATCACCACCCATCATTATGGGGCTTCCAAACTGCTGGAAGTGACTGACCAGTGTGTTGACAACAGCATTTAGTTCATCACCTTTGTTGACATGAATGATTTTACATGGTACGTCATATAATTTATCTATCACTAAGCAAACCTGAAAATATAAAATGAAATATTATTATATCTAGGTACCTACTCATGTTAACTCACATTCAAAAAATGGTTAAAATAAAATGTAAAACTAAATCAAATAGGTTCCACCTACCTATAAAAAAGTGTTTCATTTAATCTGTAGTTTTTATATAAACTATATAAAACAATGTACCTACATAAAGGTACTTAGATCTATCTACTGTATCAGGGCAATATTATTGTTATAAATATCAGTAATTATTTTCCCACTGCAAGGCAGAAGCTTCTCTAATATAATTAATATACTTTTGGATTTTTCAGGAGTTAGTCCAGTCCGATTTGAAACACATAAAACTCACTTCAAAACTACCAATCCATTGTCTCGATTTCAAAAATGTGTGCGGTTTATCACCGATTTCAACTAAAATTTCCTGAATTTCTGGTATAGAAGGCACAACACCTTCCCGTTTATAGTTTCTGTTCATCCATGAGCATATTGTTTGTAGTGTTCTATATCCACAGCCCCAACCCTGAAAATAACGAAAGTTTTGCAAACATTTTTAAGGTTAGGTTTTCGGCTGAATAAATTCTTAGCAAAGATGAATCATTATTACTCTATCATCGAAGCCATCGCACAAATAATAATAATAATTATAGTTTCCAGACACTAAATACACATTTTCCGATGTTTTTAAAGTTTCTAAACCTGTATGAACATTTGTCAACAAATGAGTTGTCATTTTCTTTCTTAATTATCTAATGTCACAAATAGGTGAAGGAATAAAGAACAATGAGCTTTATAAATAACATAACAAAAATAACCGTGGTAACTCTGTAAAAGCTTGGATGTTTATGTAGTCAAGTTTTGGGAGAGTCTAAATGATTTTTTAAAAACTAAAATTAAATAAAACTAGAGAGTGTTGCCGATTTGGAGACCTATTTAATAATGAATAATATCTGTGACAAAATACGCAGGATGCTGCTCCGTTGAGCTAGCCTAAACAATTATATTTCTTAGAACTAAAGTAGAAATGACTATGTAAGCCCTCTTAATCTAATACAGAGGGGCGAGGGGGTACCATAACTCCTCCATCCCCAGAATGAAAATTATCGGAATCATTTTTAACATTTTTCCGACAATTTTTCATAAAAGACATAATTTTCTTATTTTTAAATTTTAAGACATAAAGAATTATAATAAGTAAAATTAAAGTTAAAAGACATAATATTACATTAATAAAAACACTAAAGTTAGAATCTGTTTTACTATTGGAAACATTGTCTATTACTTCACTATGTTTCAGCACTTCCGACATGTATTTAATTTCATCTAGGTTAACTTCCTTCATGTTAAGTGCACGTGTACTGGATAGCGTCGTTTTCACTTGTAGCTGCGGTAGGTTGATAACGGGAATTGCAGGTACGTAGTCCCTTTCTGTATAAATTTGGTGGTGATGAATTTGAATACCGGATATCTCCAATTCACATGGATCTTCCAGGGTAAGTATATAAGTCCCGGTTACTGGATATCTGTTTATTTCGCCATTGCATTTTTGTGTTAATGTTTCTTTCAGTTTTGTGTATAAAATCCAATTTCCAGGTTTGATTCTTTGTATTTTTACGTTTTCGATGCGAATCGGATGCTGAATACAACTACTTAGATTACTTTCAAACTTCATAAGCTGCTCCATACAGGTGACATCTTGGTACAGGGTCCGGTCATCATTCGTGCAGAGGAAGTGGTCTCTAGTAGCAAGACTGCGACACGCTTTCATAATCGGTAAGTATTTTACACCTTTCGCCAATAGGTAAGGATATTTAGGGAATATAGTGAAGGTAACATTTTTTTGGAATACAGGTAAGGAATACAGTTTAAAATAATTATAGGTAATGTTATCTATTAAGGGAATTTCCATTACGAACGTTATCTGGTTTTTCTTTAAATACGATTTTATAATAAAGGTTTCTTCTAATTTAACTAAATTATCTTCATTAGGGATATATACCAAGTTTCCAACATTTGAAATTAACTTTAAATGTGCCAAAAGTTCTGTTGAGTTTATAATAGACTGATGTAATATAGAGCCTTTACTTAGTGCTAATGCAGTTTCAATTTCACTTAGTCTAATAAAGATTGTTCTGAAATTACTAACAAATAAATTATATAGTCCCATTAGATATAAGGATAGTAGCCAATCATTTTCCTTATTAATTAATTCATTTAAACTGGTTTCTACTTGTTTTAAACGTGTGTCTAAGTTAATTGTGTTATTGTTAATAATTTCAGTTGTATTTACAATACTACATAGCATAGATGAAATAAAAGTAACCTTTTTGGAAACAACAACTTGATTATTATCTAATTCGGAGATTAGTTTTTCGTATCTAATTGCATCTTCGTGATCAAGATTTCCTGAGATAATCTTAATGATTGAGCCTAGTGGATTTATAAGACCTCTTTTAACTCGTTGCTGTGGCATCAGTTGGTGATATTTATCTATTGTTATATCGCGAAGATATTCCGCATGTTTTAGAATACTAATAAAATCATGAGGAAATGATTCATTTAATGTAACTAAATTTTTAAGTTCGTTAAATTTTGATATGGTATAGATTAAATCATTATAAATGTTTTCCAGATTTACATTTTTTATAATTGTCCAGTTGTCTATTTGTAATTGAGCTTGACCTTCCTTTACAGGCAGGATCCCCGGATTTCCTTCAAGGTTTTGCAGACGAAGGGCCAGCATCGGCATCGCTACGGTCAGAATACACCACCTGTGGAGGGCGTTTTATATTTTTAATCGGTGCTTTTGTATCTCTATCACCTACCTTAAGTGGAACTACATTTTTACAAGTTTTCCCTGTAACCTTAGCCTTACAATATCTTGCCTTATCTTTACTTTTTCTCTTATTAACATCTTTTACGTAAACTAGTTGACCTTCGGGAAACTCGAATCCTGTTTCTCCACCTTGTTTTTCTCTAATCTTTTCTTTAGTTCCTATTATTTTATCGGTTAAATATTGGTATAAGAATTTTGTACGTTTGGAGTGATCTTTAACTAATTGCTGTACATATGACCTTTCTAAATTATTATTGAATGGATTATCTGTATCAGTGTGTCCAAAGACAACTTCAAACGGTGTTAACCCAGTTACAGAGTGTATTGTGTGATTGTAAGCCATTATAGTATATGTCATGACGGATGCGGCATCAGTACATTTCCTTTCATATTTGGCGATTCGATAAATTTCGATGATTGTGGAATGTAGTCTTTCAATTAAACCCATAGAATTGGGGTTGTTAGGTGTACCAATGTGAAGTGAAATTTTATGTAAACTTAAAAATTCTTTTAAAAGTTCATTGTTGAACTCTGTACCGGGGTCTGAACTAATTTTCTTGGGAATGCCGTAAAAAGAAAAATATTTCATCAGTGCTCTTACAATTTCAGGTGTAGATTTATTTGAAATTTCTATCGCTTGGCCTAATTTGCTAAAAGCGTCAATTATTGTCAAATAGTATTTTCCTTCGATGGAAAATGTATCAATAAACAGTTCCTGAAACGGGGCATTTTGAGTTTGCGTTAATTGAAGTAAAGGTTTAAGTGGTTTTCTATCATACTTCATTTTACGGCAAGCTTCACAGGCGTTAATGATAGCAGCAACGGTTTCTGGCATATTTTCCCAATAATAATTTCTACGGATTCGTACTAATGTTTCCCTAATTCCGCGATGACACGTTTTGCCTTCGTGGTGTTTTAATATTATTGTCTTCTGTTCACCCTCATCTTCAATGTATACTATTCTTTCTGTACATTCATATAACTGTACCATATCTTTCTTGAATAACTCTATTATTATTTTACTAAACTGTGTACGATGTTTTTCCTCTTCGAAGTAAATGAAATATTTAATTTTTGGTCGTATATACTCTTTTAAAAATTGTTTAATAAGTTCCGGTTTATCAGTAGGCATAAAAACTTCTAAAATCTTTTGTCTTTTTCTAGAGATATCTTTTACATGAAGCTCGTTTTTAAACCAGGAAAATATTAAAATTTGATTGGGTTTAGTGTCAATTGCCTCGTGTAAGATGGGTATACCTGTTGATTCTAAATCTATAGCAGAATGTATGGTTTGTGACTTATTAGATTCTGTTGATAAAGATCTAATAGGATATTGTTCTACGTCGTCTGAAATGGTTATCGGACTTGCTGAAGTAGTCTTACTTATATCTGAAATTGACATTGTTGAAGATGAATGGCGTTTTTGTTTTTTTGATAATTGTTTTATATTTTTAATAACATCTTCAATATGTTCTTGTAAGTTTCCGTCATCTTCATCAACATTCACTTGCATGGAATGTCCTTTGTCATCTGAATCTAATGCATTTACTCTAATTCTGGATAAGGCATCGGCATTTGTGTTTTGTTTACCGGATTTATATATGATCTCGAAATTATAATCTTGTAAACGCAATCTCCATCGCGTGAGCTTGCTGTTCGGGTCTTTTAAAGAGTTTAACCAGGCTAATGGCCTGTGGTCGGTATATATAAGGAATTTTTTTCCATATAGATATGGACGGAAATGTTTTATTGACCAAATTATAGCGAGTAGTTCGCGTTCGATAGTACTGTAACGAGCTTCAGTGTCACTCAGGGTACGGCTAGCGTACGCAACAGGTTTGTCATTGCCTATTGTCCCTTGTGACAATACCGCACCTAGAGCTACATTGGAGGCGTCAGTAGTAAGTATAAACGGCTTATCATAATCAGGGTACTGTAGTAAAGGAGCATGTGTCAAAAGTTCCTTACACTTATTAAAGGCATTGATATATTCTTGATCGATTATAATTTTATTTCTTTTTTTTAAACATGAAGTAAGTGGTTTTGTGATTTTCGCAAAATCGGGAATAAACCTTCTATAATATCCTACAAGACCAAGAAAACTTTTAATTTCAGTAGTGCTTTTAGGTAAAGGGAATTTTAGTACTGAGTCAATTTTATCGCTGTTAGGTTGTAGTCCATGTTCTGTTATGACATGTCCTAGGTAAAGTACTTCTTTCCTTAAGAATTCTGTTTTATCGAGTTGAATTTTAAGATTAGTGGTTCTCAGTCTGTCGAATATAAGTCTTAATTTATAAATGTGTTCTTCTAAGCTTGTGGAAAATATTATTACGTCATCGAGGTAAACCATACAGTGTAATCCTTGAAGACCTCTCAATACATTGTCCATTGTACGTTGGAACGTTGCAGGCGCTGTTTTTAATCCGAACGGCATTCTGATAAATTCAAAATGACCATTCGCAGTAAAAGCGGTTTTTTGTCAGTCGTCCTCTTCCACTTCGATCTGGTGGTACCCACTAGCTAAATCTATGGTACTAAAGTAAACGCTTTTACCTAACTTGTCCAATAAATCGTTAATGTTGGGTAAAGGGTACTTGTCGTCAATAGTTATGTCATTGAGTCTTCTGTAGTCGATTACCATGCGATATTTTATTTCTCCGGAAGCATCCATCTTTTTAGGGACTAGATGTACGGGAGCATTCCAGGGAGAATGTGATTCTTTAATAATGTTGTCCGACAATAATTTTTTTACTTGATTGTTTATTTCGTCTGTCTGCGCGGGTGATTGTCTATACGGTTTGACATATATTGGGTCTTCGTTTTTTGTACGAATTTTATGTTTTACCTGATTTGTAAAAGATAATGGTAATTGATCGCAATGGAAAATGTCTTTATATTCTCGACAAAGATTATATATTTTGTTTTTTTCTTCGTCGTTAACGTGATCAAGTCGCAGTTTTTGTAAATTATTTTCAAGTAATGCGTCAGTCTCTATGTCTGTAATGTTTTCAGTAAAATTTAGACTGCAATTCGTATTTTCATATTTTATAACTGTCAAAGGTTGTGTTATGGTAAGTTGTAAGGTTTTATCAGATGTATTTTGAATAATTGTGCATGCGTATCCTTTTTCGCAGTTTACTAATGCACTTGGCATTCTAACATCGGAATTAAATTGAGTAAAATTTAAAATACATTCGCCAGAATATTGATCTGTCGGTAACTTAACGCGTTTTTCGCAACGGGAAGGTAAGTAAATTGTGTAATTTAAGTCATTTACTATAGGTATACTAGTAGTTTTAGTTTTTAACGTGAGATTTTTTAAATCGATGACTGCGTCTATACTTTGTAATAGGTCATTACCTATAAGGCCATCGTATCTTGCGTCAACGTCATATAAATAAAATTTATGAGAATCACTGCTTTTAAATGTGGGCAAAAGTGGAATATTAATAACTTCGGTGTGATTACTAGAGGCGTGCGTACTCATTACGGTAAATGGTTCATATTGAATAAAATCGTAAAAGTTTTTATAAGCTATTCGCGGACTTAAAAATGATCTAGAACTTCCCGTATCGATCATCATTTTAGCGTCGATTTCAGGAATGTATATATACGGTAATTTTAAATTAGGATCACAATTTAATTCTATGATTTTGTTTCTTTCTTCGAGGCTTTTATAGGAAAATTTTCAGTTAGTTGAGAATTATCTTGTTCTGTCACTAATTCATATTCGTGTTGGTCGGTAAGGTAATTGTCATAGTCAACGTTGTCCTCGCAGTAGGTTTCGTCGTAATTCTGTTCGTAATCAAAGTTATTGTATTCGTTATTAATGTCTAATTCGTTGATTCTAAAACCTTCTTGTGGTCTAGGAGGAAGTGTCCTCATTGACACATCAGTATTCTGATGGTGAGGTGGCTGTATTTGAGGTCTATATCCGAATTGTTGTGGTTGGTTATTAGCGGCAAATGGACGGTACCCGAATTGTTGTGGGGTCCTAATAAAATTAGGCTTATAACCAAATTGTTGTGGTGCTAAAGTCGGTCGGTACCCAAACTGTTGTGGCATCAAGTTCGGTCGGTACCCAAACTGTTGTGGCATCAAGTTCGGTCGGTACCCAAACTGTTGTGGACTCGCATAGTTAAAATTAGGTTTGTTAAATTGTGGGCGGAAACCCATATTAGGCTGACTAAATTGTGGACCTTTATTTTGCTGTGAAATACCGAAATTGAATTTTGGTGTGAATCCAGGATTTAAGTTACGATTCTGTTGACAACTATTAAATTTAAATCCTTGATTTTCAGATGTTAATGGTTTTTGCGTATTACTAGGAATTCGATTCCGTATTTTGTACTGTTCGTGGAAATTTACTTCTTCAAGTACTATTTTTAATGCATCTTCTAAAGTTCTTGGTGACCGTAGTCGCACTATACGCACCATTTCCTCAGGTAAATTATATAAAAATACTTTTGAAGACATATCGTTATAAATGGTAATTTTTGCGGATTTCATATTTTCATCTGGTGATAAGTTCACCTTTGATATTAAAAGCGATCTTACACTCTGTATTCGGTTACAGAAATCTAGGTAAGTTTCATTGTTTTTAATTTTTAAAGATTCTAATTCTAAACTAATGCATTGTTCGCTACGCGGATCTCCAAAGTGTTGTTCCAATACAATTCGTAACTCAGACCAAGACAATATATCTTCGCGTTCTGATAAGAGCGCGGCGGCGTTATCTGTAAGCCGGCTAGTCACGGCGTGATACACATATAAATTTTGTTCTTCAGAACCTCTATATCTACTTATAACATATTCACTTTTTCTTAAAAATAAGTTTAATTGTCTTTTATCACCTCCATACAATGGGATGAGACGCAAAACTTCATTTGGAATGGCTATAATTTCTTGCTCCATTTTAATTAATTTTTATTACTTTAAATTAATGTATTTAAAAATGTATATTTTTAAACCTTTTATTTTTATTACTATTTTTAACTTAATAGGCACTTACAGATTTTAATGCAAAGTAACCAATAACGTTTTACACACACAAATAATGAAAAACACAGGGAAATGTGAAAGGATTGGCGAAAAGTTGTACTCACAACCCGATCAGCCTCATGTTCAGTATTCAGCAACCACTTTTCTTGACTAATTTATTTGTTCGAGGATTTACTCTAAATGCTATTCGCGTCGCGATCACTAACAGGCGAATTTGGACACCCGTTTTAATTACAGCGATAACGACACAGCCTTGAGCAAATCCTACCGGCTGCGCCAGTCAAGTTTTGGGAGAGTCTAAATGATTTTTTAAAAACTAAAATTAAATAAAACTAGAGAGTGTTGCCGATTTGGAGACCTATTTAATAATGAATAATATCTGTGACAAAATACGCAGGATGCTGCTCCGTTGAGCTAGCCTAAACAATTATATTTCTTAGAACTAAAGTAGAAATGACTATGTAAGCCCTCTTAATCTAATACAGAGGGGCGAGGGGGTACCATAACTATGTATATTATGTATATATTATTTGTATTTGTATTTGTATGTTGATGTTGAACGGTAAGTTTTCAGTTTACTATCCCTATTCATTCGTTTAGGTACGTTTACGAAAATGAAAATTAGTACCTACGTTATTGAAGCAGCGTTTGGCGACATTCGAGAAGAGTTAAAATTTTGCCATACAAATTCTCGTTTTCGTTAACGTGATCGAATGGCGAATGAAACTCGCACTAGGCACCCAGGTATACATTCAGGTGATTCAGGACGGGACTAGAATTTGGCAGTACCTTCAGTATTCTGCAGTACCTACTTCTGCAGTACATGTATGTATGTATGTGACATACATGTCTATTTCTTTGGCACGCCCTACAGCCCAAACGGCATGATGGATTTTAACATATGAGGTGTCGTTAGATTTGTTTTGACTATGGGAGTGACATAGGCTATAAAAAATCCGGAATATACTTAAAAAAAAGGGTAAAAAGTTTGAAATACCTAAACAAAATTATTAAATAACCCAAAAACTTCACTGCTAAAACAACCAATACTCGTAAAAACCGGTCTAACATAAAAAATAACTGCAAAGCGAAAAAACTGAAAAGAAAAAAACAAGCTCTACGATCCCAGAATTCCATTTGAGCAATTTTGAATGCAACGTGAAATATTTTCTTGTCCAATACCTATACATAAATAGTAAAATCTATAATAAATGAGTAGGTATTTATAAATACATTGGATATTGATAGTTGTCGCAGACTGGAGCAATCATCAAGAAAGCGGCCGCCGTGGCTAGCTCAAGTGTCCCCGCCTGCGACAACTATCAATATTCAATGAATTTATAAATACTCATTTCGTTTATGCACTTTTAAATTCGATTAAGTAGGCACTTTATAATATGGATTGGCTGTGCCGTCTCGGCTTGTGTGTTGTGTCTTTTAATTGAACTTACTGGCCTTGAAGCTGACTGACTCTATTTAACAACTTGTCTACGACAAGATGGAACCAACAAAACTCTTGGAACATAGATAATGGATTACCTTAACTTGTGGATCTTATTTTGTTAAGATGCAGTAAATTTTATATAAAAAAACGAATTTTATTCCTATGCCAAATCCTTCCTGGCGCAAATGGCGATAGAGGAGCTCGATGGCGCAGTGGTTAACGCGCCTGGTCTGTGAGTGCTGAGGTTAAGCAATTTTCGCAAAGGCCTGTCATCGGATGGGTGACCAAAAATGTATCATCTCGAGCCCCTTCGTGCTTCGGAAGGCACGTAAAGCCGGTGGTCCCGGCTGCATTAGCAGTCGTTAACAACCACCAATCCGCACTGGGCCCGCGTGGTGGTTTATGGCCCGTTCTTCCTATCCACCCATAGGGAAGGCTCGTGCCCCAGCAGTGGGGAGATAAAATGAGCTGTCACGAATAACGACGCATGTCCTCATATCACTATGAGGACATGCTTCGTTATTCGTATCTAATTATAATTGATTTATGTCGTTTTTGTCACAATACTTAAATAAATAAATAATTTACTAAAATATAACATAACATATTATATAATGTAACAATTGACCTTACTGCACGCTTTGAATGTAACTGTACCTAAGTGCAACAGGTATATAAAGCTTAACTAAATGAGCTGATGATGTTGTGTTATTTATTAGTGCTTCTGGGTGCCCATTGCGAGTATTATTACATTCGATCACGTCACTGAAAGTTAAAATATATGTACCTATGGCATTGAAGCAACGCCTCCTGGCGACATACGAGAAGAGTTAAAATTTCGCCATACAAATTCTCATTTTCCTAAACGTGATCGAATGGCGAACTCACACTAGGCACTCTGATCACGATCACGTTACTGAAAACGAGAATTTGTGTGGCAAAATGTTAACTCTTCTCGGATGCCGCCAGGAGGCGCTGCTTCAATGCCATACTAATTTTCGTTTTCTCAAAAGTATTCGAATGAATACGGATAGTAAACAAAACTCAAAAAGGCACCCTGGTGACAAACAAGGAAAAGTGAATCTGCATGGCCATCGGTTGCAATAACCGTTGTATAGATGGCGCGCTGTGCCTACTATTAGCACTCAATTAAAAAAGCAGTGACAAAATTCAGCGCTTACGTCAGCCTTCCCGGTAGCATAGCGGTCAGTGCAGCCGCCCGAATTGCGGAAGACCCAGGTTCGATTCCTGGCTGGGTCGGGTGGGGGCGTATAATTTTTTCACTGAATTTTATAAATTTTATAAATATTTAATTTAGCTTCAGTGCAGCAATTAGCACTTGAAAATAAAAAGTAACAAATAAAAACAAGGAAAGTAAAAAATTTGCCATTAAATTCTCGTTATAGTTTTCGAATGGTAAATTAAACTCGCAATAGGCACCCTTTTATCTGTGTCAGCAATCTCTTAAAAAATATACGACCACCACTATATTATTTCTTATGCTATAATAATTTAGCGGTAAGTAGCTACAGATGTAGCTATGTTTTGTAACGCTCTATGCTACCCACCCGATCCTCTAAATGCCATTAGACATTTACAGAAACACTAAACATGTACACTAGTTTAGGCCCAAGACACCGTACTCGTAGAACAAGGGTACGAAGAACCGGTTCATACGCGCTCTATACCAGGTACAGACATGTACCTCCGCTCCCTCCATGTTGCCGCTCCCAGATCCGATCCGAACCCTTCGGAGAATCTAGTAGGGCACGGGGACACGAGCTTTTAAGTGTGTGATGCCGTTCCCTCTAGAAAATCCCCGAAGGTGATTCGTTTTACACGGTTTGAGGTACCCATTACGTACCTCGCCGCCCCCAAAAAAGCTCGGTGACGCTGAAAATGCAAAATATCAAAATAAAATATGCAAAATATCTAGATATTTTCTGTATCTTACGGGTAAGCACTTAAAATTATTAAAAATTTTAACCAGGGTTAAATCCTCCTCCTCCAATCTAAAATTTTAAAACGTCTACAATCGTGTTTCAGCAGACTGATTCTGAAATTTTTAAACTGAAAATCAGACTGCAGAAATACGATGTGGTCATAATGCGTTTTTGGTCATTATGCGAGTAAACGGATTGTAGGACGTTTTAAAATAGTAAAATCGCGGCCCAGCTGTGCCACCTTGCGGTAGACTATTTGTATGTCTGGTACTAGGGGACTTACCAATCTTTTTGTTAGTTCTTTTGCATGTAGTTACCTAAACACTAAATAAATACTGAAATCATTACAGCTATTATATCTATATTTTTTATTATATTCTATAATCATTTTAAGAGCAAAAAACAATGACGAAACTTTTAGACATAATAAAACAACATTAAACAAAATCGTTGGCGCAGCGGATAGCGCATACGAGTTGCGATCGTGTAAGTTAAATGCAAGTTTTGCATTGCCGCGTCACCGTCCGATCCGATCCGAACTCCTCGGGGAATCTAGTAGGGAACGATAAAACGCACTAGGGCTTTTTTTTGAGAGAGATTACTGATTGCCTCTAACGGCATTTTCAGCGTCACCGGGGTTTTTTGGTGTTTTGATCACACGGCTGGAGGAACCCTTTAAGTTTCTTGCCACCTCCAAAAAGTCCAGTGACGCTGAAAATGCCGTCTGAGGCAAAGAGCAAACTCTTTCCAAAACTTCACGGTCTATTGAGATCGATAGACTGCTGATGATTATAAACGATATTCCTATCTGTTTCTTTTTGGCAGATGAATACTTGTATTAGAAAAAAGAGATGTGAGAGAGTGATCACGTACAGTTCCAAGGCAAACAAACAGGTCCAATTATGAGGCGAAATCGGTGGAAGTGTATTTTCGGAAATCAATTTACATACTTACCTCTATTAGAAGATTTGGAGGAAAGATTGTCTTCGGAGGTAGGAGGAAGACAATCTTTCCTCCAAATCTTACTCGACCTATTTATTTCATTTGGGATTTTTTCTACCTAAACCAAATGTTAGTGTCAGGGACTGGGATATCGATATCGAGACATTGAAAGTGAAAAAAGGGTTCAAGATGTACCGCCTATTTATTAACGATAATGAATGAGTGAATAAACTGTTATAAATTAATACCGACTCTGGATTACCAAATGGAAAAGAGAATGTAAAAACAATTCGGCCATACCAGACTAGACAGGTAGCTCACCTCATTGAAACATGCGACCAAGATTTGTACCTAACATAAAAAAGATCTTACAAATACTGGCAACTCTCCCGATCAGCGTAGCTACCGCAGAGAGATCGTTTTCTACTCTTCGCAGAATAAAATCTTGGTTGCGTGCCTCAGTGCCTCAATGGCACAGGAATGATTATCCGGGCTAGCTCTCCTAAATATACAGCGTCAAAATACCTATTTACCCAGTCTAGTGTCCCTATAATGGCTTATACTGGCTACTAGAGAAAAAAAAATTGATCGAAATAGGTTTGGAAATTAATCGAAACTATTTGCTATTTAATTGGACAGTAAAAAGGGGCTGACTTCCTCCAATGATTATTTCATTCAATAGATTCGGGGTTTTACGTCGATACGGGTTTACGCCTCATTTCCGAGGCGCAATTTTTGTTTCGATACCTGCGTACAAATAAGTTATTAAATATTTTGTTTGCAAAGAATATATGTCATTAATAATACTCATTAAATTAGATAAATGATTGTTCTCATTATCATGATCATTTATCTAAGCTCATTAAACTATATCTTTTTTTGTTTTATTACTGTATATATGCCATCATTTTATAGAGGATATTTCTCGGTAACAAACGATTTTTTACGCTACGGCCGGCGCCGCACCGGGGCGTGGCGTAGCTGCGATTGCGAACAGTCATTGCCTACGGGTTAACTAAAAGTTTAACGTGATAATATAGTTGTAGTTATGTCTAACGTTTTTAAACGCACTATAACGTTTTCATAGAGTGAAATATTACATACCTACCTAGGTAGGCCTAGCTGTTATCATGTCACTGTGTAGTGTTCCTGCATACACAAAACAATATAAGAAAAGCCTAAGTCTTCTCTGAACGAGTTACTATGACTATCTACTGTAATGAGAGTGTGTGATAGTTTTTTTTATTATAATTAATGATTTTTTTTAAACTTAAAGTTCCAAAATATATACTTGGTGTCTTTTAAATTATAAATAAACTTGACTTGACTTTTTAAGTAGTTAATTAGGTAACAGAAACTATCATTTTTTTTAAAGGTTACAGAACTTTAAATACTGGTTTAGCATTGTAAAATACAAATAGAATTTTGAACCAGCTACTGCTTACACAAAATCACTAGCAGGGCTACCAGTTCTATAAAAATAATAAATATTATTGTTTTCACAAAATATACAGTAACACTATAGAATACAACAATAAACTATGTTTTAAAAACTATACCAACGTTCTGCCAATTACGAATTTACTCATTATTAAGTAGGTACCTATCTAACTAAAGTAATGCAAGGAAAAAGTGTAAGTGTGCTGGTCAAAACAGAATGGAGACGAAAATACAAGACCTTTGGGCAATAAAATAACCTACGTTGGGTGTGCTATTTTGGTTTGGATGGGCTATTTATGATTATAAAATAAGCTGTTTTAATTGAAAGTCGAAAACGCTGGGTTCTGTTATGTTTTGGCAACATGTTTTCATCATGTTTTTATATTTTTTTAAATCCATTTCTATAACTTTTCATTAAAATTTCGTTCATTTTCTTTGTTATAAAGCCTAACAAAATATTGATGTTGTCCGTTAGAATTTTTCTACTCTTAGGTAACTATACTAAAACAACGAAAAGAAGACGGATGGAGTGAAACACGTCAACCTTTAACCCTAGAAAGATAATCATATTTTTTGATACTGAAAAGATAAAGATGCGCCTTAGAGGCGCTCAAATTTTCAATATCAATTTTTTATACAAAAAGTAGTTATATTACTTTTTTATAATTTTGTGAAATGCTACATTATTAATAAGTAAATAAAACACAAACTTAAGTTATTATTTTTTAATTATAATAAAAAATTTGGCATTTTAAAAATCCCTTACGAAAATCAACAAAAATAAAATGTCTTCTGTAGAGGTACATTTTTTTTCAAATATGTATAACATTTATAGTTTTTTCTCTTGCTAACTAGTGAGTTATGAAATATTCAGTCTCAAAAACAAAAAATACTTAAAAAAAACAAATTTATGTACAGTTGTTGCGACAAAGTGGCGCCTTTCGAGCGCAATGTGTTGCCATAATATTGAAACTATGGTGCTTACCGAACAGGAGCGGTCGCCTCTCGGGAGTATTGACCGACGACTGAGTTGGCGCCGAAACACAAACTTTACGCGCGTAAATAAAAAAAAGACAACAATTTATTTGTTTTGCGGGCGCCTCTGAAGCGCACATTATCTTTCTAGGGTTCAAAGGGCTCTGTCGATATATTGGACATAATTATATATCATAATTTTAACTTTACTTTACTTTATTACTTAAGAATGAAAACCAGTGAAACATTTTAACAGGTTAACGAAAACGAACATTAGTATGGCATTGAAGCAGTCCTTCCGCTAACAAAGGACGAGAGTTAAAATTTTGCCACACATATTCTCGTCTTCGTTAACGTAATCAGATAACAAATAAAACTCGCGCTAGTCACAATCACGACATCGAAAAAACTAGACAATACCGTAAACTTAAGCTTGACTAAGCAAGTAGCTGGATTCATGACAACCCTAATCATTGTACTCGTAGCACGCTGATCATCTACTAGCCTTCAGTCAATATTATTAAAGTCTATTTCCGCTTAACCAATAAAGGTGTCACCTATATCGCAAATACCACCAAGTACTCAGAAATTGGAGAGGAAAATTAAGTGTTTATAAAAAAAGGTGACTATACGTGTAAGAAAAAACTGTGTTTATTTACTCGCCGACAAGCCGTGATTCCTCCTTAGTAGGTATAAAAACAAGATTCGCCAAAATCTTGTCTAGTAGACATCCGTAGTTGAAACAATCTAGTATTGAAACTCAGTGATAGATAAATCATTTAAAATGAAGGCTGTATTGGTAAGTGTTTTATTAAATTCTAATTTACGTGCGCGTTAATCTAGTGATGGTCTAGCTAGCAGTTAAAACGATGGTTACTGTGGCTGATGTTTGTGTAAGGAAAATAAGCAAATGATTGTTTAAATAGGTACTTTGGTTATGTAGGTATTTTTAATTTTTATTTAAAATACATCGGTGGCCGAGTGGCAAGCGCTCGGCCCTATACCCGAAGGTCCCGGGTTCAATTCCTAGGTCAGGCAGTGTGTTTCGGATTTTTCGATGCATAGCCCGGGTTTGTGATCACCAACCCACATTTGCAAGCGTGGTGATTAAGCCATATCAATTGTAGCGATGACTTGATTTCAATGATAGAGGCCTTTGCCCAGCGGTGGGACAGTTATAGGCTATTCACTTTTTACTTATTAAAAATCGGTTTACCTACATGTTGTGAATATTCATTAATTTCTTTTACATAAAGGAGGACTTTACAAGACTACAATAATTGTTTTTTTTATTTACTTACAATAAGTAAGTATATAACTAGTTGGTTAATTTTAATCTTGATTTCGCTCCTGCTTAACAGAAGCTGGAGCGGAGACGTTTGTCCACACAAATAAAAAAAAACATTTATTTATTGGAGCATAAAATTCAGGTGCTTTTTATCTGGATTTCAAAATTCGTTCTGCAATTCGAAGAGCCATTTAAGACGTCATTACTGTCTAGTATCCGTTAGGGCTCAATGTTAGGACCTCTGCATAACTTTAACCTAGGACTACCTAAAGTCATAAATTATACTAAAATGTAATAGATTATCGCCGATGACACGATGATACTGAAACAGCGAACCATGAAGTCACTAAAATGCTGCATTCATTAAGGCGCTGAACACCCATGCACATGCACTTCTTTATGCATGTTTTCTATAAAAAGTATACAACATACAACGCCAGGAAAAATATATGTTGTAATTGACTATATTAGCAAAAATGTTATTGTTTCCAAAATGCAGAATTCAAAAATATCCTCGATAGAAAAAGAGAGTCTGTCAACATCATCTATTCACATGATTATATTTTTCATTTACTTACGTCGATTAAATGAAGTAGGTATATTCTATACGTAACTAATGAAAAACGCGATTGTTTCATTTTTTTAATAAAGCATTTAGATTTTATTTAAATAGCGTTTTTTAGGCTTTTTGACTTGAATCTAGTGGATCACATACTATTTGCATCACTTTTGCTTGTATGCAGATGGTCAGAGAGCGCAGTATCATGGTTATCAGCGCCTTAAATTAGTGTTTAAGGTAAATAAAAGAGCAAATATTGTTTAGAGGAATTGATAAGTGATATCAATATATTTAGAACTGTTGTTGTTCTTGTTGTTTTGTCAAAATGAATGAAAAAGATGCGCGTTCAAAATTTTTTTACAATTTCTCTAAAGCTTTACAATAGGAAGTAGGCAAACGGCTTTCGGCTTAGTATACGTATCCTAGGCATACATATTTCAAAAAGTATCTGAAATTTCAATCGCGTTACACTAGCCACGTTATACTTTACATTTTACTTATAATCAAACGCAAAATTTTCAAAGTTAAACACTTAAACACAGAGGTCTCTCTACCTACTAAAGTAATTACTTTCGTTGATCATTCAAAATGAGCGGTAGTTTTACAACGGAACCCCAAAAAATGTATTTTTCTGCACTTATAAAACAGACAATTACCATTACAGAACTATGAAATTGACAATTTGTTTAACTAAACGGAAATGTGTGTAACAATCAGCTAAATGACTATGCTCCTCGCATTATGTGTTCCTGTCTGCTCACAGCAATTGAATACTTATGTATACTGTGTTTTGTTACTCAATAATAAAGTTAAACATTATGTAAGTACATAATTATGTATGCAATGTTTCGACTTCTGTTTATGTTTGACCATGAGGTTGACGACCAAGAGCAACGTATCAGCTTGACCTAGGGTCGTCACTTAGTAACAAAGAATGTGGTCATGTGGTGCATTTCGGTTATGTTCATAATTTTCCAGGGTTTATGAACGGTACTCTATTTGCCATATGCGGGATTATACAGGTATTACCAAACACCCTGTATAGGTAGTAAGTAAGTAAAAAGTAAACAGCCTATAATTGTCCCACAGCTGGGCAAAGGCCTCCATCATTGAAATCAAGTCATCGCTACAATTGATGGGTAATGGCTTAATCACCACGCTTGCCAAATGCGGGTTGGTGATCACAAACCCGGGCTATGCATCGAAAAATTCGAAATACATTTTGCCCGACCTGGGAATTGAACCCGGGATGTTCGGGTATCGGGCCGAGCGCTCTGCCACTCGGCCACCGAGGCCTGTATAGGTGTATACCTATATTTATCTCTAGTCTGTTTAAATATATTAAGTCCAAATTACTAGATTTCGTTTTTATTGTTTTATTTTGTTTTTGGTATTCGGCTTCCGATACCCTTAGTACTATTTTCATATGCAGGCCGTGGCAACCTATAATTAAGGCAACACCTAGCTTAGAATGTTAAATGTAAGTTACTAGCATGTTAAGTGATTGATCTTGTTGGTTGTTCAAATAAATAAATAAATAGTTTCAGATAAACATAGGTAAAGACGTTAGACGCCTAATGAACGCTAGAGACACCCATTTAAGATCTGAGATCAATATCAATAGCCTCAGTGCTACGGTGCTTATACGAAATATTTTAAATGATAAATGCATAGGTACTTACAGATTTATATAACTATGTACTCTTTTATTTTCAGATATTTTTGTTCGCTCTCGTGGCCATGGCCTTTGGTCAAGGTAAGAAATTAAATCATAAATGATCTTTAAAATAAATAACTTGTTTCATGATAATGCTTATCGTTTTCTAAAGTTTACGAGAACACTTACACGTATACACATTGAATTAAAACAATACACTATGTTAAATATTTATAAAATACAGTGAAAAAATTAAATGCCTACCCGACCCAGCCAGGATTCGAACCTGGGTCTTCCGCAATCCGGGCGGCTAAGTATACAGTTTTAATTTAGGCATTTAATTTTTTCATTGTATTTTATAAATATTAATTTCAGTTTCAGTGCAGTAATTAGCACTTAAAAATAAAAAGTAAAAAAAATACACTGTCTATTCGCATATATTTTGCGTTATTTAAATTTTACGTTTTGCGTTCATACTTTTATTTAAAGACTACATTTTAATAATCCCAAACATTTTAAAAGATTTTTCCTGTGTTTAAATATTTTCTTTTTTTAAAAAAATACTAGATATTATTTTTAAACTTGCAATATTTTTAATGTCTTGAATAATATTATGATTTAAATTGATACATATCTGAATTCAGGGATCCCCTAGGGATTTTATTACATAGCCATTTTTTAAGCATGTCTAGTCAAACTTAATAGAGAAATTTTTATTTTTCAGCTCGTTTCGGCAATGGTAAGTCCACTTCAAATTATAATATTCAATTTATTTGAATTTTAATATAATTTTCAATTTAATTTTTAATGTAGGTACCTAATCAAATTATTATTATTCAAGATCTGCATGCCACCATCTCAATTGTTGCACACCTTCAATGGTAAAACATGTTGAGTCACACCCTAATTTATACACAAAATTTTATGCAAATAATTGTTTTTTTTTGGAAAAATTAAATAATTTATGATTCAGCTTAAAAGTTTAGGCTACAAAATTTTACTTTTATAAATTTAATTATGCCAGTTCGTAAGTTTGTACAGGGCGGGGGACCTCTTGCTAAGAAGAACCGAATTAAGAAGAATTTCTTTTCTCCCTTTCTTTTACAATATCATATATATTGGAAATGATCTCCCTGTCAAAGAAGGACACTTTCAGATAAAGATAAAGGCTTCGATTTACGGCTCCCACCCACGACCAACTTTTTGTAGACCGATAATCGGACCGATTTTTTCGCCGAGGTTTTGTGTGGATCGTGTGCGTTGCAACATGGAATTCTATATGTTTCATTTTCACCGACTAAAAAATCGGTCACCGATTATCGGACGTAAGTGGGGGCACTTAAACATTGAAGATTTATTCAATCATTTTATCAAATACTAGCTGACCCGGCGGTCTTCGTACCACTTTGACAGTTTCCATGACAACAAAACAAACAACAATAGATAGATAGATAGGATAAATAGATAGATAAACAAGAAGCATTTTTTCGTATTTAAAACCACTACTAACCCATATAGATGGTGGGCAACAGTTTCATGATTGAATGATGATAATTATAATGATGATAATGGTGACAATTTGTTATGTTGTATATTTACAGTCGACTCAGCTTTCAACCGGCCCTCCTTTGGCGGCGGCGGTGGCCGTAAGTATTGTTTTACCCAATATACGAGTATATTATAAGACACATGCCTAATCTAAATAAAATTAAATCGTTTTATTTTATTTATTCCAGGCCCCAATGGTGGATACCAACCAATAAGTAAGTTTAAAACTATTATTGTAACTACCTCTGTTGTAATATTAGTTATTCTGTGACATAATAACTTAACTTAACTTAAACAATATATAAACTAAATACTAATACTATATAAATTAAATAAACATTTTACCTTAATTTAAAAAACAGAGAAATATAAATAGTAAAAATAGTGTTTTAAAAATTTAAAATAAAGTGTTATTTTATAACCACCTTTATAGAACTTAACTATTCTAAAAGTGAAACAAAAGATCGAGGTTTACGATAACAAATAATAGGTATAGTCAGCAGCAAAAACTTATGACCAAAATCACTTTACTTACCTATCAAAACATTTTCATTGACAGGCAACGGCCCAGCTTATGTGCAGAACTACCCCCCTAAAAGAAGTAAGTAACACGGTCAAACCCACCAACCCCGCATTGGGCCAACGGGTGGGTTGTATTGTGGCCCGACCCGACCCCCAATGAGCATGTTCAGTCACAAGATATGTATAGATTTTGACTCTTATTACATTGTATTTAGAGTTGCAATTAAGTAGTTGACTGGTTAGTCAATAGAGAGACTTTTAAGCAACTGTCAAACCGTTTTTTATATTTATTGTATGAGAATAGCAAATTATGACGTCACTATCGTGTTCCGTCAATTGAATGTTTGATAAAAACTTTTAGGTTACAGAAATTCATGCTTAGGTCAAATAAAAAATAGGTTAATGTCTTAAAGAACTGTTACCTGATGTCATACGTTTATTGTTCTAGAATTAATTATATTTGTGGCTGTCACAACTTCCCTATTGTTTAACTACATATTTTTTCTCATCATCAGCTCATTTTTTTATGTCCCCACCCCACTGCTGGGGCACGAGTCTTCCCTATAGATGGATAGGGAGAACGGGCCATAAACCACCACGCGGGCCCAGTGCGGATTGGCGGTTGTTAACGACTGTTAATGCAGCCGGGACCAACGGCTTTACGTGCCTTCTGAAGTACGGAGGAGCTAGAGATGATAAATTTTTGGTCACCCATCCGATGACCTTGGCCTTTGCGAAAGTTGCTTAACCTCAGCACTCACAGACCGGGCGCGTTAACCGCTGCGCCATTGAGTTCCTCTTATTTTTTCTAGTGACTGTTTATTTGAGAAGGCGTGTGCCACATTGTGTGGGACGTTTATGGGTTTAGGGCTAAACATGATGTAGACTGTGATAGTTTCATTGTTTGATGTAGTAGTAATTAAGTAGTAATAGACTATATATTGTTCCATTGCTAGGTAAAAACCTCCATGCCGTTGAATGAAATCTTCGCCACAATTGTAGGTATTGACCTTGCCAAAATGCTTGGTGATCACAAATCCGAGCTATGCATAGAACAATATGAAACAGACTTTGTCTAACCTGGGAATTGAGCCCAGGGTCTTTGTATATAAGGCCTAGTACTTTGAAGGCCTAGTACCGAAGCGTTTGATGGGCTTTTATGAAACGGTCAGCACATGTCGATGCTGGCTAAAATTTTAAAACTAAAATAAATAATCATAGTTAATATGATTTTATCTAGTTAATATGAGTTTGACATGTATCTTTTATTGGATTATATTAAATGTAATATAATACTATATGTGCTATTGTTTCAGACCCCAACCCCTTGGCACGCGGTGGCAAGTAAACGACCAATGAACTCTTCCCCGGAACTTTTTTCATGAAAATCGAAACCACAATGTTTACCGTAGATTAACTAACACCTTTTTTGTTTTTTAGTTATAAAGTAATTAAAAGTTACCTTTTTACGGCCTTTTCTTAAGTAAAGTCAACTGTCTTCGGTTTAACAATTTTTTTTTGTAAAAAGAGAAACAACCTCTACTTTTGCCGGTTGACTGTAGCTACTCCTACAAGACGCACTGTGTATTACGTATTACGGTATGATAAAGTACTAAAGGATTCTTGTACACCGTTTAATTTTTTTTAAAGGGCCAATAAACTGTTCTTTTAATATAGTACTTAACTAAATATATAAAATTATTTTACCAACTGTATTTTTACTTGTAAATTATTTCCCTTAGGTCTTTTTAAGTACAATTATTTTCACCATTCATTAAGAGAGTGTCCGCAGCCTCTGGATAAACATGAACACTGCACAATAATTAAATTAAAGTATTTCTGACTAATATGAGAAGTGACATCGATTTAATACTTACCCAATTTATGTTTTTCAAATATTCATTTGGAGCAGTCTGTATATACTTGGCCCTTTTAATTAACAATAAATGTATGGTTTTCTAAAGTTTACGCTTACCCTTTGCAGGGTCCGTGGTCACAGGGAGATTGAGGAGTTGGTCGTCTCATAATTAGTTAGTAGCTTGTATACCCTCACTTAAATTTAAATTTAAGATACTGTAAGCTGTTTCTGCGTAAAACGGAACGCACCTGGTTAAATTTAAATGAGGGTATACAAGCTAATAATTATTAAATAATTAATTAGAATATGTCATTATCACCACTCAACTCATTTATCATTGTCAATGATTGATACAGCATGTTTCTATTTGTTGTCGTTTAGTTGAGGTTAAATTTGTTAGCTGTTAATTCATTTTAGTTTTGTGTTCTTCTTATTAAAAAATTACTACACAGCATTTCGAGAAGTAGCGCTAGTTACACCGGGTTATTTGTCCAGGGCATCAGGTCACTTTGTTTGTAGGTATATTCATAATAACTTAGACTTAACAATTTGATTTAAATAATAGACACACCTAATTGTAAGTTTATTATATAAATATTTATAAAATTTATAAAATTCAGTGAAAAAATTAAACGCCCTTCACCCGACCCAGCCAGGAATCGAACCAGCACCCCGACCGCCTAACCGATTTCTTTGACTACGCGTATAATTTATGACGTCATCTTGCTACCTCGCACCGCCTATGAAAGCAATATCAAAAGCTAAAGGCTTTCGATATTGCTTTCATAGGCGGCACGAAACGACAAGATGACGTCATAAACCACACACGAAGTCAAAGCGATCGGTTAGGCGGTCGGGCCCCTGGGTCTTCCACAATCCGGGCGGCTGCACTGACCTGACCGCTATGCTACCGGGAAGACTGACGTAAGCGCTGAATTTTGTCACTGCTTTTTTAATTCTTTGAGTGCTAATAGCGGCACAATGCGCCATCTATCCAATGGTATTTGCAACCTATGGCTATGCAAATTCATCTTTGCAGATGAAATACCACAAATTTGATAACACAACGCTATAGTAAATTTTTACTTTTTATTTTCAATTGCTAATTACTGCACTGAAGCTAAATAAATAAGCTAAATAAATATGAAGACCCAGGTTCGATTCCTGGCTGGGTCGGGTGGGCGTTTAATTTTTTTACTGTATTTTATAAATATTTAATTTAGCTTTAGTGCAGCATCTAGCACTTGAAAATAAAAAGTAAAATTTGTAAGTTTATCAAAAACTTTTTAGGTTATAGATAGATATTCATCAGACAGATATTAGGTCAATGATAATACCTACTTTAAAGAATTGTTACGTGAGGTGATTTCTACTTTTAAATGTTATGGAATTAATACTCGCATTAGGCAATCGGCACTCGACACCCTGAAATATAGATGACGTAAATCCTTCTTTTTTATTTTGTAAATATTAATTTAGCATTATCTATACTAATATTATAAAGCTGAAGAGTTTGTTTGTTTGTTTGTTTGTTTGTTTGTTTGAACGCGCTAATCTCAGGAACTACTGGTTCGTATTGAATAATTCTTTGTGTTGGATAGTCCATTTATCGAGGAAGGCTTTAGGCTATATAACATCACGCTGCGACCAATAGGAGCGAAGCATCAGTGAAAAATGTTGCAAAAACGGGAAAAGAGCCTAAAAAATTAAAAATGCTGCCGAAAGTCACTATTCCACGCGGACGAAGTCGCGAGCACAGCTAGTTAAATATACGAGAGGTGGCTGATGTGATGACAGAGCAGAGTGGCGAAATCTCGTGTCGGAGGCCAAGATCCACTTCGGGCCCCTGAGCCAGCGCAGTAAGTAAGTATTATTAAATATTATATAATAGCCTATTTGCTTTCCCACAGCTGGGCAAAGGATCATTGAAATCAAGTTATCGCTACAATTAACGGGTATTGGCTTAATCATCCATCACGCAAGCCAAATGTGACATTGTGTGACAAGGGGCTTTTGAACCCCCGGTCAAGAGCTTTGTGACGACACATGTTAAAATTCGAAATGATTTCATAAGGCGAGGCGTATCAATAACTGACATTTTATAAAATTGCTGGCGTACATAATATGCTTCTTGTTCAACTGAATGACAACCTACATACATATCTGTTGATATGGTCGTCATCAATATGACATGGTAACAATTTAACCATATTATTAACAACTGGCACATTTATTATCTGTCATTAAATGTAAGAAAAAAATTAAATTAACTCTTTTCTTTTGTTAATTTTTATACATGCATAAAATTGGAAAATTTTAATGTTTGACGTCGCAACAAGAGGGGAGGGGTTTCTAAAAATGTGACAACTTGTGACAAGGACAGGGGAGGGGTCAAAAAGTCCTGAAATTCGTGTGACGTAATTTATGGATGGCCCATAACTATTCTTCTTCTTCTTTTTTCGTTTTTAGGACCCTAATGTGCGTTTAAACATTTCTGCCAACCATCTGCTGTCATCAACTGTCATCCATTAAAATTTTAATGGAATTCTGTATTATTATTTAGCGCCGACAACTGACTGCTGTCGAACCATGGGCTTAAAGTGTCGAACACTGGTGCCAATAATCACCATCAGCCATATGATGCCTACTGCTGGGCCTGGCCTCCCCCAAGGATGCCACAACGATCAGTCCTTATGTTGGAGGGGGGAGGGGGGGGGTTTACCATAATCGCCACGCTTGGCAGGCGGGTTGGCGATCGCAGTATGGCCTACTGTTTGAAGGAGGCGCTCCTGCCCGTCTCCTGCTGGCGGTTTTCCTTTTGTCGCCTTCTACGACATCACACGGCAATGAGATAAATAAGATATGTAGAAAATACACTAGGTACTTAACTATTTTTATTCGCCCTGACCTCTGACTTCTAATTATACATTCCGGTTATTTAATGTCAGCCTTACTTCTTTATTATTACTGCCTAATCTAAGTGTACAATGTCGTTATTAATAGAACCGGCATTCTAAAAACAAAACGATATTTAAGAATTAAATGAAACCGACTATATTGTATTTTAAAAAAATTGTAAATAAAAAAAATAAAAATAAAAATAACTAAAATTTCTTATGGGTGAGCACTTGGCCTTCATCTCACCCACAAAACACAAGAAAGAGATCTCACCTGATGTTAAGTGATGATAAGGCCGCAGGTTGAATTCAAAGGCGCAATTCACCCGGAATCCCAAACTACTGAGGTACTGACTTTCTTATCTCATTCTGTCCCCATGTTCATTACCCGAATTGGGAATGAAACTTAGGACCCCTGGATGTCGGGCCGAGTACTTTTGCCACTCGGCCACAAGGCGTCTATTCATCGGCGGTTTCCTAAACGCCACTTACATAAAAATAAAAATATTTTATACACTTTTAACAGAAGGGCATAGTTTATCATATTTTTTAAACGACTTTGTTTACGTTCTATAAATAAGTAAGTAAATAGGAGCAACATAACGGATCTACTCGCGTTTATTTTTACACATTACTTTTATTTAATGTTTATCCTGACGTTTTGAACCCTTTGCAGGTTCCGTGGGGGAGAAGTAAAAGTTGTTTAATTTCAATGTGTAGTTTTCGCGTAAACTTTAGAAAACAATACATAAAACAAATCTAAGCACAGTGAGAGATCTCGTATTCCATCCCAAACTAATCAATAATAGCGAGTAGGTTATAATCACATAACAGTTATTTCCGTGGTTATAATGTCCAGCATACATGAATCGCTGCTGTGCTATTTCGCATGGAATAACTCCATTACACCTTCGATCAATTAGTACAATTTAATAAGTTTTAAGATTTAAGTTTTAACAAAATTGAGTCCTGTAACTTGTATATATATAATAACTCTCGTATCTAAAGCTCTCTCGCCTCTCTTTGCCATTCCTTGACAAGAATACTAACTATTCACTTCAAATATTTAACTAGGTACGATTTCTATGAACGAATACTTCATGAAACTGAATAAACAATTGTCAGGTTTTGTGGAGGACTATTCCCGTGGGCATTTATTTAATAAAAAAAATAGTATTTTAATTTAGTAAATAACTAGGTACTTGGTTAATTAATTTTCTTTTGTAACACAATATTACTGCCGTGTTATCTTTTGGTTGGCGAATGTTGTGAAAGTGTTTATTGATTTATAAATAAACAAAACATATTTCGCCACAAACTTGACTCACGATAAGGACATCAATGATACGGATAAAACTCCAGGTTCAACGTCATTCAGTGTGAGACGGTGCGCAAAAATACACTTTATTGTGATGTGTATTAAAGCATTTTTTTTCTGCAACCCGAACTGCCTATTCAGAACATTGGAATCCGAATTATGACAGGAAACTGAATCTCTGTCTGTATCTGATTTTAAATCATAGCCTGCGTGTGCATTTGTGTATTTTTATAATCTCTAGTGTATAGAACAACACTTATTGTTATTGCATTTGCTTTGCCAGTATTATTATTGGTTTTGAAGATTTGTCTTTTTCACGTGACATTCTTGTTGCCTGTCAATCTATTTGTTTTGTTTGCTCTTCTTTTACCGCATATATCCCAATCTTATATCGACTGCACTTAGTTGTAGCCTTCTAAATCTAGGAATAAATCACTTCTCTGGACTTCTGAATTAACTCTGGTTTGGTATACTTTATTTGGTTGTAACCATTTTTCTATCACACCTTTATCGCGTCAAAGCAACGACCGAACGTTGCAAATACATGGGGTACTTGTAGTATAATGTACATGGAGCCACTAATGAGAGTTTGCAACACGCCTGTGGACCAGTGTGGTTAGCCACCCTAGAAAAGAAGCGCCCGCTGGCATAACCTGAAAGGTATAGTTAGTACCTTCCAGTATGTACCATTATTAAACGCTCTACTATCTCCTATCTCTCTACTATCTCTACGCTCCAAATGAAACGTCGTATTTACAACTGCGTAAACAGCAACTATTATTTTTAGTCTGCGATTATATACGAGTATGTGAGCTTGGCTATCTATCAGCACCTATCTATCGGTAGGTAACTCAAAAGTGTATTGCCTAAGAGCACGCTTTGTGTGTACATCGCTCAGTTTTATTAGGTATTAAGTACTTTATTGTATACAAGTGGTCGAAATTCGACCGTAGCACACAAATTATACAATATTTATAGAATGTAATGTAACATAGTTATTTTATACATTACATTTTATATTTTGGGACTCCTTCTCTATTTTAACTTTTACTAACTACATAAATAATAAATCTCACACTCGCCGTGCGCACAATGTCAACACAAAATGGGCAGATAAATAGTTTTCGCTTTACGTATTATTATTATTAGTTAATAGTAATAGTTTAGATAAGGATTATATTATTATATAACTAAACTAGGTGCTACAAAATATAATATAAAATTAAATATATATGTATGTGCACGGACAAACTAAAGCATATCAAAACTTTCGTTTACTAACCCTCTTATTCATAAAAACTATTTAAGCATTATTTAGTTAATCATTGTTTTGTCTCTTTTTCTCAAATTCAAAATGACGTTTGTGTGACGTTGACAAAACAATATTTAACTAAATAATGCTCAAATAGTTTTTATGAATAAGGGGGTAAACTTAATTCGTCACGCTGCCGCTGAATTTTGAAATTTGGTTGTCTTTTCAAATAAGGTATTATATGTACAGGGTGTCCCAAAAATGGCACGCCAGGCTGACACTGGAGATAGCTTAGCTATAAACCTATCAGATAAAAAAAAATAAACAAAAAAAAATAACTATAATAAAAAAATATATAAAAATAAATACAAACTAAAAGTGGAGTTTTTAGAAAGAAAAAAGTGGCATTTTCTCCAAAACTAAGAGACTTTTACTAGAGTCATGTTATTTTTATCTGATAGGTTTATAGCTAAGCTATCTCCAGTGTCAGCCTGGCGTGCCATTTTTGGTAAACCCTGTATACTTAGATAGGTAATTTTAGTCAACTCACCTTAAATATACTTCAAAGAAATTGAAGTGCCTTGGTTTAAATATTGCCCAACATGAAATAACTAAGTATGTAGAGTTCGCCGTATAAATGAGATAGATAAATTCTTTATTGCTCACACACAGATGGAAAAAAAAACAAAATAACAGTTACACAAAAACTTAAAGCTAGTATATGGGCGGTCTTATCGCTACAAGCGATCTCTTCCAGACAACCTTAGGTTGAAGAATCCAAGAGAGAGATAGAGGTAGTTCGCAAACATTAAATAAATAAGAACATATATACTAAAATAAAATATTAAATAAAATATAATACATACATACTAAAATAACATATTAAATAAAAAATATATTTCTTTATTTACATTAACTAAACTATAACATGTTTGAATGCGCCAGTTGGTGACTTAAATTTTCCGCGCAAAAGGTAGATTGGCGCTGTATTAGCTTCCTTTAATCCCATCCCATCTCCCTCCAATACATACCTAGAACGCCGCACGCCAACGAGCGCGCTGCGGCTGCAATCGCAAACTAGTGTACCGACAACGTTTGAAGAAGAGGCCCGCGCCGCGCCCGCGCTTAGAGGAGATCTCCATTTCGGTCATCTAGCTATCACCGCGTTAGGAGTATTAAAACTGTAAGAGACCCCGCGCTGGTGCTCCAGGTCTGTGCTCCAGCAAAGTGCATCCACCGACCACCAACCTCGTGCCAGTTTCGACTGCTCGCCTACCCACCGCACACGTTAAACCTACAGCCGCTTGCAATCAAGGTATGTCCCCTGTCCCATCCTCGAACTGTTTATCCATTGCCCTTGTCGCTATCCCTCGCAGTTCGACATATCCCATAGCCTAGTATAGTAACGCCAACAAAAAATACAGTCCACTAAATAGCAGACATCACCCGCGCAACCATTTTGTAGTCCTTCTCGCAAAACCATTTGTGGTTCCTTCGAGCCGCACCAATGTTACTAGCAGATGCGTGAAGTAGTAAATGCTTGTGCAGTTTAGATTTAAAGGTGGAAAGTGATTTGGAATGACAGATTTCAGGCGGTAGTAGGATCCAAAGGAATGTAGCTTTGACGGTAAAAGAGTCCTTAAAATATCCAGACCGAGTAAAAGGAGGCTTTAGGACATATCTGAATTTGACCTGAGATCCCGGTTGTGATCAACCCCGAGAAATCGGAAACTCTCCTTAAGGTAAGAAGGAGTACGTTCAATACATTAAATACAGTACGTTAAAAACAAGGATAAGAATATGTTCCTCGCGACGCAACCTAATAGGAAACCATTCAAGCTTTTGCCTGTATTCAGACACATGGTCGAACTTACGCAAACCGTAGATGAACTTGATGCAGAGATTTTGGAGGCGTTGTAGTTTGTTGTGTAGGTCTTCATTTAAATCATTAAGGCAGACATCAGCATAGTCCAAGATCGGTGGAAACAGAGATTGCGCAAGTTCAACCTTGGTCTTCACAGGAAGCAAGTTTTTCCACCTTCTTAGCGACCCAAAGGCCGCAAACACTTTCCGGCTTATCTCCGATACTTGTGGTGACCATGAGAGAGTGCAATCAAAAATAACTCCTAGATTTTTGGCAACGTTACCATAAACCAATGTGGCACCGTTAAGCATGAGCGGAGGGATAAACAACTTATTTAACTTAGCTATCTGTTTTGAGCCACCGATGATGATAGCCTGTGACTTGTTGGGGTTGACCGTTAAGCCATGGGTTCGACTCCATTCATATATTATCGCAAGGTCAGCAATGAGGCTAACTATCATACTCGAAATATCATCGACCGAGGCTTGTGAACAGATTTGCAGATCGTCAGTATACAGGTGGAATTGACAAGAAAGGAGTGGAGTGAGAAAATTGATAAATATCGAAAAAATGAAAGGAGAAAGGACACCACCCTGGGGCACACCGGCAGTGACGTCGCTAGAGCATGACATTTTGTCATTGACACGGACACACTGCCCCCACCCAAAAAGGTAGCAACGAAACCACTCGATTACAGTATCCGAGACTAGGAGAGATCTCAACATTGCCAGAAGGATGTCGTAGTCAACAGTGTTAAAGGCATTGGAGAAATCCAAAAGAACTAGCGCTGTTAACTGTTGATTAGACCATCTCAGGAGTATATCATCGGACACTTTAGTCAACGCTGTTGTTGTACTGTGCCCCGGGCGGAAACCGGATTGAAGAGGGCTTAGGAAATTATTAGAATTAATAAAGACATTGACTTGGTGGAGGACAAGAGGCTCTAGGATTTTAGAAAGAAATGGTAGAATGGATATTGGCCTAAAACGAGAAGGTAAGGGTTCGAGGTTTTTAGGGATGGGTATGACTACTGCCTGGCGCCAGCAGCTTGGAAAACTGCCGGTATTGGGCTAGAAGTTAAAAATATGGCTAAGGATAGGGACAAGGATTTCTAAATCTTAAAAGTATCATCCTCCGGCCAATCCCATCAATGCCTTCAGCATTAGAATTAACTGCCCAGATGTTATCTTCAACTTTATGCTCAAACACCGGTCTAAAGAAAAAAGCGAGACGCTCTGAGTTAGGAGAGGGACATAGTGATTGCAGTGTGCTTTGTTTCAAATAATAAGAGATGGCGGAGGACGGAGCAGAAAAGTATTGGTTTAAGGCGGCCAGGTCAAGGTTGTTAGGAACAGAGGTCTTAGTCTTACCAATCCTGAGAGAATTAAGGAAGGACCATACCTTGGCAGGGTCACCATTTGCAACAGAAGAATGTATGTGACGACGCTGCGCATCCCTGCACAGCCACAAAATTGCACTCGAAAATTTGGAAAAATACTTAATTTTATATTGCCACAAAAACTATACTTAATCTTAAGAGAATTTCTCTGTTTTTGTAGGCATATCAATCGTTTTTAGTGCATATTTCGGCCTTTTTAGTGCATATTTGCAATTTTGCACGCATATTTTGGCATTTTATTAGTGCATTAATCCTATGTCTAGATTACTAAGCCAGGGTGCGGGGAGATACTTGAGCCGGACAGGTCCAAGAGAAACATGGATATCGAAAATTTGGATCAGGTTGGAGTTGAAAATTTTCATTTTTAGATCGATAGTTGGGGCGTGAAGCACCGCATCCCAGTCAATGTTGCTCAGGTCAGACATGAAGCGATTAGTATCACCACTGTTAAAATTTCGCTGCATGATCACTCGTGGTTTGGGTTTAGGACAAAGGATCTTAAAGGATAGGAAAAGGTAAGGAAAGGAAGGGCAGGAAAAAGCTTCCGCAGGAAGTTGTACATAGGAACTCACGCGATCAATAGAGGAGACAATTGCAAGATCCAACAGTGAGGGCTGGCAGCCAGGAAAGCGATGAGTCGCAGTTAAGTTTTGTTGAATCCACAATTGAGCGCAGGTGGGTAGACCGAAAATCCGGCTTATGTAAGCAGGTGTTACAGTCTCCCATAGTAATAGCACAGTGTTACAAACTTACAGTGGTCCAACGCCTTTGAAGTTGCGCGAAATGCCACCATCGTCTAGACCTTCGTCATTGTCGCAGGGTTGTCACATTATAATTTTAGTCTATTTCATATTTTGCTTATTGTTAGGTACGTTTATGTTTATCAGGATCCTTAAGTAAAAGAAATATAAGATTACAAAACGATTTATTTTGAACAAAAAAAATTTTTTTTTATCTAACACAAAAAGTTTAATTTTTTCACTGTATTTTATAAGTATTTGATTCAGCTTCAGTGCAGCAATTAGCACTTAAAAAATAAAAAGTAAAAAAAAATAAAAAACAATACCTATAGTACTTAGAATAAGAATATGTTTTTGTGTTAAATCTAAAGACTATATTACTTAAAATATTAACGTTTGGGCTAGTTTGTATTAAAATTCAAAATTGTGACTTAACAGGTAAAAGTAGCACAAGAATCGCTATTTTCTTCAATTTCTTCTTTCCATATGCTAAATATTTTCTGCAAAATGTAGGCTACAAATATAGTTGTTCTTTAGGCTATGGGAAGTTTGCCCTATTAAATCAGGTCTCCCACATGCCTCAATCCAAACCTTGCATCTAAAATTGGTAAATATAACTATAATAAACAGTAGCTTTCTTTACAGTTAAAACAGAGATATTGTACTACTTACTAATAAGTCTTTACTATTAAATTAATATGATTTTATTTAAAAGTTGCGTCCGCCATCTTGGATCTCTAAATAAATGTTGTATTTGACATTGACACCCCTGAAAACCATAGAAATGATACCTATATTGATTTTAGATATAAAAGTCACGTCCGCTATCTTGGATCTTGAAATAGATGTTGTATTCGAAATCGGTGCCCTCGAAAACCATGGAAATGATACCCATATTGATTTTACATAAAAAAGTCACGTCCGCCATCTTGGATCTCGAAATAGATGTTGTATTCGAAACCGGCACCCCCGAAATTCATGAAAATAATACCCATATTGATTTTACATAAAAAAAAGTCACGTCCGCTATCTTGGATCTCGAAATAGATGTTGTATTCTAAATCGGAACCCCCGAAAACCATAAAAATAATATCCATATTGATTTTATATCTAAAAGTTGTGTCCACCATTTTTGATCTCAATTTTAATAGCCAAATAACTCTTGCCTAAATATTTGCGAATTCTAAAATAGCGTTTATCCATAAAAAAAACATATTGAAAAAGACATTAGGTACGCATAATATAATGGAAAGATCAGAAACACAAGCACATTTTAGAAACAACAAAATAAAATATTAATATTCCTTTTAGACTTACCTTTCTTCTGTGCGCGGAAACTGATGAAATTTCAAATACGCAGTCTCTCACAACACATGTAGTATGAACCATTTTTAATATAAAAATAAATTAAAATTGACTACATGCGTTTTTATTTATTGCGCCACTCCTGACGCGTGTGTCCCGAATAGAGTGTATGGCGAGCCCGAATCGCGCCGCGCCCCGCTCGTCCCGCACACCCCGCACGATTGCTCTGTCTAGACGTGCCCGTTGGCCGACTGTAAGAACTATATAATAGACTGTGGTAATAGTGTGGTCAGCTGTTGGTACCAGTGTCAGGCATCTTGCACTCCGTCATACCTACCACGATAAGCACCTACAGCGCGCGACAACTTGAAGTTGTAAATCAGTCAGGGCCCCAACGCGCTTTCGAGCACACGCACAGGCTTAGTTTGAAGTGGATCGCAATTTCGATTTGTTTAAAAATAACTACCTCTTTGATATCAGTAAATCTACAAGCTCCGTAATAATGGTGAAACGCAACAGTAATAATTGTTGTGTGGAAGGCTGTCGAAATAAACAGAAAGATTCGAAATTGTTTATTCTGTGCTTAAAGGTAGGTATGTATTTAGTGGTCCGTTTATTCTTAGGTACTTGTCTTATTTGCTAAACAATCTTCACCCAACTATTTACTTATTGAAATAATAATTTAATAGGTACCTACTTACGAAACTGTTTACTAAATTACTAAATAGGACAAGTAGGTACCTAAGGATAAACAACTAAGTAGGTACCTACCTATCTAGTATCTTTACTTTAGGATAGGTACCTTCCTGCTAGTTCCTACGTAACTACCAAAACCAAAAGTTGACTTTTGTTATCTTTATGCCTCCCGCATATTTACGTACCTAGATACCTAGTTAGATAATTAAATATTATAGTACTTATAGCTAGTTTGTTATGTAGGTACCTACTTACTTACAAGTTCTGTTTACAAGATCAAGTTTAGCTTTGATAAGTACTTATAGGCAGGTTGGTTGGTGTACCTATTTCTGTTTTTGGTAGTTAGAACTACCTACGAAAGTATCTTTTTTACCGGCAACGCAACGGTAAGGCGGCATAAAGACAGCCTCAAAGTCAACATATAGTTAGTCTGATGTGGCGTAGACTGTACTTACATAGGTACCTAGCCTAGGTTTATTTGAAACGTAATTTGTTCACATTTAAGTACAGTACATATTATAAACACAATAACTTGTAATAAATTAAGTATTCAGATTAAGATTCAGATTAAAAGAAGACAACCCTGAAGTCGTTAGAAAAGATAAGAGCTACGCGATAGAAAGAGAAGCAACTTCTAGGTGAATATAACTGTAGGTAAGGGAGCAGTGTGCGACCTGAATTGCACTTTATTGTGTCTTAGCAAGAGTAGCTATTTATTTAAATGACTTTGCGGAGTGCACCTTCTGGTACTATTATTTATTCTGTGCCAGTGTCTCTAATAAGGATTCCAATTTGGTAAAATAATCTCTGTGTAGGTTAGGACTATAAAACACGCCTAAGAGAATCTTTGAGTGCCAATGGTGCGTTTTTGTTTTAGATCTACTTAAACCTATTAACTAATAATAGATTTTTACCTGACTTCATATTTGCTGTATTTTGATTGATATTATAAAAATCAATCAAAATACAGCAAATATGAAGTCAGTTAAAAAACTAGGTACAGTGTATTGTACCATCATATTTTGCTATGAATGTTTATGTACGAATATTATCGGTTTGCTAAAATTAATAATGCATCATAAATAACTTAAAGATACTATGTATTTAACACCACAATGTTTTGCATTAAGTTTACAAGAATCATTACAGGAAAATAGCTGGACCGTTTAATACCGCGATTCGTATCAGCCACAGCAAGATTAAATGTAAAAATCTGTATTTACTCATCAGCTCAGGATAGTGTTGTTAAAGATTACTCAGTCTTATTTAAAGACTTTAAAGTCTGGACTATCAAATCAAAGTCCGAGATTTACAATTATAATATTAGATTTACTTGTTTTGAGTCCGAATCCTTAATAAAAAGACTCGAGTCTTATTAAAGGACTCGAGTTTTGTCGAAAGGACTCGAGACTAATTCTTTTATTCGGGTTTTTAGATAGACTTATTATAGTTACGACACATATTTCAATTATGGAGTCAATATTTATTATAATCTAGGGTATAATACCCCGGATTATAATAAATATTACATATTATAATAGGTTATAATATAACCCTTAATATAAATGCGTATGTACCTTTTTGTATGTTTATATTAGTTTACGTTAATATTCCATATGTATTTAGTTCAAAAAGGCTTACCGTAATTCTAATAAATAAATACCAGCCAAAACGATTACATGCTACGTAAATAGCTAGCGCCGTCAAAAGGACTCATTGTGCTTGCACATTCTTTTATAGAGTCTAGTCTCTTATTTTAAAGCCCATAAATTCAAGACTTGATAATAAAGTCGTATAAACTTAATATAAACTTAATGACTTAAGCAGCGAGATTTATAAACAGAGTTGAGTGTCAAGGACTAAAAGTCTCGAGTTCTTCGCAGCTCTAGTTCACGGCGCGTTATCAATGCGCTTGTGTATATAAAAGGTTTCACCGAAATATTTCGGCTAGTCTCAACTTGTTACAGTTACCAAGCAACACATACGCCACATTTCCACAATGAAGGTGACTTTGGTAAGCGATGCGTGAAAAATCCTATGTTTTGTATTATAGAACAGTACTATTTTTTTAGTCACAGTTCTACATATTTGTAGTTCTATGGACGGAAGTTAGATGAGAAAAAAGTTGCAAAGTAATTGCCTCTTCCTGTTAACTGGTTGAACTGAATAAAAAAATGTTGCACTTTAAATACAATATATTATAAAAAAAAATTAAAAACGTTATAACCTGACGTACGTTTTGATTAAACAGTGTTTATTTAATTAAAACTTTACAAAACAATTGAAAAAACTTTTCTTTATAACAGTTACAATACGTTAAATATTTACAAAAGCTTTATTTAAAGTCTTAATAAAAATAATAATAAATAAATATAATAAAATACTTTTTCTTTACCAATTAATATACACTAGATTTTGTAATACAGTTTTTTTTATCTATCAACGTGACATTTGTAAACGAAAGTTGATTAGATTAATCCTATATTTATCAATCGTGTCGTTTTACGATAATTCGTGTTATTTATGTCATGATGATGATTTTTGACAATTTTTATCAATTAATTGTTAATTTTTGCCAATTGTTAATACCACTACATTATCTAACTATACTTACTTACTGTCACATAAGCCGTCATGTTGTGTTTGGTAATATTATTTCAGAGTGCCTATTACTGTGAGTTTTTTTGCCATTCGATCACATTAACAAAAAACGATATGGCATTAAAACCGCGCCTCCCAAAGTCCCAAGAACAGGGAGTTAAAATTTTGTCAAACGAAACTCGCACTTGGCACCCGGAGTGCATAGTGCGACTTGTATTAACCATTCGATCACGTTGACGAAAACAATAATTAGTATGGCGTTGAAGCAGCGCGAGAAGAGTTAAGGCGAGCGTTTCCGACTGTGAGATTTCCAAGGCGTTCCGCTCGGGACTGAATGATGGCGCGAGCGTCGAATTAGGCAATAATATGGATTTTATTTTTAAATTTTACGTTTACATATTAATAAAATTATAATGGACGATAACTATTACATATACAAAGACAATTGGTTTGGTATATTTTTCTTTGTCTGAAATGGTGTATAGCCATTGGTGGTGAGTAAAATGATATTTAGTCTAACAATAAGACGTATGTTTGATATTATATTCGATGCAGGAAATTGTAAAATATCGTGAAAATACCAGCCAAAATTACTAGATAAAAGGCCAATGAATAACATATAGGTATTTTTTTGGATTTAAAATTCTTATACATTTCGAATAAAGCTCATTTAAAAACACCGTTTTTTTGGAAAACCTCGCCTTAAAAAATTTCCATACACATGTTTGTTTTCGTAAACGTAATTGAATGAACATAAACAAAACTCACACTAGGCACTCAGGAGGCTATTGTGGCGCTGTGGCCCCAATGGGGCTCAGCAGCTGGATAACCAATGAGCTCTTAAAACAATTGGCAATACCTTTGACTACGACTTTGCCTAGGTATTGTAGTAGCCTTTCGAAGCATAGTACCAGAAACGCAAGTTACCGTGCACGCTTATGACCATATTCCAAATTCGCAACTTGCCAGACTTGCAATCGACCATGTTGCTGTTGCGGTTTTGAAAACAAACGTATAGGTACGCCGCTACACGCGTCTCGTTTTCACAACTGCATTACTGCTTTTTATGCGACTGCGTCAGAAGGAGGGTTATGTTTTTCGAGTATATGTATGTATGTATGTATATATGTATGTATGTATGTATGTAGGTATGTATGTATGTATGTATGTATGTATGTATGTATGTATGTATGTATGTATGTATGTATGTATGTATGTATGTATGTATGTATGTATGTATGTATGTATGTATGTATGTATGTATGTATGTATGTATGTATGTCTGTTTCTTTGGCACGCCCTACAGCCCAAACCGCATGGTGGATTTTAACATAAGAGGTGTCGTTAGATTTGTTTTGACTGTGGGAGTGACATAAGCTATAAAAAAAATCAAAAAAAAGAAGAAAAAAAAAGCAAAATATTGGCCGGGTTAGCTATTAGTAGTCTTGACCCCAAAAAACTGTTAGACCAACCACACGATCAAAATTCTTTAAACGAACTACAACGTCTACGGAATTTAAAGGATATGGCCATTATTTCTATGGACGTAGATGTAGTTAGTAATTTTCAATTACAGCAATGTTATATGGTGTTTTGTTTTCGGGAATATTAGCAGATTTTATTCCCATGTTTAAAAAACTCAAAGAACGTGTCAGTCAAAAGTCGAGACGTGAAGAGTTTCGTTTTTACGCTCATTGTTGTATGCGCTATGACTTTGCTATTTAAAAGAGTAAGGCCTTTTTAATATAATTATTTTATGTAGGTTTTGAAATGCTTGGTTATTTACTTTACAAAACTAAAAAGTTTGAAATAAAACAAACTATTAAAATAAAACAAAAAACCTGACTGCTAAAACAAGTAAGTATATAAAAAACAATTATATACTCGTAAAAACCGGACTAACATAAAAAATAACTGCAAAAAGAAAAAATTGATAAGAAAAAAACAGCTCTACGATCCCAGAATTCAATTTGAGCAGTGTTGAATGCAACGTGAAATATTTACTTGTCAGATACCTATATTTAAATAATAAAATCTCATCTTCTCTATTTATTATAGATTTTATTATTTAAGTATAGGTATCTGACAAGGAAATATTTCACGTTGCATTTAACATTGCTCAAATTGAATTCTGGGATCGTGAGCTTGTTTTTTTCTTTTCAGTTTTTTCTCTTTGCAGTTATTTTTTATGTTAGTATGGTTTTTACGAGTATATAATTGCTTTTTTTTATTTATTCAATATTAATAAAAAAAAAATTTAAATATCTTATTTTAATTGATAAGCTTATCTAAGTCATTTATTAATTTAGTTAAGCTTTACATACCTACAACCAAACCAAACTACAACCAAAGCGTGCAGTAGGTCAATTGTAAATTATATAATATGTTATGTTATATTTTAGTAAATTATTTATTTATTTATTGTGACAAAAACGACATAAATCAATTTATAATAAGATACGAATAACGAAGCATGTCCTCATAGTGATATGAGGACATGCGTCGTTATTCGTGACAGCTCATTTTATGTCCCCACTGCTTGGGCTCGAGTCTTCCCTATGGATGGACAAGGAGAACGGGCCATAAACCACTACGCGGGCCCAGAATTGGAGGTTGTTAACGACTGTAATGCAGCTGGGACCAACGGCTCAACGTGCCTTTCGAAGCACGGAAGAGCTCGAGATGATACATTTTTGGTCACCCATCCGATGAACGGCTTTTGCGAAAGTTGCATAACTTTAGCAATCGCAGACTGGACACTGTTACCACGGCGCCATCGAGCTCGTATCGATACATTTTATTATTTTTGGGTAGGTAACATATGTTTGCACAGGTGTATGCACCATGCGCATGTAGGTAACTGTGCCGAAATATACTTTACTGAAATAATGAATAATTTTAAATATACAACGAGTAACAGAAAGGTATGGTCAAAATTAAAAGATCCAAAATGTATCCGATCTAGATCTTGTATGTGTTGTTACTGAGACATAATTATTAACTTTAGTTTGTCATGTAATTGTTAATTAAATACTTATATTAGTGAAGTCAAGCATGTCAGGCGCGCATAAGCAAGCAGCAGTGATCATAAATGTAAGAAGACAGAGGTTACTAAACCACTAGGACTGTAACTTGTTTATTTTGGTGTGACGTCACAATAGAACTATTTAATTAAAAATTGCATATCAAGTTAAAGTAAAAAAAGATAAAAGATATTTAAAGATATTTCTATAAAATTAATAGAAACCACCCGGGACCCCAGAGCTAGCAGCTACTTGGGCCAGCGTATTAGTATAGCTATCCAACGTGGCAATGCAATGTTTGGGGCAAATTTTTTATTTATAGTTAGTAGTACCTAGTTATAGCTTTTTTTGTAAGTTTAATTTTAAGTAGTTTAATTATTATCTTTTTTTGTCTTTGTTTATAAATAAATAAAGTTAAAGTTAATAATTATGTCTTAGTTACTCTGCATACAAAATCTAGATCGGATACACTTTAGATCTTTTAATTTTGACCACACCTTTCTGTAACACGTTGTATACATAAAATAGTGTTAGTTAAGGGTGCGCCGTCCATAAGTGACAGGTGTCATAATATGACACCTGTCACTGTCACAAAACATATTATGTCACAAAACATATTATGTTTTATTTGAAATGTCGTCGTCCATATTTATTTGATGCCGCGCGGCCATACTAATTTTGTATGGGGAATTTAAGGTGCTTAATAAAAAATAATTATTTAAATAACCACTTGATGAATCGAAAATGTAGTCTAGCAATTTGTAGTTTATCCATTGATGATTGTTTAGACAAAATCAGAGATACAATAATTAAGATAAACTATAAGAAATCTACTAAACGCCGCCACTCGTTTTCATGATTTTTGCCCAACTTTAAATGATATTGTAGAAAAAACTATAGCGTGTTATGAACTTATGGTTCTGACAAATTGTTAACACGTTCCCTATTATACTAAATATATATTTAGTTCATTTAATACGATAGTACTTTCAATTATATCTACTTAACCGTAACTGCATTTTTGGCATTTTTTTGTCGGCGCACCCTTAAATAAATTCGCACCCGCACCACAACAATAAATTAAAGTAATGAATGAATGGCCGTGGTAGGTAAAATAGCTTTTTGGTGTTATTAAAAATTATTATTTATTGACAATGAGTTCGTGGAACAATTAAATTGGTAAACATTAAATTACAGATAAGATTAAAATATAAAGACGGCAAAACCCAACGTACTTTTAAACACAAAATAGATAAGATAATAACGTAGTAGATCACAGATCATTACTCCCACCCAACTTGATTTGATCAACTAAGTAGAGTCAAAGAATTAAGGAGGAGATCGATCAGGATCTAGATAAGGAGCTTTCCCAATGGTGAGTGAACGGATGGGTGACGGAAGTCTTAGTATCTCGAGTTTATCCGTGCTTTGAATGCATGATAATAAGCCAAAGCCGTTAATTACTTGACACCTGACAAATATTTTTTTTCCTTTAGTTGATTTAGTTGGCTTTGTGTGATTAGCACATTTAGCCAGTGTCAAAGTAATTTTTCTTACAAGTAATACATAAATATAGAATTTCTTCCAGTACATAATGAAGAGGAATGATAATAGAAATGAGAAGTGAGAAGTGAGAAATGATATACCCCCAACCCCTCGAGTATCTCAGTAAAGATGTTGGGCTTTACTAAGTCCTCGGGCAGACTTCTTGAGAGAATTTGAAAAGTGACGTTGCACTATTTTGTTTCATTTGCCAACACTCATGTGCACTTACGAACACTTAACGGTTAATAATCCACCATTATTTCACATCAATATTCGACGTAATACAAATTTTAGAAAATAAAACAAAACCGCAGACACGACTCTTCACTTTCCCGCCAAGAAGTCCGACAAATATTTAAATATTGTATACCATTGACACGTGTGTGTAATTCTTTTTTCAGGTATTCTTGTTGGCTGTTGTGGCTATAGCCGTAGCACAAGGTGGTGAGTGATAAAAACCTTTTTTACTATTTTGAATTTAGCATTCACAATGCTATTTAAAGTTACAAAATAAAAAAAAATACTAGAAAAAGGTCGTGGGTTCAATTTCCACTCGAGCTTCCTGAGGCTGGGTGATGAGTTGTGGACTGAGAATTAAAATTCCTCTAACATAACCATACTTATTAACTGATTTTCAGTAGGCAACTAGTTACGAGAAAAGAAAATCTATCGTCTTTGGCAACTGGTTGAGTAGCAAGAATGTTAGTTCTTCTTTGGCAACTTGTTGTGAATCTCAGTTGCCAAAGTGGGGGGGGGGGATTTTTTCTAGAAAAAAAATTATTTCGTTGCCGGGAATACAACTAAACTAAACTGTTCGGTCCTTTTGCGGTTGAACTCGTGTCCACTTGGCTAGCTACCACAATCTTTCTTTATCGCCATTAACCAGAATACCTCGCATTGTGGTGTTCCGCCAGGAGATAAGATAGCCAGTTCTTCAGTTGTCGAGGTGAAGTGCGCTTCAGTCTTTTTTTTTTAAACTTTCCTACACTCACACCAATTAAGAGCTTCGTTATGAAACTCGTTAGATGGTTACTAGACAACGGATAAACATACATAAAATACTTATTATATATAGAAAACACCCAGACCTGAGACAATTTAGAAAAACAATAATTTCTAAATTGACCCGACCGGAGATCGAACCCGGGACCTCAGAGAGAGGCGACACCATGAAAACCGGTGTACAAACCACTCGATCAAGGAGGTCGTTGGAGGTCTTTGGCCTCACCGTTACGAAAATGATGAAAATGAGAGTGTTTTAATTACCATATAGAACATCTGTTATAACACTGTGCAATGTAAAGTCTGATATATATGACATTGTTAACGCTTCTGCATCTGTGAATCGGTTTTGTCTTTATGTCGCACAATTAGCTACATTAAAATAAAATAAAGTTGAAATTCGGAAGATATTGAAAATAGGTCCACGAGTAGTATTCGAAAGTTCGAAACCACACCCACTTACAAAACAGATGCACTTTAAATTTTCTATTTGTAATTTATTCGCAATAGAGTAAGTAGTAAATAGCCTACATACTATCCCACTGCTGGGCAAAGGCTTCCATCATTGAAATCAAGTCATCGCTACAATTGATGGGTAATGGCTTAATCACCACGCTTGCCAAATGCGGGTTGGTGATCACATACCCGGGATATGTATCGAAAAAATTGTACCGAAACATTTTGCCCGACCTGGGAATTGAACCCGGGGCCTTCGGGTATCAGACCGAGCGCTTTTGCCACTCGGCCACCGTAAGCAATATAATTTGTGCATCACACTAATATTATTAATGCGAAAGTTTGTGTGTATGTATGTGTGTATATTTGTTGCTTCTTCACGCTACAACGGATGGATGGATTTGGATGAAATTCGGCATACAGATAGTTTATAACCTGGATTAACACATAGGATACTTTTTATCCCGATATTCCCACGGGAACGGGAACCACGCGGGTGAAACTGCGAGCGGTCGCTAGTAATTTATATATTTCAGGTTACCTACCCATATTTATAAATACTTTTAGTTAAAATTTAAAAATATGAAGTAACACAGAAGAGGTATCCATTTATCCATCCAGCATTTTTAGTACTACGACACAATTTTTTTAGGTACTTATCTACTAAAAGTATAATTTTATATAGTTCCAAAAAACAGAATTTCAGGTATTTTTATTATTTGTCGAGACACACACCTACAGAAAACAACATAAACATACAATAACCTCACTTCTAATATACACAATTTATTTTATATTAACGATGAGACAAAAAGTGTCTGTGTAATATATTTTTTTACAATAACTCACAAAATAATATATACGTTATACTCGTATTAATTAACAGAACTTTGCAATTCATTATCAAAAGTTTGAGTTTAACATAAGGAAAAAATTAAAAAGGAAGTCTTGATTATTTTGTTGAAGTAAAGTAATAATAAATCGAAGTGTCGGTTTGTTGCGCGCTAAGGTCACGGCCGGCGGCGTGATAAGATGGTTTATCACTCGATTTGGCTTTGAAACATATGTAGTTATACAACTATGTTTTAATGTACAATTTAACATTACTTGCTTTATGATTTTTATAGCAAGATTTAAAATTTGAAAAAATAAAAATACTAGTAGCTAACATGCCATGCCATCATGTTAGTAAGTCTACACAGGGCGGTTGATAGAAATAATAAGGAAGTTAATAAATCGAACAAACTCAAACAACAACGATAATAAATCCAAAACATTAAAACCCTTACAAATAATCAAATAATAAGCTCTGAATAGTTATTCCATGTTTTGTCTCATTTACTTTAATTTCAAATGACGTTTACATGACAAAAACAAAACACGGAAAAACTATTCGGAGCTTATTCTTTGTTGATTTGTAAGGCACTAAACGTATAAATAACGGTTCACCCTTGTTTGGTATAACAACGTTTCGTAGAAAATCGCTTCGGCTAATTTCAGTTACAATAAAGTCATTCCACATTATTATTCATTTGATCGAATATTTGATTGTTATAATTTTATTTCGTATAATTATTTCTTTGGAATAATGTCATTTTACCGAATTTTCATTTCCGCTAATTTTATTTAAACTAATGTTTAACTAGACTAATAATGATTTAGTCGAAAGATCGTATCGAATATTCAGTTCAGCAATCATTCGTTTCCTTTTATTATTATTGAACTAACAATGTTCCTTCACCTACTGAATTCATTATTTAAACCGCGCGCCGGACTTCTTAAGTTGAGAAAATGATTGTTTCAAGTTTTAAAGAGTTTCTTTTTGTTAATTTTTGCTTTCTGTTGTCTAATAAAAAAAATAACCTCGAATTTCTAACATATCACGTGACCTACAGGAGTACAGCAGCTAGTATTGCTAGAAATTGATAGGTAAAATAAATATATAGGTATATATTGTGATAGTTATGAATTTCAAACTTAATTTTCTTTGCTACACTACATTATAGCAAATGAATATTCGATAAAATACATATTAAACCACCTGAACATTTCATCAAATGAACATTCTATTTTACAATCATTAGCGCAAATGTTGTTATCGCAAATAAATATTCGATGAAATGAAAATTATGTCAATCGATATTATACAAAGTGATTATTTTCTTAAACGTTGTTCTAATTAGTAAAATTATATCAAAAGTTGTTATACCAAGCAAGGGTGAACCATAAATAACAGCACGTACCTTGATAGGTACTACGTGATGATCTTAAAGAGAGGTTTTTAAGTGAGGTTTTTAATAAAAAATAGGTTAATGTTTTAAAGAACTGAACATCAGTTTTTTAAAACATTAACATATTTTTTATTTGACTTAAGCATGAATTACGGTAACCTAAAGCAGTATTTGATAGTAGGCAGCATTATTGTAGATAGCTAGTTGTAGTGAGAAATTCAAGGTGAAGTGCGTTTCCACTTCGGTCTTATAGTTACTTACCATGAGAGATGTTGGGATCAAAAGGCTTTCCCGTAGTAAAGAAAGTTTAAAAACCATAGTGTGCTACGACTCGTAGCCTCGTAGCTAACAAGGCAATATTGTTGATATCGATAAAACGAGATTATGGATAGCATCCCACATAAATGCTGACTGTAATCTTGATAGTATCGATAACATTGTCGCATATCACACGGTCGATAGTCTATTTAACTTCAAAAGCTAATTTTCGCTACAATAGTTCTAAAAGCAATTGAGTCTCGGTAAGTTGGTATTGTACTGTGTTGTTTCCCCTTCTTGCTTAGTCTTGAGCCCTTTAGGGTAGTAATTCTACCCCTAGATGACTCAAGCCCTAATCTGTACTGTATGTTTACATTATGTCACAAAAAACCCGAAAAATCCGCGAAAGCGGTGATCACGAAGTGCCTAATTTTCATTACGGGAATCAGTGCCTGATATATTTTTTTTGTTGAGTCCCTTAATGAAAACCGCAACGATATGGTAGCGGCTTAGTCGTTGAAACTACGGAATAGATAAATTCAACTGTTCTGTGGTTGAAACCATTTTCAATTCAATTCATACCCGTCAATCGAGCCGTTTTTAAAGTCGTTCGAACGAAGTTCCAACCATCCTGTATACAGGATCTACCGTATACGGTTAGTTGGACCTTCATCCGAACGACTTTAAAACAGCTTTACAGCAGCAACAGTTATTATGAAAATGGTTTCAACGACTAAATCGCTAATCGTAATACCGTAACGGTATCGACCGTTACGGTATTTATGCAGGGTTATCGAGAAGAATTAAATTTTAAAAATTCAAATTCTCGCTTTCGTTAAAGTGATTTAACGGTCAGTAAAACTAACGCTAGGCACTTTGATTCCTCGTTGTGTTTGTGACATCACATATTGTGTTTTTGTTATTTTTCTATACTTTATGTGGCTTCTGTAAATGTGTATTTGTGTCTTTGTTCCTCAGGCGTGAATGTGGTCGACAACAACAATCCAGGCGGTAAATAGACTTACAATCTATCACTTTATTTTTCATAACATTTAATAAGCTTCCTTTGAACTAACCTTTTGGCACGAGCATGTATTACTAACAAACAGTCGGATATAAAATTAGTCAAAAAGTTTTATATATGTACCCGACCAGATTTATTTTAGGCTGTTTCGGGTACAATTCGTTGGAGGTAAGAAGGAATAAAAATCAGATTACAACCATGTGTAAAATCCTACGTGGAAATATTGGCGTCGCTATTCGCCAATCCCGCGCACACTTGCCCGTCTTAACGCTCTCCTTGAGGCCAACCCTACTTGTGATGTGTTCGCGGACGGATGGGTGGAAATATTGTCTGAGTGCCTGAGACTCTGTGAGAGGGATGCATGAATGTACTATTCAATTATGTACATCATTTATCATTTAGTAGTAATAATGTAATTTTAATTCTAATTTTAATCGCAACTGTTTTGTTTTATTTTATAATGTTTTTAATTCAAATTTGTAATTTATTTAATTAATGCACCTAATTGATGATATAGCCATGTTATTTAATTAAATAAATCCATTATCAAAAAAATGTGAAATCAAATTAGTAAGATTGAAGAAACGAACGACATGTCAGTTTATGGTTGAAAGCTAAATTAGACCTTAATTTTTTTCTAAACGACATTTTGGCTGACATAAATCGATGTTATATATGTATAGATATTGAAATCTTACATGTTTTAACTTTAATGTAACCAAAAAAAACTAAACGAACTCTTGAAATGAAACGTGTCTAAACACAAAACACTTACCAATAATTTAGTGAAATAGTGAATGTAAATAAAGTTGCATGACAAAGCATTGTAAGATGATTCAAAAGGTGTTCTCAAAAATCAGTTATGTTAGTTTAAATAAATATTTTACTAATACTAATTTATTGATCTAACATTTTTAACGTTAATACAATGCAATGTAACTATAATATGCTTATAAAACATTTAAAAAGAATTATTAACAAAAATGCATAAAAATGGCATATTTTAACTATGCGAGGGTTGAATATAAGATAACGCACGTTACCTGAGCTCCTTATTTCCTTGTTTGCAGGAGTTAATGTTGTGGACAACAGTGACCCACCATCACAAAACGGTAAATATTCAAACTACATATAGATTCTAAAATAACGCTTAAAAAACAAAATAATTAGAACATATTCTATTAAAATAAACAACCTATTTGAACAAAGAATATGTAGTTAACTGAACATTAAACCAAATTTAAAGAAAAAACGAAAATTATCTAATTAACTGATTGCTTTTCGACATAAATTACAGAAATAAAAAAAAACTCATTGTCAAGGAGCTAAGTGCAAATGCGAGCTACGTTCACGATTTACCATTCGCTCAAAGCAAAACTGCAATGCAACTCGTAAGCAAAAAAAATTAGAGTGACATTCAACAGCACTGATTTTTTTATTTTATTTATTAATATGATCCAATGGTGAATAAACTCGCTCAAATCACCCTGTGGGTATTTACTTAAATAAACTAACAAATACGATTTCTTAAACTAAAACAATGATTAGAAAATAATTTCTATACAAAGAATAAGGTCCGAATAGTTATTCCGTGTTTTGTTCTTATCATGTAAACGTCATTTCAAATAAGAGTAAAAGAGACAAAACCCGGTTCCTCTACGCAATTCCGACTAGCACTTGGTAATGATATTAGGTGGTGATGGTTTAAGGGCGCTATAGCTTACTTACTTTTTCTTGCTGTGCAGTCCGAGACACGCTTGTTAGCGATCTGCAGATTGCTTTTTTTGTTTCATTTTACAATTTGTAAACAACTTTTGTACATTTTTATAATTTTTTTAAAAAGTCCATAACAGAGTAACGAGTGCGAATTTTGATCACCATTTCGAAATACATAATTTTCAAAAAAAAAATTAAAATATATTTAGGTATAAACAAAACATTACATATGTTTTACAAAAAGGTACAGCATAAACTAATTTAAGTTTATGTTTTATGGCTTCTAAGCAGCGCCTCCTAGTGACAAAGTGAGGTGTGTTGCCATTTGAAATTCAAAATTCTCGTTTGTTTACGTGAACGAATGGTGTAATGGTGAACGAAACTCGCACTCGGCACTATGTTCCTTTAGGGATTTTGTTACATGTAAGTAAACAAACTTGTTTATAAAATAACTCCACTGTTGTTTGTTTGCTTTGTGTGGTTTCTGTATTGTTTTGTCTTTGTTTCTCAGGCGTGAATGTGGTGGACAACAGCAACCCAGCCGGTAAACTATGTCTTTTTTGAACTAACCTTTTTGCATGACAATTTCTGTCAGCTGCTACAAATACAAATACAAATATTGTCATCTACAAACCCATTTATTTTATTTTTTTTTATTCATGGCTCGGCAAATGACTCCACTCCACCTAATCTTAAGAGGAAACGGAGTCCAGACGCAAGGACAACTGGTGCAGCTTGAAAACAACGCAGCATCAGTCACCCTCACCCTGCCGGTCCCAAGGTGCCTCTTCACGCCTCGTTTGAAAGACCCCATGTCATAGGAAGGAGGGAAAACGTGTGCTGGTAGACTATTCCATCTTTTGGAAGTGCGACAAAGAAACGAGTCACCAAATTTCTTTGTGCGCGATGGAATGTTCGAGACAATACAGCGGTGACTCCGGAGAGCAGCACGCGTACTCCTATGGAGGAAGGGAGAAGGTGGGATGAGGTCAAAGAGCTCTTCAGAGCACTCGCCGTGGTATAAGCGGTAGAAGACGCTGAGTGGCGCTATATCTCTACGCAATTGCAGGGGCTCGAGAGCATTAGTGACCTCTGCATTGCTGATAATGCGTATAGCGCGCCGCTGCAATCTGTCCAAGGCATCGAGAAGGTACTTTGCGGAACCGTCCCAGAGGTGCGAGCAATACTTCACGCAAGATCGCACCTGTGTCTTGTAAAAAAGGCACAACTGATCCGGCGTGAAGAATCGCCGCACCCTGTTCAGGACACCAAGTTTACGTGACGCTGTTTTTATCACGGCTTCAATATAGTCTTTCTGGTTCAGATCGCAGCGAATCTCCATACCGAGCATGTTAATACTGCTCTGCAGGCCGAGTGATGTGCCTTGAAGAGAGGGAAGGGTAGGAATGGCGACTTTTTTGCCGTGAACGCGCATATCTGTATTTTCTTGGCATTGAACTCAACAAGGTTATTGGAGCCCCATTTAGATATGAGGTCCAATACCCGATTGAGCTCAATGACAAGATTTACTCGCTTCTCTTCAGTCTCGACCTGCCCAGCCGCTGGGTGAACGTTACACCCACCGTGCACTGTACTATCATCTGCATAGCAATGAATATTTCCAAGTGGAAGCATATCATTGATATGCAGAAGGAACAGCGTGGGGGATGGAACGGACCCCTGAGGGACACCAGTGTTCACTGACATGAACCGCGAAGCACATCCGTCTGTTAGCACTCGGATTCTACGCTCATGTAGGAAGCCATGCAGCGACCCAGTTGCAGAACTGAGCAGGCAGACCGTATGCCGGGAGCTTGGACAGAAGGGCTTTGTGCCAGACCCGATCAAAAGCCTTGGCTATGTCAAGGCCAACAGCCACCGACTCGCCACGCTTATTAATAGCCCCACCCCAGAGATGTGTAACGAACGCTAGAAGATCACTCGTTGACCGTTTCGGCCGAAACCCGTATTGGTGATCGTGAATTAAGGGGTGTTCTTCTAGGTAACAGATAAGCTGTTTGTTTAGAATCCGCTCCATGACTTTAGACAAAACTGAAGTAACGGCTATTGGGCGGTAATTAATCGGATCTGACCGATCTCCTTTTTTCGGAACCGGTTGCACATATTCCGGCACACAACCTGAAGAAAGCGAGAGACGGTAAAGACGAGTTAAAACGGGGGACAACTCTGCTGCACACATTTTTAAAACTATTGCTGGGATGTAACGAGAACGAATTTTGTTCACCATTTCAAAATACTTAGTTTTCAAAAAAAAAATTTAAAATATATTTATAAACAAAACATTACATATGTTTTACAAAAAGGTACAGCATAAACTAATTTAAGTTCCTTTATGTTTTATGGCTTCAAGCAGCGCCTCCTAGTGACAAAGTGAGGTGTGTTGCAATTTTGAAATTTAAAATTCTCGTTTGTTTACGTGAACGAATGGTGTAATGGTGAACGAAACTCGCACTCGGCACTATGTTCCTTTAGGGATTTTGTTACATGTAAGTAAACACACTTGTTAAAAAATAATTCCACTGTTGTTTGTTTGCTTTTTGTGGTTTCTGTATTGTTTTGTCTTTGTTTCTCAGGCGTGAATGTGGTGGACAACAGCAACCCAGCCGGTAAACTATTTCTTTTTTGAACTAACCTTTTTGCATGACAACTTCTGTTTGCTGCTACCTGAGGCTGCTACAAATACATTATTGTCATTTACAAACTGGTTGTGTAATACGAGTTTTATTCGCGATGCGATCACGTCAACGATGAAGTGAATTTGTATTGGCATTGAAGCAGCGCCTGCTGGTGATAAACGAAAAGAGTAAAATTTTGCCATTACATTTTTGGTTTTCGTAAACGAATCCTACTAATATTATAAACGCGAAAGTTTTTAAGTATGGATGGATGTTTGTTACTCTTTTACGTAAAAACTACTGAATGGATTTGGATGAAATTCGGCACACAGATAGTTTATAACCTGGATTAACACATAGGATACTTTTTATCCCGATATTCCCACGGGAACGAGAACCAAGCGGGTGAAACCACGAGCGGCCGCTAGTTGCAAATAAAACTTTCACAAGACGCCCATTACAAGTATATGAGTTCTGACAAGACTCAAAATGAATGAAAAATATTTGTGAAGTTAGACTAACGTCGTAGATATGTCACTTTATTGTTGCCAGGAAAAGACGTTGTAATTTTAAGAACGGTTACTGACTAAGTTCATAAGTTGGAAAACCTATTTTGGGCTGACATGCATTACGAACATATATCCAAGGGCGTTTCTTTTCATAAATAATAATTAAAAACCCATGAAATAACATATCTAAGATATTTGGTCTGTGCATTAAACGTAGATAGGTATATGTTTCGGAACACGAATAATAGAATTTATCTCAGAATAATAACTAAAGCTATAGAAACCGGACTAAAATAGCAACATAAATTCATCAGTTCGCACTATTTTAACGAATGAACCTAGGAGATGTATTGGAAAGAGATCGATTGTCCCTTTTCTTTCGTTATTTCGAAGGTGTCACCAGATTTGTGACGTCATATTTGAGGTAATGTGGTGACTTTATCGACTTTATTATCGATCTAAATAATTGAAAGCAACAACATAGTATTTTTTTTGTCACTATATTTATTAAACATATATGTTAATTTGACAATAAATACACAATAATACAACCCAAACCGTCAATTGCACTATCAAACAGCAAACTCATTGAAAAGAAACAATTTTAATGAGTTTTAATAACGAAAGAAACAATACTCGCATAATACTAGCCTTTACATTTAACTTAACATTTAATAGTAGATTGTACAACAAGAGCATAAAAGGAGCCATTTTACCCGAGTCGTGCATATAGCCACCCGAGCCGGTACGGCGAGGGTGGATAGTCACGTCGAGGGTAAAATTGGGTTTTATACTCGACTTTTACACTCTGCTTTTTATTTCGATTGCAAGGAAATAAAACAAACCGCAACACAACAAAAGCTAGTTTCTAGTTTTGTTTGACGAATAATTAGCTTCCCGCCACACAATTTTTCTTAATATTTTTTTTAAATTTTCAACTATGTGACGTTCGACTATGGTCTAAGCCGTAATGCCAAGTTATTATAAATATTTGCGTTATATTTTTTTTACGTAAATGCACGCCCGTATTAATGATTAGTTTGTATTTAGATAGTAATACATAATTATGTCGTAATTAAATTAAGATATAACCTAAATCTCATAAAAATATATCAATTAAATGAAGGTGTATTTAATTGTATATGTGGCTGTAAGGCCTAATTGCCTTAGTCTTAAAAGAAGAAATTACTAAAGCTATAGAAACCGGACTAAAATAGCAACACTCATTCATCAGTTCGTACTATTTTAACTAATGAACCTAAGTGATGTATTGGAAAGAGCTCGATTGTCCCTTTTCTTTCGTTATTTCGAAAGTGTCACCAGATTTGTGACGTCATATTTGAGGTAATGTAGTAAGTGACTTTATAAAGGACTCAAAGATTTTTTTTGATCACCGATTATCTGATGACTGTTTGACATAACAATACAAAAAATAAAAACTAAGTGTCAACCATTTGTCGCACTCCAACCTCCTTTTCTAGTCATAAGATAGAACGGAACTAAACATAGTTGCACGATTTTTATTTTAGCCATCCTTCTATAGCTTTAGTTATTGTTCTGAGATAAAAACACATTTTATGCAGCCTTCTCTCGACATAAAGAACAACTTTACGAGCATGAGAAGTGAAAAAAATATTAATTAAATTAAACCTTAATACAATCTTAGTGATATTTATTTAAAGATGGGCTAGGGCCAGTCAGTATGTATACAGAAAAAGGTTAAATCATCATTGAAAAAACAATACGATATCAATTTTAGCAATTACACAGAATTTGTTATCAGAAAATATGATTTCGTAAATATTAACATTCATTTCAATATTTGATTTTTTATAATCAAGTTCTGAATATGTCTGAGTATTTTGTCATCTGTGCCAAGCGTTTCTGCAAAAAAATAATTTCTTATTATAATAAATATTTAATAGGTTCAAAATATAAATCAAAAGCTTTTTTACTAATTAAATTACTAACCGGACTTCGGTGCGAGATGGTTTAGCAAGATAAAAATATCTGTTGGTATGATATCCTGAAACTGGATTATTTTCTTATTTTTATGTACGACATGTCTTCGTGTTAAATTTCTGAAGAGTTTCTTGAATCTGCAGACCTGTGCTATATTTTCCTTCACTGGCACATTAGCACTTCCTGTAGTACTGTAAAATCAAGTTTTGACGTTTCACCGTTTAAGTTAGGTTTCTTTGCAATTAATTGCTAACGTGAATTGAATTAATAAATACATATTATACAATTTCATCAAATCCATCCATAATAAATAATGTAGGAACCGCATTTTCTCTAAATCGCGTTCATTTCACATTTCCCTTACATACAAATGAATCCATAGTGAAATACTTAGAACAAATGTGATTAAATGCCTTTTTGAAGTCTAATACGATTTATCCACTATTATTTTTCCATTCGTTTTTGGCATGGTCTTTAGGAAATCTGTAAAATAAAAGTATCGATATATCGATTAAGAAAAGTATGCACATTGTTTACGTCACTATACACGATATAGATAATCCGATGCCATTTCTGAATTATTGCTAAATCTGCTATAAAAAATGAATTAACGGCTGGTTTTTGCTACAAAATGGTTGTACCAAATTTTATTTGTATTTTTATTCGCTTATCAATTCACATTCGACAAATAATATAGCAAAAACATACCGATTGAAAGTCAATAGTCCATGACTATGTATTTTCTTTTCGAGATTATTAGAAATTGCAGCCCCCAACTACAAAAGAAATAGTGCCACATATACCACACACTTACTATTTCTAGTAATCCAAAGCATTCGTACAATCCAGACAGAAATACTATTTATTAAAATCTGAAATAAAATTATGAGATACTAAGACAATGTTATTGTCCGAAATTATTGACAGTCGATACTATTAATACGCGAACAAGTCAAATATATCTAAAACGAACTGTCAACTTTTAAATCAATGTACTTCTGATTTTGGCCGGGGTTTGGCCGGGCAAAAGGACTCGAGATTTTATTTTTCTGATGACCGAATGACATAACAATACAAAAAATAAAAACTAAGTGTCAACCATTTGTCGCACTCAAATCTTATTTTCTAGCCATAAGATAGAACGGAACTATACATAGTTGCACGTTTTTTATTTTAACCTTCCTTCTATAGCTTTAGTTATTGTTCTGAGGAATTTTTTATAAGACTAATATGGTGCCTATGGTGCCTTTGGTATGACCACAGAATGTATACTAATAATATAAATATTAATTATAAAATAACACACACGTTATCTGAAATCCGTCTTACTTTTTTACAGGAGTTAATAATGTAGGCAAGAAATGTCGACGACCAAAGACGGGTAAATACTCAAACTACTTACATACGCAGTCTTAAAGGATAACGCTTTTAAAAAGGACTGTCATGTAATATGGTGTCAAGACTATTTTTAACAAGGAATATGTTTATGTCACTAATTATCGTTACATGGTAATTTGTTACCGATTTTTTACTAACTTAGGAAAAAAGAAGAAAATTATGTCATATTTTATCGTAGAGTTGACAAATTACTCCGCTCTACCTTTTTTGTTAAAAAAAGCTACAACTTTAAATTAAATATAAACTATGCGTTAAATGGTTATAAATACGAGTCGCAATTATTATTGGTTAAGGTAGGTATTATTTGGTGATGAGTGCAAAAGTTGAAACTTTTTGCCGTGCGGTCCGAGACACGCTCGATAGCAATCATGAGATTTTTTTATAAAGAATAATATTAATACTTATATTCCCATTAATATACCGGTACCACGGTATACATCACTTTATTGTTGCCAGGATAAGACGTTATAATTTTATGAACGGCTACTGATACTGACTAAGTTCATAAGTTAGAAGACCTATTTTGGGCTGACATGCATTACGAACATATATCCAAGGGCGTTTCTTTTCATAAATCATAAAAAACCCATGAAATAACATATCTAACATATTTGGTCTGTGCATTATATGTTTCGGAATACGAATAACAGTATTTATTTAAGATTAATTTAAGGTGCCTTTGGTATGACCACTGAATGTATACTATTAGTATAAATTTTAATTATAAAACTAAATATCACACTTTATCTGAGGTCCGCCTTACTTTTTTACAGGAGTTAATAATGTAGGCAGGAAATGTCCACGGCCACAGACGGGTAAATACTCAAACTACTTACAAACGCAGTCTTAAAAGATAACGCTTTCAAAAAGGACTGTCATGTAATATGGTGTAAAGACTATTTTAACAAGGAATATGTATTTTTTACTAACTTAGGAAATAAGAAGAAAATTACGATAATGGCGAATGTCTTTTTTATCGTAGAGTTGACAAATTACTCCGCTCTACCTTTTTTGTTAAAAAAAGCTACAACTTTAAATTAAATATAAACGATGGGTTAAATGGTTATAAATACGAGTCGAATTGGTTATGGTAGGTATTATTTGGTGATGGGTGCTAAAGTTGAAACTTTTTGCCGTGCGGTCCGAGACACGCTCGATAGCATTCATGAGATTTTTTATAAAATATAATACTAATACTTATATTCCCGTTAACACATTGGTACCACGGTATATATATATCACTTTATTGTTGCCAGGATAAGACGTTATAATTTTATGAACGGCTACTGACTAATTTCATAAGTTGGAAGACCTATTTTGGGCTGACATGCATTACGAACATATATCCAAGGGCGTTTCTTTTCATAAATCATAAAAAAACTCATGAAATAACATATCTAAGATATTTGGTCTGTGCATTATATGTTTCGGAACACGAATAACAGAATTTATTTAAGACTAATACATATATGGTGCCTTTGGTATGACAACAGAATGTATATTATTAATATAAATTTTAATTAAAAAACAAAACAACACACGTTATCTGAGGACCGTCTTATTTTTTTACAGGAGTTAATAATGTAGGCAGGAAATGTCCACGACCACAGACGGGTAAATACTCAAACTACTTACATACGCAGTCTTAAAAGATAACGCTTTTAAAAAGGACTGTCATGTAATATGGTGTAAAGACTATTTTTAACAAGGAATATGTTTATGTCACTTATTATCGTTACATGGTAATCTGTTACCGATTTTTTACTAACTTAGGAAATAAGAAGAAAATTACGACAATGGCGAATGTCTTTTTTTATCGTAGAGATGACAAATTACTTCGCTCTACCTTTTTTGTTAGAAAAAGCTAAACATAAACGATGCGTTAAATGGTTATAAATACGAGTCGCAATTGGTTATGGTAGGTATTATTTGGTGATGGGTGCTAAAGTTGAAACTTTTTGCCATGCGGTCCGAGACACGCTCGATTGCAATAGTGTGATTGTTTTATTAAAAAAATAATATTAATAATTATATTCCCATTAACACATCGGTACCACGGTATATCTTTACCGTGTCGCTACGGTTCGTGCGTGTTTTGGTTGGCTGATATCTTGCCCATATTGTTTCTACTTATTTAGGTTATGTTGGTTTCGGTGTTTTACTATCTGTGTCCTAAATTGTTATGCATATTGTGTGTTAAGTTTTTTCTTTTTTTTTGCAGGCGTGAACGTGGCTGACAACGGGCAACAAAGTAAATATTTAATCACGTCTTTCTATCTTAAATTATTCCTTACTTACTCTATAAACCTTAGTTTTCGACTTTTATTATTTATTTAGGCGTACCGCTTGGGAACAGAAGAGTAATGTAAGAACCTCTTCCTAGATGCGATTTAAAGTTCGCTATGCAAAGTTTCAAATCTTATCGATTGAATTATCACACGGGTTATCGGAAATTATTACAAGGGTTATTGATTTGAATTTCAGATCAAGAGGTCTCGGGTTCGATTCCCAGTGAGAGGTACACACGGCGGCAGATCAACCTACACAAAACTGACAAATTTCTACAATCAATTTTGAACTTTATTGTTTGGTTACAAGAATCAATATTCATTGGAGAAATTTGACAGGTTTGGGTAGGTTGATCTGCCGCCGCGTGTACATGATTGTACTCGGTTTGGTTCGGGCAGGGCTTGTTTTTAAGTCCGCCTGGCTAGCTACCAGCTGATCTACGTATGTCGCCATAACGTCAACCCTAGTAGCATTTTCGTGTCCGACAGTTAGAGATAAGATAGCCAGTTTCTCACCTGTTGAGGATTCCGGGTGAAGCGCTTCCGCCTTTGGCCTTAAACTTATTTAACATAAGGTTAGATGATGGGCAAGTCCTTACCCGTAAAGGATAGAAAGAATCATTTGGAACTTTCAAGTTTTTTTATCGTGTCGGCTCATTTACGTTCTTCATCATCATCATCAGCCTATACTAGTCCACAGCTGGACATAGGCCTCTATGTAGGTACTGTTAGTCCACTATTTATTTTTTGTTCTTAAATGGTATGTATATATTATTATGTTCTACATATTTTTATGGTTGTATGTATGTATGTATATTGTATGTATGTGTGTAAGAAGTAAGTAAATAAACAGCCTATAATTGTCCCACTGCTAGGCAAAGGCCTCCATCATTGAAATCAAGCCATCGCTACTATTGATGGGTAATGGCTTAATCACCACGCTTGCCAAATGCGGGTTGGTGATCACAAACCCGGGATATGCATCGAAAAATCCGAAAGTACATTTACCCGACCTGGGAATTGAACCCGGGACCATCGGGTATCGGGCCGAGCGCTCTGCTACTTGGCCACCGAGACGTTGTATGTTGTATGTGTGTATATATGTGAAGTGGTCGTTATGGGAAGTAGTCAATCTGAGAAAGTAGTCATTCCGGGATGTGGACGATCTGGGAATGGTCATTGTGGGAAGTGGTCATTATGGTCCCAAAGGATTTTATAAGATGGAGACGTTGAAAAAAAGATATCGCTTTTAGTGATAAAGCCGCCCTTTGTACGATTCCAATTTGAATTTTAATTTCTTTGTTGACGTGTATGTGTTTTTTTGTGTGTACAATAAAGTATTTTATTCTATTCTAAGTGCACGCCACTGAGCACGATCCGCGGCTATACTCTCACCCAGCTCTTGCCAGCCACCTTGCGAAGATTTACGTTCTTATTATAAACTAATTCCGATATTCTTTGGTTTCAGTTCACTTGGTCGACAACAGTAAGTAATCATAGCAAGGTTGGCCCAACATCAAACTAGTACTACTGAACTAATTCAATGTTGGACCAAATTTGTTTAGTGGGTGCCCCAAGTAGGTCTTCGGAACCTTCTACAGACTTGAGTACTTCAATACAGTTTCAAAAAATATTGTTAGACGCGCGATTTGGCACAATTCTGTTTGGGACTCGTGATTTGCTTTACGTAATAATTAAATTTGAATACAACCCTGCACAAATGCACAAAGTTTTACTGGTTCGTTGAAAGTGACAGAACATTTTTAATACGGTTTCTTTGTAAGAGCAGTCGAGTACTTTAATATAAATTTTGTACATTTCGAATTACAAATTATGTAAGTATCTTTAAAAAAATACACCACTCATCAATTACAATATATCATCAATAAACGCTAGTTCTGTGCATTCGCATAATATATTAAAACTATATACGAAATTTAATACTACATCACCTCAGTAAAGCTGTTTCCAATAAATATGTTACAGTGGTTACACAAATAATTGTAAACATACATATTTTTAAAACTGAAATTTAGGGTAAAACCAACAAAAAGTACGCACTACCAAAGAGGCAAATACAAATTGATAGGATTAATAAATAACTACGTAAGTACCATATTGACTCCATGTACTCGTTATGTCACAGGCAAGTAATTGCTAACAGATTTAATATTATTCAATTAGTAGCACTGCGGTACTCTTTGGTAGGGCGTGCTCTTCAGAGGCTTAGCTTACCCTTTACATATATTCTTAAATACTCGACTGTACCAGTTTTGTCATAGCTAACGACTTACGTGTCGAGTAAAACAGAGGGCCTATGTGAGTTTAATTCGCCATTCGATCACGTTGAAGGAAAACGAGAATTTATATGGCAACATTTTAACTCTTCTCGTATGTCGCCAGGAGGCGCTGCTTCAATGCCATACTAGTTTTCGTAAACGTAATCGAATGAATGCGGATAGTAAACAAAACTCACACTAGGCACCCTGCAGTGCTATTCTCTAAGCAAAACAGCGTCGACCTCGACATTGAACTCGCTCATAACTTGCAAAGGAATGTAGACTTTATTACTATTTATATTATGAAGTAGGTTGAAATTCGTTTGCAAATTATGAGCGATTTCAACGTCGAGTTCGACGCTGCTGCTGAACACGTAAGACGTAACCCGGTTTGGTGAACTGCACATTTCGAATAGACTTTTATGCACGTCTTTTTTCACAGTTGACCCAACCTTCTCCCAGCCTTCAGCACGTAAGAATATTGGTTTTTTTTAAAATTTCCTATCGCACCTTCCTTATTGCATGCATCCATTTATCAAAATACAGATACGAAGTTAGCTCAGTTATTATATTTAACAAGTCTATTAAAATGTCTGTTATGTTTAAAAATATTTAAAATTATGCCACACACAATTTAGTTATTTTCTATGAAACTGTGTGGCCATGCGGTCACGGTTATAGTTTTTGACCTTTATATTGCTTTCAATCATCACAATCACCGCCTTGTATACGTATTTTTTGGTAGAATTGTATGGGTACATACATAATGGTTACAGAATACTGAGCTAAACACGGTGGAGATAATTCTTAAATATAAAATTATTATTATCATTATATCTTAACTAATGGCTTCGCGTTTAGCATGCCAATTTCAAATAAAATTATGTTAAAAACTAAGAATTTTTAAATGGAGTCCAATAACAAGCTTTTGTTTTAGAATAGTTCAAATATCGTTTACGCATGTGGTGTTTTTCTTTAAGTATTTATTGCATTTACCTAAGCATTGTATAAAAAAAGCATATTTAAGAAATATAAGTGTAGCAATTGTTGGACAACCAAATAAATCAATAAAAAAAACACGTGTTATTACGGCAAGAACTCGGGTAAAATTCCTATAAAATGATAACATAAAATGTATACAATGGAACCTTACACAATCATTGAGCTACTTACTTCCTTCTTGTATTTAACGTCAATATCACGATATCTTCATCATAATCGCTTATCTTATCATTAAAGATGGCGCAGCACCTAGTGTACAAATAGACTAAATTTTATACTTTTTTACAGCGAACGGTGGCTACGAACCTATTAGTGAGTATTCAAGATTTTCCTTTATATTGTTCATCATCTCAGCCAAAAGACGTCCACTGCTGGACAAAGGCCTCCCCCAAGGATATGAGGATATATTTGCCGTATTCGCCACGCTTGGCAGGCGGGTTGGCGATTGCAGTAGGTTGAGGGTAACCTCAGAGAGATGCTGCTGCCCATCCTCTGCAATGGTCCCTTAGTCGGCTTTTACGACACCCACGGGAAGAGATGGGGTAAAGCTTACACTTATATTGTTATGATGACAGAATCTTAATTATACCTATGTGTGAACATATGTTAGGCTTACAATAAATAATACTCGTATAATATAAGTCTATTCCTATCATGAATAAATCAATAGAAATAAATTGAAAAAAGATATGGGCGGAACCTAGAAAAATTTGGTAATTTTTAAAATGTTGATATTGTTCATCATTCAATTATTCCATAGTGCAATGTAAATTGCATAAATTCGGTTCAGTCAACCTTTATTTTTTATGTATTCTACTAACTAGGTACATAGATCTCAGTATTTGTCTAAGCATCTATATAAAGTTTCATAAAAATTGATTTGATAAAATCAAGCAAGCGGTTGTTCATATTAAGGCGCTGACAACCATGAAACAGCGCTCTCTGTCGATCTGCGTACAAACAAAAGGGATGCAAATAGTACGTAATCCACTAGATTCAAGTCAGGCAGTTCAAACGTTATTAGATGTTTTATTAAAAAAAAACAATAGCGTTATTATTAATTAATATTTAATATTAATAATAAGTATTACTTAATTTCAACGTCGTACTTTAGTAAATATAAAACTTAATCATGTTAATAGATACTGTTAGTCTTTGGGTTTTTTTTTCATAATTCTGGCATAAGTATATTTTTCTTGGCGTTGAACACTTTTCATATAAACCATGCATAAATGAAGCGCATTTTACAATTATCAGCGCCTTAAAGTATTACAGCTGAGTTTAGTCAATGTGTATTGACTATTGTAAAATGTGGGGCTGTGGGACATACCTACTGATGATGATGATAGATAATTTTACGTATGTTAATCTTTACAGACACCGGCCCAGCATTTGTTGAGCCATCGTACCCACCCAAACAATGTAAGTAGCATTCGTATTGGAATTGGAACCTTATACGGTTCCACACTAATACCAGGGACACATTTTGTTTAATGGTTTTCTGTTCACGTTCGCGTTTGGTGTAGGTACTCAACTTCTTTTTGTTGTTTATTTACAAAAGTCAAATAACATTTTAATAAGAATGAAGTCTACCTTACATAGAACCTGGTCACTTTGACCACAGTGCAATTGATTTGGTCAGACCTAAAGTGTTTTAATTAATTTGGGCATTTAACTTCACTGGTCAAAGTAATAAAGTGTTTATAAATACCTATATTTCTTTACAGACGACAATCCTATGCTTCGCGGAGGCGGCAGACGTTAAAAGTGCGTCAAAAGTAACGAATATTGGAAGAAAATATTTATAATTTATATAATATGTACATAAATAAAATTAACAACAATTTAAATAAATTGTACAAAAATTGACTTTTCTTTGATTTTACCCTTATTGTTTTTGTGAATCGATGAAATTAAGTAATCTACGTTAATCGAAAAGTGGGTAAGTAGGTAAATAACATACAATGTAATTTAATTCAAAAGGTATAATGTAAATAGCCCTATATTTTGTTTAACTATACTTGGCAAACCATTGAAATCAAGTCATTGCTAGAAATGTTTATATAATTTTTAACGCAAATTTTGTTGCGAACAAATTACAAAAACACAAATGTTGAAAAAATTTTCACGAGCAGGGTTTGAACCTGCACCCTTCTGACATACCGGGTCAGGTGCTCTTCCAATTGAGCTATCGTGGTTCTAACCAGCCCGCCGAAATTATTCAAAACTATTTACTTTTTACTTTGAAAGCCAAAGGCGCCCATTCAATGTTAACAACTACCGTCATTAACATCCGATCATAATATTTTTACAAATACTAAAGATCAGTTAAGAAGTAGGCAAGCTATTTATAAATGTTTATATAATTTTTTTATTTTTTTTTGTAATTTGTTCGCAACAAAATTTGCGTTAAAAATTGAAATTGAGCTGATGATGATGATGATGATGACAATGTATTGCTCGAGCTGGAAATAAAGCCAGAACCCAGAACCTCCAATTATCGGGCGGAGCGCTTATCTACAACGGCCACTGAGGCATTAGGAGTCGTGAGTGGACTATAGAAGTTAATTAATGAAATAATTTGTGACAATAAGCGGTGACAATAATTAAAAATAAAGCATTATATATATATTTTCATTTAATTTAATTTATCACTAAACTTACTCATCTTAAAAGAAGCGAAATTGTTTTCGCATTTAGCATTTTGCACCCCTTGCCATCGGGTACCCTGAGATAACGCTGATGACAATGTACTTACAGTGCATCTATTTTCTTAATGTCTCTCGGCAAACATCGTGTTTCGGCAGTTGTCGTCGGATTTCTGTTAGTGTTAGAGTTGTTACCTTTCACTAATTATTAATTTATTTTAGAATTAAAGGAAATAATGTTTTATACTATTGTTTCAGACGATTACGTATGAAACAATAGTATAAAACAATAAGTTGTAAATCAATTATGATTTACAATTTATTGTTTTCAGCTCTATGTAGTTCACACGAGAATAAAAATAAAACAACAATAAAGTACATACAGGTACATACGTTGTTCTAAATTCAAATTATTAACTACTGCAGAAGAAAATAGAAGCATTGTAGACCTGGAAAGAACCGTATTATTTCCGCCATATTATTTTTTGTACACCTAATTACTCTCAGAGTATTAGCAAACAATGATGCGCACACGCAACACAATAAACGTGGGTGCACACGTGTCGCTCATGGGCCTCTAATTAGGGTGCCTAGTGCGAATTTTATTTACCATTCGATAACGATAACGTTGTATGGTAAATCTTTAACTCTCAGTTGGTAACACCACCATTAAAATTGTATTTTATGTAACGGCAACTTGTGTCGTTCTATTTCCCTTTCGTGCTTCAGTTCACCACGAATTGTACGTGTTTTAATCCTAAAGTTGTTCAAGACATTCCTGCCACACTACACAACAGTCAATTACTTTTCATACTAATAAATATGGTCCTTCGAGCCGGATACGAACTAGCGTCCTATGGATTTCTTTGTCACCGGGAAGTGTTGCTGCAATACAAATTATCGTTTTCATCGATTGGCAAATAAAAGTACACACAGTTCTGTAGTATAGCACAACGTTTTACTTGTGATAACGCCTTGAACGTACCTCTGCGTCTGGCAAGAAGCTGGTGATTATTTGGGATTGTTCTTCCGACCCCCATCGCCCTACCCAGTCCAAAGCCCCGGCAGGGCACGGGGGGAAAGAATGTATGCCTACAAAAAACTCCAGTACTTCCCCTATCTTGTCACTTGGGTTATCCGGGATCGTACTAGGCAATCACCGGAGTTAACCCTTGCTGCCTGCCAAAGGGAGCATGCCCGCGCTAGTTTGGGCATCTCCAGGCGCATGAGGCTAATGACAGCTAGGGATTCCCCATCCTTAACCATCACCTCATTGCGGGAGAATAAGCCTCCTCCTTCTCCCGCAACGTCTGCGACGGATCTAGTCCACATTGATGTTCTCCTCGCAGACCCTCTCTGCGGCGTCCTTCAGTGAAAGAACTGTTTCACTGAAGGAGGCCATGGCCTTCCAAGACCTCTCGCTGTATTAGCATGGCCACGCCAGATAACGAGAGGTCCCCCCCGATAGATGCCGTCAGAATGTGACGTTGCGCCGACAACACCTTCTCACAAGCTTTAGACCCACAGACATAACCTGTGTTTGGACCCCTGCCACACTGGTTTAACTATGATCAAACTCTTTTTAACCGCCTCTGTGGTCTAGTGGCTAAGATCACCGGCTTAGACCCAGAGGTCCCAGATTCAATTCCCAGCGGGGGGTACATGTTTGTGTACTCGGTTTGGGTGGTGGTAGGGCTTGTTTTTCCACCTGGCTAGTTACCACCATCTTATCTAAATATGTCGCCATAACATCAATGTTTATAGCATTGTTGTGTTCCGGCAGCTAGAGATAAGACAGCCAGTGCCTCACTAGTTGAGTATCCCGGGTGAAGTGAAGTGCGCTTCCACCATTGGTCTTATAATCACTTAACATCAGGTGAGATCAAGGCACTGTCCAAACCGTTAATATAAAAAATAAGAAAAAAACATTTGCATTACATTTACTATGTTTAAGTAGTTAACAATTTAAGAAATCTTAGAGGTCTAGAGTCTAAGCTAAATGTTTAAGCTGTAAGGTAAGCCAGTTCCATTTTTTCGATGCATAGGGTTTGTGTTCACCCACCCGTAAGGAAGCGTGGTGATTAAACAATTACCCATCAATTGCTGTGATGACTGCTGGTCATAGACAGCAAAGCAAAATTCTACTTTACCACAGGATATCGAAATTCATTTCGTAGTATGACGTAAGTTTACTGATCGAACAAACAACTGACTAAAATATATTTTGTCGATCTATTTGATCGAATGAACGTTTGGTGGAATGGACGTTTGGTAAGAAGAATGAAACTCCTCTTTGAGAGAAAGCTAAGAAAATGCTAAGGTGCGTTGTAAATATCTAGTTGTAATACTGCTAACTACCCACAATTTCATAAACTATTAAGTAAGAATGTACTCTGATAAAATAAATAAGTAAGCACAATATTTTCAATCCCATCAAGATCGAGAAGCCTTAGATCTATTTGACAAGCGATAAAAAGCTTACAGTCCAAACGTTACCAAACGTCCATTCGACCAAATGTTTAATCGACCAAACGTTCATTCGATCAATTTTATTATAGAAATGTCAATGGTTATATCGACAAAATATATTTTAGTCAGTTGTTTGTTCGATCAGTAACAGAAAGCCCAAATGTTTTGTCGAACTTATGTGAAACGGCGAAATGAACTTCGATATTCCGTGGTAACTACCAAAGAGGACATGTAATTAGGATTGGATAATACTCTCTTACTAACTTTTGCAATAAAGTAGGTAAGTACGTTGTTCTAAATTCGAATTCCAATTGTTAAACATGATTAATTAAATAATTGATGGACATGGAAATTTAAAGTCAATCAGCATTCAAAAATGGAATGATTACCGAGAGACGTTAGAAAATAGAATAACATAACCGAACTCACGTTACAGATCTATGTAGGTGGGTCGGTATTTGATAAGACGCGTAGCGTAACTAGGTCTATGGATAAGACTGTTAATTTCACTCATAATATTATGATGTGTCACTTCATTTACTCGTCATTTCTTATATACTCTGTTGTCAGTTTCCGTGAAAAATAATACGTATCTTGCAAAATATTGACTTAGGATTTTTTTTCTAGCAAAAGCAATAACGTTATGTGGTCCATTTACATCAAACAAACTATATTAGTCATGTTTATTTATGCTTTAGTCATAGCATGGACTAACTAGTCTATGGTTATAGTTTAAATGTTTTGATATAAAATGAAATGAAGTTAATCTTAATCTTAATCTTAAGGTTATTCGAGTAAACTTAGATATTAGATAAACGCTTTTGAATCGTCTCAAACTATTTTACCTTACCTAGGTATTTAATGGGTGGTCCATTCAGGACGTCTTTTACCTATGCCGAAGAACGGACGCAAGAAAATGCACAGATTTATATAGAACTAGAGATATTAAAAAAAAAATATATGCTGTTACCAAATTATGCCATATACAAGTTAACAATGACATACAAATATTTTAAACTAGAAATACCAAAAAAATATGACATTGATGTATGTAGTCCGTCTACGTCAAAAAAAAAGGTTACGCCAAATGTACAGACACATCAACCTATCCAAACCTGTCAAATTTCTTCAATAAATGTTCAACCTTATGACATGTACGTAAAGCTCAAAGTCTACTGAGGAAAGACAGTTTGTGGTAGTCTGATGTGCCGGCGTGTGTACCTACGCTAGGGTTGCCAACCCCGGATCATCATCATCATCATCATCAGCCTACACACGTCCACTGCTGGACATAGGCCTCTCCAAGGATAGGGTGGCCAAATAGGGCCTTGCAACGTACACCGATGAGAGAGGGGGTGCAACAACCACCAGCTATGGGGGGTCGCGTGGATAATGGTGTTTTGTAAAATATAAACCTATTATTAAAAGCTAAAAGCAGCAAAAAATATTCATTTAATAAATAAAATAAATATATTTTAATATACTTACAAAATTTTTATAATTTATTCCCTATCTACTATATTTTTATGGGTACTGAATTCAAAAATACTAAAGTTGGCAACCCTAACCTACGCAGGCAATATTAAAGCGCAGATAACTCGAAATTGTATGTAAACAAAAGATTAACAGGAATCCAAGCAGGAAAATAATTGGGAATACCTACTTTAGACGACGATATTTCTTTATTTAGTTAAGTCGAGGTGCAAGGTTACTCCGTAGCGATCCAACGCGGTTGGTATATAAAGACTTTGCCAAAATCATTCCGGTTAGTAGTACACAAACTAATTGACAGTACGTACGCTAGTTTCCATATCAAGTACCAAAATGAACAAAGCTATGGTAAGTGACACACATTTTTATATGGCCACAGAAACCGCCCGCGACTTGGTCCGCGCAATGTTCCACGGGAATTTCAATTCCCGTGCCGTTCCAATTCCAATTCTGTCATCTTCGTTTATTCCAATAAACGAAGATGACAGATATCGTATCCAACACCAGCTTATTTTTATATCCCCACTGCTGGGGTACGAGCCATCCCTATAGATGGATAGGGAGAACGGACCATAAACCACCACGGGCCCAGTGCTTTTTTTTGTCACCAGGCTTTTTTGGGTGCGGAGAGGTACGTAAGGGGTACCTCAAGCCGTGTGAAACGAATTACCTTCGGAGGTTTTCTAGAGGGAACGGCATCACACACTTAAAAGTGCGTGTCCCTGTGCCCTATTAGATTCTCCGAAGGGTTCGGATCGGATCGGAGGGCCCAGTGCTGATTGGTGGTTATCTCTGTATTGTATTATCTCTGATTTCAAATCGTATTGCATGATTATAATAAAGACATATTTTTTGTAAATGTCGTTACGTTTAAATGGGTACCTTGTAGGAAAATCATTGTTTTAGTACTTAGTGCAATAACAAAGATTTTGTTTGAATAAAGATTTTAGATTTTGACTTCAATCAAATTGGACGCTGACTGCAATTTCGTCACTTTGGAGATCCTTGGGGGAGGCCTTTGTCCAACAGTGGACGTCTTTTTTTTGAGATGATGATGATGATGATGTATGTACAGTCGGCGGCAGATCAACCTACCCAAATCTGTCAAATTTCTCCAATGAATATTGATCCTTATATCCAAACAAAAAAGTTCAAAATTGATTGTAGAAATTTGACAGTTTTGGGTAGGTTGATCTGCCGCCGTGTGTACCTACCTACATATAAATTACCAGACAAGTTCGTAACCATATTTTATCATTTCTACCAGGTTATGCTCTTCGCTTCTGTGCTCGCGGTCCTGGCACATGGTAAGATTGAAGGGTAACACAGACAGAGTCAGTACTAATAGTTACTTACTTTTACTCAACAATAATTGTAGGATGTTTTGAAATATCGCTTTTCAGTTCAGCATTCAGAGTTCAGCGTTCAGGCATTCAGTTTTATTGTAAATTTGGAAGTACCTTATATCAATCTAATATTCTTTTTTGTGTTTTAAGTCTAAGGTCTTAAGTCTTTGGAGTGGCCTATGTACAGCAGTGGATTAATATAGGCTGATCATTATGATGATGATGATATCAAAAGTATCCTCGACTCCTGCTGACAATGTTGTTCCTGAGTTGGCATATGATCAACGCTTCTACATATAGGGTTTAACAATATCAATAAGCGAAAGTTTGAGCATGCTCACCAAATTTGGTCCAAAACTACAGGCTCGTTACCGAGATAATCAACGAAACATTATCATAATTCACCAAAAAATACATCCATTCCAAACCCGTACAGCTGTACTACACGCACACAAAGATAGCCGTGTGTGTATGAATGTCATACAATGGTTTTTCAATATCTTTTTATTGACACTTGCGTGCGTGTTAGTAAAGATACAGCATGTTTCATGATGTGCATTATTTTAATTGATTTAGTTTGTTAGAAAACATAACTTTTAAAAATTACTATAAATCTAGAGCCCATTTTATGTCATTGTATTCAGAATGATGTATAGATACCGCCCTTAAACGTTCGCTTATTTATTTTGTTAGACCCTGTATATTGACTCTGCTTAGTGATTTTTTTTAATGTCTTTTTTTAGTTATATTTTATATGGGTTCTATTTTTAACGTAGCATAAGGTAGTACAGTCAACAACAAAAGTAGATGATGTTTACTAGATTTCAAAATTAAGTTTCGATAGTGTTAGTCGGTTTTTTTTTGTATGACTACAGTCAAAGTCTGCAGGTACTAGTACACACTCGAAGGTTTTTCGATATGCGATTAAAAAGGTTTGATTTTCATACTGATTTCATATTTTGAACTTGACCAATCATCAGTTACCTTTGCTGTTGACTGTACATACATAACTCATGCTGTTTTTTTAATACCTTACGGGTAAGCAAAGTGTCTTCATCACACCTGGATGTTAATTGACGTGTATGCTATTTATGAATTACTGACTAGTCTTAGTTAACTAAGTAAACAGCCTATAAATATCCCACAGCTGGGCAAAGGCCTCCATCATTGAAATCAAGTCATCGCTACAATTGATGGGTAATAGCTTAATCACCACGCTTGCCAAATATGGGTTGGTGATCACAAACACGGGCTATGCATTGAAAACTCCCAAACACACTTTGCCCAACTTGGGAATTGAACCCCGCGGGTATCGGGTATCGGGCCACCGAGACGTTTAGACTTACTATACTATAAAATTATCATGACTGTGGATTGACTGTAATATATCTGCGTATATACCTATTTTTAATAAATAAATTAATATTTAAATAATTATAAATGGTGTTTGTTTTTAAAATTGCTTAACAGTGAATCATCAACTGCTTCCGTGTGTATGACTGATTAGTGATTATTATCTTAATTTTACCTCTTATTATGTTTATTTTTTTTCAGTGAGTGTGGTGAATGCTCGTCCAGGTAAATAAATATTTCAGTATCGTTTTACTCTTATTAAACTTATCTGATCTGCTTATTCCAATCTGATATTTTACTTATTGATTTCATAACAATTAACATTTGCTGCGTCTTCTTTCTTTGTAGAATATCGTACTAACGTGAAAAAATTACAATGATTTGTTCAGAATAGAAAGTAGAATTTATTATACTTTTAACCCTTTACTTGACAGAATTGTTTTTTGTGGAATTATATATATTTTTTGTATAAAATGTGTTCTTTTTTCACTACTCGAAATTCTTTGTAAGTTAAGTGTCTCAAATAATCCACTATGCCAAGAATAGGGTTAAATAAAGGTAAAATTTCAGCAAAAAATTAATTATGCATCATGTCGAGTCTATTAGTTTATAGCCCTGTGCGCGTCAACGAGCGCATACCTATTGAATGTAGAGCTATCTTAGCTAAGATAGATCTGAGCTAAGATATACAAATATTCTGAACCAGGGTCCACAGGTGGCGGTAGCCAAAGTAACCTTAAGAAATCGATAGCGAAGTTCGAAAATAATAAAATGTATGGGATTGACATAAGATTGACCACGTGATTTAGCGCGGCTTATGTCAATCCCATACATTTTACTCTTTTCGAACTTCGCTATCGTCGGGATATTTTGTGCAAAAATCAATCTTAATCATGATACCTACCTAGGTATAACTAATAGTTTGCGTTAATCCCCGTTATAAAACATTATTTATCATTTAATTTATTTATCTAATTGGTTTTTTGCAGATAGCTTCAACGTGATCCCAAACGGTGAGTAACCTATGTCATAAATCAACGTTTTATTTTATAATTTATTTATGAATAAAATAATGACACGACAGACTTTGTCCTGTCTAAGTATTAATAATATGTGCCACGAAGTAATCCAAAGTGGCAATTCCCTTACAAAATTACCTATTTTTAATTTTTCGATCTCAACCCTTTTTTGAGTTTTTGCTTTTTTTTAACGATCTCCCATTTAAACCTACCAGGAGTTTGTGTGTGGTTGTAAATAAAACTTTAAATGTATCATATTATGGTACGTACATCTATATAATACTTTTAGAGGTGTTAAAACACCCTGTCGGGCTTTCCCGACAGGGTGTTTTAACACCGCTTTCCACTTTTGGAACAACACAAATATAAAATTATACAAATAAGTCAAGCCGATTTTGTGTTTTAGCGAGACTAATGAACAGCAATTGATTTTTATTTATATAGATAGATAGATAGACTAAGTTTTAGAGCCATCTTATATTTCGGTATTCCTACACAATCTTCAAAGCTCTTTAATGTTTTCTAACCAATAAGCCGTTTTTAATTAAACCTTCTAGGTTTCGCATTGCATTGTATTTTTATTTATTTTTAGTATTTTATTCCATACGTAAAATGTTCGATAACTTAAAGAAAAATTATGTAGCTAAACGTATGTAGCTAATTTCTTGCAACTCTTCTCGAATTTAAAAGACTGCATTCCAAACCGGTGGTGGAATCATGACTATTTAAAAATGTTTCTGAAATTTGACAGTTTAGTTAGAGTGTTTTCTTCGCAATAGAGATTGCTTAGGTGACTCGTATCAACTAACTAGAAAGAGATTCTTAAGTCTAGAAGCACGTTTCCGCAAGCAACCTGAGTTAAAAATCGCCTACTCTGATTTTATCCGCGAGTACGCGGAGCTTGGTCACCTTACAGATATAACATCGCAAGCGCCGCGCGTTGCCTATTACCTGCCTCATCACCCTGTGATACGAGAGAAAAGCGAGTCGACTAAGTTACGTGTCGTTTTTGACGCGTCAGCTCGCACTTCTTCTGGAGTATCAGTTAATGATATACAGATGATAGGACTCTCTATTTAACATACTCATTCGTTTCCGGCAACACAAATACATTATTTCGGGTGACATTGAGAAGTTATACCGTCAAGTTACCCTTAAAGAGTTAATCTTCAATTAATCTTATGGCGCGACGAAGAAAACCAGCAATTACGCACTCTACGATTAAATACGGTGACGTATGGTTTCTCTAGCGCAAGTTTTCTTAGCACGAGGTGTCTTTGGCAGTTGGGCGAGGAATGTACCGATCCTAACATTAAAACAATCATTCAAAGGGATATGTACTGTGATGATTTGTTAACCGGTTGTGATACCCCGTCGGAACTACGTGACATTCAGCTCCAGGTGTCAAACGAGTTAGCTAAGGGTTGTTTTCACTTAAGAAAATATAGATCAAATTTATCAGAACTTTTTAATTCTAGTTTAATAAACGCCGAGGAAGGTAATTTAATTATAAGCAACTCTACGAGCACCCTAGGCATTGGCTGGTCACCTTCTTCTGATGGCCTATTTTTCCGAATGGACTGCCCCTCACCTAAGGTTCTCACTAAGAGATCAATTCTCTCTACTACATTTAAAATTTTTGATCCGCTTGGATTATTATCTCTTTGTACCATTAAACCTAAATTACTACTACAAAAACTATGGTCCCTCAAAATAGACTGGGATGAACCGGTTCCCCTTGACATCCAAACCACTTGGATAAAATTTTCCCATGTTTGTCCTCTATTCAGTTGCCTAGGCATGTCTTAATCGATAACTACACTTATATCGAAATGCATACTTTTTGTGACGCCTCTAAAGATGCTTACGGCTCATGTATTTATTTAAAGTCCAAAGACGCCAAAGGCAATGTACAAATTAGTCTATTATGTGCTAAGACACGCGTAGCCCCACTTAAGGCCACGACGATTCCCAGGCTGGAGTTATGCGCGGCCGTAATAGGGGCACAGCTAAGCTCATCCGTTACGCAGACTCTTCGTTGTACAATCAACCGTCATATATATTGGACCGATTCGAGTGTCGTCTTGGGGTGGTTGAAGACGCCCAATAAGACGAAAACCTTTGTGGCAAATCGAGTGGCTGCAATAGGTGAGCTGACCGACTATTCCGCTTGGCGTCACGTTCCTACGTCAGAAAACTCAGCGGATTTGCTCTCGCGAGGGTTAGATCCACAGTACGTTAGCGATTGTTCTATGTGGTGGCATGGGCCAACCTTTTTGCTTCATGATGAGTCTGCGTGGCCCTCATGTACTAATCCTATCGTTGATTTACCGGAAATGAAATCAGTATCTGCTTTGGTGGCGGAAGTGGCATCTTCGTCGCCAGTAGTCTGTTTTACTAGATTTTCCAAACTAGTCACTCTTCAAAGAGTCTACGCCAGAGTCTATAGATTTTTACATAATTGCAAAAACCCTAATAATAAACTCATAGACGAACTTCAAGTAAGCGAACTTAACAAAGCACTAAAAGCTCTTATAGCTATTTCCCAAATAGAGTCGTTCCCTATTGAAATTGACCAACTACGCAATAACAAACCTCTTAGTAGAGGTTTGTTATTGCGTAGTTGCGTATTGAGAGAGAGTTGCCTTAGCTAGTGCTAAGGCAACTCTCTCTTCTCTAAGCCCATTTCTCGATGACCAAGGTATATTGCGAGTTGGAGGTCGTATAGATTCCTCTACCTACCACTACGACAAAAAACATCAAATTATTGTAAAAGCTGACCACCCCTTAACTAAACTCATTTTTCAAGAGGAACATGAGCGCCTTCTACACGCTGGACCTCAACAGATGTTAGCCTCAGTTAGAGACCGATACTGGCCGATTGGTGGGCGAAATCTAGCTCGAAAGGTAGCTCGCTCCTGCTTTGTTTGTCGTCGCATTAAAGGTAAAACTTTAAATAACCTTATGGGAAATTTGCCTAATGATCGGGTTGAGCCTGACTTCCCTTTCCTGACAGTTGGTACTGACTTTGCTGGGCCATTCCTAATCACCGATCGTAAAGGTCGTGGTTGTAAAATAACTAAATGTTATTTGTGCATTTTTATATGTTTTCGTTATCGATGCATTCACCTAGAGGCCGTCAGTGAGTTAAGCAAAGATGCATTCATTCTTACTCTTAAACGTTTTATTGCTCGCAGAGGCTTACCTAATACTATTTATTGCGACAATGGCACTAATTTCGTCGCTGCAGCAAAAGAAATAGGTAATTTTATAAAATCAAATCGCAATTCTATTCATGAGTTTGCAGCACGTCGTGGCATTAAATTTAAATTTAAACCGCCTATGTATTTTGCCTACCTCTGATGAGGAACACGAACGACCCACGAACAATGACGCGATACGGACCCGAGCCAATGGATGGACACCGCCATCACGCGATACACACGGCCACCAATCACCGTCTTCATTACCTGTTGTGTCATTATTATTGTTGTTGTTTCATTATCAACCCTATTTTCAACCGCCAAACCATTGTAACAATCGAAGTAAAGCACTCTAACTGAAAACACCTTCTTTCATTAACAAGTGTTAACAAAATGGATGGACACCGCGTGATGGCGGTGTCCATCCATTGGCTCCGGTCCGTATCGCGTCATTGTTCGTGGGTCGTTCGTGTTCCTCATCAGAGGTAGGCAAAATACATAGGCGGTTTAAATTTAACTCCTCAAAGGTTTAGGTGTGTGTTCTCTAAAATGCGGTGAATATGATGCTTGGCTGATTTTACACCGGCTTCAGCCAGACCATTGAAGTGAGGAGAGTATGCAGGCGAAAATTTAAATTTAATGCCACGACGTGCTGCAATCATCATCATCAGCCCAAACTAGTCCACTGCTGGACATAGGTCTCCCAACAAGGCGCGCTACTGAACCCAATCCTCGGTTCTCCGATTCAGTCGCTGCCAGCCACCTTACACAAGATATGCCAAATGATGATGATATGATAAGAAGAAGGTATGCCAAATTTTATCTCAATCAGGCACCGGAAAGTAGGTCAAAATTAATTTACCTGATTTGAACCGGAAAGACATACGAACGAAACTAGTTAATTAATAGCTAGTATTAGGCAATCCATACTTTCATATTGCATACTTATATTATAAAATCAAAAGTAACTATGTCTTTCTGTTTGTCTGTCTGTCTTCATGAAATTTGAAATGAAACAACTTTTACGGATCTACTCGCGTTTATTTTACACATTACTTTTAGTTAATGTTTATCCTGACATTTTGAACCCTAAAATAAACGTGAGTAGCTCCGTAAAAGTTGTTTTATTTTAAATGTGTAGTGTTCACGTTTTAACTTTAGAAAACATATCGTCAAATTTGTTTATTTTGTTTTGTGTAAACCTGTTTTAAAGGTTAGGGGTAAACATGAGTTATTTACTCATAAAAAAAACAGTGCCTCAAGCTTTTAAAATTGAAATGTTCGTGCTCCATCCATCTAATCCATCCAATAATCAAAGACAGAATAATCAAAGACAGAATCCGCATGCGGACTCGGAACTCTTGAGTTCGAGTTCGAGTTCGAGTTCGAGTTCGAGTTCGACTTCGTGTACGAGTTCGAGTTCGAGTTCGAGTTCGAGTTCGAGTTCGAGTTCGAGTTCGAGTTCGAGTTCGAGTTCGAGTTCGAGTTCGAGTTCGAGTTCGAGTTCGAGTTCGAGTTCGAGTTCGAGTTCGAGTTCGAGTTCGAGTTCGAGTTCGAGTTCGAATGGTTAGGGGTTAGGTTTTTAGGGTTAGGGTTAGGGTTCGAGTTCGAGTTCGAGTTCGAGTTCGAGTTCGAGTTCGAGTTCGAGTTCGAGTTCGAGTTCGAGTTCGAGTTCGAGTTCGAGTTCTAGTTCGAGTTCGAGTTCGAGTTCGAGTTCGAGTTCGAGTTCGAGTTCGAGTTCGAGTTCGTGTTCGAGTTCGAGTTCGAGTTCGAGTTCGAGTTCGAGTTCGAGTTCGAGTTCGAGTTCGAGTTCGAGTTCGTGTTCGAGTTCGAGTTCGAGTTCGAATGGTTAGGGGTTAGGTTTTTAGGGTTAGGGTTAGGGTTCGAGTTCGAGTTCGAGTTCGAGTTCGAGTTCGAGTTCGAGTTCGAGTTCGAGTTCGAGTTCGAGTTCGAGTTCGAGTTCGAGTTCGAGTTCGAGTTCGAGTTCGAGTTCGAGTTCGAGTTCGAGTTCGAGTTCTAGTTCTAGTTCGAGTTCGAGTTCGAGTTCGAGTTCGAGTTTGAGTTTGAGTTCGAGTTCGAGTTCGAGTTCGAGTTCGAGTTCGAGTTCGTGTTCGAGTTCGAGTTCGAGTTATGGTTAGGGGTTAGGTTTTTAGGGTTAGGGTTAGGGTTCGAGTTCGAGTTCGAGTTCGAGTTCGAGTTCGTGTTCGAGTTCGTGTTCGAGTTCGAGTTCGAGTTCGAGTTCAAGTTAGAGTTATGGTTGTTAGGTTTTTAGGGTTAGGGTTAGGGTTAGGGTTCGAGTTCGAGTTTGAGTTCGAGTTCGAGTTCGAGTTCGAAATCGAGTTCGTGTTCGAGTTCGAGTTCGAGTTCGAGTTCGAGTTCGAGTTCGAGTTCGAGTTCGAGTTCGAGTTCGAGTTCGAGTTCGAGTTCGAGTTCGAGTTCGAGTTCGAGTTCGAGTTCGAGTTCGAGTTCGAGTTCGAGTTCGAGTTCGAGTTCGAGTTTGAGTTCGAGTTCGAGTTCGAGTTCGAGTTCGTGTTCGAGTTCGAGTTCGAGTTATGGTTAGGGGTTAGGTTTTTAGGGTTAGGGTTAGGGTTCGAGTTCGAGTTCGAGTTCGAGTTCGAGTTCGTGTTCGAGTTCGTGTTCGAGTTCGAGTTCGAGTTCGAGTTCGAGTTCAAGTTAGAGTTATGGTTGTTAGGTTTTTAGGGTTAGGGTTAGGGTTAGGGTTCGAGTTCGAGTTCGAGTTCGAGTTCGAGTTCGAGTTCGAAATCGAGTTCGTGTTCGAGTTCGAGTTCGAGTTCGAGTTCGAGTTCGAGTTCGAGTTCGAGTTCGAGTTCGAGTTCGAGTTCGAGTTCGAGTTCGAGTTCGAGTTCGAGTTCGAGTTCGAGTTCGTGTTCGAGTTCGAGTTCGAGTTCGAGTTCGAGTTAGGGGTTAGGGGTTAGGTTTTTAGGGTCCTAACCCTAGTTAGGGTTCGAGTTCGAGTTCGAGTTTTATTTGTAATAAAAAAATAAAAATAATAAAAATAAGTCACAAAATAGAGAAATCAAAATAAAACGCTATAAACGGAACACTAACCAACTTTTAACAAAATAAACTACCTACCTTACCTAGAACTTAATTCAAAACCCATTACCTAAGAATTTAACCTTGCAATGAGCGTAAGTGAGTCATTGAATGCTGCTCTTTAAATGAGAAAAAATACTGAATATATTTAATAATTATATAATGTGTAGACCACCTTACTTACTTGATTGATTGATGATTGATTACTTTGTATTTTCTGCACTACTTAATTATCGCACTTGATAGCTTCGATTATGTTTTTTTAAAGGTAAATTTGGACAGGAAGAAAACATCTTCCTTGCATTTTTAGCATTTGCAGTTAGCAGTCCATGGTTTTCGGGGGTGCCAAATTCGAATACAACATCTATTTCGAGATTGCAAAACGCTGGCTGAACCCTACGAGATAGATCAAAATAATATACTAGGTACAGTATTGTACACCTTAACTACAAAAAAGTCCGCGATGGTATATGTCTATCTCTTAGGGATAACCTACAATAATCATTTTGTATCATTTACTTTTTACGAGAAATAATGGCTAATAAATACGAAGCAAAATTTTAGCTCAATCGTTAACCGGAAAGTGGATCAAATTTAAACTTGCCAGATTTAATTACAGACAAACAAACAACGGGGCAGGTGAAACTAAATAAAAGCTTGTAATGTAAAATAACACAAATTCACTCTATATTCTACTGTGTTCTCTCTCTGTCACACGCAGAACGCGACGTTGCCGCTTTGTGTTCAAGTACCTATTCGTCCATTTTGGCTCCGGATCAACTTAGTCTAAGTAAATGTCGCATATAAGTTAAATATATTCTGGATCTAAGAAATCATATTCAGTATGATTTTTTCGAACGTTGCTGGATCAACAAATGTTGGTCAAATCGCTGACGAGTATGTTGAAAACCTGTAAGTGCAGCTCCACCGACGTCACACGCGCATCAAGGACGGATCAAAGTATATCAGTTTGCGCTACGGGGAGCCGAGTATACACGTAAAATAGGTGGATCAACAATTGTTCTAACTTCACACTGGATCAACATTTATTTATTTTTTCATTATATATATATAAATAAAATAAAAAAACGGAAAAAACAGAAAGCATATATATATATCGCCTTCGACCAACGAAGACGAAGTATTCAAATCCATTCTTTCTTTTAAAAATGGCTCTGCCGGTGGTCTCGATGGTCTATCGCCGCAGCACTTTAAAGATTTGGTTTCTGGTACCTCTGGAGACGCCGGCAGAGTTCTTCTTTCCAAAATTACCCAGCTTTGCAATGTCATGCTTGCCGGAAATGTTCCACAGAACATTACTGGTATACTCTACGGCGCTAACCTTTGTGCATTAAAAAAGAAAGATGGCGGCATAAGGCCAATTGCCGTAGGGTGTACCATCCGGCGCATTGTTGCCAAAATTTGTGTCAAGCACATCCTGTCTGACCTTTCTTCAAAATTTCAGCCAATTCAGCTCGGGTTTGGCTCGAAGGGAGGCAGTGAGGCTGCAGTTCACTCAGCTCGCACCTTCTTGCTGAATGATGGTGGTGAAGTGCTGTTGAAGGTGGATATGAAGAACGCCTTCAACTCCGTAGACAGGGGTGCTCTGCTGGCGAAAGTGAAAGAGGAAATACCCATTTTATATAAATATTTATGGCAATGTTACGGTGAACCAACAAATTTGATTTACCGTAACAATCTTTTACATTCTGCCGTTGGTTGCCAGCAGGGTGACCCTCTGGGTCCTGCTATTTTTTCTTTAGCTATACACCAAATAATTTCGAATCTAAATTCTAAATTTAATGTCTGGTATCTCGATGACGGCACTTTAGGGGGAAACTCTGGTTTAGTTCTCGAGGACTTTGATAAACCAGTTTGGTACTATAGGTTTGGAGCTAAATTTTTCTAAATGTGAATTATATATTTCGAATTCCGTGGCCTCGGACCGTAGAGCACAAATAGTAACTGACTTCAGTCGCCTGGCTCCCAACATCAAAATACTTAGCGATGATTCATTATTTTTATTAGGCGCACCGCTTCTCGATGCTGCCATCCCTGCTTTTATAAACGATGCGATCACTAAATTCAATTCTACTGCAGACCGGTTATTCCAAATTAATCCACACATGGCTTTGTTTATTATTCGTTTTTGTCTCTTTGTTCCTAAATTTACTTATGTTCTACGTTGCTCCCAACTTTGGCTTTTTCCAGCAATGTTATCCAATATAGATAATTTGTTAAGAGAAACTCTTATTAAAGTTTTAAATTGCTCTATGAACGACCGCGTTTGGTTACAGGCTTCGCTTCCTGTACGTTTCGGAGGCCTAGGAATTAGGAATTTATCCAGTGTGGCCCTGCCAGCGTTTTTGTCTTCTGCCCATAGCACGCACAATCTTTACAGGAAGATTATCAACCCTTCTTTGGGTTCCGTAGAGTTGTCGGGCAAGGCAGATGCTAGTAACGCTTGGTTATCCGCCTGTCAAAATTCTAGCTTACCTTTATTACCACAATCGCAGAAGCAATGGGACGAGCCGTTATGCAAACAAGTTTTGGAGGGGCTTATATCCACATCGGCTGACACGATCGAACTCGCTCGTCTCACTGCCGTTTCCGAGAGAAAGTCAGGCCACTGGCTCCAGGCATTGCCATCTGCCAATGTCGGTACCTTGTTGGACGGGCCGTCTCTTACTCTAGCGGTCTGCCTCCGTTTAGGCGCCAAAATAGTCCACCCTCACCGCTGTGTGTGTGGGGAGGCTGTTGACGAGCTTGGCCACCACGGCCTCTCTTGCGCTCGTAGTGCTGGCCGTATGATGCGTCACTCGACGCTAAACAGCATCATCCGCAGTGCTTTTGCCACCATTGGTTTACCGGCTGTCTTAGAACCAGCTGGTATTTCTCGCAGTGATGGCAAGAGACCTGACGGAATGACCATTGGGCCCTGGAAGCTTGGCAGGCCGTTGGTGTGGGATGCAACCTGTGCTGACACCGTGGCTCCCTCGCATGTTCGCGCCACTTCACTTCATGTGGGGGCTGCTGCGGTAAGTGCTGAAAATCGCAAACGGCACAAATACGCAAACCTAGGTCCAAATTATTTATTTGTTCCGTTTGCGGTGGAAACAATGGGTCCATGGGGGCCGGAGGCAAAGCATCTAGTTAAAGAGTTAAGTGCTCGCCTTATTTCGCCTCCGGTGACAAGAAGGCTGGCAGCTACCTCTGCCAGCGCATTAGTTTGGCAATCCAAAGGGGCAATGTTGCCAGCATTCTTGGGACCGTTCCCATGAGCCCACAGTTGGAGGACATCTTTTATTTATAGGTCTTTAGTATTTAATTTTCTAATTATTTTTCTGTTTCATTTTTTTTTTTTCAAGTTAAGTTATGTATTGTTTCTTTTTGTTGTGTAAATATATATTATATATATTTTGTTTATTTATTTATATTATGATTTAGCATACACAATGTGTGATATTATAAACCAAATACGTACTAAGAACAATTTATCTATTAAACCTACATATTTTGTAGCAATATATTTATGTAGTATTATTATAATATTATAAATATATATTTATGTATTTATGTGTATGAATAAAAGTCGAAATATTATTTTCATAGTATATATAAATAATTATGTTGATTTTATATATTTGACGATTTTATTTATGAATGTGTATCAAGCACGTGCCTTATATATTTAATAACTCCTCAGTAGCTGTGTAATCCATTGAAGATAGGAAAGCTGATATTGATAACTTGCAATTATAGTAATTTTTGTTATGCAATGATTCATGCATGCAACAAATTTTGTTATAAAGCCAGGGGCCTAGGTAAAAGTGGAAGCTGCGTGAGAATATAGTTTTAGTTCTAGGTACAATGTAAACGGGTGGAACACGTCGTCTGGATATGATATGAGGTAGTGGTTTACGATGTTGTCTTAGTATGATAGATTTTATAAATAGTTGGCGCACTGATATTTCACCAAACTCTTTGTACAATTTAATTGTGGGATATCGTATGCTTTTAAAGTTTAAAACCTTGATTATGGCCCTTTGTGCTCGTTCAATGGTAATTAGGTTGGATTTTTTAGCTCCGCCCCAGGCAGTTATACCATAAGTTATTAGAGACTGGCATAAGGAGTAATAAACAGTTTTAATGGTTTTACTATCTTTAATATGTCTAATTTTTTTACAAATACAAATTAATTTTCTAACTCTCTTCGATATTGCCGTTATTTGGTTCTTCCAATTTAGACTTAAGGGAAACACAGAGTTAAAAACACATTTTTAAAAAATTGTTCATGCGTTTGTGTTTGTTTTATACGATTTGATACTTTCCATAGTGGACTTTGAATCACATAAGTCAGTTAGGTAAATTAATTTTTTTTTAATGTTTCACTAAAATCGGCTTATTCGTTTTAATGCATTCCGAAATGTAAAAAGCCATACAGTTATAATCTCTTAAAAAATACAAAAAAAAAATACAAACTCAATTTTTCGTGCTCCTACAAAACGAATAGTATTTTGCTAGTCATATTTATTCAATACAAATACCATTGTGAATACAGAGTAACAATTTCCGTAATAATTTTTATATGACAATTTTTTTTAATACAATTTTTATTTTGTTTCAGTCGATTCATTTTTCTCTCAGCCTCATGCGCGTAAGTGTTTTTATAACTATTTTGTTGGTTTCTTAAAAATGTTAACATTGCGACCAAACCGCTAGTATTCTTTTGTTAACGCAGATAATTACGCAAAATGACAATTAACTAAAAAAAACTGTTTTTATCCCCAGAGTGATAGAGTGTATCATTTTGTGCATTGTCTAGTTTTGCGTTTTTAACATTTTCAGTTATTGAGCTGCTGTTTTTTCTGACTAACCTTAATCTTCTTTAAAGTATTATTTTGTTTAGTAACAATTGTTATTTGGCGATTTTATATTCTGGGTGCCTTGCCGGTTCTTCTCAGTGTCCTGCGATCTTCGATTAAATAGTAATGTTATTGATAGAAGCCCGCGATTCATAAGTGAAGTATTTTTTAATAAGCGGAACTCTTCCATTAATACTTCTTTTGTTTATATAAGAACCTAGCGAGCTTTGTTCGTGCTGTCTTGCATTAGAAAAAAACTTTATTAAAATCCGTACAGGGTTCCTAAAAATTTGCCCGTCCTAACAGACAAACAAACGCGTTCCGTGGACTTTCTTTTATACTATGTATAGACATTTATTAATCCATGGTATAGATAATCATTAATTAATCATGTTGGTACTAACATTTTTTTTTGCAGCTCCCGGTGGATACGAACCAATCGGTAAGTGAATATTTAAATTTTTAAAAGAATAATAAAAAAACTGGAACACCAAAAGAGACCGTGAGTTCGTATTGCGTAAAACGGTATGCTTCCAAATAAAATCCTCAATGAAATATTATTTTGAATATGCATTCACGATGCTATAGGTATACAATATGTAACAAAAACCCTGTCGAATCCATGAAGGTGTTATGTGTGTGTGTTCCATTTACGTAATTATTTTAAAATAATAAGAGAAAAAAATTTACCTCGATAATAAAATCAAAACTTACATGGCAATACTATTGTTGGCACTTCGGCAGTAGAACCTTTGGCGCCGCCGCCATTGTTGGAAAGTGTGGGCATATTAATAAAATTAGCATAATTTTGGGGTAATTTGAGCAAGTTAATTGAGTTTTAAATTACGATAACTCTTTAATTTTCATGAATAATATTTTTTATTATTTTTTTTGTTATAGTTATTTGTTGTTAATGCGTACCCCTTTCCGATAGGACAGGGTTTTTTTTACAAATTGTATAGTTACAAGGGAAAAAAATCGACTGTGAGGGTAGTAAATTCACAGTGAAGTAATACCGCTGGCTTGCAGCGTAAATCACAAACTATATGGGGCCTCGGTAGCTCAGCGGTCAGAACATTGGACCGGTTATCCAAAGGTCGTGGGTTCGATTCTCACTCGAGCTTCCTGCGGCTAGTTGATTTTTTCTAGTAAAATTTTATCTTGTAGTCCTCTATGAAATATTTCAAGTAGCATGAATTCAATAACTTTAGCTCAAAGCATCAAACAATGTTTGTTCAAATGAATTTGTGCGATTTGAATTTTCTTAGGTATACCTAGAGGATTTCACTCCGAAGCGATTGTCCTTAAATAAGCATACAAAGTAAAAAAAAATAGATTAATTGGTTAAAAAATTTGGAACTTTAAAGTTAGTATGAGAAACCGAAATACAAGCCTAATAACGATCCATTTATTTCAAAAGCACCTTTCGTAAGTTTATTTGAATAAAACATTTTGACTTTGCCTTTGACTTAAGCAGGGATTTTGAAATGGTGACTTATTCTCACGCTATGATTTGATATAAATACGAGTGTTTTTTTTTCTCTTACTGGTAAAACTTATTTTTAACACCGAAATTTCTCGAGCGGTACCTATAATCTTAATACCTAATCAAATTGTAAATAATGCAAAAAATATGATATTTCTTAGTGTATTTCGTGTTACTTTTAATTTCGTCATCACTTTTGAGATTTACAAAATATCTGATAATTTGGAAAAGTGTTGCTAAAATTTCCACGAGATTCGAACCCGCAACTTCTGACATACCGGGTCAGGTTCGCATCTAATTATTACGCATACTAATTAATTTATTGTTACTAATGTTATGCATCAAAATTTGCGTTAAATCATTTACGAATAAATAGGTATCCATAAAAACTTGTTTCGACATAATTTGCTTATTTATTACAGATAACGGACCTGCGTACGTACAACCCTCTAACCGGCCAAAACCATGTAAGAAAGCATTCATTATAATTTTTGAGTATAATACACGGGGTCTTACAAACAAATAAACACAGAATAAGCTGTCAATAGTTAATCGGTGTTTCATTCCCGTCATATAAAATTCATTTCAAATTAGAGTAAAAGAAACAAAACACGGATTTAACTACATTCTCTATTTATTTGTAAGGCACTAGGAGGAGGGTAGTTTCTAGAACTACTGGTCCAAAAATTATTTTACTGATAGAATGAAATTGACGTTTTGTATGAAGATTTTTTATAAAATTATGTTTTTCATACTGACGTTTTTTTTTTAATTTTCTTAGCATCTATTTATGTTAACACTATAAAAATTGTAGAGTAGTGTGTTTGTTTTACTTGCTAAATATAGCAGACATTAAAAAAAATCAAGACCCTTCAAAGCTGCAATGAAACAAAAGGTAAATTCCGCGAACAAAAAAGAAGAAAATTTTTAAAAAAAATTGGGCGATAAATATACAAAATGAATAATCATTGTTACTACTTAAGCCTAAGTAACATAGGTACGTTTCGACTTGATACCATAGTTACCAAACACCCTGTATAAACACCCCACAGCTTGTTGAGCCCAAAGCCATCGGGATCGGTGTGCCTTCGTTCACCGTGAATAAGTTACTTGAACTGCTGTTGTTTAGTCGAACAGTCACTATCACTATGAAAGCACAACATAAGAAGTACCAGAAGGTAAGCCCAATACATACCGCGCTATAGCAACGCACACATAGACAACCTTTCACGGACTCGGAATCTCGCAACGGCTGCGCTCTGCGGACTGTTCCGAGCTGTTAGGTTAAGCGTCTGCTGAGTCGCAGGCGACGCAGCTCCGCGCAGCGCAGAGCAGTGCAGATTTTGTAATGCATGGCCGTGCCAAGAGCTGCGTACGCGGCTCGGCGTCGTCGGCGTCTCAGCATACGCTTAGCCTTACTGTGCTCAAGCGCGTTTGTGTAAAGCTTACCTTCTGCAATCTCCTTTTTTTGTGATGAAAGTCTGAATTAATTGTCTTTTTTTCTAAATTTTCAGCCAACAACCCCTACGCTCGCGGCCAGTGAAGTGAGGGAAAGATCTTTAGATAAGTGCCTAAATGTATGTTTTCAATAAAACTGCAAAATTAAATATATTTTTTTTATAAATCCATATTGCTTAATAATTATATACCTACATAAACAATATTAAGTCCTATACATTCGGTGTACAACAGATAGTATGTATACCTAGTGTTCAGCAGGAACCGGGATCGACATTTTTGTCCTTTAATCATGAAAAGTAGGGTTCAACAACTAATTTTAGTGTTTAGCAACAATTTAATACAAATAAAATAAAAAAATAAAAATATATATATTTTTTTTAATATTTGAATGAAAATCTATATAATTTATGGTGACGAAAATTGTGTCGAAAACTGGTCTTTATGTGTCGGACACTGCCTTTGTTACATACACGACTGCCAAAAAAAGGAGTGTTATGTTTTCAGGGTTCATTTATGTATTAAGTATGTGATGATTCTTTATTCCACCAAAACTTCTAAACGCCTGAACCGATTTAGATATATGAGGTATCGTTGCAATCCTTGCATCGTTCCGACTAACATAGGCTAAATAAAATTTGCGGTCATCCAGTGGCAGGGCGAGTCGAAACCGAAGTGAATCGAGTGAATCTTGTCATTGAGCTCAGTCAGGTATTGGACCTCATATCTAACTGGGGCTCCAATAATCTGGTTGAGTTCAATGCCAAGAAAACACAGGTATGTGCGTTCACGGCAAAAAAGTCACCATTCCTTCCCCTTCCAACTCTTCAGGGTACATCAGTCTCTAAGCCTGCAGAGCAGTATCAACATGCTCAGTATGACGATTCCCTGCGATCTGAACCAGAGGGAAGCCGTGATCAAAACAGCCTCACGAAAACTCGGTATTCTGAACAGAGTGCGGCGATTCTTTACGCCCGACCAGTTGTGCCTCTTACACAAGACACAGGTACGGTCTTGCGTGGAGTATCGCACATCTGGGACGGTTCCGCATCCGGTTCCTCCTCGATGCCTTGGACAGATTACAGATTAAAATATCAAAAATAATAAGTAATACAAGACACATCTTTTTAATTACAAGTAAGAAACTAAATTTATTTATATTTAACTTAATTTGTAAATAAATATTATATAAGTATTATGTTTCGCATATGTCTGTTTTTTTTCAACATCGATATTTCGGTATCGCACCAAGTTCAATACCGGTATTTGAATCTTGGAAGTACTTATTGACCGACATCTCGGGATTACGAGATCTCGGGATCTCGGTATTCATGCCCTAATGGTGTATAACTCGTAAAACTTGCACTAGGTTATGTAGGCATCCAGTTCTTAACGAGTAAGTATAGTAGAACAATATAGTAGATAAGAAGAGAGATATCTCTTGCCGCAAGAAATACTAAAAACTTACAAACATAAGATAATTTTTTTCAAGACAAAATCAACCAGTCGCAGTCTCAGGACTCTCGAGTGGGAATCGAACCCGCGACCCTTGGATTACCGGTCCAATGCTTCTGACCGCTGAGCTTCCTGACTGAGACTGGTTGATTTTTTCTAGATTTTTTTTCTTGTACTTAGACATAAAAATATATCATTGTGGATGCAAACATTTAAATAATGAAAATAATTACAAACTTCTTCATCAGCCCTTTTCTTCAAACGGACATCAACACAGTATTTATGTAAAAATATGTAAAATTTGAAAAAAAGACGGTGTTGTAAAAATTTCACGAGCAGGATACGAACCCTCACCCCATGACATGCCGGGTCAGGTGCACTACCAACTATGCTATCGTTCGAATCCCGCTCACGGAATTTTTTGACACTTTGTTTTTTTTTCAAATTGTAATTTGTTCAAAATTATTTGCATAAAATTATATGTAAATAATCAGTAAAATTATTTTAAAGTCTTACCTTGGGATCCAACCTTGAGCTAAACATAGCCAAATAAGTGTCCGAGTTGTTTGCGATGTCAAATATTTGTAAAGCAAAACTGGCCAATGGCACGATACTTAAATCGACACACACGCACCGACCGGCTGATTATTTAATCAAGCAACAAGGAGGTTTGCCTGGGCATTTATATTGATTTAGTGTCATTCACGGGCACTCCATTCGCACCACTCCTTCTTAATCGGGCACTCTTGGCAGAGTGGTCATGGCTGTCGATAGACAAGCCGCCGGCGCTGCCCCGCCGTCGCCAGTCGCTTCCAGGGCGGCCGCAAGTTGCGCGATGTCTCTCCACTTCGGTCGACTTACTGCGATGCGAGTACACTATACTGCGGTCGACTGCGTAGTCTTCCTGATAAGGTCGATCCAACGAGTTGGAGAGCGGTCTCGTTGTTTCTTCCCTTCTGTGTGACCTTGTACTACAAGCCTCTCCATCGAGTTTTCGTTTCTGGAGATATGCCCAAAGAACTTCAGTATTCGTAACAGCATAATCGACTATAGCCTATCTCGTATATGAAGCTTCTTGAGGATGGATAAATTGGTGCTGAACGCCGCCGCCGGCGCCGTCTAAGGTATTTTTTTTTCGCCACTCCATCACTCAGATATTGGTTTTGGAATGTTTGGGATTTTTTTTTTATATATTTTACGGGTAAGCACAGTGCCTTGATCTCACCTGATGGTAAGTGATGATAAGGCCAATGATGGAAGCGCACTTCACCCGGGATCCTCACTAGTGAGGGACTGGCTATCTTATCTCTAGCTGCCGGAACACAACAATGCTATAAACATTGATGTTATGGCGACATATTTAGATAAGATGGTGGTAGATAGCCAGGCGGACAAACAAGCCATACCACCAACCAAACCGAGTACACAAACATGTACCGCCCGCTGGGAATCGAACCCGGGATCTCTGGGTTTAAACCGGTGGTCTTAACCACTAGACCACAGGAGCGAATCCAACGCACGGAGCGAAGCCACGCAATCCACGTAGTTATATAAGTCCCCATTCACGGGCACTGTTTCGCGCCAATCCATCTATCACTCCATATTAATGGATATTGGAATGTTTAGAGATCTAAAGACTGAGACTGAGATTTGAGGAGCTCGATGGCGCAGTGGTTAACACGCCCGGTCTGCGATTGCTGAAGTTAAGTAACTTTCGCAAAGGCCGGTCATCGGATGGGTGACCAAAAATTTATCATCTCGAGCTCCTCCGTGCTTCGGAAGGCACGTAAAGCCGTTAGTCCCGGCTGCATTAGCAGTCGTTAACAACCACCAATCCGCACTGGGCCTGCGTGGTGGTTTATGACCCGTTCTCCCTATCCATCCATAGGGAAGGCTCGTGCCCCAGCAATGGGGACTTTATGAGCTGATGATGATGATGATGATGATGAGAGATCTAAAGCTCGGAGCAATGCCACGCAATGCAAGTAGTTATTTAACCCGGGTGAAGTGCGCTTCCACGATTGGCCTTATCATCACTTAACGTGCTTACCGTAAGTTATACATAATTTTTAGTAATAGGTGTATACTCCCTAAAAACAACGTGATAACATGCTAAATCGTATTTACGTAGATTTACTTTTCGATACTAAAAATCAAATTTATGCTATTTTCATTGGTCAATATGAGTATTGGTCAATGTACATTTTTGTTCAACCCTGACATGTTTTGACTTTCCTTTATTTTTATTTTTGACCATTAAGAGGCCTATTACATCTCAACTGTGATTTTTGCGTAAAATGCCCATTTTCGCATTTTGTAGTAATTTTCCAGTTGTATTTATCGTTTTTATCGAAATAGGATAATAAATTCATGCTTAGTATTTCAAATTTCCACTCTGCGAGAAAAAGCTGAGTTCGGACGGCCGGCGCATCGCATTTTGTAGTAATTTTGCAGTTGTATTTATCGTTTTTATCGAAATAGGATAGTAAATTAATTATAAAATATTTATTCCTCATGAAGTAACAATTATTCTGGTATAAATTTTGCTCAATAATATTATCGTAGATAAGAGAAATTCACAGCGATCTTAATGCGATTTTCGAAGTTTTTTGGTTTAAAATAAGAATTTTTTTCTATGTAAAATCAATGATATCTAAAAATTCCGAGGCCGCTACGAACTATTCGACTATATAAGAGATAACATTCTATTTTTTTTATTTCATTTGTTTAGAACAGTAGTTCAATCTAGGAGCTCAAAAAAGTGCCTTCGCGCATTTTATGAAAATCTTTCTCTGCTATTTTGAGTTTCATTAAAAAGTTAATCAAAATTTACAAAAAGCGAGGCCGCTACGAACTATGCCAATAGCTATTCTACACTATTCAATAAGTCAAAATTGTTAATGTATTTTCGTTTCTGAGATCGAGAACGCCAAAAATGGCCAGTCAAAATGTAATAGGGCCCTTAAGTGGTCGACCGAGAACAATGTATCAGTTGGACCTAGGGTTGTCACTTTGCAATTTTACTTAGTAAAAATTAACCTCAATATCTCGGCCGTATGGTGCTTTTCAGGTATGTTTATATTGGTCCTTACCTATGAAATGGACGTTTTGTATGAAGATTTTTTATAAAATTTTATTTTTCATACTAACGTTTTTTAATTTTCTTAGCACCTATTTATGCTAATACTATAAAAATTGTAGAGTAGTGTGTTTGTTTCACTAGCTAAATATAGCAGACATTAAAAAGAAAAAAATCAAGTCCTTTCAAATCTACAATGAAACAAAAAGACGATTCCGCGAAACATAAAAAGTAGTCAATTAAAAAAAAATTAGGCGATAAAGACAAAACTAACAATCATTGTTATTACGGAAGCCTAAGTAACATTGTCCTAATTAAAGGTGTATAATAATATTAACAACCGGAATTGACTTTGGAATTTTTAGACATTTTAATAAGTGAGAAAAAAACGTCAATTTCATAGGTAAGGACCTAATATTGTTATTATTCTTTCTATGCACAGTAGGTACCCTTTTTATTTGCCATATTCGGAACTATTTATTTTATTTATTTTATTTTAAAACTTTTGCAACATATATTACATGGCGGACTTAATGCCTGAGGCATTCTCTACCAGTCAACCATAGGGTGGTGCAGAAATAACAAACATGTAATGTAATAATAAACATGTAATAATAAACAGGTATTACCAAACATCCCTGTAAGTATACGAAATTATTATTGTATTATTATTCCTGTTATTATTTTTTATTATTTTTGTTACATGTTGTATGTTTAATTGTGTGTTTTGTTATGTGATTCCAATGAATGTCTTTTCATCTTCTTTGTTCTTTTTTTAACCCACACTCACTTGTTTATTTATGAAAAAAGTTTATTATATTACATGTCAGATATGTACGTCAGACAGTAATTTTAATATGTTCATCTGGCTGCAACGTGCGTTCGTAATTAACGAGAGCATTGTTAGTGGCTAATTAGTGCTAATGATGAATAGTTACCTACTTGATGCGTGATGGCACGCGATCTAACGCGGATGCTTAATAACGTCACTCGTTTATTTATTAGGTATTAAACCAAATCTATTTGCCCAGTTGTGGGAAAAGGTTCATACTTTTATCTGTCTTATAGTAACCCATAAAATGTAAATCGTTAAATAGTTAAAAGGAACAGTAATAAAGGTAATTAAGTTTAATTTCTACTCGATTCGTAACACTTCATTTGCAGATTAACATCCAAATAATTTTTTTATTGAAATAGACAAAGTGTGGAAAAAATTCCACGAGCGGGATTCGAACCCGCACCCCATGACATGCCGAGTCAGGTGCACTACCAACTATGCTATCGTGACTCAATCCAACTCGAACCGAAATTAACTCTGAACCCTACTCTTACTATGTAAGCCAAAGGAGCCCTATTCAATGTCGACATCGACAAATAGCTACGTCATCAACATCCGATCTTAATATTTTTACAAATATTGAAAGATCAGTTAAGAATTAGGTACTTAAACTATATTTATGATTATTTACATATAATTTAACGCAAATATTGTTGCGAACAAATCACAATTTGAAAAAAGTCAGTCAAAACAACATACCTAGTTAATTGATTTTTTGCCATAATTTTCCTGATTCGGTCTTTTGGTATAAAGTCAGCTCAGCGCGTCTCTTCAAATGAATAACATGATATGAAGTCATTCAAAATTACATACAAACAGCATGACATAATATAGCTTAAATGTAGAGTGAGTTGCAATTTTGCCGTACAAATTCTCGTTTTCGTTAAGGGTGATGAATCACCCTTTTTAATTCATCATCACCAGCTTATTTAACGTTCCCACTGCCGGGGCACGAGCCTCCCCTATGGATGGATAGGGAGAAGGGGCCATAAACCACCACGCGGGCCCAGTGCGGATTGGTGGTTGTTAACGACTGCTAAAGCAGCCGGGACCAACGGCTTTACGTGCCTGCCGAAGACCGGAGGAGCTCAAGATGATACATTTTTGGTCACCCATCCGATTAACGGCTTTTGCGAAAGTGTCTTCACCTCAGTAATCGGAGACCAGGCGCGTTAATTACTGCGCCATTGAGCTCAAACTTTCTTTTTTAATTAATCTAAACTAAATGACGGAAACATGTTCCGTCATAATTTTTGATGCGGACACTAAGGAGTGAAATTCCTTTTCTTGCGAATCTGTTTCCTGATACCGTACACCCGCCCGATCCTCTAAATGCCACTACACATTTACAGAATACACTAAACATGTACACTAGTTTAGGCCCAAGACACCGTACTCGTAGAACAAGGGTACGAAGAACCGGTTCACACGCGCTCTATACCAGGTACTTACACATATGTACCTGGGCGCTTCTCTCCTCCTCCACGGCCCGGTCAACCCGAGCCGAGGTCCGAGCCTTTAGAGGCGCCCTCGGGTTGTACCGCTCCCCGATCCGATCCGAACCCTTCGGAGAATCTTTGGGCACGGGGACACGCATTTTTAAGTGCGTAATGCCGTTCCCTCTAGAAAACCTCCGAAGGTGATTCGTTTCACACGTCTTGAGGAACCCTTTACGCACCTCGCTGCCCCCAAAAAAGCCCGTTAACGCTGAAAATGCCGTTTGAGGCAATCAGCAATCTCTCTCAAAAAAAAATGATACCGTACAACTTGAACATTTTCAAGAGTAAACAGGGGGGCGATTTTTGAACCGGTGATTTGTTATCGTGATAACTTATCACCAGTTCAAAAATCATCCCCCTTATGCTATGATATCAAATACAAATGCTCCCTATTCTCTTATTCAAAGACACTGGTATTTTATTTCTGAATCTGAAAATTCTTAAACGATAATATACAAAAAAATACATTTTTTTTTCCCATACAAACCACTCTCTACTGGACCAATTTAAAAAACTCTTTCACCATTAGAATGCTACATTAGCGCTGAGTAACATAGGTTATATCAAAAAAAAATGTCTACCCGAGCGAAGCAGGGACGGGCCGCTAGTATATAAATATATCCTAGTGTATTTCATATTACTTATATTTAGACATCACCGTTGATATTTATAAATCGCCCTGGCATTTGGGCAAATATGCTACATCCTAAGTCGCATCATCACCTATCATTGGATGAGATCACGGTCAAAATACATGCATAAAGAGATTTTTTTTTTTAATTTTAGCTTTAATAGGTAGCTTTCATGCGAGCGTTCATGCCTTATTCTATTAACATGCAATTTCATTGTTGTCTTTAATTGGTTCACTTCTATTGACTATAAATAATATCCTTAAAGAAAGCCAATATAAATAGCCCCATCTGCTGCTAGATTGTCATTAGTTAGCTATTAGAAATCAGGATATCAAGATGTCTCGAGTTGTGGTGAGTAGATTGTCTCGCTTTCAATTTTTCAATTTTTTTTAGTACAGTTGCTGGGTCAATGACAGTTAAATAACATAAAATCAATGTGTAAAATTAACGCACGTCTCTTACGGTTCAAAACAACAGGATAATTTGTTTTATTTAGATGTGTACCTAGTAGGTAGGTAGTGTTCGCGTAAACTTTAGAAAACAATATGTTAACTACCTATACTATGTAAAATCTAATTTTGGTTTGGCACTCAGTGAAGTGGCTAGCAAAGTAGCATATCAACCAATTAATCAACCAATAGCGAAAGGAGTTTTTAATACGCTAAGAAGTATGAAAAATAAAAAAGTCTTAAGTCTGAAGATATCATCTCGTCATGTCCACATGTCTACGTGATGGAAAAAAGAGTCATCATTATCACCATCACCAGTTTATTTTATATCACCACTACTGGGGCACGAGCTTTCGCAATGGACGGATAGGGAGAACCGGCCATAAACCACCCATTGCGGATTGGTGGCTTTTAACGACCGCTAGCGCAGCCGGGACCAACGGCTTAACGTGCCTTCCGAAGCATGGAGGAGCTCGTGATGATACATACATACATTTTTTATTTTTTATTTTTCTTACCTATTCGTTGACCGGCCTTTGCGAAAGTTGCTTAACAGCAACAATCGTAGACTTGGCGCGTTAACGACTGCGCCATTGATCTCATTTCCGAGGAAAAAAGAGTATATATTAATAATAATAACAATAATATTTTATTGACTAAGAAAATACACGTTATATAAGACTTAAAACAATGATAACAGTTTTCAAAGGACTAAATACAAGAACACGAGCATCAAAACTAGGCCTAAGAAAAAAAATATGAATAGCTAAAAAGTCCGCACTTCTCCCCCAACCCTCCTTCCAGAGCAACCTAAAAAAAAATTATATTGACAGTCTGCAAACGAGCAGGCGGCGGGCCGCCTCGTCAGGCGGCCCGTGGTGAGGGTGAGCGGTCTCTGCCGCCCATGGACATCAGCAACATCAGAGATGTTGTTTTTGTGTTACCGACCTGAGAAAAACCTCTTTTAAAAGAGTCCATGTCTATTTTTTTTATTTTTTTGTTTATAAGGACACATAACAGGCAACAGTTAAAAAAAAGTAGCACAATTTTTATGAAAGCTTATAAACTAAACCATCACCTAAAAGCATGCATCCCTGACATGTCGTAGCTTAATGGTAAAACCTCGGATGGCAGCTCATTCCACAGTTTGATGGTACGTGGAATGAAGCTCCTCTGGAAGCGAGCGAACAGCGGCTCCAGGAAGTGTGCGTGTGCCCAGTTCCGATGGCGAGCGGTGCGATGTGGTAGAAGGAGGAAGTGGGCACCAAATCAAAAAGTTCCTCAGAGCATTCTGGATGGATGGATGGATTCAGGATGTCACAGATGAGAACAGTACTCCATGTGAGGTCTAACTTGGGCTTTGTACAACTGTAAAAGCTGGTTAGACGTGAAGTACCGTCTCGCTTTCCTAAGAACTCCTAAAATCGGTGATGCCATCTTCGCTTTGTCGTCTAGATACTTGCGGAATTGTACATCACTGGATATGTCAACACCAAGGATCCTAATGCTACTTGAGATGTTAAGTGGAGTGCTCTGGAACTGTGGTGCTACGACGAATGGATTCTTTATGGCGGTGAACACGCAAAACTGTGTCTTGGAATGGTTGAACTGAACCAGATTCAATCCTTCAATCTTGAGACTCGTTCCAGGGAGTTCTCAACTTTGGACACAAGTTTTTGTCGATTTTCCTGTGTGAAAGTCCGAGACACATTGGGTTTTCCGATGTACAGGGCGTCTCCCCTACTATCATTCGCATAGCAGTGCATATTCTCAATGTTAACCCTATCATATATATCATAGCATAAACAGCGTGGGAGACAAAGAAAGCTTAACCTTTCTCACAGTTTTCTTTTGTATTTACTGCACAGGACAAATATATGTTTGTACATGTCTATGGTATTACTGAGCATAGATAGAGGCATATTATAAGGCTTTAGAATGTAGAACTAAAAGAACGCACGAACATTAACTAGTGTATAAACCTTCCAGATCTTCATTTGCCTCCTGATGTTGGCATCAGCGGTGGTGAGCTTGGACTTGCCCAAGGTCCCCGATGCCCCAAAGCTCCCGGACACCTCGAAGCTGCCGGACGCCCCAAAGGTCCCGGACGCATCGAAACTTCCTGATGCGAAAGGCCTTCAGGACTTGGGGAAGTAGACGAATCCGACTGACCGACCGACGACAGCAAACCAAAGCATGATTGAAGATTACTATTCATATTTTATATAATTGAAGCATATTAAATGGAGCTCCTAAAATGTTGGTTTTTTCAATAATGTTCCCTATGCAAAGATTTATTTATTATTAAAAAATGCTTTGGTAACGGATTTACTAACGAATTTTAATCCTTCTTTTTTATCATCACACCATCACCAGCTAATTTTATGTCCCTAGTGTTGGGGCACGAGCCTTCGAGAGCTCGGAGACAGACTAATATAATTAGTCCATGTTGTAAACTAACAATTACTTTATATTAAACCAGAATAAAATGTAATAACACCATTCACGATTGTACAGCGCCATCTATTGGTGAAATACAAACTACACAATCTCAATTCAATAAATTCATCACATCATGACCACCCGCTCATTTTTATGTCCCCACTGTTGGGGCATGAGCCTTCCTTAGGTCATGCTTAGGTCAAATAAAAAATAGGTTAATGTCAATGTAATTAATATACGTTTATTGTTCTAGAATTAATTATATTTGTGGCTGTCACAACTTCCCTATTGTTTAACTACATATTTTTTCTCATCATCAGCTCATTTTTTTATGTCCCCACTGCTGGGGCACGAGCCTTCCCTATGGATGGATAGGGGAACGGGCCATAAACCACCACGCGGGCGTGCCCAATGTGGATTGATGGTTGTAAACGATTGCTAATGGAGCCGAGTTCAACGGCTGTACGTGCCTTCTGAAGCACGGAGGAGCTCGAGAAAATTAATTATTGATCACCATCCGAAGACCGGACTTTGCAAAGCTCTTTTTTTTAACGAGTGGGAATTTCCTACTGAACCGTCTCGACTGGACTGTTGCTGGACGTAACAGACCCGGGAGGTGTATGAGGTTAAGCGATGGACCGGTCGATCCATTAAAACCACTCGACACCCGTCAACCGCTGGGCGAGACCCTGAGCAGTCTACGCGTCTTTCACGGCCCGCAGCGATAGTTCCTTCGAACCCGCCTCATGCTAGACGCCTTTATTTATATATTTATTTATTTATTATGGACAGTCAGCGAAAACTTGTACTAAATAAAAATACTATGTAACGTACAATAACATCTTAAATACTAAGTACAGCCTTCTACTATTGACCGCCACGGCATGCAAATGTGAGAGTTTGTGTCAATTTTAAAAGAGGATAAACTACATCAATTTTCTAAGTAATTAGTAATAACAAACTTAACAATATAAATAAGAGCAAAAAATATACAACTCATATCAAATACTAGTAAGAATCACGTAGGGTTTACGTAGCTTTCGAACATCAGTTTTCTAAATGTGTGGACACTCAGATGAAATATGTCAATGTATGCCTTACCCCTGAAAGTGGGAAGCGCCTGTCACATTGAGGAGTTACGCAGGGCGTGTGGGAATTTGTTTCCTAACCCCGCGCGCGGTTACGATGGGTGTAACTGCCCATGCAACCTCCTCTGAATTTTAACCCTATTCTGCCTAAAATATGCAGGTACGTTGATTCCTGGAGCTTTTATTATAATTTGGTAGGTACTGTACAATCACGAGCACAGACATGTAAGTATACAGTTTAGACTCTATATTGTATTGTTTAATTGTAAGTTTTTTTTTTTCATATTGTATTGTATTTTTTCATACTTTAATACTAAACCTATAACAATCAAAAATGTAACGTTTATTATAAAGTTTTATTCTATTCTACTGTACTAAGAGTTATATTTTTTTACGGAACTCGTCAAAGCATTGCTCTATTTAATCTCAGCCAGAAATATCGTATTTTTCATATCATAAACTTTGCAGGATCCACGGTGATTAACTTAAGAAAAGATATTAAGATTTTGAATTGTTCGTTGTTTTATTGAATATGATAAGACTGTTTGCGCACGACCACAAAATGGTTAGTAACCGATCATTAAATACACAAAGGAATAGCTTGTTATTGCTGTGGAAAACGCGCCCGGTTTTCGATTGCTAAGGTTAAGCTACTTTCGCAATGGCCGGTCGTCGGATCGATGACTAAAAATGTATCATCTCGAGATCCTCCGTGCTTTGACGTCAGTGCATAAACGTCTAAGTTTTCTTAAATTTTCTGGTCTTTTATTAATTCCCTGAGTTGAGTCTCACGAAAATGCCCTTTTTGATTTTAGCACAAATTGTTTTGGGAATTGTCTCTCTCAAATACAAAAATCTAATTTGCGAGCCATCGCCTTTACAAAAATTCTCATAAGATTTAATTTGATATGGAGTGACGGTATCATCAAACGGCTTCACAAGTGGTAATTGCTTTACATTTTTTTATATATATTTCACAGATATTATAATATACTAGTGGACCCGGTGGACTTCGTACCGTTTTGAAAGTTTCCATCAAGTGATTAAATTCTCTTTGGTTTCCATGACAACAAAACAAACAAATCATTTTTATTGGAAAATGATATTGTCGTTTTTAGTATATTTATAGTGTGATTCCCGTAGGAATATCGGGATAAAACTATCCTATGTGTTAATCCAGATTATAAACTAACTGTATGCCGAATTTCATCCAAATCCATCCATCCGTTTGCAGCGTGAAGAAGTACTTAACAAATATACGAAAATACACACAAACTTTCGCATTTATAATATTAGTATGATTAAGCACAGTGGACAATTAACCGAAGACATTTATTGACTGTGACATTTATTGTAATGTGTTTTAGACTGTGTTGCGGAGCTCGAAGGCGCAGTGGCTAACACACCCGGTATGCGATTGCTATGGTTAAGCAACTTTCACAAAAGCCGGTTATCGGATGAGTGACCAAAAGTTTATTATCTCGAAATCTTCCGTGTTTCGGAAGGCACGTCAACAATCGTTAACAACCAGCAATCCGTCCCGGGCCCGCGTGGTGGTTTATGGCCCGTTCCCTTTCCATCCATAGAGAAGGCTGGTGCCCCAGCAGTGGGGACATAAAAATGAACTGGTGGTCATGATGTGATGAATTTGTTGAATTGAGATTGTGTAGTTTGTATTTCACCAATAGATGGCGCTGTACAATCGTGAAAGGTGCTATTACATTTTTTTCTGGTTCAATTTAAAGTAATTCTTTACAACATGGACTAATAATATTGTTTACAATAAAGTCTATCTCCGAGCTGAGTAGGTACACACTCACCTAAAAACTATGGGGGAACTTTTAAAACTACACAGTTTTACCCGATCCGATCCGAACCCTTCGGAGAATCTAGTAGGGCACGAGGACGCGCACTTTTAAGTGTGCGATGCCGTACCCTCTAGAAACCTCTGAAGATGATTCGTTTCAACACGGCTTGAGGTATCCTTTACGTACCTCGCCGCCCCCAAAAAGCCCGGTGACGCTGAAACTACCGTTTGAGGCAATCAGCAATCTCTCTCAAAAAAAAAACGACGGGTTGCACTCCGGAAGTGCCGGCAGAAGTGAAAACTTGAATATTAACGTTGTGCATTTTTGATATTTTGGAATGGTTAGGGAATAATTTTGCACGAATTGCTTCAATTATCAGTATAAAAGTACTATCATTTATGTGGTAGAATACAATATTTATTTATTGCGCTATCGTACACAAACATGACAATTTATATTACATTAAAAAGCACTCGAACATTCGCGCAAGCGCCCTGCGCCGCCTAAACGAAACAGCAGGCATACATTTTCGCCGCGCCGTAGAAAGAGAGGGGGATACTTCCTCTCCTTCGCCGCGCCGACTGTCATCCGTCTTACGAATTTTCGATCAGGCCACGTGTCCTGACGGTCACGTGTCCTGACGCGAATTTAACATTTTTTACCCATTACAAAAAAAGTGTACAACGCCGCTAAAGAAGTTTTCACTTCAAAAACACAGTTTACAAGTTCCCCGTGGTTTTTGGTTATTGTACATCGTAAAACTAAGTAATGCATGAAATAAAACATTGAATTTATTTACTTATAATAGCATATTTTCCATTTATATCTTTATTAGGAGTACCCTTACTGGTGACATTAATGCTCTTGAGGTCTGTCACATCGTCCGATTCGCCACTATTCGTCGCTATGACTTCGGTGGAGTAGTCGTCATCAGGCAGATCCTTGGAGTAAGTTGAAGAGACGACCAGTAGCAAGATGGCGACGGTGAAAACTACCTGGAACATCAAAAGTTTGCAAAGGTTTGGTTAAAAAAAGTCCTATACGGGTGTGTAACGTTTGATCATATAAATTCATTTGAAATAAAAAAAAATTATAATGATACTTTACTTATTAAAGTATAATATCATTATAAAAATTCAATCAATTCATAATCATCAAACCAATCAATTCATAAATACATTTCGATTTTTGTGCTTTGCCGGACGCTGGCGCCGCCGGGCGGGGCGTGCCGCTTCGCTTGCAAAAGTTGTAAGAAAAAAAATATATGATTGAGTTAATTATATCATCAGAGCTTTACACGAAATGTTATTAGATCATGTGTGTGTTATAACAGATAATTACCCGAAAAGTCTGTTATAGGAAGTGTTTTTACATATATGTACCAATTATAAATATACCAAATTGACGTTACATCGCTTAAAGTTCTATGAAGTTATTGGAAATGAAGCGCACCAATTGGCTCTTATCTCACATGCTATTAAGTGCTGATAATCCTGAAATCCTCAACTATAGGCTAAACAACCTGAGAAACTGGCTTTCTTATTCAAACGAGTCTGCCGGAACCATAGAGCAACACGAGCCGCCGGCGGACCAGAGGGGAATAGCCATACGCAGGCGTTCCCCTCTGTCAAAGTACAAGTCCACGCGGACCTATGCGTACAATAAAACTAGTTGCAGCCGCACTGCTCACTAGACTGAATCTAGTTGCGCGGTTAAAACGACGTCCTAGAAAAATGCCGAATTGTTCAGTTTTTTGCTGCAAAAAGAGATCTGCCACGTCAAATTTACAAAAAGATGGCGTTACCTTTCATAAGTAATTAATTTAGATCACATTATTACTATATATTTCTCTTTATTCAAAAAAATACAATAATAAGCGGCCGTGTTGTTTCGGATTTGTTTACCAACTGAGGCCGCTTGCCCTCGTACAATATGTGGATCGGTCAAACGACTGATCCGAGTCTGTATCTAAGTTTACGCTGTCACTGAGCGATAGTGTTGTTATCATTTTCATCGATAAAAATGACAAAGGTAAAGTCTATACAGCCACGTCTCTCATGCATTTAATCATTTTTAGATTAGGTAATGTTTTCTAATATAGTGAAATATATTTTAATATAGTATAATAATGATACGTATCCGTTAAAATTGATTCAAGTTAAATATAAAACTAATTAAATATTTTTTTCAAAAGTTTTCGCGAACACTAACGTTGAAATGAAACAACTTTTACGGATCTACTCGCGTTTATTTTACGCGTTTTTTTTGTTTTGTGGTATGACATTTACTACCTGCAAGTAGAGGGTGTTGCCATGGGTTCCCCTGTTTCACCCGTAGACTTCGAGGAGAGTGCCCTGAGCACAGCACCAGTAACCCCTAGGTTCTACAAGCGGTAGGTAGATGACACTTTCACTATCCTACCAACTGATAAAGAACCTATCTGCTTTTCTAGATCATCTTAACTCCATACAACCAAAAATACAATTCACAATGGAGTTAGAGGCAGATAGTAAGCTAGCTTTCTTGGATATTTTAATCATCAGGAATCCGGACCATAGTTTGAGTCACACTGTGTATTGTAAAGTAACCCATACAGATAGGTACCTCAATGGTGATTCTCACCACCATCCTAGACAGTTGGCTACTGTAGGGAAATATTTGTTTGAAAGAGCACGCGGCATCTGTGACACCCAACACCTGGCTGCTGAGCTTCAGCATGTCAAGCACGTACTACAGGATAATAAACTGAAAGTACCACGGCTTTGTCACAGAAAACGCAATAAACCAACCACAGTCGAGCGCCAACCTGCTGTACTTTCATATATGAAAGGTGTCACTGACAAGATTGGACATATCTTAAAGCGAGCTTCAATCAACACTTACTTCAAGCCGCCGAAGAAGATCAACCATTTTTAACGACCTGTCAAGTGCAACATACCCCTTCAAGATGCAGGCGTGTACAAACTGGACTGCGACTGTGGGCTTTCCTATATCGGGCAAACAAAGAGAAGTCTAGGAACCTGCGTTAAAGAACATATAGCCGACGTCAAGCATAGAGCGCGTATGCGAATAGTCATAAGTCTGACGTATGCGAACATTCCCTAGAGGGGCCCAACCATTATATCAGATTTGATAAACCACAAATACTCGCTAGAGAACAACGATTCATCCCTAGGATGATACGCGAGGCTATTGAAATTAAAAAACATCCTAATTTTAATAGAGAAGATGGTTGGAATCTACCACCAGCCTGGGATCCCATCATACAAAATATTAAATCCCAGCCCCAACACCATACTGCCATACCAAACGATACTGTAAGCTCTTTCTGCGTAAAACGCAACGCACCTGATTAAATTTAAATGAGGGTATACAAGCTACCAACTAATTATGAGACAACCAACACAACACCTCAGTCAGGATAAACATTAAATAAGTAATGTGTAAAATAAACGCGAGTAGATCCGTAAAAGTTGTTCCTAATTTAATATATTACTAAATGACAACCTCCGTGGCCCAGTGGTGTACATAGTGGACTACTGACCTCGGGGTTGTGGGTTCGATTCCCACAGAAGACAAACATTTATTTGATGAACTTACCTAAGTTCATCACATAAATGTTGTTTGCCTTCGGTCTAAGTGTGTTTGTTTGTATGTATTATAAGTTTGTTTATAAAAATAGTATAAGACATGTATTTAATATCCGTTGTCTAGTATCCATAGCACAAGCTTTGCTTAGTTTGGAACTAGATGACGCTGTATGTAGTGTCTAAAGATTTTATTATATAAGTAGTTTATGTTATTATTGTTTTGATATATTATATTATTATTTCATTATATTATAAAAAGTCAGTTTACATGAGAAATTCAGCAGAAATGAAAATCAATTAATTTGTGCATAGTTTTGTTTTATTAAAAACGGATTCTAGGTCATCAACATTCGATAATCCTTTCATATTTCTTTATTTAATAACTTTTGTAACTTACCCATGTAAACTGACTTTTTGAACAGATTCTGAATGATGTCATAATAATTAATCAATCCTTTTATATAACATCTCACCTGTGTCCCACTTTTAAACCATTACCCTAACCGAGTTCTCGAACTTATCGATACATGCATATCGACAATGTCGCAGCCACGGCAGTCGCAACTTGTCAATGTAGCTGCCTCACCCCCCGCAAAAAATGACAGACAAATCTGTATCGGGAATAAACGCTATGGCTACTCCCCTCCGGTCCGCCGGAGGCCCGTGTTGCTCTATGGCCGGAACATATCAATGGTACTAACGTTGATGTTTTTTTATTTTTTTTATTTGATGGCTTCGTGCGATTAGCACATTTAGCCAGTGTCAAAGTACCAAATTTTTCTTACAAGTAATACATAAATAAACAATATTTCCTTAAATGATGATGATGAATGATATTAGAAATGGGAAGTGAGAAATTATATTCCCCCCAACCCCTCGAGTATCTCAGTAAAGATGTGGGGCTTTACTAAGTCCTCACGCGAGCTTCTTGAAAGAATTTGAAAAGTAACGTTGCACTGTTTTGTTTCATTTGCCAACACTTATGCATACTCACGAACACTTAACGGTTAATAATCCACCATTATTTCACATTATATTCGACATAATACAAACTTTAGAAAATAAAACAAAACCGCAGACATGACGCTTCACTTTCCCGCCAAGAAGTCAACGTTGATGTTATGGCAACATATTAATGGAAGAAACATCACAGAGGCGGTTAAAATCTTTAAAAAAACAGCGATCATACAGCCCAATCTCCCCTCGTGGGAAAGCCTCAGTCCGGCAGTGGAGCTGTTATAGACTGATGCTACTAATGAAACCAACAGAGATACGTTAAAATATTACTAAGGTAGTTAACCAGCACAGCCGGTTAGCAACACAACGCTGATCTGCGTCGGTACGGGCAAATTTGACAAAAAAGACAGGGGCAGGGGCCCGACCGCCTAACCGATCGCTTTGACTTCGTGTGTGGTTTATGACGTTTTCTTATCGTTTCGTGCCGCCTATGAAAGCAATATCGAAAGCTATATAGCCTTTAGCTTTTGATATTGCTTTCATACGCGGTGCAAGGTGGCAAGATGACGTCATGAACTATACGCGTAGTCAAAGCGATCGATTAGGCGGTCGGGGGGCAGGTGGATGTCATCATCGACACCATCTTAGCCAAAACACGTGCACCGCTAGACAAAGGCGTCTACCAAGGATCACCACAAGGACCTTTTTTGTAGAGGTGTGCTATGAACCAATACCAATTTATATAATTTACCGATAAATTATAAAAAAAAGTAAATGAAACGAAATATCTACATGATAAAAGCACAGTACTTACAGTCATTCGTTCCTTAATCATAGTGCAAGTATTTATAAAAGAAAATTCAGTAGTTGTGCCTGATTCTACGTCTCTTGAAGTGTTGGCACTGAATCAGAATAATAGAATCTTGACCGTGCCTTTTATAACGCGATAGCTGAAGAACCATTACAATGAAGCAAAATATTATTGTAATTGCTTGAATAATTTATTGAAGGACAATTAGTTTTATAACTCTACGTAGGTTAGGTACCTACTTTTTTAATAGTGCAGCCATTGTATTGCATACTCCCACCATAACAATAGATCATACTCTTATAATAACGACGTTAGGTAAAGTCAAAGTCAAAGTCATATATTCTTTATTCAAATAAACTTTAGAAAAATGCTTTTGAATCGTCCATAATTTTTTTACCTACTACCCATTCAGGACGTCTATTTTTTAGCTGTGGAGAAGAATGGGTAAGTAAACACGCCCACAAATTAGACTATCACAAACTGTCATTCTTTTTCAATAGACTCTAAACTTTATGTCCATGAAATAGGGTTGAACATTAAAGAAATTTGACAGATTTAGTTAGGTTGATGTACAGGCGTCTGTACGTTAAAGTTATTTTATACTAGCGCTCGCGGTTTCACCCGCGTGGTTTCCGTTTCCGTGGGAATATCGGGATAAAAACTATCCTATGCGCTAATCTAGGTTATAAACTATCTGTATGCCAAATTTCATCTAAATCCATTCAGTAGTTTTAACGTGAAAGAGTAACAAACATCCATCCATACTTACAAACTTTCGCGTTAATAATATTAGTAGGATGATGAGATTGAAATTAAATAGGCACCAGTGTTATCGACACATTTTTCGTCGTCTACTTCGTTTGGATCTATTATCGTTTTTTTTTATTGGTTCCTATAGTTTACGCGAACTCTCCGATCCGATCCCCTCGGAGAATCTAGTAGGGCACGGCACGGGGGCACGTACTAGTGCGTCATGCCGTTCCCTCTAGAAAACCACTGATGGTGCTTCGTTTCACACGGCTTGAGGAACCCTTTAAATTTCTCGCCGCCAACAAAAAAGCAAGGTCTCTCACAAAAAAACGAGATCACCACATATTGAAATAAAAACCCTATTTCTATCTTTTTTTTTTTTTTTTATTGTGAGATGGGCTTGCTCTTGGCCTCATTCTAATCCCTAGGGCTAAGAAGAGGCCGACGATGGGACAAGCTTGCCCAGAAATAGCCTATTCACTCGGGCTTTAAAAACTTTAGGGTTATATGCACTCGGGAACACAGACGCCGGCAGGGAATTCCACTCTTTGGCTGTACGCATTATAAATGTAGAAGCAAAACGCTTAGTGCGCAGAAGTGGAATATCAACCAGGTAAGGGTGGTAGCCAGCCGTACGTCTGGATTCTCGATGGTAAAATGGGGATGGTGGAATGAGCTCATGCAGCTCAATAGCACACTCTCCGAAGTATAAAGTTAGAAGCTGTCCCGGCGTGAAATATCGCTTAACCTTATTTAGGACACCCAGTTTTTTTGCCGCTGTTTGAGCCTTAATTTCGATGGTGTCACCGAAGTTCAGACTGGAAGTCAACTTCATGCCTAGGAGATTCAGGTTGTCGGTAATCGGTACAGTCATACCTCGGAAAGTAGGAGTCAGGTTAAAAGGACTCCTTTTGGCAGTGAACAGACATGCCTGCGTTTTGGTGGCGTTAAAACTAACTAAATTACTGTCACCCCATTGGGAGACAAGACTTAGAGTCAAGTTTGTCCGCTCCACCATGGCCTCTCTTAAGGAACACAGTTCTTTCATGCTGACTCTAGCTCTGGACAAATATCTTTCTGAGACCGTGCTGTCATCTGCATACCCAATAATTCCGGGCATGAGCAGATCATTAATGTGCAGCAAAAAGAGGGTCGCAGAAAGGACGGATCCCTGAGGATCTCTAGAATCTACTAGCGTTACATTGTTTAAACAATGAAATATGGGCACAGGAATGCTGTTCCCAATTCCTGTGCCCATAGAACTATAGTATTATCTATACAAGGTAAAGTAAACGTGGGTGGAACTTTTCAAATCCGTCCTAGAAAATAAAACATTATGCGTGTAAAACCTTATTTATTAATCTACTGCGCTCTTTATTGTTTCAGTGCCTGAAAGAGGCAAAAGCGGTATATTTAACTTTAAAAGCCTTTTATAACGTTATGGGCATTCTATTATAATAATACGTTTATTTGTATTAAAACTCAGTAAGTTAACATCGCAATAAGCAGCGGAAACACTTCCACAGCTTCTTGAAAATAGCTTTCCTCCAGCTCGTAGATCCTTTGGATTTCCCGTCTTTATTTCTTCCCCATTTGAATTTCCATGGACTTCGGAGTTTACACATACTGACCCTGCAACCAAAGCTATGATTATTGTAACTACATCACAATTTTTATCACCAACAAACAAATAGAAATCAGATTATTATTATATATTAATTATAATATTAATTATTATTTTATTTTATTTTTTAGTTTAATTTCATTGTTTTAATTTATTTTTTTGTTTTTTTTTTGTTTGTACTGGTAGCCAATAAACGTTTATTCTATTCCATTCTATAAGATAGAATATTTTTTTTATCTGCTATCAACCTGGAGCACAGGATGGCTAGTGCGAGTTTAATTTGAAACGAGAATATGTAAGGTAAAATTTTAACTCTTCTCGTATGTCGCCAGGGGGCGCTGCTTCAATGCCATACTAATTTTCGTTTTCGTAAACGTAATCGAATAAATACGGATAGTAAACAAAACTCACACTAGGCACAACCCACCAAGTACCTGTGGCCTGAAGGCTATAATCAAATTAATCAGATGATTTGTAGATTGATAGATACTTATAGATAGCGCTCACACACAAATGAAAATAAAAAAACTGTTACACATAAATAATAATATTACTTTAATTAAATACTTTACTAACATAGTCTGTAAGAATGTATTAATTAACATATTTTTACTATCGACTTCTCAGCCAAAAGACGTCCACTGCTGGACAAAGGCCTCCCCCAAGGATATGAGGGGTATTTGCCGTAATCGCCACGCTTGGCAGGCGGGTTGGCGATCGCAGTAGGTTGAGGGTAACCTCAGAGAGATGCTGCTGCCCATCCTCTGGAATGGTCCCTTAGTCGGCTTTTACGACACCCACGGGAAGAGAGGGGGCGATACAATTCTTTAACCCCGGCACCACACAGGGAACTATCGACTTAGTTGTTCATGAAACAGACACAATAGAAATTCAATTGTTCTATGGCACTGTGGTTACATTGGGCGTCCAAGTATCTACTATGGATTCTCATTTTCCAAAATAAAGTTTAAGTAGGTATAGTCGACCATGAAATTGCTTTATCACTTTAACAAAACTTCCATTACAATAAAATATCGCTAAGGCTCATTGTCAATCATGACAACGTATCTGTCACTTGGTCTTCTATACAAAAATAGAACTTGTCGTTTTATTAAAATATGCAAACAAAATTCACTTCTAAGGTGGTAAAGCAATTTCATTGTCGACTATACCTACACACGCCTGCACAAACACAAACTGTAAAATTTCCACCTACACTTTGTCCTTTATGTATAATGATATAAGGTTGAACATTTATTGAAGAAATATGACAGTTTTGGATAGGTTGATGTGCAGGCGTCTGTACGTTATTATAATCTTAACGCTAGTGTGGGCAAAGGCGGTCTTATAGCTACATACCTATTAAATAAATAAATAAATAAATGAGCTTTCCTACACTCACACCAATTATCTAGCTCAAGTGAAGCTTCGTTATGAAACTCGTTACATGGTTACATACGGATAAACATACTTAAAATACTTAAATACATATATATATAAAACACCCAGACCCGAGACAATTTAGAAAAACAATAATTTCTAAATTGACCCGACCGGGGATCGAACCCGGGACCTCAGAGATGGCGACACCATGAAAACCGGTGTACAAACCACTCGACCAAGGAGGTCGTCAAAGTATTAGGTATTGAGATTGCTTTTGAGAATTGATGCATCCAGCAATACGTAGTCTCGTCAATTTTGATTTCTTAAGTTTAAAGGTAAGTACAGGGTGCCATGTGCGATTTTCATTCGCCATTCGATCACGTAAGAGCGTTTACGCCGCACACTAGCGCCACTAATGAAAAAAAAAACATATCTAGTAATTAAAGATAGAAAATCAGATTATGCTCAACAAACTATTTAAATGAAGTAATTTAGCATTTTTACGTCACCTAATGAAAACCTTACATGTTATGGTTTAGTTAAATAAGACGTTACGGCCACTTTTAACTATAACGTCATATTTAACTAAACCATAACATGTCAGGTGTTCATTAGGTTCATTCAGATAGTTTGTTGAGCATAATTTGATTTTCTATCTCTTTAAAGTAATCGAATGAATACTGATAGTAAACAGGGCTCACACTAGGCACCCAGCTGTCCTATTTTCTAGTTTTTACCGCGATAGTACGGACGCCTGTACATCAACCTATCCAGAACTGTCAAAATTCTTCAAAACATTTTCAACCATATGCCTTAGACATAAAGTTCAAAGTCTATTGAGGAAATTTGACAGTTTGTGGTAAGTTGATGTGCAGGCGTTGCAAAATTTGTGGCAAATTGCACTAATTACGCTATATTTATCGTATTATATTTGTCGTTATTTTCATGTACGAGTACCTATTCACTGTTTCATTATGATAATTATATACGAACTAGGCTGTAGGTTTAGCCAAAGTAACATTAAGAAAACGATAGCGAAGTTCGAAAAGAATAAAATGTAGATATGGGATTGACATAAGCCGCGCTAAATCACGTGGTCAATCTTATTCTTTTTAAACTTCGCTATCGTTTTCTTAATGTTACTTTGGCTACCGCCACTGAGACTTCAACTTCTACTAGATATAGAGGCGATTGACTATTCACTAATGTCTTTTTTAATATGGTGTACTTTAAAGAATATTTTCTTTTAATTTTAATTTTCTTATTTATTTTACTAATATTAACTGAACCTTATTTTGTGAATGAAAGGTGATAGATCGCTTTTACATTTTTTGTGATTCACAGGCGTATTATAATATGCATGACAATAATACGTAACGCCTTATTCTAATCCAATTAGAAAAATACCAATGTTGATCAAAATCTTACCTGAATACTCTGCCGAATGGAGTACCTAAAAAAAGCGTTGATATCTTTTTAAATGCATAATAATATAAGTATTACCGAAGCACATTGAACAATAATGTTTCGTTGTCTGTCCGGTAACTAAGTACAGTCACAAGCAATAACATTTAAACAATGATACTCTTAATAAAATTAATTAAGAGTCAAAACTAGACTAAAATGAATACATGTAAATGCTCTTGACTGTACCTACGCTCTTATACCTACCTACCACCAACATAGCATATTATTATATGATATGTTTTTATTAAATTACTATGTTTAAATAAAAATAGTATAGGAATATACATCTTATTTTGTTTACGTTTGGTTTTTATCTAGTTTCGCCCAAACGCAAATTTAATTGAATACCTATCTAATTGGACTAACAGCGAATAAAGTGAATTGTAAGAGATGAGAATTAAAAAAAGAATAAAAATTTTGTCTAAAGTGCCATAGTCGTAAGTTATACGACCACATAGGTCGTAGTTAATAATTTGTGCTGCGTAGCGAGTTGAATTCAATTCAATTCAATTCAATTCAATTCAATTCAATTCAATTTAAAATCATTTATTCAGTTTAGGCTACAAATAGCTCTTATGAACGTCATTATGCCATCGGTTCGTAAGTCTACTCTGGGCGGGAGATCTTGTTCTGAGAAGAACCGGCAAGAAACTCAGCAAGTGTCCAGCTCTTTTCTCCCTTACAGCGTCAAAAATATTGGAAAATGCCCTATCATAAAAGGACACACTGAAACAAATGATAGTGCTTTATTAGGCGCTGCAACGCCGAAGAAAGCATGTCATCTCATCTTATTTAAACCGCCTCTGTGGTCTAGTGATTAAGACCACCGGCCTAGACCCAGACAGAGATCCCGGATTCGAATTCCAGCGTGGGTACATGTTTATGTACTCGGTTTGGTTGGTGGTAGGGCTTGTTTGTCCGCCTGGCTAGCTAATTACCACCACATTATCTAAATATGTCGTAACATCAATGTTTGTAGCATTGTTGTGTTCCAGCAGCTAGAGATGAGATAGCCAGTGCCTCAGTAGTTGAGGATTCCGGGTGAAGTGCGCTTCCACCTTCGGCCAAGATGAGATGAAGGCCAAGAGCTACCCGTAAGATATAAAAAAATAAAAATCTCGTCTGATTGTGAGTGACGATAAGGCCGAAGAAGGAAGCGCACTTCATCCAAAACCCTCAACTACCAAAGAACTATCTAACTAGGTATGTAACTATCAGCAGTGCTATTCTCTTAGCAAAACCGCGTCGACCTCGACATTGAACTCACTCATAACTTGCAAACGAATGTAGACTTTATTACTATTTGTAAGTAGGTTGAAATTCGTTTGCAAGTTATGAGTGAGTTCAACGTCGAGTTCGACGCTATTTTGCTTAGAGAATAGCGTTACAGATCGCAACAATACTGAATTAATAAAGCACTTACTTTTACATCCTCCCTTCTTCTCCTGTGCGGTGGAAGCTGATCCTGATGCCTCCGCCATTATTGTATGTGTATCTTTGTCAAATAATACTGACTGACTGTGATAGAAGGTAAAATTTCATACTAAAATGTTTCTATTATTATTCTGACGATAATGATTTATCCAATAATAGATAGGTTTTTTTTCCTTTAAATATTTAATTCGATGTCATTGTAGGTACGTTAGTAATGGAACACAATAAACGGTATTCCGTAAAATGAAAAAATAGTTAACAATTATAATATTTAAAGGAATCTAGGCCATAAATAGTTTTAACATAAAGTGTATTGTGTTATTGTATTAAGGGAAAAATTACAGAATCAGACCCGAAGACCTGTTTTCTATGTCTCGCAATCTCGGTAGGCATACATAATAATAAAATATTCTCTGATGTGGTCTTCACCAAATCGGTTCAGCATGTTAAAAAATGATGCGAAAAAAAAACAAAACAAATTATCACTTATTTTTTATTTCATCGGTTGTCGATGGTTTGAAGCCTTATCCGTTCAGTATCCGTGTTCTTGGTAACCGCCTCTATGTACGCCGCCGTGTCCGTGATGGCTTTGTCCCTGTTGGCTGAGCCCTGGCTGCCCCAAGCCTTGCTGGCCGAATCCTCCTTGCTGGCCGAATCCTCCTTGCTGCCCGAAACCTCCTTGTGGGCCTGACTGACCGAATCCGCCTTGTTGGCTGAACCCTGGCTGGCCGAAACCTCCTTGTTGCCCGAATCCTGGCTGGCCTAAACCTCCCTGGTTTCCAGCACCGAACCCACTCGATCCGCTTTGGCCAAACCCTTGTTGGCCATATCCGCTTTGGCCATACCCTTGTTGACCATGGCCTCCTTGGCCATAAGCAGTTTGCTGTCCGTAGCCACTGTTACCACTGCCACCGTAGTGAGGCATACCTGAAACCAAAATATTATAAAACTTTTTTACTATGTAAAAAAACCTACTAAAGCTGTGCTTGTGAGTGTAGTCGCAAGAAATTAGTATCAACATCATTATCATCATCATCCAGTCACTTATCACTGCTGGCCTGAGGCCTTATTTATTAGTTATCTCCATTTTTTTACCCGGTAGAAGCTTGCGTCCCAGTCCCCCGTGGCGATCAATATGCTATATGTTGACCCACGGGGGTATTTGGGGTTGGCCCAGATGGTGTTGGCCGACCCTGAGTCTATTAGTCGGCCCGATGTGTGGTCAGGGCGGCTCCCATATATATAAAGTCCGCCAACTGCCCACTAGAGTGCCTTAGCGCATCAACCAAATTACGCTCTCTTTGAGCTCCCTCGACATAAACATCTACTTCCGCGGCTTAGGGGCAAATCTGCCGTCGTTCTGCCGCGGGCGACTCCATGAAGGCCATGAAGGAGATGTAGGGACACAATACATTGTAAGTGGCAAAATTTTTTAATAGTCACTTATCCGATGACACGACATTTAAAACGTTATTTACTTGTAAGATCATAAACTGAACCGCTACATGTATTAAATAATCTTTGAAATTTTCCTGTAATATTATTTACTCTTATTAGGTAGGTACTAATTAGTTGCCTACTTAGAGCTATATCACTCTATATTGTTATTGTAAAGCCAGTACAAATTAAATGATAATGACAATAACATAATAACTGTAGGTTAACAAATGTAACAATGTTTCATGTTCCTGTTTTAGTGTTTGCCAAAACATACTAATTAGTCAATTTATCATCAAAAATTTTGAATTTGTATTTTGCCTTAAAATACCGGAAATTACCATGGCTATAATTAGACACAATCAATTCAAATAAAAACAATAGTAGAAGGATTTTGACTATGCAAAATATGCAAATACTAATAAGTACACACGCCAGCACATCAACCTACCACAAACTGTCAAATTTCCTCAATAGACTTTGAGCTGTATGCCCAAGTAATATGGTTGACATTGTATAGAAGAAATTTGACAGTTTTGGATAGGTTGATGTGCAGGTGTCTGTACAATGCCGGATGGGTGACCAACTTCAAATATGTTAAGCTCTTCCACGCTTTCGCGCTCTGGCTACGTTACCCTCGATTATTGCCGTAATTTGGCAATCGTTACCCACCCTCCATAGATTATATTATGTTATAAAAAATGTTATAATAATTCAGTGGGAAAGCCTGAGCCCAGCTGTGGGAAGATTATATGATGATGACGGTTATATAAATAAATTACAAACTGAACTACTTACCGAAACAAGTGACAGCTAAAGCTAGCACAACGCAAGCGATCTGAAAACAATTTTAAAGTCACAAAAAAAAACGGAAAAGAAAATGAAAAATGAGGTTCCCTACCCTACAAACCAATTGAAATTATCTATAATGAAGTAATAGGTACTACTTTTATTTAAGTACACAAGTAGCAAGGCCTTATTATACCTTCGACGTTTCAAATAAATCACACACTTTCTTATAACGTAGCAATATTTTGTTTTGTCATGAAAATTATGCTTTTGTGGGAAACTCCCAACTCCCGAACTATAAATGAGTGTTCTGTACGTTCATTTGTTTTTAATTAAAACTTTATAGTGCAATGTAACTCACTCTGAATGCCATTCTGTTAATAAACTATTTGATAATTGAATCTTAATTATTAATGTTCTACAAATATTCCACGAATGAAGCGAGAAAACCTTTATATAGGGAATCGATATCTTATTTTGTGCGTGTGACCCCATTATGTTTATAAACAACATCCCAGAGATATCTTGATGTGGTACAGTATACGCTTGTTTGTTGGTTTGCTAGTGTTCGGAATTTAATTGAAGACTCATTCTGTTTCTGCGAAATTGATGGTGAGATAAAGGGAGACATTAGAATTCTTGTTACATTGATAACATTTAACGACTCTGTAGAACTTACTTTACTTACTTAGGGGCCATCAATTCATCGGTGATTTTGACGTTAAAAAAACACTTTCATTCATTAATCATGAAAATTAAATTACTTTTTAGTCATTATCAATTGTTGTTTCACCCGAGCTCTTCTTGTAACAACACGTGTAGTCAATCTACCGCTAATTAGTGTAGGTAGTTAAAGTATGTAGTATTTATAAGTAAAGTTTATAAGTTATCAACCGTGGTTAGTGGTAAAGACCACCGGTTTAGACCCAGAGGTCCCGGGTTGGATTCCCAGCGGGAGTTAATTTACTAGTCAAAATGAAAATGTTTGCTTGCATAGTAGCCGCCTTTAGTGAATTTATCTTGACATTGTTATTTGTTCTTATTTATTGTTAGGTACTTAATAAGTTAAAAGTTCCCTGTGTGGTGCCGGGGATAAAGAATTGCACCACCCCATCTCTTCCCGTGGGTGTCGTAAAAGCCGACTAAGGGACCATTCCAGGATGGGCAGCAGCATCTCTCTGAGGTTACCCTCAACCTACTGCGATCGCCAACATATCCTTCTATCGCCCCCTCATATCCTTGGGGAGGCCTTTGTCCAGCAGTGGACGTCTTTTGGCTGAGATGATGATGATGAAGTTAAAAGAATACAAATTTCTATGATTTGGTAATATTAGTGCCTAACGTTCCAGAATGTTCAATGGTAAAATAGATACGAGTGAGAGCACAAGTAAAATTTAATCATAGGGTAGGAAATTATTATCTGTGGCATGGACTAATAATACTATTATTAGTTATAATAATTTAAAAATAAGTTCTCTATCGGATCGAAGACGTATGCACGACCTCATGTTTCTCTATAGGCTAGCGAATGGCATCCTTGATGTCCCGGATTTACTAAAATCGTTATCATTCAATACACCCTTAAAGCTCCCGCGTGCAGTGGTAGAGCCACGCTGCGTTGCAGCACGAAATGGGCCAGCTCGCCCGGCGTAACACCACCCTCTCACAGAATATCGGCGTGAAACAACGGCACTCGTTGCTGTTGTGTTTGGTCCGGTGAGTGATAGTACCGGAGGCCCATCTCTCACCCCTCCCCCCTCCCAATTCCTACTCCCTCCTCAAGATCCAACTCCTTTCCAAGGTTGGCAACGCATCTGCGATAACTTTGGTTTTGCCGCCGGTAATCACCGCCGCCCATGGACACCCATGGACGGCGGTGATTACTTTCCATCAGGTGACACCCGCCTGCTCGTTTGTCTTCTTAAAACATTAAAAAAAAAAAGTGCATCAAGAAGTAACGTCCATGTGGATCAGCCTTGCAGGTCACACCTTGGCCAGAATGCACCTCTGAATCGTATCTTAAGGGAGTTTAATGGTACAGCTAAAATAAAGAGTTTGGACTTGTTCATGGGTGACATTCGCAGCTTTAAGAAGTCTCTCATCTCCTGATGTGTATTGTGATGATTTGACATAGTAATTTTTCACAATTTTTTATTTAAATTTAAATTTTTCATAATTATTTCATCTCAATTTTAATTCTTATTCTCATTTTATTAATATAAATTTCTGTAAATATTATTTATGTAATTGCATGTAGTCTTAATTGTATTGACTTCGAGCTAAAAAAATCTATTTTAATAATGTTTTAAAACTTAAGAAATCAATTATATTGGTGATCATTTCAATAAATAAATAATAGTAGTATTATTCACTAATGAGCTGTGATGAAACATTATGAAATAAAACACCTAGTTTTGTTGTAATAGCAATGCATTCATACAGCGATTGTTGTATGGTTAGTTTCTCAAAACTATACTGCTATAGGTATAAATCTGTAGGCTCTGTCTGTCTGTACATGCAATTTTTCTGACAAATTTTGGGATAAATATTCGTTTTATGACTAACTGACACCAAATCCACGACTTTTGAAATTTTTGTGTGTCTGTCTGTCTGTCTGTATGTCCTCTTATAGCTCAAGAACGGCTTGACCGATCTTGATGAAAATTTGTAAGAATATGAGATTGTGCAAATGATAGGCTATTTGGTAAACTTAATTATCAAAATATGATTAGCATTCATTGATCCATTATTTTCGCACAGCGAAACGGGTGAGTGACGGCTAGTACCTAGATAGATAAAAATGTTTGATTCAAAAGTCCTTATGTTTAAGTTTATTTGAATAAAAAAAATTACTTTTACTTATAAATAAACACTTTGTTGCTTACACTTTTATACTTACACAAAACAAACATGTAAAAATAAAAGAAGGCAGAGGCGGTTTAGCTTAAAGCGATCTCTTCGAAAATCATAGCATTGATGAACGGTATTCATATCATTCAGCGTGTAGGTAGAAATAAGTCCAATATTTGTACAACAGTTGATTACTCGATTAACAGTTCATTCAGTATTGTAAACCAACCCACAAACAATAACTTTGTTACATGTTATGAACGTAAACGCTTGCAGCTGGGCGATATAATTCGACATGAACTTATCGCCTATATTACGTCATACATATATTGATGTTATTGCTTTGAAAGTACCACCCATGTGGATATATATTATCTGATTTAGATAGGATACAAAATATAAATACAGTGAAATTTATATCTTAAAATTTTATCTATTTTATCGTTAAATGAACAAAAATTTCTAAATATCCTACTAGGTCAGTCGATGGGACCGGGTCTAAGTATCCTAGTTGACTGTACTCTGCTGGATGGAGGAAGATCAGAACTGCAGTTCAACTGAATCGCTAGCTGTTTCAGGTAACTTTAGAAAGCGGGGCTTTAGAATACCGTTAAACATTTGGTATCGAAACTTCTGTCAAACGAAAATACCAATTAAAAAAAGTAACGGTATGCTTGGTATCATTACCTGGGTGACATTTTTACCGGTAATTAACTAACCGCTCTACGCGGATTGGCTAAAGCACAATATTTAACGAAAAAAGTAACGATACTTTTCTAGATAACGTTACCTACGTTACCGGTACCAAATTATCTTTATAGAAATAACGATACTTACCGGTACTTATACTGGGAATTTGGTAATTTGGTATCAAACCCTGATTGAAAGTAGCCATCACTTACCATCTAGGCGGCAAGTCTATAAATTAATGAATAACACTTTAAATATCCATTTTCGGTATATTATAAGGCAGTTGAATCAACTGATAAGTGCCTGTTTTCCTATACATCACAAATTATTATGTTATTGAGGGTTTTTCAAATATTATTTATAGGTTGTTTAAAGTGTGGAAACTTTGATTAAATACAAGTCTTTATAATCGACGTGTGGAAACTACCTGACAAATTTCAAGTTAGTAAACTTTACAGTTCCTAAAATTTGATGAAACGCCAGTCAGTCAAGGCGGTAGTAGTCGGTAGGGTCAGTTACTAAACTAGTACCTTGTCATGATTACTTTACTAGAAGCTGCCAGCTACACTACTACTGCTGTTCGATATTACATAGTTACTGTAACATCGAACAGGCATGCGAATAGGATTTAATCTGGATTTGGGAACTTAAGAGCGTTTACGCCGCACACTAGCGCCATTAATGAAAAAAAACATATTACTAATTAGAGATAGAAAATCAAATTATGCTCAACAAACTATTTGAATGAAGTAATTTAGCATTTTTAGGTTTAGTTAAATAAGACGTTACGGCCACTTTTAACTATAACGCCATATTTAACTAAACCATAACATGTGAGTTCATTAGGTGCTGTAAAAATGCTAAATTACTTCATTCAGATAGTTTGTTGAGCATAATTTAATTTTCTATCTCTAATTACTAGATATTTTTTTTTTCATTGGCGGCGCTAGTGAACGGCGTAAACGCTCCTAAGGGAAGGGAAAACTTATTCATTTAAATTTGTCTTTAATAGAACCCTGTTTATTTCAGTCGCGCATGAATACATAAAAATACAACTTTGCTACCTCTTCAAAACAAATATTTTGTCTTGCTTTATTATTAAAATATTTTTGTGAAGTTTTCTAACACGATTACTTTACCTGACCACTAAAAGAAAATTATGTACTGTCCACTCCACTGTCCACCGTTTCTTTCCAATAATTAATTAATTAAAAACAATATTTATGGTCCCACTGAGTTTATACTTAATCAGTAACAAAAATAAAATGTATCGTTCTTCTCTTTATAAAACTAACCAAACTGCATTTTTATTATGTATATTGTGATGCGATGGGTGACCAACTTGTGCTGGAGCCGGGCGATTGTGATGGTGGTTTCCATGTTCAAATCCTTGATGACCGAAACCGCTTGCACTAGGACCATGAAGTCCGTGACCACGTAATTCTTTACCACGATCATCCGAGCTTAATTCTTCAGGAACATCTAACTCACTTTGACCACTTGACTTACTTCGTTCCTTGACTTCATTTTTAAGCTCTTCTAAACTATAGTAGAGTTCTTCTTGACTATTTTTATTCTCCTCGTGACTATGATCATGTTCTCCGTGGCTATGGCCGTGTCCTTCGTGGCTATGGTCATGTTCCTCGTGGCTATGGCCGTGTCCTTCGTGACTATGGTCATGTTCCTCGTGGCTATGGCCGTGTCCTTCGTGACTATGGCCGTGTCCATTGTGGCTATGGTCATGTTCTTCGTGGCTATGACCATGTTCTCCGTGGCTATGGCCGTGTCCTTCGTGACTATGGCCATGCTCCTCGTGGCTATGGCCGTGTTCTTCGTGACTATGGTCATGTTCCTCGTGGCTATGGCCGTGTCCTTCGTGACTATGGTCATGCTCCTCGTGGCTATGGCCGTGTCCTTCGTGACTATGGTCATGTTCCTCGTGGCTATGGCCGTGTCCTTCGTGACTATGGTCATGCTCCTCGTGGCTATGGTCGTGACCATTGTGGCTATGGTCATGTTCTTCGTGGCTATGACCATGTTCTCCTTGGCTATGGTCATGACCTTCATGGCCATGGTCATGTTCCCCGTGGCTATGATTATGCTCTTCGTGGCTATGGTCATGTTCCTCGTGGCTATGATTATGCTCTTCGTGGCTATGGTCATGTTCCCCGTGGCTATGATTATGCTCTTCGTGGCTATGGCCGTGTCCTTCATGGCTATGATCATGATCTTCGTAACTATGGCCTTGTTCTTCATGGCTATGATCATGATCTTCGTGGCTATGGCCGTGTCCTTCATGGCTATGATCATGATCTTCGTGACTATGGCCTTGTCCTTCATGGCTATGATCATGATCTTCGTGGCTATGGCCTTGTCCTTCATGGCTATGATCATTACCTTCATGGCTATTATGGCCTTGTCCCTCATGGCTATGTTCATGACCTTCGTGGCTATAGCCGTGTCCTTCATGGTCATGGTCATGTTCATGGTTCATGCTTTGGACATGATCATCATGGCTGTGATCATGAGCTTCGTAGCTTTTGTCTTGCTCTTCGAGAATTTGATCAGGAGTGTCAATATCGAGTTCTACTGTATTTTGCTTGACTATTCTGTTAAGTTCTTCTGCTGACTGCGGAATACTTTCATGTTCCTCTGGATTTTCGTAGTGAACTTCCTGGTTATGATCATGATGTTCATGGCTGTGATCATGTTCTTCTTTGTCGCTTTGGTCGTGTCCATCATTTACTTGATTAGGAGCTTCAAGCTCCAATTCTGCTGTAGCTTGCTTCACAATACTGTTAACATCTATAGCTGACGGCTTGCCTGCAAGTTAAGAAAGTACATGAATAATTTTATAGAAAACCAATAAGAAAATAGAAAAAAGAGTTTTTCTAATAGCAGTAATTGAGACTAATTACCATAATGCCCTAACTCCTACACCTCCCCATTGAAATCAAGTTATCGATACAATTGATGGGTATTTGCTTTACCTTCGGCCGTATTAACTATTATTTACCCTATAACTTGGCCTCTAAACTTCAAGTAACTAATATCGAATATTTCAGTAGGTATATAGTAAATTTGGTAGACCATGTGCCTTATGACCAAGATGTTACGCTGGATCTATTTTAAAAAAATTAATGAGACTTTTCATAAAATATGTATGTGCAAGAAGAGCATGAAACAAGCCCTTTTTATCTTCTTATACCTGTATATTAACATTGCCCTCCATCTTACCATGACATGTAGCAGCCACCACCAGTATTAGACAAGATATCTGAAACCAACGGAATACTCGTATATATGCAATGATCAATTGTTTGTTACATCATACTAATATTATAAAGAGAACAGCTTTGTATTTTTGTATTTTTGTATGTTTGCAACGAATAAACTCAAAAACTACTGGACCAATTCAAAAAACCTTTCACCATTAGAATGCTACATTAGCGCTAAGTAACATAGGCTATATAAAAAAAGAAATGTCCACCCGTGCGAAGCCAGGATGGGCCGCTAGTAATTAGATAAAAATTTAATAAAACATTTTCTGTTAATGTTATTAATTATAATTACAATTATACAATACTTATTAAAAGTATTTACAACAAGCAATGACTACTTTATCTAATGTAGTGGCACTTTTTTTCTTTAATCGTTATAAATATGGGTCAGCAAATGATATTTGACTTTATCAACAACTGAATACAGACCACTTGCTTATTAGCTGTCTCACCCAGTTACATTTCAATGAAATTTTTTATTACTAGCTGACCCGGCGGACTTCGTACCGGTTTGACAGTTTTCATGACAACAAAACAAACAAATCAGTTTGTATTGGAAAAAAATCCAAAAACTAAAAAAATGTTTGGGGGTGGACCACCCTTATCACTTAGGGGTATGAAAAATAGATTACGACCGATTGTCAGACCTACCTATGAAATTTTATATGTATATTCATATCCATCCAATTCATATCATCATCATCATCATCATCATCTCAGCCAAAAGACGTCCACTGCTGGACAAAGGCCTCCCCCAAGGATCTCCACAACGACCGGTTTTGTGCTGCTCGCATCCAGCGGCTTCCCGCGACCTTCACCAGATCGTCGGTCCACCTTGTTGGAGGCCTGCCCACACTGCGCTTTCCGGTACGCGGTCGCCACTCCAGGACTATCCCGCCCCAGCAGTCATCAGCCTTGCGAGCAATGGGCCCTGCCCACTGCCACTTGAGCTTAGCAACTCTTCGGGGCTATGTCGGTTACCTTTGTTCTTCTGCAGATCTCCTCATTTCTGATTCGATCACGCAGAGAAATATATATATAGATATATAATACATATATAGATATTGATTTTTTGGCGCCACGAAAACTGGTGGCAGACATTGGTACCATTTACAATAGGTTCTTAGTTACATAACATTATTCTCGTCTTCATTATCGTACTTGCATGATTGCTGAATACGTACTAGTAAGTAGCTCTGATTACATTTGCCTAGCTTTATTTATCGAAACTTACCTTGATCAACATTTTCGTTTCAATCGCGTTCGTATTAGGTGACTAGTTATCGAGAGTAACGAAACACTTATATTTATACACATCGTTATCAGATACTCGATACTCGGGCAATCCCATCATCCTCACTGATAAGTCGGACAACAAATTAGAAAATCTTGTTTTAAGTCTAGTGGCTTTTACGAAAAAGGAGGAATAGAAAATCTTGTTTTAAGTCTAGTGGCTGTAACGACAAAAGGTGGATGACTAGAACCGTGGAGGCAGGGTGCACAAAGTGAGATTTTTTTTGGCATTCGATCACTCATGATTCGATTTTATGGCAAAATTTTAAACTACGTTTGTTACTAGATGGCGCTGCTTTGATGCCATAGAAATTTCTCGAATTCGTTAACGTGATTAAATAGCAAATAAAACTCGACACTCAGAACACTCAGAACACAGAGAACATATAGAGATATAGAACTCGCAAACTCAAGAGTCACACGAGGCACTGATGTTGATTGTTAGGATAGTCTGACTCTGAAGACACACATCTATGGCTCCCGCACGGAGGGCTTCTGTGGATCCCAGCTGCCCCTGCGCCTAATGCCTTGAAAAGGTGAACTGTAACTAACAAAACATCGATTTACACCAACATCTTGTATGACATTGTACCCCTTGTTACAAATTCAAGTTGAATGAATATGAATATAAATAATTATGGGCCAATGTTCAAGTTCCCGTGAACGCCAGACCTCCGATATTTTTTTATTCTACGTAAGTACACTACATCAGGTACTCGTATCAAGACTTAGCTACTACGAATATTGCCACTATGCAAGGCTTTGAAAGGGAACAGGGTCCAAGGATAAAATGGCGTCGGGTTGGCGTTCACGAGATCTTACTCTAATCATCATCTTCATCTCCAATAAAACTTCCCACAGCTTGGAATAGGTTCCTCTCTGAACCTCTGGCTAAAGTGGTTGTGGTTGGGATTGGGTTAGTAAAACTAGAAGTAGTTTTTATAATAGACATAACTGTGTACAGGGTGTCTCATTTAAATCGGTCAGTATGGGAAAGTCTGAAACTATAAGACATACGAAGATCTGTTCTTAGGAACCATGTCATCGATTTTAATAAGAAGAAAAACTGCATTCATATATTTAAAAAAAACCGATACTCAGCTCGGTAAATCGGTAAATTTGTGGTACACAGAGGTTAAACTGATTTACTGTTATCAATAACAGTGCCTTGTGACCGGTCTAGCATAAGCAATATGTAACAAGTCACACGAACAAAAGCCTCACTAAAGGCCTTGTCAAACAGACAAGCGAACCGAACCGAACCGAAACCGTGGCGAATGCGAAGCGAAGCGGAGACGTCAAACCAGGCGCAGCGAACCGAAACCGTGGCGAATGCGAAACGAAGCGGAGACGTCAAACCAGGCGCAGCGAACCGAAGCTTCGGTTCGCATTCTCTCCATGACGCGATTGACGCTCGGAAGCATTGGATTGAACATTGAACAATGAAGCATTGAACATGTGGAGTGAAACTGATAATACTAATAATAGATATTGGTCATTTGCATTATGCGCATTGGTTATTTTGCGAATGAAATGTTGGTCATCCCGTGTATTGGTCATTATGCGTATTGCTCGATATACGTATTGGTCAATACGCGTTTTAAAAATAAAGTTATTGGTCATTATACGTCGAGAGGTGTTGGAATACTTTTATTTTTTTGTAAATAAACACAACCGTCACGCCTTCGCCTCCATCGCCTTCGCTTCGCGTCTCGCATTCGCTTTTTGTTTGACGTCGTGCATACAAAGCCAGTTAATACAACAATCTCGCTCACGCCTCGGTTCGCGTGCTCGCCTTGTGTTTGTCATGGCGTCACACGCCTTTCGGTTCGCAACGGTATCGGCACGGATCGGTTCGCCTTCGCTTTTCTATGTGACCAGGTTAAAACGATACCATATATTACAAAATGAAATCGCTTCGCCACGCTTTCGGTTCGCTGTCTGTTTGACAAGGCCTTAAGATCTAAACAATACTGACACAAAGTTTTTTTATTATTGATCTATCAACTGTTCCCATAATTCCAAATTCCTATAAAACAAAATAACTAGGTAATGGAAAGTTATAGTTATAGCAGAGTCAACGAGAGTGCGGCAACTTCATACAAGCGCTCCGAAACGCACGCACACAAACTCGTAGTTCACCTACATTAGCACACAGAAAAAACATAACCCTCCTTCTGAGGTAGTCGAGTAAAAAGCAAGGGAAAGGAGCACGCGATGACGCGGGCTCTCCCCGCAAACGGAGAATATCAAGTATGTCACTGAGCGCTGCCGATATCAGTATACACGTATTTTTCTTGGTTTGGGTGTCGCGATTGCGAGTTTTGTTGCTTATAGGTGGGTGCATATTGAAAATGTCTGAAAAAAAACCTGTTGTGTATGAGGATGCCTCAACACACACAACCATAATCCCAGTTTGTCCTTTTTTACTTTGCCGACAGATATAACAAGGTAAGTTTACAATACAAAAGACACCCAAATTCACACAATAATAAATTAACCTATGTGTGACTCAACCCTAGCCGGTAGGTACAGCTCGGTACGTCAATTCAAGGTCACGGCACTGTTGCCGCACTCTCGTTCACTCTGGTTATAGTGCCTTCTTCAGATTGGAAGGACATTTTCAAATACGTGACGCTGTCAAAGAAAGGGAGAAAAATGTTGTGGAACTGGCGAGATATCTGGATGGGTACTGAGAAGTGAGAGAGTCGACTTCGTAGTCGACTTTAGAGTTGACGACCCAAGCAGTGGAAACTGCGAGTTGTGCTCTAGTGCAACAAGAAGTGAACGAGCTTACAGCTCCGATAACCTATCTGGATATTAGGTAGTAGACTATACGTGTCTACGAGGCAACTCGCTTGAGACATTAGTGAAGAATGCGCCTCAGCCGTCCTGATCTGGGGGGCGATTTATGAAAATCACCGGTGATCTCGTAAAAGTGACATGAATACAATATAAGCTTTGCATTATTTACGATTTCATTATAAAGATGCAGCTGTTCAAGAAGTTTCGGTCAAAAATAGGTTACCAGTGGCTTTGAAGAAGAAAAAAAAAGTGCACTCAGAACTAATCACAGCGTGATAATTAGTCACCAGTTCAAAAATCCTGGCCTAATGACCTGACGTAGATGGTCCCTTGTGCGAGTTAGTACGCTTGCGTAGGATTGTCTAACTTACGTAGGATAGTCTCTTACTTCTTTTCGTGTTACCAGAAGGTTGGTAGAGGATGTTTAAGTCATGTATAACGGGTTTGTCTAATAACAACTCTGTAGTAAGTGGAAAGGCCCAGATGTCGCGGTCGATTCCCATCGAGATGTACATGTTTTCACTCGGTTTGTTTGCTGTTAAGGATTGTTTTAAGATCGCCTAGCTAGCTTCAACCATCGTATCTATAGTATATATCGTCATACCATAAATATTAATAGCATTGTTGTGTGCCGTCAGTTAGAAATAAGCTAGCTGATTTCTTAGTAGTTTCGGTTGAAGTGCGTTTCCACGTTTGGCCTTATCATGTCAACATGACATGAGATCAAGGCCAAGTGCTTATACCCAGGAATAAAATAAAAACTAACTACTATATAATAAGCAATTTATGAAAAATAGGCTGTTGCAAGTTTTGTGTTCACCGAACAGATTTTTCAGATTATTTTAAAACTGATAAGAGCAATTTAGATCTACTTAGACACCAGCGGTGGGCTCATGGCTATCAAAGTTTAACCGCTAACTACTCTAATTTGAAATGACGTTTACATGACAGGAACAAAACACGGAATAATTTAACTTTTTTTTTTTTGTTTTCATTTGTTTTTGCCTTATCTTTTTTTTCTCTCATGTGTATCTTCTGTGTTATTTAAAATTGGTGCTTGTGGTCAATAAATGTTTGTTTCTGTTTCTGTTTCTGAATAACTATTCGGACCTTATTCTTTGTTTATTTGGGGCTTTGGGTTTAAGGTTCATCAGTGCCGCATGACATTATTTATTTTCAGTACAAGATTTGCTAAATTAGTAAGCCTTATTTGATTGTTGTTTTTGATGGAAACTGTCATTTGAATGATTGAATATACATCTCACTATGAAAGTAAGAATGTGTACCTATAGGAATTCCCCACTTCATCTCGATTTGATAATAGATAACTGATAGTTTGCTTATCTTCTTCGATAGAACATGCGTGATAATTTGGACCAATCAGACTTGCCTGGCGACACAAACCAAAGTCTAATCTAAAGGAAAATTTACACCAAAACGCAAACTTACTAGTGCGGATTATGTATTTTTCGAACTTATAAAGTACATTAGGTGCAAATCAAATTAATAACGACACAGACATAGCCTCAACGTTAAGGATGTATCAAAAATCTTTTAGTAGTGGCTAAGAGGAAGGAATACAATAAGCATGAATCGCCAGCGTCAGAATATGCTTCGTGGTCAGAATACATTCTATAAAATTATTTAAAAAAAAAACATTCATGTTACTAACGTTTATTATATGACATAGAGTATCGCAAATTTTGTAGTTAATATTTACATCACCTGACCAAATCTACTATGAACTGCCGCTAACCATTTCTGCAGAAGAACGAAACGGTTGTAGAATTTTGGTTGTATTGACTATGGAGATATCACCGGAGTCGTTGAGTTACCGCTTAGTGAACGCCCTTGCCGCCGTAGCCGCCGAGGCCGATGCCTCCGAGTCCGCCCAGGCCGTAGCCTCCTCCGAGGCCGATGCCTCCGAGTCCGCCCAGGCCGTAGCCTCCGGCGGCGACGAGGCCTCCGCCGCCGACCAGAAGGGAACCCTCAGCAGTCCTGGCGACCGAGTCAGCTACAGCCTGTGCTTGGGCGGCGCTGTTGGCCACAGCGGCGGCTTGGGCCCTCGCAGCGTTGGCGATGCGAGCCGCTTCGACGATACGCGTGTTAGCGATGGCGACGGCTTGGACGCGGGCGGCATTGGCCAGGCGCTCGGCTTCGACGGCGCGGGCGACCTCAGCGGCGCTGGCGAGTGCGGCGCGCCTGGCTGCTTCGACGGCCCTCGCGTTCTCATAGGCGGCAGCTTGCGCCCTCTGAATATTGGCCACGCGGGCGGCGTCGAGAGCCTGTGCGTTGTTGATGGCGTTGACCTGGCCGGCTCTGGCGGCGGCTTCAGTCACACGGGCGCCCTGAATGGCGGCGGCGGCTGAGTTGGCGATCTGAGCGGCCTGCACCGCCTGTGCGTTTTGGATGGCGCTGAGCTGAGCGGCGCCCACAGAGCCGGCGTTGTTGATTGCTAAGGAGCTGCCGATGCCGGGGCCAGCAGCGACGAGAGCGGGACCGCCGACTAGGCCGTTGCCGATCAGGCCAGGGCCTCCGATAAGACCAAGGCCGGAGCCGCCTCCAATGAGGCCGCCGCCGACAAGGCCGATGGGGGCAGCCACCACACCACCGTAGCCGCTTTGCTCCGCACGGGAGTCTGCGGGCTTAGTTTCTGCTACTCCTGATAAACAGATCCATATTTATAATCAAATTCTTAAGCTAAACAACACGTTATTTATTAGTTTACTGACTATAATTACCTTCTCCCACTACTTCATACGCTACCGCGATGACAAAAAGGATCTGAAAGAAACATTAAGCAATTATAATGAGAACATAAACCCAACTTTTTAATTTAATACAAATTAACATAAATTTTCTTAAATTTCTATTATTTTTTAAGTTGACTATCTGATCCCATGATATCATGGGATAACACTCACCGTAAGTCGAGACATGTTTATATTTAATTTGATATTTTTGGTGCTCGTTGCTATACGACACTAGATCACGCAGTGCGATGCAATTATAATGCATTACACAAAAATGCGTGCACTTTTATACTAGCGCTGAAAAATTATTAACATCGCATTAACAATGCTAAGCAGGCCGTCGATGCCGCCCTATTTGAATACGATTAGGTTTCAATAAAAATTAATCGTCGGCGAGCGTTGGTTGCAAATCGTACGTTTGTTTGCAAGAGATATCAGACCATGTCGGATGCGCCTGCGCCACCGCTAGAAATCGCCTAGCCTGTGAGCATTCAATTAATACTCATTACCATCCGAATCTTAAGTAGGTTGGATGTAAGGACGGCCGGACTTGCATCAGCTTCCCTGTGAGCTGGCTTTTATTTAAATCTGTGCGGTAATTTGGGCATCTTGTAAAGCACCAAAATATCAATCTCTATCACAAGTATTCAATTTGGAGTTTATTCAAGTTTGGATTCAAGATTTTTATTTACAGATACACTACACGGTGGAGGGAGATCTTGTACCAAGAAGATGCCGAGAAAAACATGCTATTAGTAAACGTTTCTAAGAAGTTCTATTGCTCTTTATCTGATTTGAATGCATAGAAGAGTATGCAGAATCACGGAGTAAGTATCGTCTGAGTGATTGACATGGTGTTGCAAGCATAAATCCTAATTTCGTTTAAGCAAGGGTGAATATGTTTATAGTCTGATGATAATTAGACTAGGTCCTTACCTATGAAATTGACGTTTTGTATAAAGATTTATTATAAAATTATATTTTTCATACTAATGTTTTTTTTAATTTTCTTAGCATATATTTATGTTAACACTATAAAAATTCTAGAGTAGTGTGTTTGTTTCACTAGCTAAATATAGCGGACAATCAAGGCCCGTCAAAGCTACAATGAAACAAAAGGTCAACTCCGCGAAGAAAAAAAAGTTAATTAAAAAAAAAATTGGGCGATAAAAGATACAAAATGAATAATCATTCTTATTACTGAAGCCTAAGTAACATAGTCCTAATTAAATGTGTATAATAATATATAACCTGCATTGACTTTTAGAAGTACCTAATACATCTATTAACAAGTGAGAAAAAAAACGACAATTTCATAGGTAAGGACCCAATATAATAGTTTTAAATGTAAGAAATAGTGGTTCAACTCCCATAACAGCGTCAGACAGACGATGACGGGAACTTGACGTATTCCTGACCTTAGTTTAATACTTTAACAATATAAGGAGAAGGCAGAAGTTACGCTAACATTCCGCGCTCAAGCAACGTACTCATCTCTCTGTCGGACCCTCTCTGTGACACGGTGTCTCGGAACGGCTCCGAACACATCAGTTAGTTTTCTGAAGGTATGGACTATTATTATTGTCTACGAGTCGCAAAAAGAGCGTTTCGGACTTATCTCCAAGGCATCAAATATGTGTTTTACTAGCAGCCGCTCGCGGTTTCACCCGCGTGGTTCCCTTTCCCGTGGGAATATCTGGATTAAAAGTATCCTATGTGTTATTCCAGGTTATAAACTATCTGTATGCAGAATTTCACCAAAATCCATCCATCCGTTGCAGCGTGAAGAAGAAACAAATATACGAACATACACACAAACTTTCGCATTTATAATATTAAGTAGGATTAGAGCAACACCTGCATCAGTAGTAGAACGACCCTTAGTAAAGCCATATTGCTTACTATGTAAAAGGTTGTTTGTGTTAAAATATGACATCAACTGTTCGAGTATATTTTTTTCATAAATTTTACTAAGCGCTGGTAATATTGAAATGGGCCGATCCATCCTTCCATAAACATAGTTACGCTCTCTAAAGATTAGGGTCTGTAAAGATTCTTTCAAAAGAACAAAAGGATTTATTCTATGAAACAATTTACTATACGGATTTACTTGCGTTTATTTCAAATTCCAAATTCGATAAAGAATGTTTACCAACCAAGCGTTGCCAAGCAACCAGGTGACAGGCATGTATTGACAACCTTTTCCAATTGGTCAACATGAAAGATTTTACGTTAAACATTTATTTATACTAGTGGTCGTTCAGTGGTCGAAATTCGACCGTAATTTTATTAAGGCTGCACGGATTGTATTATGCAATGAAAAATTAAAAAAGATAGAATGTGAGTTTGGATTAGCATTGACAGATTTCGGCCGCTCCTCTTCCATTTTTGAAAAGAGTTTAAATGCATGTGTGTCAAATACATGGTAGTGTGTGTAATGTTTTATTGATTTAATGTATTTTTATGCATTATTTAAAAAAATAGTAACATTCGGATAACCTTTTCTATATAAACTATAAGTGTGCGAAATTTCATACTCCTCCGTCCGAGCAATTTTCGTAAAAAAGAGGCACAAAGTTTTTGCTTCACGTATTAATAAAAAAATTAAATTTAAAAAACCAAAAACCATAGTACAATCATAGTTTAGTTTTAACCTATGTGAGTGAATAAATTAGCTACCTTGAAATAATTAAAAAACTGCACTTGAAGATTCAATAATTTATTTATTACATAAATTAATCAACAATCCAATTTTCTTTAACGTCAATTCAAGTTGTTCATTCATGAATGTTTGTTTTACATTGCAAATGCATGGTTTACGCTGCAGATTTCAGAGGTAAAGATAATCGACCCCATATGGATACTAGTGTCATCTTCATTTGAAATGTTAGTTATTAATAACGGAATTGTTTAGAATTCCTCAATTTTAGTAATGACATTTGTTTAATAGGATTAACAAGTGAAAAAAGTTTACGTTTTTATTACGTTCTTCGTATTATAACGTTTTTACCGATGTTGAGCGACTGATTTAACCTCTCAACCCCCGCAAGTCCCCAAGAGCTCGAATTCGAGCCCAGCATTAAGTGAAATGTGTAGTGAGAATACTAAGTCTTACAATATATTTTATGTAAAATGCATTAATCAAGTAATAAATACTAATAAAAAACACAAAAACATTTTTACCCAGATTTGTGATGACCCTAATTTGGTTTGCTTACTTATTCTTTAACGAGTTTGGCTATAGAGTATACATATTGATTTTATTTTATTTTATCCTGACGTTTCTGATTGCCTCAAAAGGCATTTTCAGCGTCACCGGGCTTTTTTGGGGGTGGCGAGGTACTTAAATGGTACCTGAAGCCGTGTGAAACGAATCACCTTCGGAGGTTTTCTAGAGGGAACGGCATCACACACTTAAAAGTGCGTGTCCCCGTGATAATAGATTCTTCCGAAGGGTTCGGATCGGATCGGGAATCAAATCTACGACTGGCGATTTACCTTTCAAATAGAATGCACAACATGAACTAGTCCTTATAGTTCATCTTTGTTATTTTTTTGTAACATCAAGTTATTTTCATCTTTGTTTCCTATTTGATATTATGTACAATTTTTCTGCATTTGTCCCTAGTGTGCTTTACTCGAGCACGGTATGTATTAAGGTTACCTCCTGGGGTCTCCTCATTATGTAGTGCCCTGTAGGAGTATATTACGATAATTGATAGATTGATTGAGCCGATAAGAACCGTGAAGAAAATTACATTGATGAATATTATCAAACAATTGGAACTGTTTTCAGGATCTCGTGCTACTAGCGCCATGTTTTGAGAAGAAATCTACCTAAAACATGGCGTAGTTAAACATCAATTATCATTGAATTGAATTGAACGTGATTGAATGGAGAAGAACTTTGCACTAGGCACCCTGGGTCATGGGTCGTAGTGGCCAAACACAAGCTGCATATAAAAAATGTATTTTAGAATATGTTACGCTCTTTGCACTCACAAGTTTTAGATTTTGCATGGCTTTTAATACGAGCATACTTTATTTCACTTGAGAAGATGAAACCGGGCCTGTTATACCTACCTACTATTAAATTTTAAAACACACAGTTCAAAACATGTGTCAGTTAGTGACCCAAATTTAACAGATTTTCTATAGCCCTTGTCAAATCGACATACTATTCAGATGTTATTGAATTAGCAAAGTCACCGAAAATTTAAAAGGGTCATTCATCGGATGACATGAAAATTTACAGCAGCAGTGCGTAGAGTACCTATCGATTTTCGGAATTTGCAATTTGCATTTCAATCAGTTCCTTTAGAAACGCAACCGATTTACATGATATTACATTAGCTAAGTTAGACTCGTACAATGCAGTTGGAGCACTTTTCATGAATCCCAAGCAGGCTTTATGCAAGCCCTACCCGACTGCTTCGCCCAAAACCACATGTCAAACGGACACGTTACGTTGTCGTTACGTTGCGAGTAGGGCTGCCAGGTGACAGGTGCCAGCCTGCTTTTAGAAAGACATGTCCGGTTTTTTAAGTCCATGTCCGACCAATATTTGACGTGTCTATGTAAGCATACGAGCGTATGGGCCAAACGCTAATAAGTATGCCATATGATACTTAGTCTTTTTTTATTATGAAATTTAATTTCAGCATTAAAAAAAGGATGTTTGTCTTTAAGTATTCTGTGCTTTTATGGCCAAAAGTCCGGCGTAATGTTGCGTGAATTGCGTCGAGTCCGGCTTTTGAATTTTAGAGTCTGCTAACCCTAGTTGCAAGTAGTTGCCGGGTTGCCATCAAACAAAAAAAAATTGGAACGAAATAACTTGACGCCCCGCTCTGCCCGACGCTTGCGTGTCATTGGTATTCGCTTATTGGGCAATTGATTTAACAAATTGCTTACTTACTAACAATTTGTGTTGCTGTGCAACAAAAAATTTCATCAGTCGACCAGTGTTTTTAATAAGTCATGTTTAACAATTGAATGTCTCTATTTGAGCGTGACACATTAATTAACGTTTGACATAATCCTGTTATAATTGTAGGTAATAGGTGAACACCTAACCACAGGTTAAATAATAGTTACACCTGACTATATTGTCTTGGGTGCATCATACTTGAATAACCATAGTTTACCGAATGCCTAGTGCGAGTTTTATATACCATTTCATAATGTTAATATATAAAATCACCCTGAATCCAGAGCAGGCTTTTCGTATAAAGCCCAGTCCCGGTCATATGATACAGCCGTTAAAAGCTGTCAACCCCATTGGGTCAACGTTTTGGCTAATAGTACGACGGTCTCCCCATGTCTCCATTTATAAGGGAACTCCAGGCAGCGTGCCTAGTGATTCTTTTTCGCAATTCGATCACCTTAACGAAAATGAAAATTTGTATGGCATTAAAATACCGCCGCGTCGCCTGGTGGAAAACGAGAAAAGTTAAACATTTATAATACAAAATCTCGTTTTTGTTAACGTAATCTAATGTCAAATTAAACTCAGTCTATGTAAACGCTCAGGACGACTTTGTCATTTTATTAAACTTGACACTTTCCAAACTTGTCTCATTTTTAACTCGGCTATTTCTTACTTGGTCTCTATCTTAAACTTGACACTTTCCCAACTCGTCTCGTCTCCGGACGACTTCGTCATAATTATAATTTTTATCTGCTTCACTAACTCGCTCATTTAGATAGTTAATTCTTATTGTTTCAGGTATCTCAACAGAATCAATCAGAAGCTCGATATCCTCAAAATTGGGTCTCAGTTTTAGACAATTTCTATCTTGTACAGTCAACAGCAAAGTAGATGATGTTTACTAAATTTCAAAATTAAGTTTCGATAGTGTAAGTCGGTATTTTCTATATAACTACAGTCAAAGTCTGCAGGTACAGTCAACAGCAAAGGTAACTTGAAGGTGATGATTGGCCAAGTTTCAAAATATGAAATCAGTATGAAAATCAAAACTTTTTAAACGCATATCGAAAAACCTTCGAGTGTCTACTAGTAGCTGCAGACTTTGACTGTAGTTATATAGAAAATACCGACTTACACTGTCGAAACTTAATTTTGAAATCTAGTAAACATCATCTACTTTTGCTGTTGACTGTACAAGCACAGCCTTTAAAGTTCTAAGCAGATTTACGAACAAAGACAAAACACAAATAACCAGCCCTAAAACTAGACACAGGCTAAATCATATCGAGAGCCATCTTACGAGAATTTGAACAGGGTGCCTAGTTTGAGTTTTGTTTATGGGCTTAAGGGCTTATGGGCCTTCCGAAACACGGAGGAGCTCGAGATGATACATTTTTGGTCACCCATCCGATGACCGGCCTTTGCGACTGTTGCTTAACCTTAGTAATCACTGAACGGGCGCGTTACCCACTTCGCCATTGAGCTCCTCCAGTGTTTCATTATAAAAATTAATAAGAACAAACATTACTAAAATCTAAGTGATGGCAATCTGGATGATCAGGGTGCCTAGTGTTAGTGTGAGTTTTGTTTAGTATCCGTATTCATTCGATCACGTATAAGAAAACGAAAATTAGTATGGCATTGAAGCAGCGCCTCCTGGCGGCATACGAGAGGAGTTAACATTTTGCCATACAAATTCTCGTTTTCGTCAACGTGATCGAATGGCGAAAGATATTCGCACTAAGGCACCCTGAGCTGGAGTACGTAGTACTGTAGTGATCGGGACTGCTTGGAGGAGCGAACCTACTGGCAACCGTCGCGTTCTGATTTTGAACGTAAATAAGACGGACACGCGGTAAAAACAATGAAGATCGACTTGGGCATCAACGGCGGCGATGTCCAGGATCTTTTAATTGTTGTATTCATATAAACTTATAAAAATAGCAATATAATATTAATCGATTAAGGTGTCTCTCTAACCTGCTACGTTCCCCCATATAAGTAAAAGCCCGTCCGGTCGTTACAGTACCCACTACTGGACGCTTATAGGTTGTTGATAATGATTTGTGCGCTATCTTAAAGGCTGCTACAAAAATTCAAAAATTCTAATTTTAATTTAAAATTCAAAATCATTTATCTGAATAAACTGATTTAGGCTACAAGTAGCTCTTGTGAATGCCACTCAGCAAGTGTCTAGCTCTTTTCTCCCTTACAGCGTCAAAAATATTGGAAAATGCCCTATCATAGCAGGACACTTTCCATTACAAATAAACACAAAAATATAGAAGACAACCACAACATGTAAAAAAACAAAAGAAAAAATCTAAGTTAACAAATACATCAGGTTAAAGTTTCAATTTCCGCAATGTCATACAGTACCATTACAGTACTCTAGTAAAAGTCAAAAATTGTTTAAGAAAAACAAAGTCAAACTATAGTGAATAATAATAATTCTAAAAATAAGATAAGTATGCAAGAGCAGACCAGCCTCCAGCCTATTTAGGTACTTATTTAAGTACATATTTAAGAATACCATATAAGAATCTTAAATTACCTACCAATCGGGATAAAGAACAATTAATTAGTGCCCGGATATCAAGACTCCGGATGTTACGACCTAGTACGCCTTCCTAGTAATTAGGTTTAGCATAACGGTAGGGTGAAAAGAAACTTGCAGGTAGGAGTCGGGCCCTTCGCGTGTTGAGAAGTAATTACCATAAGAATTAAACATTAACTTAGATTGAGCAGAGCATCTCATTGTCTTTAGGATAACGCTTGATCTTTGCACCTATCAAAAACACCTGTGGCTTGCCATGAGCTCTATAAACATGTTATACTGCAGAGGAGCTCGATGGCGCAGTGGTTAACGCGCCCGGTCTGCGAGTGCTGAAGTTAAGCAACTTTCGCAAAGGCCGGTCATCGGATGGGTGACCAAAAATGTATCATCTCGAGCTCCTCCGTGCTTCGGAAGGCACGTTAAGGCGTTGGTCCCGGCTGCATTAGCAGTCGTTAACAACCACCAATCCGCACTGGGCCCGCGTAGTGGTTTATGGACCGTTCTCCCATCCATCCATAGGGAAGGCTCGTGCCCCAGCAGTAGGGAAATAAAATGAGCTGATGATGATGATGATTGCAGTTGTGAAAAGCTTCTCGTTTTCACAACTGGTTTAAGCCGATAAGCCGAACCCAGGACCCCGGAATTCACCACACAATAAGAATTTTTGCATCATCATCATCATCAGCTCATTTTATGTCCCCACTGCTGGGGCACGAGCCTTCCCTATGGATGGAAAGGGAGAACGGGCCATAATCCACCACGCGGGCGCGTTAACCACTGCGCCATCGAACTCCTCAAGAATTCTGTATTACCTACTATTATTTTTAACTTTAAGATTTCAATTTTAATTCTATTAGGAAATACAAATAAAATAATAATAACAAAAATAAAAACAAAATTTGACCAGTACAATATTTAATTTCCTATCATTTATATTCAAAAAACTCTTGCAAATTGTGAAAGGATTTTTTTTAATGTTGTATAAAACAGTGATTCCTTCTCTATTAGGTAGTTTATAGTGGAAGATGCCAGATTTGACAATTTCGAATGGTGTAATCAATTTGTTCCAATCTCGCAGGTTGCGAATTTCGCGATTGGCCATTTGAATTTGAGAATAAGTTTAGATTATTTCTTACAAAGCCCAAGATGCAGTCGAACCGTGCATAAATGTAAGGCTAAGGCAAAATAACAGGGTTTCTGGGTCTCCTGCAATCACTGAGCCATAGACCCTTTTGACTCTAGTCTGTACTCTGCTTGGATGTTACCCCTTCTGTATACTGTGTTTTTTGTTAGAGGTTAGTTATTTAATCTTAGTTTTAGGTAAGAATAAGAATAAGAATATTTATTTGCATTGTGGCGGCTCCACCTACCGCATACGCCGCACATTATTCGACACGAGGCAAACACCTTCTCATCCGTGTCAACAGATGGCGCCACAAACGCATACCAACGACGTCGCCATACTACGACGATGAAATAGAATGGGAAGCCTGCATCGCGGTAGCGAAGTGTCACCATCTCCTTCGCTATATATATAACACCTCCAACTAACATCCGTTGGACCTCGGTTCCCGAGCTATTCCACCCAGCTCGGAGGAAGATCTTCCCTTTGGCCTTCCTCAATGTGGCATTCTCTCCCTACCATCGGCTCCCTACATGCATAAAACATGGTTTACAATGGTGGAAATGTTATACTTAAGTACCTTATTTGATCTCATGTTTTGCTTGTTTCACACAGCATACAAATTTTAGTGCAAATGTTGGTGAAGTTAATCTTCATTTAACTAGTATTAATAACAAATATATAATAATAAAATTAAGAAATAACAGAAACAAAAATAAATTTAAAAAATAAAATAAAAATGCATAAAACATGGTTTACAATGGTGGAAATGTTATACTTAAGTACCTTATTTGATCTCATGTTTTGCTTGTTTCACACAGCATACAAATTTTAGTGCAAATGTTGGTGAAGTTAATCTTCATTTAACTAGTATTAATAACAAATATATAATAATAAAATTAAGAAATAACAGAAACAAAAATAAATTTAAAAAATAAAATAAAAATAATAACAATCAGTATCTTTTGGTTACCTTACTTATCGAAGAACTGTTTCAGGCTATAAAATTATATATTTTTTTTTAGGTTAGGTTTTATAAAAATTATATAAAAGTAAAATATAACAAAATATCATACAAAAATACATCTTTTATAAAAACCTAAACCTAGAACGCCGCCAGCAGCGGAGCAAGACTCAAGCTACGGGCGATTAAGGCTGCAGAGAAAGAAACCTTCAATGCATGCCGTGTGCAGGAATATTATTATTATTAATAATAATAATAATAATATATTATTATTATTGTATATAATAATTAATAATAATTGGATTGACTTTTTTTCTCCCCACAAGCTTTACACAAGCTAATGGACTAACATGAGCTCTTAAAGCAGTAGAATTGCTTCCTTTAGCGAAACGGTAAGAAAAGTCAAGGGTCAATAATAAAAAGAAATATTTTTTTATTTTAAATATAATTTATTTACAATAAATATAGAAGATAATTTAAACGATTAATTTTAACAGTCCTCTTTCGCTATTACGGGCAGAGGGTAGAAGGCATCATTGTGTGGGTTCCTGAAACATATTTTTTTATTAGTAAGTATAAGTAAGCAGTATTAGTATTATTATTATATAGCAGTATAAGTATTAGGCTAAGTCCATCCCTTATAGCTTAACTATTGAAAGTGAAATCTAACCAACTTCCTCAATGCCTAGATGGGTGACCTAAGTATCCTAGGTACTAATATTATAAACGCGAAAGTTTGTAAGTATGGATGGATGTTTGTTACTCTTTCACGTAAAAACTACTAAATGGATTTGGATGAAATTCGGCATACAGACAGTTCATAACCTGGATTAACGCATAGGATACTTTTTATCCCGATATTCTCACGGGAACGGGAACCACGGGTGAAACCGCGAGCGGCCGCTAGTTAAAATATAAAGCCGTGCTTTAAAACGTTAGGAATATGTATTGTTTACAAACAAATAATGAAAAAGAATTATATTTTATTTGTTTACAAAACAGAGCCTCCGATATTCGGAGGTTCTGGGATCAATTATCAGGACTGGAAATGTCAAAATACTCACTGGGTAGACTAATTATTAAGGTACACTTATAAAAGGAACAAGAAATGAAAAGAAATTATTTGGTATGAAAAAAAAACAAAAAGACTCACTGGTAAACGTTCATGCTAGGCCCAACGATGGCTACTCCTGGTGGAGGCGGAGGCGGGAGTACCCTGGCTGGGGGCGGCGGCACCACGTACACTGGCGGTGGGGGCGGTGGCATCACGAAAGTCGGTGGCGGCATCACCACATCACGCGGCAGCAGGACGGTCCGTTCCCTCGCCACCACGGCTTTGGACGGCAGGAGAGATGTCAGTAAGTTCCCGACGGCTGAGGCCTTGTTCTTAGCAGCGGCGTGGGAGGTGCTGATCAGATCTGTCAGCCGGCCGAAAACGTTGGACAGCCTTGGCGGTTCCAGTACCACGGTGGGCTCCGATATCGCGACCTGTTGGAGGGAAAAGTTTAGTACAAAACCTCAAAGGTGATAAATCGATAACGTATCAATAGTGTTTTGGTAGAATATGGGATAATTCACAAAATCAGGTCATCGACGCCCGATTACGGATTTTCAGAATAGCAGAATCGATGCCTATGACTGTATGGCGCAGCAACGAGTTAGTGACAATAAGATTGAAAGTAGCCTGAGCCTCAGATCCGAAACATGATAAGTCGTTGATCACCCAAGCACAGAAGAAAGATTACTCAAGCACTTTGACAAACCAACTATAATACACTAACACGAGCTTGTCAACTTCTAGTGATACCTACCTATATTAATGACATGGTACTTAAAGTGCTTTTGGATGCTGACTCTTCTCTTTCCATATTCTTTTTCCACAGATTCATGCATATGTGTAAGACTTTTTTTGAATAGGATAAAATTACTGTCCATACATTTTATTACAATGCATACACCGGGGCTAAGGGCAACCCCAGTTTTGCGACTCTCCTCTTTTCTCGTTCAGCCACGAAAAGCTCGACGAGGGGAGAGGAGTTCTACTTTGTTTACCACGGGGATGGCTCCACCACGGAAAGATGATAGGACCACGAAAATCAAAGGTTCCCACCCGCAACGGCCCACACATAAGAAGAGACGCTATAATATTTTGGGCTATCCCCAAACTACCATGTAAGATATAACTTTAAACTATCATGGTCACTTGCAATAGAGTAATTATTAACGGGATTCTTACCATGTTTATTGTTTGTGAGTATCCGACTAAGAGCAATTTCGAGTGAATAGTGACTTAGAAACCGGTGATACGGGCATCGAGCGCAAAAAACGACTAAGGAAGAGGGTAGATCGTTTTGTCTGCTCATAAAAATCTTACCCGCATTAACTTCAGTAATTCCGTGATCATGGCGCATGCAACTGTGCCGACATATCGGACACTCACAAATAATAAACATGGTAAGAATCCCGTTAATAATTACTCTATTACCATGTAAGACTTACTGCAGTGATCTTATACAAGAAAATAATATAAACATAATACTTACTCTGACACCAGGCTCCGGTAGAACAACTCCAACTTTAGAATGGAGGGCGGCGGCTCCTGCGGCCACCGCGCCCTTCGCGGCCAAGCCCTTCGCAGCCAGGAGACCGGCCCCCTTCACCAGAGCCTTTGCACCTAACACTGCAGCACCTTTTAAACAAAATAGCATTTCCTATGTTATACCTTTAAACGTGTTTGTTTTAAATTCCAAAACAAGGAAGACATTGGCCTTCATAGCGAGAGACAATAAGGCCGAAAGTAGAAGCGCAATTCACCCGGTATCTTCGACCACCAAATAGCTGGCTGTCATGTCAGAACGGAACTTTAGAATGCTAATAATACCTATTTTTTTTTTTTGAGAAATATGCTAATTTTTTTTTGGGACCATCACCAGACTTTTTGGGGCTAATGATATTGTTATTGAAAGGCAACAGTCTTACATTAGACGGTGATAGCTAGCCTGGAAAACTTAAAACAATGCATACCACCATCCAACCTAATCGAGTAACTACAATATGTTTTCCCCCCGGGAAATCGAACCCGCTGTCTCTAGATCGGATACCGGTCGTTTAACGACTAGACTACAGAGGCGGTTTAACAAGTGTTTTCCAATATTACAAAACACGTATGTCTCACTTTCGTTAACGTTAATTACCCGCCTCTATGGTTATGGGTATCTAGTGGTTAAGACCACCGGTCTTAGACCCTGAGGTCCAGGGTTCGATTCTCAGTGGGGGCACACGTTTATGTACTCGGTTTGGTTGGTAGTAGAGCTTGTTTGTCCGCCTGGCAAGCTAACACCATCATATCTAAACTAGTGGTCGCCCAGTGGTCGAAATTCCACCGTAATTTTATTAAGGCTGCATGGATTGTATCCTAAGCAATTTAAAAATTAAACAAGATAAAATGTGAGTTTGGGTTGGTATTGACAGTTTCGGCCGCTCCTCTTTCATTTTTGAAATTTTTGAAAAGAGATTTTATGCGTGTGTGTCAAATATATGGTAGTGTGTGTAATGTTTGTTTTATTGATTTAATGTATTTTTTATGCATAATTAAAAAAAATATTAACATTCTGTACTCCTTCTACTTCTCCTTCTCTATATAAACTATAAGTGTGCGAAATTTCATACTCCTCCGTCCGCGCACTTTTCGTAAAAAGGGGTACAAAGTTTTTTCTTTACGTATTTATAGATTATAAATAGATATGTCGCCATAACACCATTGTTTGTAGCATTGTTGTGTTCCGGCAGCTAGAGATTAGATAACTGCCGAGATGATCCCGGGTGAAGTGCGCTTCCACCATTGGCCTTATATCACTTACCATCAGGTGAGTTAAAGGCACTGTGCTTAACCATAAGATATTTTTTTTAAAACGTGATCGATTGTCAATTAAAACTTGGAATAGGCACCCTAGCTGATAGCTATAGTGCTTAAAATCTGTATGATGGGTTACCTTTGATGAGAGCCCCCTTAGCGACCACCGCAGCGACGCCGGCGCCAACTGCTGCAGCTTTCGCAGCCAGCAGCGGGGTGCCAAACGCTGGTGGCACCAGGCAGGAGAAGCACGCCAGCTAGATTTAACAACAATGGGTCAGGTAAAGAAGAAATTTGCCAAATCATTATAAAAAATTCAAAGTTCAAAATCATTTATTCAGTTTAGGCTACAAATAGCTCTTATCAACGTCATTAAGCCATCGGTTCGTAAGTGTACTCTGGGCGGGAGATCTTGTACTGACAAGAACCGGCAAGAAACTCAGCAAGTGTCCAGCTTTTTTCTCCCTTACAGCGTCAAAAATATTGGAAAGTGCCCCATTATAAAAGGACACTTTCCATCACAAATAAACACACAAAAAAATAAAATAAAGGACAATCACAACACACAAAAAAAAACAACAAAATAAAAACATGTCTAAGTTTGCAAAAATTACATCAGGTACCAATTTCAATTTTCACAATGTCATACAGTACTAATCTAAGTCCGAAATTGTCTAAGAAAAACAAAGTTAAAGTAAACGATACGAGTATAATAATAATAAAAATAAGATAAAATTCTATGTCTAGATTTCTATGTCGCACCACCAAAAAATTGTATGGTATCCCAGAAAACGTTTGCCTCTTTCCTATACAACATTGGCTCCTGTAACGAGATATAAAGAAGACTTGCGAGTCAGCAAGGTAAGGTCAGCTAGTGAGATACCAGCTTGCTCCACTAGCTGTCCCTAGCATCTAGAGTCTAGATCTAGAATAAGAAATTAAAAAAATATAAAAAAACTTTCCTACACTCACACCAATTATCTAGCCCAAGAAAAGCTTCGAATCGTTAAATGGTTACTAGACAACGGATAAACATACTTAAAATACTTAAATACATTCTTATTATACATAGAAAACACCCAGACCCGAGACAATTTAGAAAAACAATAATTTCTAAATTGACCCGACCGGGGATCGAACCCGGGACCTCAGAGATAGCGACACCATGAAAACCGGTGTACATACCACTCAACCAAGGAGGTCGCCAAATTATTCTAGACTTTATTATTATTCTAGAATTATTCTAGGCTCTTTGCATTTGAGCTGTGCTTTTGGTTAGATAAGACCTAAACAACAGGAGGTTGGGTCCGTATATAAGATTGCTTTATGCAGGATGGATCGTTTGATAAGGACGTAATGTAACTAATACATAAGATATGGAAGTAAGTACTTAGTGAAAAGTATACTGTCTCTTATGTATTAGGTACATTATTATTACTTAACTATCAAACATAACATCTAAATTATAGCGACTTTGGATCTTTTAGAGTTTGAGATTGGTTTGACATTCGCTAACGTTAACAAAAACGAGAATATGTATGAGAAAATTTTAATTCTCCTCATTTTTCTCCAGTAGGCACGTCAATTCCATACAAAAATCTTGTTATCGTTAACGTGATCGAATGGCAGAAAAAAATCGTACTACGCACTCAGGTTGTATAGCGGTAATGGGCTGACATAACAAGTGTCAAGTTGAGATCATCACTCATCATCACAAATCATCGTCAACCTGACCTCGTGGTCATTGGCCTCTGCGCATGCGAAAATTACTACAAAAAACTTAAAACCAGTTGGGTCATGAGTACAGATTCTTTAATGGCAGTACAGTTAGCCAGGTGCACGATACGTACCTAACTAAAAACAGACAGTTGGGGAGACAAGTGTAAGTCGAGCCTTAAATGCTTTTCTTTTGGTTCATAAAGTTTACACGAATTATACACAATGAAATGCATGTGACCACGGATCTTATAAAGGGTTCAAACTGTATATATATAATATTATATTAAATGAAACGCGAGTAAATTCGTTAAAACTTATTAAAAAAAAACAAGAATACGCTCCACCTGAATGAAAGCTTAACCGTAGCTTTAGAGACGAATGGTTTGGGGAAGAATATCATTTATCCTTTAACATATTATATCATTTACTCATTCATCTTTAATCAAATAATTAAAAATGTAGTTTATCTTTGACACTAGAGAATGTAAAAACCGCACAAAAATATTGTACGGTACCTACACCGCACAATATTTTTGTGACACCTATACTTATATGCCTATCACCAGTTGTCTTTGTTAAAAACTTTTTACTCCGTTTTTTATCTTTATGATAGTTTGGTGCCGTTTGCGTATTGCCAAAGTTATGGAAGATACTGTAGAAAACAATTTTCATTGTTTGATGATAAATGATCATGAGAGAATGTTAAATAATAAATGTTATTTACCTACCTTGAATTTCAGTAAAAACTGAGATCTTTTGCGAACTTCTTGAGAGTATTTAAAAAGTGAGTAAGTATAGGTAAGCATTTTTTTGTTTCGACCACACTCATAACAGTGCATAAGCACTAAATAAATTATCCGGCGCCACTTATTCACTTCTACCATTAATTCACTATAACATTCATACAAATCTAACAGAAAAAAACATCAACGCAAACTGACTCCATACTTTCCCGCCAAGATGATTTTAATCAATCCTCTTTACTCGATTTCTTAAAGAAATTTATTGAAACTTTTTTAAATTTTTAATTGAAACTTTTCATGTAATTTTATCAACCATAGGCCTTTATATACCTTTAAGTAAAAAGTCTGATAGTTTAGGACGACATAGGTAATAAGTGTATGATTGTGAAATCAAATAAAAATATAAACAACGTCAACTCACCGAAAGAATAACTAACTTGACCTCCATGTTGTCAGTGATAAGACGAAACTGTGTCAACCTTCAAGGCGAAGGGCATTCTTATATCTAAAGGGCCCGTTGCGACACCCAACATGCAACTAGCTTAATTGTAACTAACGACTTTGAATTTAAACAATAATCAACTCTGTTTACGTGTGACGTGAGAATTGTCATTGCATTAGCAATGATTCATTTGTCACATTCCCGAAATTTTGAAATTTGCAAGTTGCTTCGATTAGTTCATAGGATAATTACATCGTTAGTTGATTGAACTTTCACACTGTTTTAACTACGTTAATAATACGGTTAACTCGTAAAGTAAGATTTGGCTATAAGTTGAATGTCGATAGGTATTTAAGTAGTTGGTATAGCGTAACGCAATATTGGATAGAAATCTGATACTTGAAATTGATTGCTTGAACTCTTTATTATGTACTTTAGAAAGACATCTTGCCTTTTTATTACTAGGGTTATCACTTCCCTCATCTCAACTGATGTTAAGTAATGGTAAGGCCGAAGGTGGATGCGAAACTATTAAACCTGGCTTCTTCTTCATCTCATCTCTTGCTGCTGCAGCGCAACAATGCTACAAACATTGATGTTATTGCGACATATTCAGATAACATACCAATCCGCACTGGGCCCGCGTGGTATGGCCCGTTTTCCCTATCCATCCATAGGGAAGGCTCGCGCCCCAGCAGTGGGGACATAAAATGAGCTGATGATGATTCAGATAACATGGTGGTAGCCAGCCAGTGCGGCAAACAAGCCCTACCACCAACAAACCGGCCAAAGCTGGGAATCGAACTCAGGACCTCTGGTTCCGAGACCCATCTTAACCACTAGTCCAATTAATTGTTTCTTATTTTATTTTGTAGGTTTAGACTATTCTTAAGCTGGTTGACGCTTAGTGCTGTTATAAGTATTGCGAATGTAATATTATGCTCACTAAGGATCACATTTTAAATTACACCAACCCAACTACCCAACCCAACTTTCCAGGGTTCACCGTTACCGTTACCGTTGGGTTACCATTGACCGAACACCTTAAATTTTTTGACCTAAATTTGTCGTCCACTCTGAACTTTGAACTTTGGCGAGTACATTAAGTCCATAGCAAACATTGCTGCTAAAGAACTAGGCGTTCTTTCAGAGGCTAGGCGGTACTTCCGCACACCCTTAGGTTTTCTAGGGACAGGCATCACTTAAGCGTGTCTCCATACCCTATTAAATTCTCTGAGGCATTGGAGTTGGACGAACTCGGGTCACGTTTTTTGTATAACCGGTCCTGCCTTTTGAAGAATAGCACGCACAAGATTGGGCCACGCTGGCCCGATGCGAATCTTATCTTATGAAAACAGGCGCTCACTACATAGGGTAGCGGTACCAGTTTTGGACCTGAAGCAGTGATCAAATGTTTTTTTTATCATTAAAAATTGAAACATTTAAATACATACGGTCTGTTTTTATCTGCTTTCTAGCTGTCAACCAGTAACATTTCAATAAAATTCTATATCATATTTGGCGACGATTATTTTAACAAACCGTTGTCAAACAATGGTTACCCTAAATTCTATGGTCTAACTTAATACACGAACTATTTACAAGTAGACAAATTTTGTTTCTACATTAAAAATACGTATTTCGAGAATCAGGGGACTAAGTCAATGACGCAGAGCAAAAGAACAACTCGAATACCGTTTCGTAATAAACTTAAACCGTTTCTCCGCTTCGTGGTCTAGTCACTAGAGCACACACTTATAAGCGGTCTCAAATTCCCAGGTTTGATTCCCAGTGAAGGTACCTACATGTTACTGTATTTGTTTTTTTTTTGCTTTCTGTTTATTATGTACACAAGAACAAACTATAGCCAGATTACCACCTGACCCGGTATGTCAGAAGGGTGCAGGTTCAAATCGTGCTCGTGGAAAATTTTTCAACATTTTGTGATTTTTTATAGCCAGCCCCCCGACCGCCTAATCGATCGCTTTAACTACGCGTATAGTTTATGACATCATCTTGCCACCTCGCACCGCCTATGAAAGCAATATCAAAAGCTAAAGGCGAAGGCGGCTTTCGATATTGCTTTCATAGGCGGCACGAAACGACAAGATGACGACATAAACCACACACGAAGTCAAGGCGATCGGTTAGGCGGTCGGGCCCCAGATTGTTAAAATATCTGAATACAACCTGATGATCTGCTTTAGTTGATGCGTTTGTTTTAAGTCCACCGGGCAAGCTACACCATCGGCTAGACAATATCGATTCCTGTTTGTCTCTAGTCTCTGATATTGGTATAAGTCTCAGAACAATAGCTAATATTATTCTGAGGTATAAGTCGTATAAGTACTCGTTCATTTTGCTTTCGACGCGACGACGACGACGACACGCTTGCTCATAAGGGAACCAGAAGAAGTACAAAGAGAGCCACGCAGCACAGACGGTCCAGATTCATCCGGTGTAAGTGATTCTATTCTTTTTTTTTTCTATTGTTTTTCAGTCTGTGATGGTGTCTTATAAAAACGTAAGACGCGGGCCACACTTTTTTTCTATCATCATCATCATCATCTCAGCCAAAAGACGTCCACTGCTGGACAAAGGCCTCCCCCAAGGATCTTTTTTTCTATAAATTAAAACAATTATTACATACAATGTATTTGTGTGTTGTTGTTTATATCAATAAACTAAGTGCAGTGCATTTAATATAATAGGTCCACCTACAAATCTCCTTTTTCATGTGCTTCTTTTATTTTTTCAGCTCCTGGAAGACCTTAAAAAATTGTATCCTCTTATCGAAGAAAACTTGCACTAAAATTGGCCACAATTAAGACCAAAAATAATTGACCAAGCGATTAAACGAAAGGAAGCCGGCTTAAAAGAAATCTTCGCCAATATTAACGGTATGTATTGATTTTTTTTATTGTCTTTACTATTTTTAAGGTTCTTCAATTCGTCCAGCCCAAATTTAAAATTAAAATTTTTACTGAAAAGTCCGGATTACACTAAGCAAAAACTGAGTATGTGGATAAATCAGTATTTTGCGAACATCTTTAAGTGACTTAGATTCTTCCAAGCAGTATTCTATACATTTTTTACGTTCAAACGTAAATGTAACTTGATAATGATAACGATGGGTTAACTGCAAAATATGTTACAGTCATAGTTTGCAGTTAATTGAGATGCATTTAAAATTGTATTGAAAACTCACTGAATCGATCAAAAAAACATCAAAATGTTCGCGATATACTGATTAATCCAAATACTATTTAAGCTTGGTGAAATCGGGATTTTTTGTTAAAATAATAGTTTTGCGGGCTGCACGAACCTTAACATAGAATTAAGTGGAAGTAATAACAAAATCTGTTTAGTTGATTTTAAGATTAATCTTGTTATATTATTTTAATTACTAAATTTCTCAAAAACTACTAATTATATTGCATTTTTATTGGTTTAGTAATTTTTCAACTTTTAAATAATCTACTAAACTGGTTTTGATCTAACTTTTATTGACCCTTAAGTTAAATTCAACCCAAGTGAACTCACTGCATCCCAACTGGCATGCTTTTTTAGGATTATTACTATTACTTGTAAAATTCAAATAAGGAAATGAAAACTAATTAAAAGTAATAATATACCAACTTTAAACTAAAAGGAAAAAATAATAAGTTAGTGTTACAATAAGAAAAATTGAGGTAGGTGCCTGCCAGCTATAACAATATCTTGGATGACGGTTGGCACCGAGCTCAAAAAAAATTGTTACAGGTTACTTATTATTTTTTCCTTTTAAGTTAATATCGGCTTAGTTTTATTAAATTGGTTTTTATATTAATTGAGTTTTTTACTTTCTTTTTTCAGATTCTGAAGAGGTACCTACTTGATTTAGTGGGCTTTATGGCACTCCCATTTTTAATGACGACATCTATAGTCAAAAAAGACAAAACGAGGCAAAAGACAGTGGCGTCCATCGAAGTACGAAGCTTTGCAAGGTTTTATTTGTCATGTAAAAATGGCTGCTCAAATCGAAGAAACTATTACGCGGCGTAAACTGCAGGATTTAGGGTTAACTTTGCAGCCATTTATTATTGTGGTAGGTCCCTCCGTAAAAGAAATTCCTGCAAGATATATTATTTTGAACAATTTATGATATGAAATGACCTCCATTGTCAAAGCTGTGGATGCTTGTTTCAAAATAATATTTGTTTAAAATGCCGAGTATCCGGTAGAATGTTCACATATTTGGCAATTCATTCAAAAATGTTTATTCAAATTAACCACGAAATATGACAAAATTTTCACTACTGTGCATACCCTAAGTATTGACCTTGGCTTGGAAATTGAAATGTAAGCACCATACAGTTTTTGGAGCACTTGAAGTAAATGTGTATATTACAAATAAGTATTTTGAATTTTGTTCTTTACTATTTACAAGTACAATTTGATGTACACTGACACAAATTAAGGTTACTCAATTACGGTCTTCTTTAAATGCGCAATGTTCATCAATGTTCATCAATCTTACTAGTAAATAGTAAATTGTTGCTTTATGAAACAAGGCCTTGGCGTTTTACCCCCTTATTCATAAAAACTATTTGAGCATTATTTAGTTAAACATTGTTTTGTCAACGTCACACAAACGTCATTAAGAATTTGAGAACTTTTTCTCAAATTCAAAATGACGTTTGTGTGACAAAACAATACAACAACAACAAGACCAAACAATGATTAACTAAATAATGCTTAAATAGTTTTTTTATGAATAACGGGGTTAGTATTTTAGTCAATTGCAAAAATGTGTAATTTTTATACTTTTATAATAATGTTAGTCGAAAGTTTTTATTAAATAAATATAATGACTGTAATAAAAGTTATTTTATTAACATCTCTTAAAAATCTCATTTCCAAAATGCTTACCGGTATCTGTACTACACAAAACAAATCTTTTGGAATAACTTCAGAGTTTTGATATTTAAGTACTTACTTACTTATCCTTTCAGATTTAACTTAAATAAAATCAAAAGTCTTTGGAGTTATACCAAAAGATTTGTTTTGTGTGGTACATACCGGTAAGCATTTTGTGATCCTAAGATTTTTACCCCATCGTTACCTTGGTGACATTTTTACCGGTAAAATAACTAACCGCTCTACGCGGATTGGCTAAAGCGCAATATTTAACGAAAAAAGTAACGATACTTTTCTAGATAACGTTAACTGCATTACCGGTACCAAATTACCTATATAGAATTAACGTTACTCACCGGTCTTATAGTGGGAATTTGGTAACGGTATCAAGCCCTGTTTCTAAGTATGTCCTGCATGTTTGATTTTGTTGTCCTTATAAACGAAGTAATAAAGTAAGTAATAAAATACTTAAAGAGCTGTAGTATTAGTGTGAGTTTTGTTTAACATCATTAATTCGTTCATTAGTTCTATCAAAAGTATGCCAAAATTTTAACTGTTCTCGCTGCTGCTTCAATTTCATACTAATTCTTGTTTCCGTGGTCGAATGTCAAAAATAACTTACACAAGACCCATGTCCCTATGCCCCATAATGACTATGGGCAAAGACCTCTCTCTACCCACAAACCAGAAATAAAGTCATCGCTGCACGACAATTTATCAAAATCCATTCAACTTACTGACTCATCAACGCCCAGTTAGAAATCTAGAAAGGTGAAATTTTACACAGTGTTTCATATTAAGATGTAGACAAGACATATTCTAACATTTTTTTTCGGGATTTCAGGAAAGCAGTTGTTTATGCGGACAAAGTGGAAATATCGCTAGAATACTCATACGTACCTACGTATCAACCTTCACATTCACATGTGATTTCGGATCATATTGGATAAACAAACTGTGTCACTATGACAAATCGTTCACACCAGTATGTTAATAGTTCTCCTAACAGAAACAGGAAATATATGGAGCCGCCTTTTGAATGCAAAATATAAATCATAGAATAATAAATTTTAAATTTTGTTACTTTATTATAGTAGTTATTTACTTATAAATGTACCCTTAGATAAATTTTCATAGGTATTACGCATATAATTATGATTAAATATAATTAACAATCAACAGGTTAATCTTGTAAAATTGTTAAAATATAAATATCTACCTACACCTTTTAACAAAAAAAGGCTAGTTTATGAATATTCATTAGTTATCTTTTTTGTTATAATACATAGGTACTTTATGTATACGTATATGAATATAGTAGCAAGACTTTAGTAAATACGCAAGAATGATATAAATCATATAAACAATTAAAACCACTTCCTACTCCAACAAAACATAACATAATTAACTGATAAAAAACAATGAGTAATATTAAGGCCACCTACTTTAGTAGCTCACTGTTTTCACAACAAAAACACAACATCTGTAGGCCTATTCCAAGAAATCTAGTCAACGTTTTATCTGTCTTCATTTACGATTAAGTACGGACATGTTTATGTCTCGTATGTTTATACGAGCACACACTACTTTAAAGTCTTTACTGACACCCCCCACCAACCTTACGGTTATAAAGTTAGGTGTCAGACATCTTTACGCTAGCACAAGGGACCATCTACGTCAGGACATAACGCCAGATCAGAACGCGCCGGTTACGGATCCTTCATCCTTCATCGGGTACTTTTAAGACTAGTGTCTCGAGCTAGTTGCTCCGTGGACACGTATAGTCCACTACCTAATATCCAGATAGGTTACCGGAGCTGTAAGCTCGCTCACTTCTCGTTGCACTAAGAGCACAACTCGCAGTGTACCACTGCTCGGGTGCTTCTGCTTTGGTGGCGGAGTTGTGAGCACACTATGTTGTAAACATACGAGCAATTAAGTTTTCTATTTATCACCAGCTCATTTCATATCCCCAATGCTGGGGTACCAGCCTTTCCTATGGATGGATAGAGAGAGCAGGCCATAAGCCACCACACAGGCCGAGTGCGTATTGGTGGTTCAGGACCAACGGCTTAACGGGCCTTCCGAAACACGGAGGAGCTCGAGATGATACATTTTTGGTCATTCGTCCAATGACCGGCCTTTGCGAAAGTTGCTTAACCTTAGTAATCACTGAACGGGCGCGTTACCCACTTCGCCATTGAGCTCCTCCAGTTTTTCATTGTAAAAATTAATAAGAACAAACATTACTAAAGTCTAAGTGATGGCAATCTGGATGATCAGGGTGCCTAGTGTTAGTGTGGAGTTTTGTTTAGTATCCGTATTCATTCGATCACGTCAACGAAAACGAAAATCTGTTTGGCATTGAAGCAGAGCACCTCCAGACGCCACTAGGCTTAGCCAAAGTAACATTAAGAAAACGATAGCGAAGTTCGAAAAGAATAAAATGTACGGGATTGACATTTAAGCCGCGGTAAATCACGTGGTCAATCTTATGTCAATCCCATACATTTTATTATTTTCGAACTTCGCTATCGTTTTCTTAATGTTACTTTGGCTACCGCTAAAAGTTTAAAATTGGTGAATGGGAAACAGACCTCTAACTGCAGTGCTTAAAATTACAACCGCGGTTATGACGCTCATATATTATTAAACGCTTATTAAATACTTACCTTACCTTTTGTAGCTAAGATATTACATTACCTACCTGTTCAATGAGATTTTGGCTATTTTGAGTCTGGCTCGCCACACACCCAAAATATTATGAAAATGTCTCAGTGTGATTACTAATTGTAGGTACTTGTATTACCCTTGATGTAAGCAAATCTACCTACAATCTCTATATTATCAAAATGCCATCATCAATGTACACACGCCTGCACATCAACCTACCACAAACTGTCAAATTTCCTCAATAGACCATGAACTTTATTACTAAGTCATATGGCTGAAAATGTATTGAAGAAATCTGACAGTTTTGGATAGATCGATGTGCAGGCGTCCGTCTGTACATTAACAAAATCATAGAATATTAAACAATTTTTTTGTGAATGTTGTTAGAAGTTTTTTTTAATTTTTTTATTTTCAAAATGTCTTAGGCTGGTTTATTGTTTTTATGTAGAAGTTTGAAACGACAATACGACTAAAGTCCTATTAATTAAAAAAAATATAATAATAGTCGAAACTTTTAAAAAAGCGAACCATAGATAATAATGGTCGGAAAAAAATGTATACCTCAGCCCAATTAACGCATTAATTCCGTGACCAGTTTAACGCTCAAACTAACCATTCAACGAGTGGTTAGGTTAACTTTATAATTTTAATGTGTTATTCATCACGATGTTACGTGTCTACCTACCTATCGAACCAGTAGTTTGGGATTCCACCGATATGTTAATTTTATTCTTATTCGGCAAACTCGAATTGAATTATCAATTTCAGTTAGCAACCATTTGTTTTCCTTGATTGATTTTGTCCCAATGTATTATTAAAACGTTATCAACTTCTTTCAAGTCTCTGTCACCCTCGGACCATCTCAAACCAGTCTGAGTCCGAGCGCAGCTGTTGCGAGACTCCTGTGTCCGGAAAAGGTTTTAAGAGGAAACACTAAGGTCGACTGAATTGAAAATTAGACAAAATCAACGTTTCGTAGTCCCTTGATTCCTCCTCTAAAACAGGACCGATTTAATAACTTTTTTCATTAAAAATTAAAGAAAGGCTTGGGCTGTGTCCCAATGTTTTGCTTTTTTATATAGTCTCGTCAAATTTCGAAAAAACAGCGGAAATTCTGGTTAATTTTCAAGATTTTTAATACATAATTTATGAACAAAACATAGGGACACAGCCAAAGCCTTTCTTTAATTTTTAATGAAAAAAGTAATTAAATCGGTCCAGTTTTGGAGGAGGAATCAGGGGACTGCGAAAAGTTGATTTTGTTTACTTTTCATACATTTATATCGATATCGATATATCGATAATAATATCGATATATCGATATAATTGTATAAACATCGATATATTTTGAGTTACAACAGTAGGCTTAGCCAAAATAACATTAAGAAAACGATAGCGAAGTTTGAAAAGAAAAAAAATTATGGGGTTGACATAAGCCGCGCTAAATCACGTGGTCAATCTTATGTCAATCCCATAGGTTTTATTATTTTCGAACTTCGCTATCGTTTTCTTAATGTTACTTTGGCTACCGCCACAGTATTTATCGGTAGTGCGATTTGTTTCTCTGTGTCCAACGGTTTCGGCTGCGCGTTGTCTGTCGGTCAGCCAGGACATTATTTTTTTAACAATTTTGCAATCATCATCATCATCATCGTCAACCAATAAACTTCACAGCTGCGCGCAGACCTTTCCAAGTAAGCACGGAGATGTCGAACCCAAACTGTCAACGCCGACGCCGATTCCTATAACAACGGAGACCTGCCCCCCCCCCCCCCCCACAACCGATTGCTTTGGCTACGTGTATACTTTATGACGTCATCTTGTCATGTCGTACCGCCTATGAAAGCAATATCGAAAGCTATAGACTATAGCTATCGGGGCCCTGTTTAGGCGTGCTTTCCGAAGTACCTACGGGGGAGCCCAAGATATTTTAATTTTGGTCAACCACCATACGACGGTTCTTATTTCTTTATTGTGACAGTTGCTTCACCTGCAAGGTCCGTTGCGCCATCGAGCTCCAATATTATTGCGAATGTTGTTTTGATAAAGAAAGTGTTGTTTTTTTTCCTCGTTCGGAGGATTCGAAGCCGCACCTACTGGCATTCCATAGTGTCGACTCAATGAGCCTAATAGACAAGCACCTGGCTAAGTAAAATAAGGTAAATAGCCATTATAGGTACTGTCCCACTGTTGGGCAAAGGCCCCCATCATTGATATCAAGTCAGTGACCACCGGTAACCACGCTTGCCAATTGTGGTATGATGATCTCATTTTAACCGACCTGGATGGCAAACCTTGGACCTCCGACTCCGGCCGAGCGTCAAGCCACTCGGCCACCGAGGGCTCGAATAATATTTTCTTTTATTCGCCGCTTAGAACTTTTTACACAGTAAAAGAGGAACCTCTAGATCTTTCTACACAGCCTTATACATGCTATGGATAGTATTCTACGGTTAGTCTACGTTTAGTTGTAAGCAGTAGAAATATGCACCTTAAGAAATATAAATATTTTTTTCCCAATGCCAAGACGACATATAAAACAACATAAACTATTATATTATTTCTTTGTCATATGGTAAAAAACTTATTGGTAAAAATGGCGACTCCACATAGCTCTGTTCGGTAAAGAACACCTTCATGTAGGTCATTTCAGTTGAACTCTCACTATAAATACGAAAATCAAGTTCAAGGATGGTTTACAATCCATTCGGCTGTTAAGAAAACTGGGAAAATAGAAAAGGTTGCTGCAAAACTGCTTAAGAGGAAGTTTATTAGAAAAAAAAAGAAAAGAGCGTGCGGGGCTAAAATGGAAAATATTCGACTTTTCCTAATAAGGGTAAGTTTGTTCAACATAAAATGTGTATTTTTTTTGTAATTCCGTAACATTTGGTAGGAAATACGAAGTCTTTTTATCAATCGTTATAAGATATTTTATCCAAATCCGGCTTGGATAGAGATCACCCTAATACCTATTGGGGCCCACTGAAAAGAAAACGGAGCTGCAAAGTTTCTTGCTATAAAGAAAATATAGTAGTGCGGTGGAATCGCATGAAATCAATGTCTCTTCAGCCTATCGCCGACAACTGCTAAACGTAAGCCCCTAAAAAGCGATGTCGGTGACCATAAGGTTATAGGTTATAAGGTTAAGGTTAAGTAGTTATTCGACAAAGAACTACTTAATAATAACAGTTCTCTGTCGAATAACTTCGTTACGAATTTTATCCGCCAGAGAAACCCCAAGCATCGCTCGCTCCACGCACGCTAAGCGACTTTGAACAGGTGGAGGTGGATCAGCCCTATCGTGAGTGTCCACGTTTCTGCCCCCCATGTCATTACAGACAGACCTACTGATATTCACTTAAAACCCCATTTCGGCGGATTGGTTAGAACCACGATAGCTCAATTGGGAGAGCAGGTGCAGGGTGCAGATTCAATTCTGCTCGCGGAAATTTTTTCAACATTTGTGTTTTTTTTAAACCCCTTGTTTTCTCTGATGTATGTAAAGCAGAAGTAATTTACCATATTCTTACTTTCAGATTGCTCTAGCATGCATCATTCTCAACTTAGTGTTGGTCGTAGAGGCCAAAACACATAACAAACACGAAACTCTACTGTCAACAACCTCCAAGGCCTTTAAACAGCTACAGAAGCAAAATGAATATTCCAAAGTAACTTTAACAAAGCACAATAAAGGACCTAAGAAATTTAAGAGAAGTGCCTATGACAGAAGCTGGTCCTCAAAAGCTTACAGTTACGGGATGAACTCAATGCCACCTTATTTGGTATTTAACAGGAAGATGGGAGCCTACTACCCTTACTATAACCAACATAATGAGAACCAGGTCAGAAGGAATATGATGCGGAAAACTTCAAACCAATGGCAAACGTAATGGATGCTCAAAATGCTAAGAATTCATGTCACAAAAGATCAAAATGAGAAACCACAAAGAAGACTGCATGAAATAAGCTTCATACATAGCACACTCGGGCAACGCAAATAAGGACCCTCTTAAGCCGTGTCCGCTGCGCCATGTTTTGAACAGGGCTGCCGCGCAATTTATGAACGCAGTAAGTACAACTTACTGTGTTTGTGATTGATTGTGATATTTGAGGTGCTGTCATTACGATCTATTTTCTCGAAACTGTTCACGTGTAAGTTCCTTACTGCGTTCATAAATTGCGCGGCAGAGGGTGCCTAGTGTGAGTTTTGTTTACTATCCGTATTCATTCGATTACGTTTACGAAAACGAAAATTAGTATGGCATCGAAGCAGCGCCTCCTGGCGGCATACGAGAAGAGTTAACATTTTGCCATACAAATTCTCGTTTTCGTTAACGTGATCGAATTGCGGATGAAACTCGCACTTGGCACCCAGAAAATTGTTCGAAAACATAAGAAAGGGGCGCGGCCTAAATTTTGTCGAACTTGAACATTTTGAATATGTTTGCCGGAGTTTGTGGAAAACATCCATCGCTTTCGTCTGCGGGCGGAGGGGATCGTTCATTTTATATTTGATTTTGACGCAATCTTGGACCAGCTCGGAACAGTTCGAGGGATTCCGTGTTCGTGTGAGAAGTTGTCTATGTGCGCTTTGGCTCGAGCGCCTTTGCATGGAGCTTAACTTTGCAGTCCCCTTAATTTATACGAGAAACGATGATCTGGTATTTACAGAGCTAATGGTCGGTGTGAATAACAATACTCAATATTTTTACGTGATTTTTTTTTAAATATATTTGTACAAACCCTAAAGAACAAAGACCCTGTCGGTCACACAATTTTATGGCAAGAAGAGAGAAAGGACAATACCAGTCAATAATCACGACAAATATGAAATGTATTAAGAAAATATATTACTTATACCTATCTATTATTGACATATTTTTTTGTTTTATTTTATTCTCATAGATGAATCGACATAAGTCAGATCAACATTGAATTGAAATACTATACATTGATACCTACTGACTGACGTTATTTACGTTTTAAATAACTGTAGAGTACCTCAAATCTATAAATTGCCATATGTACGTATTTTTATTTGTTTCCTTCTGATAATATTAAAACGTCTCTTGGCTAAAATAAAACTTAATAAGGAGACATACCTACGGTCGCAGTCTAAAACCACAAAAGCTATTAAAAATCTACGTTTATGGTAAGTATCACCAAAAATAAAAATAAGCAAGCCGTATGTAGCTATTAGCTAATAATTATAAACTGTCACTGATTAAAATCCGGTTAATTCCCTGATAACTGGATACGGCCTGGCGGACGCCACAAGATCACATGAAACAAACGAGAAACGATTCATAAGAACTTGATAAAATGTCCCCGTGAGCCTTGGGTTCCTTAGAGCATTAAACCCAAATCTCTAGCTCTAAGTTGGGTTCCAATTGAGACAAACCCTTCGTTCAAAAAATATTTAAGTTTGCTTTTTAACTAGGTATTGAATAGTTATTTTATTATTATTATTTTCAATTTAATTGCTATGGAGACAAAAAGGAGTGGCGTCTTATGGAGTCGCAGGCCAAGAAGCTGTAAAGCATCAATCTTAAATATTTATATCCAATTCTAATAGCATGGACTAAATATTATTAGTCCATGCTAATAGATAAAGGCTTGTGCAAGCTGTAATAATAATTTTGTCGATTGTCGAGTCGAATTTAATTGCGTTTATAAAATTCCCATACAACCTTTGAAGTTCCAATTTTCTCAAACCTTAAGTCAATGTTAATGACACTTTCTATGCTTAAGCAGAATACAATTTCTTAAGCGTTTGTACCTTCAAACTAATGGCTTTAATGAGTCAATTGCACATTATTTATAACTAGAAAATTATGTTTCAAACGGGATTTTTATGTATGGGCCAACAATGGAATTTCAATTTGTTGCAATAATTGATTAGGTACCTACTGGTAAACTCGCCCGATAATTAAATGTAAAATGAAAAAAGAAAATAAGGTTATATACCCAACTTTGCCGTCACTTTGAATAGCTTTATTAATTTATTAACTGTTAAAATTATTAACCAATTGAAAATAGGTACTTTTAAGTACCTAATCACTTGTCTATTCCTAAAAGGACTTGTTAACTCAGCTTGTTAAGTCGCACATTTTATTGAAATCATGACGTCTTTCCAAAAGTTACGCGATTCAAAAAGACATCGTCATAGGGATTTCTAATATGTTGCGATAGACGTTGATATTGTTATTAAAGTTGTTAATTTGCATAACTGCTTTTGCGAGCCGTTCTACCAGTCCCGGCGGCCGGCGGCCCACCGATTTTGTTTTGTTTACAAGATACTTAGACGAAGACCGCGAATCTTGATCAACTACTGGGACTGGGACTAAACTGAGCTGCGGTGAAACTGTAAAATAGGCAACGACCAAAAATAAGTATTTTATTTTTTAATTCAAAATTAGTTTCCAATATTTTTTGTTTTCTTAAGTTTACGCAAAAACTACGCATTGAAATGAAACAACTTTTACGGATCTACTCGCGTTTATTTTATACTTTACTTACTTTTAATTAATGTTTATTCTGACGTTTCGAACCCTTTGCAGGGTCCGTGGTCACAATGAGACCTCCTTAGTCTAGATCTAATAGTAGAGTAGGTAGATCCGTAAAAGTTGTTTCATTACCAATATTTATTGAGCGCTAATAATAAAATACACCGCAAATTAATTTTATAATATTGGGTCCTTACCTATGAAATTGACGTTTTTTCCTTGCTTATTAATAGATGTATTACTTCTAAAAGTCAATACCGATTGTTAATATTATTATACACCTTTAATTAGAACTATGTTACTTAGGTTTCAGTAATAAAAATGATTATTAATTTTGTCTTTACCGCCCAATATTTTTTAAATTGACTACTTTTTATGTTCGCGGAATTGTCTTTTTGTTTCATTGTAGCTTTGAAAGGACTTGATTTTTTTTCATTTACATGTATATTTAGCTAGTGAAACAAACACACTACTGTACAACTTTTATAGTGTTAACATAAATAGATGCTAAAAAAACTAAAAAAACGCTAGTATGAAAAAAAACATTTTATAAAAAATCTTCATACAAAACGTCAATTTCAAGGGCACGGACCTAATACCTATATGTATATAATTGGCTGAGATAATGATGATGATGATGATGATATATTTTGTTTATTACTTAGGTACTCCTCGCCTCGGTGGCCGAGTGGCAAAGTGCTCGGCCCGATACCAGAAGGTCCCGGGTTCAATTCCCAGGTCGGGCAAAGTGTGTTTCGGATATTCGTTGCATAGCCCGGGTTTGTGATCATCACACCAACCCGGATTTGGCAAGCGTGGTGATTAAGCCAATACCCATCAATTGTAATGATGACTTGATTTCAATGATGGAGGCCTTTGCCCAGCAGTGGGACAGTTATAGACAATTAGACTCTTTTTTTTACTTACTTAGGTACCTACTGATGAAATGTCAAAATTCTCTCCCATTTGTCTGGTGTCTAGAAGAGTCCAATTTAGAGCGGTAAATTATAGCTTTGTTTATACATACAGGCTATGAAAAAAACCTTACCGAAGCCGTAATCTACGCATAGTGTACATCAAACAAGAAACATTAAGAATCCAATCCATTCCATTAAGTTTCCATCAAAATTGGCACTTTTCGCAAACGAGCTCTTTATCGAATTGTTAGTGACTCGATTACGTTCTCATAGCAAGATGATCTGATGTCATGTGAGGTCAGGAAGGCCCGCACGTAGCGAGACGTTAATCCTACTATAAAAGCAGTGTATGCCAAGCTCAGTGTCACAGTTTGTGAGAATCGAAAGCGGAGCTTTGATACAGTTTCTAATTAGTGATTTTTTAAATATTTTTAACATGACTAAATTTGTGGTGAGTATACGGTCAAGAAAACGCTGATTATGGTGTAGTGCGAGCACTTAGCCACTTTAAAGAGTCGTTAGCTGATCTTTTGGCCAGTTCTTATCAGTTTCATATTCAGTATTCATGTAAACATCTGCTCAGCTTAGATTTACCACGTGGACAGGAGCGCAAAGAGAATTGGCCACCACGCTGGTCCAAACTATTCGAGGAGCTCGATGGCGCAGTGGTTATCGCGCCCGGTCTGCGATTGCTAAGGTCAAGCAACGTTCGCTAAAGCCGGCCATCGAATGGGTGACCAAAAACTTATCATCTCGAGCTTCTCCGTGCTTCGGAAATCACGTTAAGCCATTGGTCGTCAATTAGCAGTCGTTATCAACCATTACTCCGCACTGGGCCCGCGTGGTGGTTTATGGCCGGTTCTCCCTATCCATCCAGGGAAGGTTCGTGCCCCAGCAGTGGGTACATAAAATGAGCTGATGATAATGACGGCCCTATGTTCTCTTAAAATCGGAACTTGTGGCTGATTCAATCTGAATTACCTATGTTGGATTTCTATGAGCACTTATGAAAGTCAGTGTTGAAAGCAAATTCGTATCCATGCAGCGGCTAAAAAATATGCCGCAAAATACCAAGGCCCCAACTGCAACACGCAAAACAATTTAAAGATTTCAATGAAAACAGGAAACTTAAAAAAGTAAAAACAGCTCCAAAAAGCAATAAATATATATAATCATATTATAATCATATTATTAATTACCTAGATACGCATGTCAGTTTTAAAAAATGTCTATTGAAGTCGGGTGGTTGGTGGTCGGCTGGGGGACAATTTTGTTTCATTTAAACTTTTATAGTTGTTCCATTAATTCCACTTTTTTATTGTAAAAGCTCCACCCGACTTCAGTAGACATTTTTTAATACTGTCATGCGTATCTAGGTAATTAATAATATGATTTCAATATTATTTATTGCTTTTTAGAGCTATTTTTACTTTTTTAAGTTTCCTGTTTTTTGAAGTCGGTTTTTTTTTGTAAAAAATATTTTATTTTACGATTTTTAGTGAAGGATAGACGTAGACCTAACAAAGATGCTTCTCGGATGAGGAAACGATGGCCTAGTAGGTATTGGTATTCCTATGTAAAACTTCAATCTTAATTAGGTATTATTTTTGTATGAACTAAACATTTTGGCATATTGAACCGTATGAAGTAAGCCCAACAAAATGTATCTGTTATAAATCGTTGAGGGATTCCCTCGACTGTCTATGGTCTCCATCATCAGACCTGAAATGGCACTTATAACCAAAATGGGTGCAAAGTTCTTATTAATAGAAATGAATTAAGACCAAACACAAGGTAGCTACTGTAAAACGTTGAGGAGTTCCCTTGACTGTCCTTCGTCTTCATCATCAGACCCCTAAGACCTCAGAATCTGATGATGGCATCTCAGAGAAATCGAGGGGAACCTTCGAAAATTGTAGCGGCAAGTAGTGCGTTTGTTAATTTTTTCATTAATTATTTTAAAGCACTACTATTTAATGAAGGTCTGGAGTCGATCTGATGATGGAGCCGAAAGACAGTCGAGGGAACTCTTCAATGATTTACAGCAATTACATGGTGTTTCGGCTTGATTAATTTGTATTGATGAGAACTTTACACCTAGATGGGTTGTAACTGTCATTAGGGGTCTGATGATGAAGACCGTCGATGGAACTCCTCAACGTTTTACAGTAGATACCTTGTGTTTGGACTTAATTCATTTCTATTGATGAGAACTTTGCACCCATATGGGTTATTATAAGTGTCATTACAGGTCTGATGATGGAGACCATAGACATTCGAGGGAATCCCTCAACGATTTACAGCAGATACATTTTGTTGGGCTTACTTCAAACGGTTCAATATGCCAAAATGTTCAGTTCGTACAAAAATAATATCTAAGTTTTACATAGGAATACTACTACCTACTAGGCCGTCGTTTACTCATCCGAAAAGCTTCCTACCCATCACTAAAAATCGTAAAATAAAATCATTTTTAACAAAAAAAAAACCGACTTCAAAAAACAGGAAACTAAAAAAGTTAAAGGTTGTGTATCTAGGTAATTAATAATATGATTTCAATATTATTTCTTGCTTTTTAGAGCTGTTTTAACTATTTAGTTTTCTGTTTTTTTGTTTCTTTGCATTGTAAACGAGCGTGGTATTTCAATACCACTGGCGTAAAGCTCAGGTTGTGAATAATTTATATCTGTCGCTATTTTTGAACTAAAAATAATAAAAATAAAGGTTTGTGGCAGATGAAATAAAATTATCAGCTACTTTTATGGCTTGAAATTCCGATTTGCTATAATAAATTTCGAAGACATCGAGTAATAAGATAAGAGATAGCGAGAATCACCTTAATGGAATCTAACAAAACACTATTATGGGTATTGCCGGAATCGCTTGTTTTGATCGCTTCAGTTCTCGTTATGAAGACGTTCTTAGTTAATATTGCCAGCATTCTTGGGACCGTTCCTTTTATTCCAAATTATTTACTTATTTTATTTTTTGATATTATTAAGATTTCTGGATATTGAGTACCTAATAATACATTTCTTAGTTTGAATTAATATTGATAGTTTGTCGTATGTTTCTTAGATTGCCCTATTCGCGCTGGTAGCAGTGGCGTTAGCAGTCCCGGCACCGGCTCCAGTTCCTGGTAAGAAAGTTTATTTGTTGACATTTTAACAGAGTGTCTAGTGCGATAAAATGAGAATTTGTATAATTAGCATTTGAAGCGCATCCTGATGACAAAACGAGGTGTGTTAAAATTTTGTCACATAACTTTCGTTTTCGTTAATACATGAGCGGCACCTTGAATGGACAAACTAGATAACCATATTATTTATATGCTTTTGGAGTAACTTTAAAGTATACAAACAATTATTCTCATATTATTGTTTTCTAAAGTTTACACGAATACGTACATTAAAATCATCATCATCCTAAGTATCTCACTGCCTGGACCCATCCAGCAATGATAGGAAAGGGTCCTAATGCTGATTGGTGACAACGGCACTTTCAATGTCAGATTATCAGTATACATATAATAGCCACCTCGGTGGTCTAGCCACTATAGGCCATTCGGTCTACGACCCAGAGATCCCGGGTTTATTGCGTCGACTTATTACAATGCAATTTTGTTTGTTGCCTACCTACCTACAATAAAATAAATAAATATTACTATTTACAAATAAATGTTATAGGTTACGGTGGTGGCGGCTACGATCAAGGCTACGGGCACGGTGGCTTCAACCAAGGCCACGGCCACGGTCAAGGGTTCCAGCTAGACTTCCACGGCGGCGGGCACGGCCACGGCTATGACCAGCACGGTCACGGCGGACACGGCGGACACGGCGGATACGAGCACGGACACGGGCACGGACACGGCGGATACGACCACGGACACGGACACGGACATGGCGGATATGACCACGGACACGGCGATCACGGCGGTCACGGCGGATACGACCACGGGCACGGACACGGACACCATTGATAACGGTTTTACGTAAAGTGTGATGGTTGCGTGCGAATGTTATTTAATTTGTCGCGACAGTGTATATTGTACAGAGAGCGAATGAAGCTAATAAAATAGTTATTAAATATTAACAATGGTTTTATTTTATTTACCTACTAGTTTTGTGGTAGATACAAGATTATGGTCCCAAAATAATATATCTTTAAAACGATAAATAAGATATGTGAGCGCATAATTTGTCAGATGGTAAAAATAAGTCTACTAAATGCAACCACTATTTGTCATAGTCTGACGAAACAAACGGACTTAAGCAAAATTGTCTGGGAATTGAAGCCAGAACCTCTAGGGCTAGAGACTAGAGTGCGATTGATGGTGATAGCACCATCTTTTCCTCCATACACGACGCATCAGACCAGCGCTGGTGTAAGAGAAGCACTTGAGGTTTCCTTCTTTATTACTACTCATATTTGGCTCGTGAACGTGGTAATATAATGCACAGTAATTTTCAACGATCAGTTACAATAGTGTAGAAAATAACAATGGCAGTGTTTCTAAAGGCCCGTGACATGTAAATTATCTCTGGCTCGCTACTAGCGATAACGCCAGAAAATGTTTCTAAGTAGTTACTCTTCTCACTAGTATCAATGACCAAATATTAATGAACTATTTCTAGTGGTGACTTTAAAGTAGTGCGACGACGGACTTTGGTCCGAGGGAGGTCCGAGGTCTTTTTCCGTCAATATAGATCACTTACAACTACATCGACTAACGCACACTAGGACTCTTAACTTGGTATCGTAGTGGCACCCTAGTGGCGCCAGTGTTTGACACTATAAGCCCAGATTTTGACATAGTTTTCGTGACCAAAAATAATATAGAATTTTATTAAAAAATTTATTGCATGACAGGTAGGAAGCAGGTGGTTTGTAGTCGTTAAAGTTATTACAAATAGTAAGTAAGTAAGCAAACAGCCTATAATTGTTCCACTGCTGGGCAAAGGCCTCCATCATTGAAATCAAGTCATCGCTACAATTGATGGGTAATGGCTTAATCACCACGCTTGCCAAATGCGGGTCGGTGATCACAAATCCGGGATATGCATCGAAAAATCCGAAATACATGTTGCCCGACCCGGGACCCTTTTGAGCTGGCCCCTTTTTCTAATGATAAAATCAAATCAATGATGGTTCCTGTCGAGCACTGGGTGCCTAGTGTGAGTTTTGTTTACTATCCGTATTCGATTACGTTTACGAAAACAAATATTAGTATGACATTGAAGCAGCGCCTCCTGGCGGCACACGAGAGGAGTTAACATTTTGCCATACAAATTCTCGTTTTCGAATGAAACTTGCGCTTGGCAACCTGATGCCACCTACCTACCCCACTATCGTACCAGAAAGAAACAAAGCGACAACTGATTAGGTATGAAAATAAAATAGCAGGACGTCTGCCGTGACTAAATCTAACTATATAAATCGTGTTTGTAAAACATGTTGTCACAGTTTGCATGGTTTAAGCACGGTGATATTACTAATTACTACTTACCTACTTTGATAAATACATTGTGTTTTTAAAAATGAACATATTAATAGTGAGTACTATGTGATACAATCAAAGTCAATCTGGATCATTTATACCTACTAGATATTTTCCATCAAGCGTCACTTTCTATTGGACAGTTATTATATCATCGTCAGCCATATGACGCCCACGGCTGGGCATAGGCCTTCCCCAGGGATCGCCATAACGATCGGTCCTGCGCTGCCCGCATCCAGCGGCTTCCCGCGACCTTGACCAGATCGTTGGTTCACCTTGTAGGAGGCCTGCCCACGGAACGTCGTCCGGTGCGTGGTCGCCGAGAACCTTTCCGCCCCGACGGCTATCGGTTCTCCGCGCTATGTGTCCCGCCCATTGCCTCTTCAGCTGAGCAATCCTCCGAGTGATGTCAGTTGTTATAGTTTTCCTGCGGATTTCATCATTTCTGATTCGATCTCGCAGGGAAATACCAAGCATCGCTCTCTCCATTGCTCGCTGGATGGCCTTGAGCCTTCTTATGAGACCCATAGTAAAGGACCACGTCTCACTCCCGTATGTAATCACTGAAAACACACACTGGTCAAAGACTTTTGTCTTGAGACATTGTGTTCAGACCTGCAGGTCTTCCAAGGTCTCAGCCATGAGAACTACATCATCGGCAAACCGAAGGTTTATGAAATACTCGCCATTGATGTTGATGCCGTATCCTTTCCAGTCTAGAAACTTGAAAATATCCTCCAACACAGCTGTGAACAGTTTCGGAGAAATAACGTCTCCCTGTCTCACACCTCGCTGTAGTTGGATAGGATTAGAGCGTTGGTTCTGTAATCGGACCGACGTAGTGGCGTTTATACGCGCTATGAACTTTGTGTTTATCTAAATCATAGCGAGAGCCATCAAACAACAAGAAATTGAATTACATACAACCTATGGTTGAACATTTAGCCCCTTACAAATAAACAAATAAGAATAAGGTCCAAATAGTTATTCCGTGATTTGTTCCCGTCATGTAAACGTCATTTCATATTAGAGTAAAACAGACAAAACACGGAACAACTGTTCGGACCTTATTTGTTTCTTTGTAAGGCGCTTATTGAAGAAATTTTAGTTTTGGATAGGTGGATGTGCAGACTACTAGACATATTTTTTTCATATAGGTAGCTTCAAGGGGAAGGAGACTAAAACTTGACGACAGAACTAGATTAGATGATGGTAGCTAGCTAGGCGGACTTAAATACAAGTTCTACTTTACTACTAACCAAACCGAGTGCATAACCGAGCTGATTGCATCGGCGAAACAACTAACGAGCCAGTTATTTTTTGAGTAGTTTAATGAATAAATTATTGTGTTTTTCTTGTTAAGAGCGTTTACACCGCACACTAGCGCCGCCAATGAAAAAAAACATATCTAGTAATTAGAGATAGAAAATCAAATTATGCTAAACAAACTATCTGAATGAAGTAATTTAGCATTTTTACGTCACCTAATGAACACCTGACATGTTATGGTTTAGTTAAATATGGCGTTATAGTTAAAAGTGGCCGTAACGTCTTAGTATATGTATGTATATAGTTTGTTGAGCATAATTTGATTTTCTATCTCTAATTACTAGATATGTTTTTTTTTTTCATTAGTGGCGCTAGTGTGCGGCGTAAACGCTCTTAAGTGCATCACATTGTTTTTAATTCTGTTTTTATTAGTGAGGATAAGTTTTTAAGTTGTCTTCCTATAAATAAATAAAATAACTCCCTACCCTACCCCTTTTGTAAACAATTGGGTAGGTACCTATATCTGTACAAAACTAAATTATATGATTTATTTAGATATTACTTATTCAGTTTGCAGTTCTGGCGCTGCTGGTGGCAATGGCGGCAGCCGCGATATCTCCTGGTGAGACTCATATGACATGATGTCTAAGAAAATAAAAAATAAGTTTTAATTACAGCCACTTCTTCGTTGAACTCCAACTCGCAACGAACGAATGACAGCACAATTTAATTAATTTCTTCATTAGCAATATCGATCGCTTCAAAAGCAGATTCTTTACAAAATACTTTCAGGCTGTACAGTCACGGGCATTACATGTATAATTTTTTTATCTAGTTTTAACTCTTATTCTATTGTACTAAAAGTTACGTTGTTTACATGTTAATGCCCGTGACTGTACCTACGTTGCATCTTGTGGTTTGGTTCAGTTTACAGCGGCGGCAGCAACGGTGCAGCAAACAGCGCCGAGATGACTCACGGTCGCGTCGGCAGCCCCCCCAAAGGCGGTCATGCTCAACGCCCGTTCGTGCTGAAACACCCCGGGCATGACGGAATGCCGCGCGGGACTCACGGCGGATTCATACCCGGCACTTACGGCAAGTTCATGCCCGGCAGTTACGGCGGCTACGGACAATTTCCATATGGCTACGGTTATCAGATGGGCGGTGGTCTTGGCCCGCTCGAGTATGGCGCTCACGGATTTGAGCATGGACACGCGCACGGGCACGGTGCGTTTGGAGGTTACGGAGCAGGGTTGCCTATGGCACATCACGGTCATTTAGGAGTTTAATTTAGCTTTTGTTTTATTTTTCTTTTTAACAAATTCCTATTTATCAAGCCACATGAAAAAGTTTTTTTGTGTGGCTTGATAAATAGTAATGTAAAATAAAAGGTGCTTGGTGCAAAAATAATTTGATCGATCAAGTTAACGAAAATGAAAATTTGTACTTATGGCTTTGAAGCAGCACCTCTTGACAAATGAGGAGTTTTTATTTTGCCATAAAAAATTTCGTTTTCGTTAACATGATCGAATAGCAAAAAAAAACTCTCACGAGGCACCCTGATTAATAATGTATCTTACAGAGTTCATCTAGAGCACAGGGTCGTAAGCATAGATTTAGTATATAGTTATAGATTGGCATTACAAAAGAGATAGATCATAGTATACGCATGTGTTAGAGCGAGATAGATAGGCAAGACCATTCATGTACACGCTATCGGCCTGTATCGGCCTGGAGTCAGTTGCGAATAAAAAAAAATAAAAGATTTTAAGTGTAAATTAGTATATATATGAGACGTGAATGACGTGATTAATTATGGTTACGTGTGCTGTACCTGGATGTAAGTCATCTAAGAAAGAAAACCCACATAATTATAAATTTTACACGTAGTACAATTTGAATTGTTTAGCAGTCTAAATGCAATGTTTAGATATCCTACAAAAGTTTTTCTACACGCAAAACCATCGCCTTTTATCACATTAATGCTCTGATTTCATAGGATTTCATTTTAAAATAATAACAAATACGTGAATTCCTACTATTCCTAAACCTCACTTTGGTAGAGATTGACACTACCGATAATCTTCTTATCGATATGTACCTAACCGGCAAAGGTGTGCTTTGAATGTAGCCCGTTTCATTTTGGGTAATATTTTTACTAATACATTTCTTATTAATTTCTGTTTTTATTTATGGAGTTCCGTAGCCAAGTGGCTCTATTGTAAATATAAAACCACCTAATAATAAAACTAATAAATAATAATCGAAACTTATTTTATTGTTAGAATAAAATATGAAGCAAAATTGCAAAATACTACGAAAGAAAGCTTACGACATTTTTACAATAAATTAATTCTTTTTGGAGGAAGATAAAAATTCAACACGTTCTATCTGTAGTTTTATTTTATTTCCTTCAAACTTAAAGATATTCACTTTATAAGTAGATCTGTGTCAGCAGGCACGAGACGCTGCAGATTATGTCGATAATCGAAGTCGAAGCAGGCACGCGCAGCACTATTTGCCTCGCACACATGCGCATTATATTGCGCATCACACGCACACCGAAGTATAACGTTTTCGGTCTCGCCTTAATTATTCCATTGCCAATCTATAACTATATACTAAATCTATGGTCGTAAGCCATGTAAATTATTGGCACTAGCAAATTACCGTACAGTCAACAGCAAAAAGTTGATTACCAACCCAGTTACCCAGAGTATCAGTATAAATTAAATAAAAGAATAACATTAACTATATACCAGCAAATATCTACATACTTCTGATAACATAGTATTACATACCTTGATTTACGAATGTAATTATTTGCGAATACAATATTTTCCTAATGGAATATTATTAGAACAAAGGCGCGCAATCGCAAAGTACACATAATTAGTAATCAATTATTTCTGTTCATCAAGATTTTTTTTGTTTCATTCTGTTTTTAATCATTTTGCTATTGACTGTACATACTAATAATCTTTTTTTACAATAGGCACGTTAATGAGTCCTGTTATCATATTTGTAGGAAAATATTAGAAATGTTGAGAGCAAAAGCAAATGAAGTTGTGTAACTACTGTATGTATTGTTTCAAGTCTGAATTAAAAGAAAATGCGTTGAAAAAACAGTATTATTTCTTTATTTTTATTAGTGTTAGGTACATATTTTTTCTATTTGTATAACTATAATAATTAATGCCTCTTCAATAAAATTTAAGTCTCCTCAAATCAACTAAAGGCAACTCAACAAGAAGCACAACTCGTAATACAAACTTTCAGTATGAGAAAATCTACCTTTCTTTTATATAGAAAAATACACGTCCTCAGTGCTTTAGTCGCCTATCGGCATCGACTGCCCTTTGTGTACTATGATATACATAAATAGTTTATCAGCTCACTTTTATTTATACTGTGCATATCTTCGTAAACTGTGAATATAAAATTACATACCTACAATGTTAACAATGCACCCATAAAATAATATTACATTACACCCAAATAACTATTAAATACAATCATGATGTCGTTAAATCGTTTATCTAACTCAACAATAATTTCAAAAAAATCACATACTGCGTTCTAAATAAATATATTTAATTACTAATATTTACAAAAACTAACAATTATATACAAATATCAATAATTTACTAAAAAGGAAACAAAAAAATAACAGCGTTATCTATTTTCAACTAACGTTAAAGCATTTTAGAAGGCGAATAAACGAACACTATCATTATTATAATTTCGAGATAATTTCAACTCTTACTCCCTCCGATCCTTTTTAATTGTTTACAAACTTTTTTCTCACGATAAATCCTTTTAGGTTACCCTGTGTAGCAAAGCCATAGACAATAATCAGAATTAGTTAACACTACATGCAACAAATAAAAGTAAAAAGTCAATAAAAATTCTTAAATGAGAAGAAACAATCCACCAGGTATCTTTTGCATAATGTCAACCAGCTTAACAGTCAAAATAATGATTAGAAGGACAGTAGACAATATCGCCACTGGCTTTGACCATAGACTAAATGCTGTTTTTAATTAAACCATGATAATTTTTTAACGAGTTACAAGGTACCTTAGTATTTAGGACAACTTCAGCACGTTAATAAAATTTATGAAGATTTTAATACTTATATCAACGATCGTAACATTAATAATAAATTGATTCAACCCAACACAGATAAAGCTCTATAAATTCAGTTGTTTTTTATTCTATTTTTTTTATTGTTAATATAATGTCGTCGAATTAGTTAGAATTTTTATTACTAACAAACAAATGTAATTGAACAATCAACATTGATATCGGTTTTATAATTTTTGTGGAACGGATTTACTTTTAAATCAAAGATCTTGAGTAGCTGCTAATTCTAGTCGTCTCTAGTGAGGCTACCTCCACTCAAACCGTAGGAAATGTTGCCAACTTGACAGATTTCCCGTCACTTCTAGCGAATTGAGATGAGGTAAAAAAAGACAAATTAGTCGTCTAACGGTTAACTGATTTTCTAGGAGAATGACAAGATTTTAAATATATTATACATATTAGATACTTGGTATTATTATATATTAGGTATTAATAAAATAAACTGTTTTTAGAATTCTTAGAAGATTTTGTCTGGAATTTGTGCAGCGCTATTTAGTTACAATTACTATTAAAAGTGTCACCATGTTTAGTTTTCGACTTAAAAGTGGGTAAAGATTTTGTGTGTGACCTTTTATTTTCTGAATTCTGGCGGAATTAAATAATTACGAAATTAATTAAATGATGAATTGAAAACTAGGATTAGCGGAATTTCAAAATTATATATGGCAACATTGATCGTTGGTTTACAAGTAAATAACAACTTAAACGAACTAGAACTGTGGTTAATTGTTCACTCGATTTAAAAGTAACTCTGTTCTACTACAGTAGGTGCTGTGTGTTGCAGAACACAGAATAAGTTTGTCATTTAATAATTGGGCATATCTCGCAGTGGCAATGAGCAAAGGTATTGTAAAGCTCATGTCTGGCTTAATGTTAAGTTAAAGCAGTAAATAAATAACAAGTCGGAGAGAAACTCCATACGATGGCTAATAGTTTGTGCAACCATAAGAAACTTAAAACTATCCTAACTGAAAATAAATAATAATAATGATTAGATATAAATTGGCAATCCGTTTATAACATCCCGATTGTAAGAACGCACAGCGGGGCCCCGACCCTGCTATTTTAAGACGTCCACTATCGTATTCCAGTGGTTTTCACGAAGAATGTGCACTTCGCAAAGTGTGCACTCGACAGATTACGCAAAAAGGTATTAACTTTTTTATAATAATAATTACTGCACGTTTCTAAACTTAACTAAACAACACATTAATAACAAGAAGTTACTGATAATGTGTGGTTTATTAATGTAAAACATTTAATTTCGTTATAACATTTTTATAATATTATTTTGCACTTTATGTGTATCTCAAAAAGTGCACATTCTGCAAAGCACTAATTTTGGAAAGTGCTCATTTTGCAAAGTGCTCATTTTACGAAGTGCTTTTTCGGCAAAGTTCTTATTTTGTCGCTGACCACTTAGAACCATGTAAAAATAGCTTCACTAATAGAATGTGACATGCGCCTGTAAGATTATTTAGTTGGTTAATGTTCAGTGACTTTAGGTGCCAACTGTACACGCGCTACATAAGAAATGTTTCGGTTTCGCTTGGTAAGACTTGTTGTTTCAAAAGTGTCCTTCATAGTTACAAATTATATGCGGGTATTGTTTTAATTAGACCTCAAATCTAATCAATGAGCGCTTGCGCTTTAATTTATCCGACAGTACTAGTAAAATAATTGTTGTATATTTAAAACCCTGTGTGGTGCCGGGGATAAAGAATTGCACCACCCCATCTCAACCCGTGGGTGTCATAAAAGGCGACTAAGGGACCATTCCAGAGGATGGGCAGCAGCATCTCTCTGAGGTTACTTTCAACCTACTGCGATCGCCAACCCGCCTGCCAAGCGTGGCGATTATGGATTATCTTGGGGGAGGCCTTTGTCCAGCAGTGGACGTCTTTTGGCTGGGATGATGATGATGATTTAAAACTAGTAGCCCGGTCGTGACTACGTCCGCTTGAGTAAGCAGCGCCACCTACCGGGTCCAATTGTTGTTTTGTGTAAATAAACCACCCTTGAAAGACTCTCTAGAAAAAACCGCATCAAAATCCGTCTGGTCCCTGAGGTTAGCCCATCCTAACAAACAAACAGACGCGTTCCAGAGATTTCTTTTATACTACCAGTTTAATAAATAAATGCAATACTGTGGTGACTGACAAACTAAAAAAAACAACAAACTAAAGCACTCTTTAAAAAAGGTAATTGGTAAAATAACTATATAAAATATTTTTTTTAAATACAAGGTTTTAGTTTAAATGAATGATCAAAGTTTATAAGTAAAAAAAATGAAATGACAACTCCAAGCAAACGTCAACAACTTTATGAAATAAAAGCCTGGATCTCTGGGCCCTTCTTTATCTAGCTGCACGATAATTATGTTGATGAAGGTGCATTTTCATCATTAGATGACACTTATGCCAAACACTTTCATACATTTTTTTTAAAACGGCACTGCTAAACGGAACTTCAACACCCCGTCGTGAAATAATAGCCGAGAGCCACCAAAGTTACACCAAAAAAAAAAAAATTCGAGTCAGTAAAAACGAAACTTTCACAACTCGCCGACAAAAAAACAGAGCATATCCATGGTTCGAAAAACTATTACAAATTTTTGAGACGGCAACACGAAGCGAAACCACAGCGTCATCGCGAATAAAATAAGAGCGCTTCTGTTTAAAAAAAAAAAAAATCAGTGCAGCAGTTAGCACTTAAAAATAAAAAGTAAAAAAAAAAACAAAATTTCAAAATGGCAACTCCAAGCGAAATGTCAACATCACCGAATCAAAAGTTACTTAAATGTACGTAGAACAGTGGTCAAGGCTGGTACTGCACGCATCACAGACCCTAGCGTCCTTTTGGTTCACGAGCGTGCACGTTGGGCACTCGCGCCCGCCCGACGTCAGCGGCTGGATCTCAGGGCCCTTCTTCGACTAACTGCACGACTATATTGATGAAGATGAAAGTGCATCTTTATCATTAGATGACACTTATACCAATACTTTAGAGGTTGGATTAAAAAAAAATTATAATAGCAATCCTATTCAAAATGTAACACCCCGAAATGAAATAAAAGCCAAGAACTACCAAAAATTCACAAAAAAAAATCGAATCAATTCAAAACTAAACTTTTAAACCGACGCAAAAAAAAAATATTCCTTGTTCAAAAAAAAAAAACAAATTTTTGAAACGGCAACACCAAGCGAAACCGCAACGCCATCGCGAATAAAATCATAGCGTTTTGTTATAAATTTTAAAAATCAAATTTCCAAAATGGCAACTCCAAGCGAAACATCAACATCGCCGAAACAAAACTTCTATACCATTCGCCCGCGTCTTATAGATTCTCCATAATATATAGGTACTTATATATACGTAGGACAGTGATCAAGGCTAGTACTGCAGGCGTCACAGACCCTCGCGTCCTTCTGGTTCACGAGCGTGCACGTCGGGCACTCGCGCCCGCCCGACGTCAGCGGCTGGATTTCCGGACCTTTCTTCGACTTTCCACACATGTCGCAGGCTACGACGGTATTGCTGTTGATGTAGGTGCAAGTGGCGCATTGCCAGCGGTCCTGGGTTCGCTGCCCGTTGAGGAGTTTGGGTGGGGAGCGGCGAGCGTCCGTCTCGTCGAAGGATACTACTAGTTGCGCTTTGATGTCGTAGTTGGGGCTGGCTGTGAATGAGAAATAGTTAAATTGAAATCTAAATATAATTATATAGGTTTTTGTTTATATCTGTCTACATATAGTTCTTACATATCAAATAGTATCCAACGTTTTATCCATATCGTACGTAGAATAGAATTTATTGGCAAAAACATAGCAAAATACTTATGAAAACAAACATGTTTTGTTATAATTGGATGTGCAAAATTACAACAATTCATTATTAATTTGAGCAATACACATACAAGACGTCAAATAATAAAATAAAATAAACCATTATCTAAATGTTATTAATAATACTCATTTATCATTAGAATATTCATTTAAGTTTTCAGTTATTTTTGTATCATGTTCTCAAATTATTTTTAAATATATTATTTGTTATACTGAGCCGACTAACTTTCAAATAACAAAAGTTATTCACTCACCGGAATTCGTTTTCGAGCCGTGTCCGTTCTCCAGCGGCTTGAGCTTCGGCCGGTCAGCGTCCGCCGCGGGCAGCTTCACCGGTTTCTTCGCACGCTTCACCTCCGCCGAGCCGTTCACCGAGCTGTTCACCGAGCTTTGCTGCTTCAGCACCTCCTTCCTATCCTTAACGTCCTTCTTAGTCAACAGCTTCACCTTGTCAGGCGCCACTTTGTTCACCACCAACGCGTCCGCCTTCGGGTTCACTATCGGCTCCAGTTTTTTAGTTCTCCTCTCATCAACATGCCTCTTAGTTAGTTTAGTCCGTTTCAACTCTTGCTCCTGTTTCAACCTCATCAAATTTTCGTTGACTTTGGCCGTTCTATACGCATCTTCGTCGTACGACCTGTCTATATTCAACGCTTGCAACCCATCTTCTAGATCCAAAGTGGTCGGCTGGTACTTCGGTCGTCGGTCCTCCCTATCTAGCCTATCGAGGGTTCTCGAATCACGGTCCAATGAGGGGGAATACCGACTCCTACTCTCCCCATCTTGGTCTTTACTCGACAAGTTCCTGAACACGTAATCCCAACTCTCGTACGTGCCCATGCCGTCTTCCTTCGCTTTGCTTAGCACCGGCTGCGTATCGGAACGCGGTAGACTAGGCAAAGACACATCGCTGAAGCCAGACCTGGAAGTACTGTTCCTTCTAGAACTTTCCGGCTGCCTGCTCTTTCTGTGCCCTCTGTCGTCTTCTCTGTGCTTCTCGAACCTTCCGTTCTCGTAGACAGATGATGATTCTAATTCGATCAGCTGACCAGTAGGTACGGATGGATATCTACTGTACTGCGTGACGGGAGGGTAACCGTTAATCGGGACGTTGGTGGCGTGTTTTATTGGAGCGTAGACTGGCGTCGGTATCATGTACGGCGCTTGCACGGGATAGTAGTAAGGCACGCCGTATGACCCCATCATGGGTTGGTTGACTTGCATGTCTGGATGCATGTGTTGGGGCATAGGGTACATCATGTGGGGGGGCAGCATGGTAGGCGGTACCATGTAGGGGGGCTGAACGAGGGGGGTGATGGGCTCCTCTAAGGCGTCGTCGGGGCATAAGTGGTTGCAAGGCATCCCGCTATACCTGTCGGCGAGGCGGCTGCGGTGCGCGTCGGATACCGTCACCGGGATGTTTGAGTATATTTCCGAACCTGAAAATTACATTGATAATTTAGCTACATTTATGATAGGAAAACTTTGTTTAGGAATCTATGGTTATTTTATATAAAGTGTTTTATTTATTTTTCCTTTAGATACAGCTGCGGTAAGTACACTACATAAATACGAAAAATTGTATTCCGAATCTTAAAATTCCGAACAATTTCAAATCCTTCCTTCAAACGAGGCGTGAAGAGGCACCTTGTGGGCCGGCAGGGTGAGGGTGACTGATGCTGCGTTGTTTTCACGCTGCACCAGTTGTCCTTGCGTCTGGACTCCATTTCCACTTAACATCAGGTGGAGTGGAGTCATTTACCGAGCTATGAATAAAAAAAAAAAAAAAAAATCACTGCGTGGTAAGAAGTCTTATCTAACCCGCAGATGTAGTTTAACTGTTTCGATTATTAAAAATCACTAATGTTATTTAAAATTATGAATTTGAGTTGTGAAATATTGAATTGATAAAAACTTTAACATCGCAATTCAGAATAAAATATTTCAATGCTTATTCAGCTTCAGGGTCTCTAACAACGCCCGCAAGGTAGTAGGTAATCATTGCTGGCTGTTCACGGAATTACATAATAGAGTTTTCAGTAGTTAGACGTACCTTCGGCGCGTGTATTAAGGGCGACTAATCGACAGGAGGCGGGGCGTCGGCCGTGCGCCTTTTGCTGCAAGAGCGCTAGCTACCTATAACCTACCGCCGCCGGCGCATCTTCTGACCGTTCTCCCCTGCTACATTCAGATCGGCAAACAGCCTTTTTTCTTTCTGATCTGGCATTATGACCTGACGTAGATGGTCCCTTGTGCTTGCGTAAGGATGTCTGATACCTAACTTTATAACCGTGAGGTTGGTGGGGGGTGTCAGTATAAACTTTAAAGTAGTGTGTAGCAGGGTGTTTTCCCCTGCTAGATTCAGATTGGCAAACAACCTAAGCTACTCGACTTACCGTGGCACGTCTCCCCGGCGAATAACGCCTTTTACGCGGGCTGTGACTTACCGTTGGCACAGCTTCTGAGCATTTCTAGGGATATGGCATCACGCAACGCAAGTCCAGGGAACTTGCTGTTTGCAGGGGCAAACAGCCTAAAGCCTTATTTACACTTCATTAAGTACAGTAGCGAGTTAACTTACGACATCGGCGAGTTAAGTTGTTTTTGTCCTTTGAACGGCAAAAGCGAGTTAAGTAGCAAGTGGTTTATTAAGTTGATTTGAATAGATCGCAATCCTATTTTTCGGCTAGTCCAGTGCGAAGTAGGCCCCCCCTCGCGTCTCCTGCACCCCGCCAACTTAACTGGCGGGCATGTAGACGGGCGAGTTTAGTACAGTGCATAATTTTTTTCTTCTTGTTGGAACGGCAACTTATGATTACTCACACGCCTACGTCTGGACGCTACTTACAACTAACTACTTGTCACTTAACTGACTGATTTCTTAACTCGATACTTACTGTACTTAATCATCATCAGCTTATTTTGTCCCCACTGCTGGGGCACGAGCCTTCCCTATGGATGGATAGGGAGAACAGGCCATAAACCAACACGCGGGCCCAGTGCGGATTGGTGGTTGTTAACGACCGCTAATGCAGCCGGGACCAACGGCTTTACGTGCCTTCCGAAGCACGGAGGAGCTCGAGACGATAATTTTTTGGTCACCCATCTAGGGACCGGAACCGCGTGTCCTATATTGTTTTCGCGCATTTTGGTTAATTTTACTAACATACCGGTATTTAAGTTCGGATCGCGGCATTGATTTGACGGCGGCGGCGGCGTCGACAGGAGGTGTAAACGGTAATGCAATAATAAGTCTAATTCATTGCACGTAGAAGCTTGTATTGCTTGTGCGCATTAAAACCCTTTTTATAGGGTTAGCCTCAAAAGGGTTTTTGGATGCGGTTAGTGCTTACCCTAATTAACTGTATCAATTTGGTAAGCTTTTCAATGTAGTAACTGACGTAATGCTTACCGTATTGATAGGGTTTCCCTAACAATCGGCTTAATCAAAAAAAGGGGTTTTCCGGTCCCCGCACCCATCCGATGACCGGCCTATGCGAAAGTTGCTTAACCTTAGCAATCGCAGACCGGGCGCGTTAACCACAGCGCCATCGAGCTCCTCTACTGCTGCTGTACTTATTGACGTGTAAATCGGTGTAAAGGTGGAAACATACTATTAACCTTTTTACCGTCAACAACTTCTATAGAAGTTCGAGATTTTCGTGCCGTCCACGCCAGCACTTCTGTAGAAGTTCTTCTTTGTACCTACTTTATTAAAATACATTTATACGTTGGCGTACAGCGGGACATCGCGTGCAGGATAGTTGGGCGGTGAAAAGGTTAAAACGTGACGCCACGTCACGCTATCCGACGCGTGTCAGTACTAACCAATCCCATACATTTATTATGGTCAGTTGCACATAGAAAACAAACCATGTGATGACACGCACTCCCACGCGGAAACATCCAGTCGATCTAGATCGGCGTGTTGCCGGGAGAGGGGGCACACACGCCACCCGACGCTTGGCACGCAGTGTGTTTCTAGTTAACACCCGACGCCACGCGTCAGTCATTCGAGAACATTCCTGGTATTAAGATATATTTTGTCACTTACGTCCTTCAGGATACTACGACACTAGCCGAAGCGTGTTGTAGCATCACGTAGCGTGTTGGTAATGTGCACGGTGCACATCGGGTGTCGACACGTAGTGTCGCGTCGCGTTTTAGTAGTTTCCACCTTTTTTTTTTTAGTTGATGGCTTCGTGCGATTAGCGCATTTAGCCAGTGTCAAAGTAATTTTTCTTACAAGTAATACATAAATAAACAATATTTCCATATATGATGATGAATGATATTAGAAATGGGAAGTGAGAAAATGATATGCCCCCCAACCCTTCGAGAAACCTCACGCGAAATTCTGGAGAGAATTTGAAAAGTGATGTTGCACTGTTTTGTTTCATTTGCCAACACTTATGCACACTCACGAACACTTAACGGTTAATAATCCACCATTATTTCACATCAATATTCGACATAACACAAATTTTAGAAAATAAAACAAAACCGCAGACATGACTCTTCACTTTCCCGCCAAGAAGTCCACAGCTGACTCTGTTTCCACCTTTATTGCAGTGTAGATAGGTGTAAAGCTAGTGGACGTACCGTCGCGCGCCTCCCCGGCGGCCAGGCTGGCGGCGGCGGCGTCCGCGCCGGCCGCTCGCGCCGCCCGCTCGCGCGCCACCGCCGCCCACGACACGCGCACGCCGCGCCCCCACACGCTCTCCCACACGCGCGACATTATCTGACAACAATATAATTAATGGAATCAGGCGTTATTTTGCGGAAATCCATACTACAAAAAAATGTAATTTAAATAATTTGTAGTGTTAATTCCGCTAACTCACTCGTTTATACAGCTTGGATGCAGTACGCATGCACCTCCCTCCCGCCCGCAAAAAGTATGCACATGCAGGAGAAACAATGCGTGCAAGCGAAAATGCACACCAACACCGATACCCGACACGTGTTTCGCCCTTCCACGGAGCATCCTCAGGAACTGTTGACTGGTCGAGAGCTGCGCACCGACTGTCAACAGCTCACACACAATCCACACAGTACACAGTTACGTTTACGTTACGTGTCGGGTATCGGTGTTGGTGTGCATTTTCGCTTGCACGCATTGTTTCTCCTGCATGTGCATACTTTTGCGGGCGGGAGGGAGGTGCATGCGTACTGCATCCAAGCTGTAAAACGAGTGAGTTACCGGAATTAACACTACATATTATTTAAATTACATTTTTTTATCTGACAACGTTACATACACAATATAACAAAAAAACAATTCCATTCAGGGGTCACTTCACACCGAAACGACAGATTAGACTTTCAAACCAAGCGGTACTTATAAATTATCTAATACAAATAAAGCTTAAAATGGTTGGACAATGAAACTGTCGGCCGCTACGCTGCTACTTCGGTGTCATTGACCTAATACAATAATTATTATTATTATCTTAATATTAATACTAGCTGTGCTCGCGACTTCGTCCGCGTGGAATAGTGACTTTCGGCAGCATTTTTAATTTTTTAAGCTCTTGTTACCGTTTTTGCTACATTTTTCACTGATGCTTCGCTCCTATTGGTCGCAGCGTGATGTTATATAGCCTAAAGCCTTCCTCGATAAATGGACTATCCAACACAAAAATAATTTTTCAATTCGAACCAGTGGTTCTTAAGATATATAATATAGATAATATAGATGTGAAGCAAAAACTTTGTATCCCTTTTTTACGAAAATTGTGCGGACGGAGGAGTATGACATTTCGCACACTTATAGTTTATATAGAGAAGGTTATCCGAATGTTAATATTTTTTAAATTATGCATAACAATACATTAAATCAATAAAACAAACATTACACACACTACCATGTATTTGACACACACGTATATACTCTTTTCAATAATTTCAAAAATAGAAGAGGAGCGGCCGAAATCTGTCAATGCCAATACAAACTCACATTCTATCTTTTTTATTTTTCATTGCTTAGGGATACAATCCGTGCAGCCTTAATAAAATTACGGTCAAATTTCGAACTCAGGGCGACCACTAGTTATTATTAATGTTCAATTTTTATTATGACAGTTACCTAAACTTTAAAGAGATTTAGGGACACAGAAATCTCTGTATCTATATACCAAAGATGTTTTGAGAGTGTATAGACGTAGACTAGAAAAAGGTACAAAATAAATTGTTTAAGGCGCTCATGTTTTAATCCAATAACGCTTGGGCAGAACACAATAACTCTGAGGATTCGTTCACGACCCGCCACCGTGGTCCCTTTGGACACATCTCTTACTAAAGCGTCTCATTCCCCGGGTGCGGGGGGGACGTCTCACTACACCTTGAGGAGTTTGTGTGGGATGTGTGAGCAGGATAATGTTTCCATTTCCCGCAGTGCGGCTAGAACGGGTGGAGTAGCCCGTGTCCGACCACGACGTCGACGCCTTGTGGCGCTCGACGAAGGGTCGTTCTCCTTTTTGCGTTCGGCCTCTTCTTTGCGGCAAATTACAGTGTCGCATAAGGAGGCCACCGCGTCCCACTCACTATCTTCAGTCAGCGACCATGATACTCACAAGGCCGCAAGGGAGAGGCCGGTGCCCATAAGTGCACGTACCTGACATTCGCACTGCGCGATGAGTGCGTCTCTGGAGACTGCCGCCACCATGTCGGGGCAGACGGGCGCGTGCAGCGCGAGCCGGCCCGCGCCCGCCGCCCGGTACCCCAGCGCGAGCAGCAGCGTCTCTGCGCCCACCATGTTAGCCGCAACCTCGTGCTTGAAGTAGCCGCAGTACAGCTGCCGACGAAATCATTATCAATCAAAAAATATAAGCTTGTTTTCTAAAGTCTACAACGTTATCACGGACCCTGCAAGGGATTCGAAACGTCAGATTAAAAATAAGAAAGAAAGCGAGTAGATCCGATGATATTTGAAATAAAAGTGGTTTTATTTCAAATATACGATTCCAACTTTCGTGTTCCATTATAAATGTTTGACAGCGTTTAAAATGCTTAGTTTAGGTACCCTAGGCGTATTTTGTACCTAATAACTTTAAGCACTATTGTCCTTACTTACTTACTATTACTATTCTTTACTTATTTACAAAATTTGTCTATTATAGTTGAGGAGGTTAGGATCAAAACCGCAACATATCCACTTTTGGGAATTTCGTTTTTTTCCCGATTTGTACCCTAAACAATAAAATATACCATTTCGCAGGGACAGTTTAATTTAAATCAGCATATTTTCCACAGTATTTCATTGTCTAATATTAATGTTTCGTTCAAAACCGCAACATATCCATGGTTAAAAATAGATAATTTTGAAATTGATTCAAAACCACACATATCCGATAAGTATAATGATATGTTACAATAGTACAGGTCAATACCACACACATTCTGTTCTTTTTTGAATTATCGGGATTGCGTTGTGTTTACCTATTCAGTTTAAAAAAAACTAGCTTATGTACCTATCAACATCTGTGTATAGGTAGGTAGTGATTAAATTTTCTTTGCCTACCAGGTTGGCAAACTGGCAATAGGTACCTTATGTACCTACTGAAAAGCCTACTGAATGAAGTTGTCAATTGTCATATTTTTGATATTTCGCTCGCTTTTCGTGATGTTTGCTCCTAGGTTTGCTCTTTAGATGTGTTTCTAACAATAAAACAATAAAATTTCACACATTTTGAGATGGAGAATAAGCAGATAAACTGTGGAGTTAAGAAAAAATTACGAAGAAGACGACCAAGGGATATTGTAAAAAATGTTAAGTGAGTCTTTTATTTTTTATCCGAAAATATTCTATGTACCTAGGTATTTTACCTCCTACCTATAAATGAGCTCATGAGACGTACTCTACATGTTTAAAGAGTATTTCTTTCTTTATTGCAGGTATAACGACAAAGATCCTCTCGCATTGAACTTCACAAGGAATTGTACACACACGTCTGACAAAACATTCATGAAGAATAGAAACTTAAGGACACTGAAACATTATGACTGTAGGTAATTTAGAAATAAAAGATTTGATTTTGCTAAGGTTGTTTTTATTATTATTCAAAACAAAACGTCACATATCCAATCACGTTACGTTCAAAACAACACTTATCCAAATAGGTGGTACAAAACTGCACTTATCCTGATTTGTTTTCACAAAACCACCCTTATCCAAAGAAACTTTTCTGGATTGATTGATATCGGTGTAAGCAATTACATAACAAAAAATTGTTTTCAGTGACCTATTTCTCATATTCAAAAATGGCATACTTAAAAAAATATATAAAAATAAGTACATAGAATTATTAAGTTTTTTTCGGTTTCTGTCTTTTTGACAAAAGTGGATATGTTGCGGTTTTGATCCTAACCTCCTCAGTTATTAGGACTATTGTCCATATATTATTATGTACATTGTCACTCCCGTTAACCTAAATATTCACTCGTGGGTAGAGGTTGTTTCGTACTCTTGTTACCTCAATATCTAGATTGCTCGCGTACCTAGCGAGCACGGCCAAAACTAGGCTGGCTTACACGCTGAAGGCATCTCTGCTTATAGACCTTGCAGCTCACACTAGCCTAAACATTCTCTCCTGAGTAGAGATTGTTACTTACCCTTATAACTTTATACTCCTTCCTCCAAGGCTGTGCGAGTAGGTTGCTCGCGTACCGAGCGAGCGCGGCCCAGCCGAGGCCAGCTTTGTAGGCGCTGAAGTCGGGCAATTCGTTGATAGTCCGTTGGAACACTTTCCCTGTTTCTGCCAGACCGAACTTGCACTCGTGAGGCACAAGGGATAGGTATTCAATGATGTAGTCTAAGGACAAGGGGGCAATAGTTGTTTCAATTATGTTTACCATTTTTATTCCTTAACTGGTAAAAGTTTGACCTGTATCTTACCTGGTGGTAATTGACAAAAAAGCCAAAGATCGAATAGGTACGATCGAATTAAAAAAGATGGTGCTATCATCCAAACCAAGCACAACAACAGGTTCCGACAGTTAAAGATGAAATGAGCCTTAATAGTTAAGGATTTCCAGTCAATAGCGAGAGCAGCCACTCCCACACCACCGAGTCTCGTTATCAAACTACATGAAGGCGTTCCTTTTTGGAATACAAAAGACATTACCTTCCAGCTTCTTCTTCTGCTGCAGCTTCTCCGGGCTGTCGTCGGTCTCCAAGTAGCTGTAGTGCGCGTCCTCGATGCGCCGCCACAGCGCGGGCAGCCGCTCGCGCAGCACCGCGTCGCCCATGCCTGTCGCGCACGTCATTACCATCGCCGTTATGTGTCAACTGTAAGAAAATTTTAAAAAAAACAAAATTCAATGCCGGCCTTAGTCAGGGTAGAGCGAGAACTAAAACAAAACACGATATCACTTATTCATCTCGAAAGGCACCAACAAGATTTAATTGTTTTCTCATTTAATATTTGGCGCCCTTTGCCTTTGGGCACCTAGATCGACCGCTCCACTCGCTCTACCCTGGGCCGCGCGCTATAAGCAATGACCATCACCTGTTCTTAGTTAGGGCCTATACATAATAATTGCATGGGCACTGGTTGTAGCAGCGTCTTTAAAACTGCTTCATAGGTGGTTAGATTAAGCTGGTACATCCAACAGTGATTGTTGTGTGGGTTTATTGTGAATGAATATAATTGTGCACAATGACCATGCTAAACAGAATAGGTTGGCTAAGACGGGCTGCACCTGTGCTCTATGGCTTGGTAGAACTTTAGCTGTAACTGTGTGGTGAGGTGCATGATAAAAGTCATGAAGATATCAAAGAGTCGACTGGATGTGTCAAAGCAAATATGACCTTGTAAATACAGTTTTTACACATAGATAGGTAGAAAGTGGACTGGCATACTTCGATTCTCCACTTGGGAGGCTATTTATAGATACTACATTATCTTTCAATTCTATTATGTAGTTATTAAATTTGGCTGCCATTTGCACACATAAGATTGTGGTGGAGGAAAACAAAAAAATAGAAGCAATGTAATCACTACTCCTATTCTAGTTGAGGTCTTACATTCTTAAAATATCACTATTAACTTACAACTGTAGATAGACACCACTGAAATAGGATATCACCCTCAGACGCACAAAACAGCAATTATATTGAACTGGTATCCATGCCAACATGATTATTATCAAACAAAGAATACACAACCAAAACTTTATAAATACTAACAAAGTAGATACACATTTGACATGAAGGGGACATTCCACTATCAGCTTGTGAACTGTGAAATGAACAATATGTTAATGATATGTGACTCATGTTCTGTAAGTAATTGTTCACAATACTGATCCCCATTCATGCATGCCAAGAGTTGTTCATCTGTAAACAACATTACAGAACAAATGGTATGAGTCAGAATAATAAACTGAAATAATGAACTAACAATACAATACTGATGTAACTCAAAATATGTAAACAGATATTTGAAATTTTACTAGATTGAAATTATAGTACAGTTTAATCTCAAATTTCAGACAAACACAGAAAGACAATGTTGATTTTTAAAGTTTTAGATTGACACACATTAAAATGTTTAAAACTAAATGTACATGAATTTACTTGAATTTATTTTGCAAATTATAAAATTCTGACTAAACCTATTGCAGGGTTGTGGAGAGAAGATTGAGAGGTGTCAATAACCACAATCACAAAAGGGCAATCATGTGAGGAACAATTAGAAGTTTTGAAACTCATGACTTTCAAGGATTGTAAGGTCCATTAAGACCTAATTAAACATACAATATGTAAAAAAACCCTGTCTGATCCATAAAGGTGTTATTAGGTATCGAGATTAGGTTCTCTACTACTTTTAAATATGTACCTGTTTCTCAAATATTTATTGTTTCTTATATTAAAATATTTGTAGCAATATTTGTAGTTTGTCAACCGTGTAGTGAGAGTGTGGAACAAGCTCCCGAAAGAAGTAGTCTCAGCCCAAAACCTGAATCAACTTAGGAACATCGATGTTAGGAACAGACTCAACAAATATATATTCTAAATTAAAAAATGTAATAACTAGTGATGTATAGCAAGAATACAGGAACTTATCAGTTGTTTCAACCTGCCTGCCATTGTTTATAATAATAATAATAATAATTAAGCATGAGGTTTTTTAATATAATATAATGAATAATATAATAAAATTTTATTTATTTTAATTTATTTAGTAAACTTATTTTAGTTTATAAAATATACATAATAAATAAACAATATACAGTATAGGTATAGTAGGTATAGTATAATAATGATAATGATAATGAAATACTTAATAATAATAACAAAATAGCAAATCATTTGTATGCTTAAAACTTATTTTCATTTATATAATATACATTATAAGGTCATAAATAAACAAATGGTTAACACCAATTACAGTATATATATATACATATAGTATATTATAATATGATAATGATAATGAAATAATAATAATTATTATTATATCATCATTACGGACAGGACTATTGTCACCAATAAGCCTGATATCGTGGTGATCGACCGATCCCAGCGCCGGGCAATACTGGTTTTTTTTTTTTTTTTTTTTTTTATGCAGCTACTCCCCGCTATTTTTGCAGGACTTTATCATTCTTTTGTTTTGTATTTCTTTTCTTTTTTTTTGGGTTTAAATAAGCTTGAGCTATATGAGCTCTACTACTTTTCTTTTTTGTTTTCTTTTCTTTTATCTTTTCTTTTATCTTTTCTTTTCTTTTTCTTTTTCTTTACAATATTTATCTTATATCTAATACATTTTTCTTTTCTTAACTTTTACATTTCTTATTGTTATATTACACTTTTTTATTATCTAAATATTTCTTACATTCATTTTCTTAGTTTCCTTACTTTCTATTTACATCTTTCATTTCGAGTCTTATATCTTATTATATACAAAATTTTCTTGTCCCAAAAAAAATACAATCCTGCCACACATGTGGTCTTGCTTTGCCTTACATATAATTTTCTACATAAAACATTTATTATCTATTCGTCCTTGTTTCTTTTGTTGACAATAGTCACTATTTTTTTGGCAAACTCCATTAACAATTTTCTCTCTTTTTTATTACTTATAATCTCCTTAAGGGTGTCTTTACTTAGTTTAGTGTCTAGTTTCTGCTGCAAAGTATACCTATCTTGTGTGTGTATTGGGCAGTCAAGTAGTATATGGAAGATGTCCTCGTCCGCCGTCGGGTCACAGGCACATGAGGGGCTGTCCCTGCACTTAAACCTGTGCAGGTATGCACAGAATCCCCCATGGCCCGTCAAGACCTGCGACGCGATTCGGTCGATGGACATCTTCCTCACAGTATTATATGCGTCCACCCCATTCGGGAAAAAGACCTTGGTGGTCGCGGCTGTGGCTTCCGTCCTATACCTGCTGTCCCACTGCTCGAGGCAATACTGGTTGATATCACCATACCTCATGATGAGAACCTCGTGAAAGCCGAGAAGGACAAGCTCAGTAAGTACCTTGACTTGACCCACAAGGTTACCGCCATGTGGAATGTGGATTCAACCATTATTGTACCGATAGTCGTTTTGGCAAACGGTCTTTTAGCTAAGAGCCTCGATCAACACCTAGAGAGGCTCTCGCTGAAAGGTTGGATCAAGGGTCTGCCTCGCTGCTGGCAGTACTCTAGGATTAGGTTTTTATAATGTTTTATTGTTTTTATATTAAAATATTGTAAAAATCTAGTTTTAAGAAAGAAAATAAATAAATATAGAGTATAATAATAAAATAGCAAATGATATGTATGCTTAAAACACAAAATAACAATGCAGAAATTATTAAGGCAAAAAGGTTAAGTTAATATTATCAAAATTTTTAGGAGTCAACTCCTGATTGGACTATTATCTAATCATTGATAAGCTTCAGATAGTCCCATATAGTAACTTTATTATATATCTGGTATAGTGATGACTCATTTAATATTGAATGAAAAGTAAATAAGTCTATTTGATTAATAATGTTTCTGAGCCAAATAGTAAAAATATAAATGTTTCACTTAGCACTTTATATTCACACATGCACAGCAGATAAGTTAAATAGTTCTGTAATTGGAAAGTATTGAGATATTTCGCTATTTTTTTTAATAAAAATCATATTTCTATATAACAATTTTCAGTTGGATAGAGGATAGTCTAAACTGTACTATGTAGGTACTTAAAGAAATGTACTCAAAACAAAATAGAAATTTTGTATTTTGATGTGTTATACTTAGGCTTTTACTTAGGGCAAGACTATGAAATGTTTCGCTAAATTGCTATATTTAATGAGTTATTTGTTATTTGATTTAGTTTATTAGTTTGTTGGTTGTCAGTAATTCAGTAATAGATACATCTTCATAGAATGCCACAACACCTGTGAGTTTGGACAACAGTGCCTCCTGAACCAACTAAAATAACAGACATTTAAGTGTGCTTGCTTGAAAAACTTAAAACAAAATCATTCAAAAGGAAGTAAGAGAGATTAGTATTTAGTCCAAAATGTGAGATAAACCAAATTGAGTCCAAGACATTCACTAATACGATTAAACAAAAAAATATGTTAATGACCATCAAACCCACGCGATTACGACCGATATATTCAGCGATTTCACTTCACATAACTGCTTTGGTATAATAATTAAATCAAAAATTAATAAGAAATTCAACTCACCGTACAGGAAGAACATCTTTTCCTGGATGTCAAAATGTATTTCAATGCACCGAATTGGGAGCGGACAAAAATAGTACACCTAAATTAAGTAAAGAGTTTGTAAGTAAGAAAATACTTAGCGACTTTAATTTGTATGCACCTTAACTGTTTATTTGCAGAATTATTAAAAACTTTATTTACGAAGAAATATTCACAAAAGAAAAATAGTAAAAACAAAATTTGGGAACCTTGTTTTGACGTTTATCAAAATGTGTCATAGACAAATAGATTTCACGAAACAAGGATTAACAACATAAACTCATGTACGGCTAGGGCTGCCATTCGTCCGATATTTCCTGGTCATGTCCGGTATATAGGTTTTTGTCCGACATGCGGAGACAATTCTAGGCCGTGCAAAATAAAAATAAAGAATGAAAGAAAGTATCTGATTGAAATATGGTATTTGTTAAGAATGTCTGCATCACACCACACTACCACAAAGCAAACTGTAAATTTTCCACAATTGACTTTGAACTTTATGATATGTGAGTAATATGGTTGAACATTTATTAAAGAAATTTGTCAGTTTTGGGTAGTCTGATGAGTAGGCGTCCGTACATTACTCAAGAAAATTCAAGAGTTTGCTGAGCTGAGCGTGGTTTAGCATTAAATTTTAATGCTCTCTTACTATGACAAACGACTGAGTGTTTACAGTGATTTTGAATGTAATTAAAACAATTATCATCAATCATTATTAATATTATTATTATTATTATTATTTTTTACACAGTAATGTTATTATATACTTAGTAATGTTTAATAATGTATTTATATGTTTTATTGTATTTTAATAAATTTTCAATGTTCTTTTAATTTATTTTTGATTTTAATTTTTAATTTATTCTCAATGATAATTTAATTATTTTTCAATTGTATTTAAATTTAATTTGTTTTCATACATATATTAAGTTATTAGATGTATTAGCTTTTATTAGTTTTATGGTACATGTTGTGGCTTCCTTTATGTAAGATTTGTGTTTAGCTTTAAGTTTTGATTGTTATTTTTTCTTTTTTAATGTATTGATACAAGTTTTGTTGGAAGTCCTTTAATAAAATAAATAAATAATGTAATTTTTCAATTATGACAGAGAATGACAGCCTTATAAATAAGTAATGTCTTGTTTCCATTCTCTTTGGTATCTTGTTTGCTGTATTGTAATAATTATGTTCTAAAACGATAGTAAGAAAATTTATACATTGCAATGGTTAAATTTATTTTGTTTACTGATCCATTACGACAAGAAGAAATAGAAACATTCTATAAGGTCAATAATTAAACAAATTAATGGAGCGAGTAAATAGACTGACTGGTAAATTATTTGATTTCATATTATTTGATTTGCAGGCCTGCCAAATGCATCGAGAATATTACAAGGGTTACCCAAAATCTTATCATCCACTTAAATATTTCCGTGAACCGGGATACATGGGACAGTGTCCGCCAGAAATGTCTGAGTTAGTACCTTTTGCATTATTTGTACCTAACTAATCCTCTATCTGTGTAGGCTCTCTTTTTATTATAAATTGTCAGCTTCAGGAATAACTAAAATACTGTACAATTATTTTCAGGGTGTATCTCAGCTTTCCACCTTTCCATGTGAAATATAAGCAACCTACTATATTACCTTCTACTATCGGACGAACATCTGGCTTTCCACAGTTGCCTGATCGCTCTCTAGCAGCTCGCTATAATAAAGCAGCGTGTAAAGCTTTTATCAGATGAATTCAAAGAGTTTTATTATTATTTCTTATTAATACAGATATTTTCAGTATTGACTAGTTTGATTTATTTATTTGAACATCAAATGTTTTGAAACTTATAAGCTATATGGCCCACCCACCGCTGTACTCAATATAACGCTGTTTCTCAGGTTAGCTAAATCCTCAACGAAATGGAGTACGATAAGGGTTGCAGATTTGAGTCTCCAAACTTTCCCATTAGGCCAAAGTTATATTGTTTTTGATAAGGGATTATAAATAATATACAATAATCTTGCAGTCTATATCTATATTTTGCACTTGGCATGGCAATAATTTATGCACGTAGGATCTGCTTATAATTTAGGAAAGATACATAGGATTAGCCTTAATTTAAACATTCTTTATGGGAACTGCGTTTAACATAGTTGACTATTTTTAAGAAATGATAGATGATGCTCGATTCATGCTGTTGTTGCCATAGGATGTAAAATCTGGATTTTATTATATTTTCATTCGTTTTGTTGATTATACATATAATGTAAATTTTGCTAACAAGAAGGCAGAATGGCTTAAAATCTTTGCCTGTCAGCGAACAATTACATAAAAACTTTGAAAAATTTATGGTGAATTGGTGACGCGCGGTAAATTCAAAAATAATAGTGTCTAGTCTAGTCATCAAAACCAAAACTAAACGTCTGAAATCTGCAAAATTCTAAATCACAACAATCTAAATTACTGAGTTTCAGTATGGATATTTTATTTGTAGATAATGGTAGACAAGATGAAATTGAAACTTTTTATGAGGTAATTTTACTTACTACCAAACTACTTAGAAATTTACTACACATAGGTACCTACATACCTATTTTAAACAGCTTTTGTTTTTGATAGAGGAATATTATAACTTGCTTTTGAAGATTTATATATTTTAATGATAATTACTTTTCGACATACTTATAGGTATCTAGAAATTACTGGCGGCCCAACCCAACCAACCAATCAATCGTTCCCTCAATGCTGAGGATCGTGACCATGTCATTATCATCATCATCAGCTCATATATTGTGCCCACTGCTGGGGCACGAGCCTTCTCTATAAATGCATAGGGAGAACGGGTCAAAAACCACCACGCTGGCTCTGTGCAGATTGGTGGTTGTTAACAATTGCTAATGGAGCCGGGAGCACTAGTTTTACGTGCCTTCCGAAGCACGCAGGAGCTCGAGATGATACATTTTTGGTTACCCATCCGATGACAGGCCTTTGCGAAAGTTGCTTAACCTCAGCACTCGGAGACCGGGCGCGCCATCAAGCTCCTCAAAAGCAACTATAACTGGTTTAATATCTAGATAATGTCTTTTAATAGGTATTATAGTTAGTTATTAAAACTTTACATTACCCCTGGTACTACTTATCAATTAAATATTCCCTACAAACGTATTTCGAGATATTGTGCTTTAGGTCGCTGCGCTAATATGTTAGTTTTTTTTATTACATGATGTACCCCTGTACTCAAGTCATGCAAGTGACTATTTATAATATCTTAATCGTAAGATCTGTATCATAACATCATCATGATGCAATTAAATAAATATGACTATGACAACTTTTAACGGCGCCGGCCGGCGCCCGCCAGTCTGTCACGCAACTTATTATATTCCTTCTCGTTTCCTGACGTCATAAATAGCCATAGTTTGATGGACTCCTTCATTTCATAAATATATGTTACGTTTACCAAGCTTTAATATATAATATACCTACTCTAATATCTGTTTCAGGCTTCCCAAATGCACAGAAACTATTATAGAGGATATCCAAAAGCTTATCATCCATTACTTTATTTCAAGGAACCTACTACCATTGGTCAATGCCCACCAGATATGACACCGTAAGTTTTTTTGGCATCTGGATGTAACATACCTACCCTCAAATTACCCCATTTCCGGTAACATGACCAGAAATGGATAGCTTGAGTTGTGGCCCACTGAACCTTCTTGATGAGAGTGCTCGATGGCGCAGTGGTTAACGCGCCTGATCTGTAATTGGTAAGGTTAAGCAACTTTCGGAAATGCTGCTCATCAAAAATGTGACCAAAAATGTATTATCTCGATCTCCTTTGTACTTCGGAAGGCACTTAAAGCCTTTGATCTCCACGTGTTGGTGCAACAACAAAAGGGTTGGTTGGTCAACAACCACCAATCCGCACTGGGTCTGCGTGGTGAGTTATGATCAGTCCTTCCTGTTCAAGCAGTGGGGACATAAAATGAGCTGGAGATTTATGTTTATCAAGTTGCTGAGGCGAGTGAAGTTTATTTATACACCATGCAGGGCCTCAGTCTAGTTTAATCATAACTAGAGTAGGTACTGACAACATATCCAGATATGGATACGTAATGGACATTCTTATTTATAATAGAGTATTGTTGTCCAACACTATTTTTTTAAAACATCATAACTAAATATATTAAAAGTAGATACCTAGTGTAGTACATTACATAAAAGAAGAAACCTACCTACCTATCACATAACGCTTCTTCAACAGCACGTATCTGGACTTCCCAATGTACTTTGTGAAGTACAAACAGCCGATAGTACTGCCAAGCTCGACGGGCCGGACTAGTGGCATTCCTTCGCTACCGGAACGCACTCTGGCCGGGCGCTACAACAAGGCTGCTTGCAAATTGTTCACGAGATAAAAGACACGGTATGAGCACAAAATTAATTAAATTTAACTTCACACACTACCTACCTACCTATTTTATTTTTTACTACTCATCTGTTCTTTTTTTTTCTGTCTATCTGTTTTTCTTTTTTCCTTTATTGTTGTATAATTGTTATAATTAAGTGTGTATGTTAAAAAAATATTCTATTCTATTCTAAAATAAGGAAACTCCAGAAGGCCAAAAAATGCCAAAAGTGGAGTCACGGTTAAGTTGATATTATTGAAAATAATAACGTATTACATAGACAAAATATATATTGAGTATCAAAGAGAACGTGTTTACAATTAGTCCGATCCATAAATTCATAAATGACACACTATAGCTTTTTCTACAATATCATTTGAAGTTGGGCAAAAATCATGAAAACGAGTAGCGGCGTTTAATTATTATTGTACCTCTGATTTTGTCTAAACAATCACCAATGTCTAAACCACAAATCGTCCGTCTCACATTTTCGATTTATCGAGCGGTGTTTTAAATTATTATTTTTCAAATTAACACGTTTCATTCCCCATAAAAAACAAAATTAGTATGACCGCGCGACATCAAATAAATATGAGCGAAGACATTTCAAATAAAATATATGACACTTGTCACTTACGGACGGCGCACCCCTAATTAATACCGCGCTCGAGCAACACACGCATGGACCGTTTCACGATCACGAAATTATCCGGTCAATCTGAGCCGAGGTCCTAGCATTTAGAGGCGCCCTCGGGTTGTTCCGCTCCCATTCCCGCTTCCCATTCGAGAATCTAGTAAGGAACGAAGACACGTACTAGTGCGTGATGCCATTCCCTCTAGAAAACCTCTGACGGTGCTTCGTTTCACACGGTTCGTCAGAAATCAATAGCGGCCGCCTCTAGAGATATTTTCTCTTACTCAGAATCTGAGTCGAAGACAAAGAAACTTAACAATTGTTTGTAATTTGATTTGCAATGACCATCAGCCTTTCTCAGTCGTTAAAATAGTGTAGTTTTTAAACCACCTTACTGCCTAATCATGTCAATTGAGAAAAACAGTCGATGTTTTGGAAACATCGATATATTTCTCAATACATCTCGTATCAACATCAATGCAACAGCGATGTATTAAATCGAAAAAGTATCGATGTTTTTTTCAAATGTCCATCCCTAGCTCGAGCTAGTTTGTATGAAGATTACCTTCTGCAGTCTCCTTATTTAGTTGTATGAGTGATTTCATTTTTTTCGAGAACTAAATACTTTGTCCAATTTGCTAGTTTAGTTACTAAAATTTTAATTAATTGCTGCCTGTGTTCTAGTAGTCAGACTACCAAATCAGGCCTAGATGTTTTAGGTTCAAATCCCAGCGCGGGTACAATGGAACTGTCTGGTTAACCTTATAAACCAGCAGTGGACTAATATCCAGGCTAATGGTGATGATGACGTTGACGGTTGGTAGGGGTTTGTTGGCAGTAGCGCTAGCCCTACTTCCAATCAAACCTTACAAAATTAATATAATGCACTTGGGAATCGAACCCGAGAACTCTGGGTCAGAGCCCAGAGGTTTATGTTCTAACCACTCGACCATAGAGAAGATCTTCAATGGCTACGGAATTATATTGACCAGAAAAATGTAATTGTTAATTTATTTATTTTTTTAACTATATAGGTTCATGTTTTCTTCAGTTTTTCAATTAAAATATAACAATATTTATATCTCTCACTCTATCACTCTTTTGAGTTGAAAAGTAAAGTGTTTCAGGAGTGTCCGCTCATCCTAAAATTGCATACCAAATAAACGATGAGTTTGCAATTTTTGATTTACTACTTATTTATATGCTTGCGTATGTGTAAAAAGTATTTTACAATTATCCATAGATGCTGACTATCATATGAAAAGATCATCACTTCATCACAGAGGACAATTTTCTAAAACTCCTACTTGCATTCGTGACAACAAATCAAGAATAACAAATCTGAAAATAAAAACTACAAAGACTGTAATAGACGCATTTTTATTTCAAAATCTTAAATAGAATGAACTCTCAAATTCGGGTAGCCTGGAAATGATGTACTTAAATTCACTCAGGCCTATACTTCCGGTGTTGTCCAAATTGATCTCTTGTAAAATCTGTAATAATGTTATACATAATCCATAATTGTTACAACACGTATAAACGTATGAACCCTGAGAGATATATATAACAATATGAAGGCAGAACAAAAATTTTGTGTTGAAGTTATTTTATGTTACTTTCTACGTGAGTGATTTGGTGTTAATGACTTAAAATTATTTAAATGAACAAGATTGTGTCATTTTAAATATTCTTAATTCAATGCCTCGAGGGCCAAGGTCCAAAGGCTTCAATTCCCAGGGGCCCGACCGCCTAACCGATCGCTTTGACTTCGTGTGTGGTTTATGACGCCATCTTGTCGTTTCGTGCCGCCTATGAAAGCAATATCGAAAGCACTAGCCTTTAGCTTTTGGTATCGCTTTCATAGGCGGTGCGAGGTGGCAGGATGACGTCATAAACTATACGCGTAGTCAAAGTCAATCGGTTAGGTGGTCGGGGGGCAGGTCAGGTAATATGCATTTTTCAATGCATGACCGTGTTAGTGATCACGAATCGGCGTTTGGCAAGTTTAGTGATTAAGCCAATAAATTCCCATCTCACCATCTATAGTGGTTGGTGACTACTTAACTATTAATTTTACATCTAAAGGTACAGGCAGGTTAAGATGAGTTTATGAGGGCGTCACAGCATATCGAGTTCTTGTAAAGCCTTATATATTATAAGACCATTTTGTCTCGAAACGTTTAGTCGCAAAATGCCTTGGTAATTCGCGAAATTAAGTAAGTAGTAGAAGTTTAATGATGTTTACCACTTTAGCTATTTTTTCCTTGGAGGGCTGATCAATATATCTTGCTCCGCTGTTGGTAGACGTTAGACGATCTAAAATTTCGCAGACATCTCTCACTGATATTTGCTGGTCGTCATCTAGATCTATATAAAAATAAATTCATATTCATAAGTTTTATACCTGTACGCCTGCACATTAGAATACCACAACAGACTCGAACATTTATCGAAGATATTTGTCAAAGTTGGGTAGTCTGATGAATGTGCAGGCGTCCACGTCCGATAAATCGGTGACCGGTTTTTTAGTCGGTGAAAATGAAACGTATGAAATTCTATGGTGCAACGCAAAAAGTCCAACAAAAAGTCTATCACAAAATCGGTGCTAAAACGTCTGATAAAAAATCGGTCCTACAAAAAGTCGGTCGTGGGCGGGAGCCGTGAACGTAAATGTTAAAAACAATTAACAACACAAAAAATGTAATAATGACCATGCAATAACTAATAATAATACCAATAATACACAAATCAAATGACAAATAAATATTGTAGTACTTAAATATTGTTGCGAACAAATAACAACAATATTTGCGTAAAATTATAGGTATGTAAATAATCATAATTATAGCTTGCCCAATTCTTAACTGATCTTTCAATATTTGTAAAAATATTAAGATCGGATGTTGATGACGTAGTAGTTGTCAACATTGAATAGGGCTCCTTTGGCTTATAAAGTAAAAGTAGATAGTGTTGATTAATTTCGGCGAGTTGGATTGAGCCACGATAGCATAGTTGGCAGTGCACCTGACCCGGCATGTCATGGGGTGCGGGTTCGAATCCCGCTCGTGGAATTCTTTCAACACTTTGTCTTTTTTCAAATTGACAAGTATAAGTTAAGTTCGATCTAAAATCACAATTTATATATGCGACATCCCCTTCAGTCACCCTCGAGGCACGTGAAGGGGATGTACAGTGGTTTATAGTGGGTAGGCCCCTCCTCCCGAATCCCTGTCGAGACCCTCGGACCTGGGGCCCGACCGCCTAACCGATCGCTTTGACTTCGTTTGTGGTTTATGACGTCATCTTGTCGTTTCGTGCCGCCTATGAAAGCAATATCGAAAGCTATAGCCTTTAGTTTTTGATATTGCTTTCATAGGCGGTGCGAGGTGGCAAGATGACGTCATAAACTATACGCGTAGTCAACGCGATCGGTTAGGCGGTCGGGGGGCTGGGCAGGGAGGCGGGAGCTGGAGGGGAGAACCCCACATAACCATTCGCGCCTCCCCGGGCGCGGTCGTACTCGGGCGACGAGTTTTCCACTGTCAAAAAAAGGGACACCATATTTGTGTTGTAAAATATTATACAAAGGATATCAAGAAATCAATTATTCTTGTTGATCAATGTACCTACCTAAAGCAACTATAGATATACGAGTATATTGCATTGGACCATCGATATAAAACAATTGAACATACCATATATTCTGAACGCCCATACAGCTTTTACTTCCGTTGGACAAGCTGGACTCATGACTGAACAAAAATCGACCAAGTCATCAAATGAAAAGCAGTCATCCTCCATGGTAGAGAAAACTTTAAATATTCGGTCTTTGAATGGATTGTTCTGAAATATCATTAAAGAGATACAGAACATGTAAGTAAAAAAGAGAAAAAAGGTAAATATGTCTAACCCAGAGAACGGAAAGAAAATGGCGATCCTTCGGTCATCTTCAGCTATGTTCCTTTTACGTTATTGATTACTTTAACAGTGTCTTTGGTACAGTAATTAAAACACCAGCCTCACACCCAGATGGCCCCGGGTTTATTACCAGCAGGGGTACATAATGCGCACTAGGTTTGATTTGTGGTAGGGCTTGTGAAAACTCAGCCTAGCTAACAACTTATAGCCATTGAAATGAAACAAATTTTACGGATCTACTCGCGTTTATTTTACACATTACTTATTCATTACAATGTGTAGTGTTCGCGTAAACTTTAGAAAACAACTTATAGCCAGTTCTTAACGGTTTCCACCTGCCTTATTGTCACTTAACATCAGGTGAGATGAATGTCCTTTCCGTCGTAGAATAAAAAAATATTTCTTCATCATCATCATCATCATCATCATCAGCCTACACACGTCCACTGCTGGACATAGGCCTCTTCAAGTGCACGCCACTGAGCACGATCAAAAATATTAATAATAAATTTTTACTTTTTATTTTCAAGTGCTAATTGCTGCACTGAGCTAAATTAAATATTTATAATGTCATTATTGTTTTTTTACCCGTATTGCGTCAAACTTTTTCATTACATCGTCTTTGTGAAATCTGTGATTATGATTGGTTTCCATCTTTTCCGGATCAATAGAATAAAACTTTTTCATCAAGCTGCAATTTAAAATTAATACAGAATAAACTATGGAAGCACCTCTGTATTATGAATTGCTTTTGTTTTCACCGCTTTCAGTCACATACTCACTATAATATTTCCCCTTTGCTGAGATATGTCAGAGTTGTGTAGTCTTCCAGTAGATCTTCAGTTAAGCCAGGGTACGATTGGGAACTGCCCATTGTAAATTAGCTATTTTTGTTTAAAATTAATATTCCAATTGACTGTTGTTCCACAACAGATTTGTTTATTTATAGTGAAGAGTTATCTTATCGGATTGATTACTCATTGAGTAGTTTATACAAAGATTGCAATGCAATTTGAAGTGGTGGTAATTACTAGTTTTTGCTTTGTTACCTTTATTCTGAATCACCGTGTGAAATAAAAGGTTTTTTGTGATTTTATCAATTAAACATATATCTACAAACAAACAAAACAACAGAGCCGATCTGCGACGGTAGCCGTATGCTTGGATTAAATGGAAGAGATCGTGGTTCGATGTCCATCATAGCCACTTTAGACTGTAGGTGAACCACTCATGACACTAACGCATTAACTTTCTGGAATGTTGGAATCAGAATCAGAATTATTTAATTGTGAGATGTAGGTTTATTTATTTATTTAAAAAGGCACAACTACAGAATACAAATTCCACACATTTTCATTAAATAGTAGACTATGTTTTTCATTAAATTAAAAATGTGCTACATAAACAGTCATTAGGTTGGTATTACACTGATGAAAATTTATAAATTTATTAGTTGCACTGCATTTCCATCTTAAATAAGGTATACAAATAACTTCGTACGTACGTACGTATGATCGTAAAAAGGGCTACTGTAGCATAAAATTCAGCAAAAAGGTGGACTTAATTCTTCTAAACCTTTACTCTAAAAGAAAGTACATGTGGGTAAAAATAATAAGTCGTAATTGTTCGGAAAAAATAATTTATTACTTATCAATAACACCTGAGATCAAAGCCCAGCAATAGTAACGCATTCACTACGTCGATACAGACACACACCTTTTGGTTTTAATTTCCTACAGTTTTAAGCAGAAAGCGAAATGTACTTGACATTATTCATTTATAATTAGCTAATTTAATACCATAAACAAAATGGTCACGTTATAATGAGCTACTATATGCTAAGTCATGCACAATAACAAAATAAAACTATAAGTCAAAACAACATATCAAAATTAGGGAAGAGCTAAGTCAAATGACCACATTAGTTGAGTCATTACATTATAAACAGGAGGAACTTCTTTATTCCCTATATAAATCCCATAAACAATTAAAGAGTCAAGTGTAAAATTATTTGTTAGAAGACCTACAAATAACATGAAATTTATGTATTCGAAAGCGAAATACTTTTCTTAAATAAATAAAAAATCGCAAATATTTACAATGGACCTAGTAGAAAATTATGATACTTACATCAAAATGTTATTATGTTATATATTATAATCTGGCGATACACTTATGTCAGCTATATGAAAGGTATATGAGCGTATTCACATCGATTTTTTTAATCGGCGATATGTAGTCACCCGTTGTTGTTCTAATCAAATGATTTGTTTTATTTTATTTTATTTTTTAACCTGTTATATTTATTATGATCATTTAAAACACATCAAGGTTATAAACGGTGCATTAGTCAGTTGAAGGTTCTAGATAAAAAGCAAAGTGCTTCCCCTTCATGGAATTAAAAGAAAGTCAAATAAGATATCCTCAGAGAAGCTTTCTGCCGATTATACAGCAGTGGAAAACGAGATATTGTATGCTTCTAAAATTTCTAGTATAGGTATTTATTATTTTCATGTGTGTTTAATCGAAAAATGCGTAACTCACTAAACGGCTACAAAGTTTGGGAGCTGAATTCTTAATACTACCCTGATTTGATAAAAAAAGCCGCTAAGTAACATTTTTATGATTTTGAGTTATCGGTAAATTATAAAAAAACACTGTCCTGACTGAAGAACGATCAGTGCTACCACACCCCAAACCACAGAACTACAACGGCGAAATTTTAGGCGCTTTGCAGACGGCGGGGCGGGGCAGTCTTTTTGACCGCGAAGCAATAAAGACCGCGTCTGTCCGTCGATGCCCGGACACAAAGCACACGAGGAACGGAGGCAGTTAGTTCCATAGATAAGAATAGGTTTGACTGAGCTAGCCGCCCGCGCCGCCGTCTGCGTTACTGCATACAAACTGGTTTGTGTGATCCATGGTAGGCAGCCACGGACATGCCACGCCGCCAGTGCCCGGTCAGATCGACCAGCCCGGCCCGCCTTAACGGTGAAGAGATAAGATAGAATTTTCCGAAATTATTTGGCATCAGGGGTTAGTCTGTCTTTACGCAGACGCATCCCGGGTTTTTTTCACCGATTTTGATAAAATGTTTAGAGTGGGTTTCTGGATGGTTTCGATTCACCATTGGACCCGGTAGGTGAAGCAGCAATAGGGATCAATCATGGGATTGGTGTTCTCAAGCGGACGGAGTTGCGAACGTGGCACTAGTATTAATATAAATCTTCGAAATTACGGCAAGCATATCGGAAATTGTGTTCATCATTTATGATACAAAAATATCATAAATTTTACTCAAAAGTATACCTTACAACCTTCTTTCACACCACGGCAGTTTACTTAATTTGACCATGTACCTATATTAATACTTAAGAGTGTACCATAAGAACATTAACTATTTAATAATCACATCACCTTTTAGGAAAGTCCACATTGTCAAAGCTAATCTGCCTGCGGGCCCTCATTTTAGCCGCCTCTTCAAACGACGGCATAGAATGTGACTTAAATAGGCTTAAACCATTTCTATCGAGCATGCTGAGCCCGCTGCTGCTATTAGAATTTGAGTCTATATTCACCAACTTATCTTGTAAGATATTCTTTGAGCTGCTTCTAGATTGTTCCTGCTTGATGGAAACATCACTCCATGTATTTTCTTTGATCTGTGAGGTGAAAGTGTTTGTCTGCTGCTTTTCCTTCATCTGTTGATAGGCGCTGGCCGATATGTAACCGGACACTTTGCTGTTGACCTCATTGGCTAATTTCGTTTTCTCCTCCTCGAAACAGTCTTCAACTGTACGACCTTGGATAATAGCGAAGGCGTATTGACGTGCCACTCTGCAATAAAAAAACAAAAATATTAACTCACTATTACTATTATATTACATCATCATCATCATCATCATCTCAGCCAAAAGACGTCCACTGCTGGACAAAGGCCTCCCCCAAGGATCTCCACAACGACCGGTTTTGTGCTGCTTGCATCCAGCGGCTTCCCGCGACCTTCACCAGATCGTCGGTCCACCTTGTTGGAGGCCTGCCCACACTGCGCTTTCCGGTACGCGGTCGCCACTCCAGGACTATCCCGCCCGAGCGGCCATCAGTCCTGCGAGCAATGTGACCTGCCCACTGCCACTTGAGCTTAGCAACTCTTCGGGCTATGTCGGTTACCTTTGTTCTTCTGCGGATCTCCTCATTTCTGATTCGATCACGCAGAGAAACCCCGAGCATAGCCCTCTCCATTGCTCTTTGAGTGACCTTGAGCCTTTTTATGAGGCCCATAGTGAGCGACCACGTCTCAGTCCCGTATGTCATCACTGGCAACACACACTGGTCAAAGACTTTCGTCTTGAGACACTGCGGTATATCGGACGAGAAGATATTTCGTAGCTTACCGAACGCTGCCCAGCCTAATTGGATTCGACGATTGACCTCTTTGCTGAAGTTGGACCTACCTAGCTGGACCGTTTGTCCCAGGTAAACATAATTGTCCACAAATTCAAGGGCAGAGTCCCCAACCTTCAGAGGAGTGGGTACGACACGTGAGTTCGACATAACTTTCGTCTTCTCCATGTTCATTTTAAGACCCACTTGTTGAGAGACTCTGTTGAGGTCACCGAGCATTGCGCCGAGGTCTTCCAGGGTCTCAGCCATGACCACTATATCGTCAGCAAACCGAAGGTGAGTGATGTATACGCCGTTGACGTTGATGCCGAGTCCTTTCCAGTCCAGAAGCTTAAAAACATCTTCCAGTGCAGCAGTGAACAGTTTCGGAGAAATCACATCTCCCTGTCTCACTCCTCGCTGCAACTGTATAGGTTTCGAGCTCTGGTCCTGAAGACGGACTGACATAGTGGCACTTTCATACAAACACCTCAACACTTCGATGTACCGATAGTCAATTTGGCACCGCTGGAGAGACTGTAGCACGGCCCATGTCTCAATCGAATCGAAGGCTTTTTCATAGTCCACAAACGCTAAGCAAAGAGGCTGGTTATACTTTTCGGTCTTCTGTATAACCTGCCGCAGCGTATGTATGTGGTCTATGGTGCTGAAGCCTTTTCGGAAACCGGCTTGTTCGATAGGCTGGAAGTCATCAAACCTGCGTGCGAGACGATTCGTTATGACTCTCGAAAACAGCTTGTAGACGTGGCTTAGAAGTGAGATGGGCCTGTAGTTCTTCAGCAGGGTTTTATCGCCCTTTTTGAAAAACAGTACCACCATACCTTCGTGCCACGTCTCTGGCGTTCTGCCCCCTAGTACGACGGAATTAAATAGCTTCTGAAGAGCTACGAGTACCGGTCTTCCGCCTGCTTTCAGAAGCTCGGCCGTAATTTCGTCAGCACCTGGTGCCCTGCCGTTTTTGAGCTGTTTGAGAGCCATACTAATCTCGTATAGGCTGATGTCCGGGATGTCTTCGGTATAGTGCCGGGTTAACTTAGCTCTAAGGTCTCTAGCTAAGCGTACAGATGGCCGTGTGGATGTGTAAAGCTGTCCATAGAACTTCTCGACCTCTCCCATAACATCGGACCTGGTCGTGACAGTTCTGCCGTCATCGGTTTTCAGCGTCGTCAGTTGGCACTGCCCAATACCCAGATCTCTTGCGAACACTTTTGAGCCTTTGTTCCGCTCAATGGCCTCTTTAATACGGTTAGTATTAAATTGGCGCGTGTCGCGAGTCATAGACTTCGAGATCTGCCTATTTAGCCGCCGAAACTGAGACGCATCACCTGAGGAAAGCAGAACCATTGCGCGCCGCTCTTCCATTAGTTTGAGAGTATGGTCTGAGAACTTTTTGGTTCCTTTTGCACGGTGGGTTTTAAAGAACTGGGACCCAACCGTTTGGACAGTTTCCACAAACCTGTTGCTGTATTCGTCCACATTTTCGCAATCATTTAGGCGCTCGAAGCGATTCTGCAATTCGAGCTGAAAGCTTTCGGGGTTTTGGATTTGGATGGGTGCAGGACGGAGCGTAGACCTTACCAATCGACGTCTTTCCAGCTTAACGTTGATATTCAATGTGCCTCTTACCAACCGGTGATCGCTGCCAGTTTTAAACGCATTGATCACAGTGACATCATTGAATATTTGCTTCCTCGTCGACATGATAAAGTCAATCTCGTTTTTGGTTGCACCATCGGGACTCATCCAGGTCCACTTGCGGTGTTCAGCTTTCCTGAAAAAGGAGTTCATCATAAAGAGGCCCTCCCTCTCAAGAAAGTCCGCCAGCAGTTGGCCCCGGGAGTTCCGATTACCAACCCCAAATCGTCCCACTCTCATCTCATCGCCGCTTCGTTTGCCCAGTTTTGCGTTAAAGTCTCCCATGACAACGGTGTAATGAGTTTTGGAGGCTTGTATGGCTCTAGAGATGTCCTCATACGTAGCTTCCACCTCATCGTCAGGGTGTGTCGTAGTAGGAGCATAAACCTGTATGACCTTCAACGAATACCGTTTGGTTATTCTGAGTATAAGGTACGCTACCCTAGGCGACACACTCCCGGTCTCGACAACGTTGTTCACGAGGGACTTGTGGACGATGAACCCGACACCACCTTGGGACAGTTGTTCGCCCTCCCGGAAATAGAGCAAGTTACCGGACTTGAGGATTATCGAGTCCTCCCCCTCTCTTCGGACTTCAGATAATCCAACTATGTCCCACCGTATCTTGCTCAATTCTTCCTCCAGTTCGTGAATCTTCTCGTCAGTCCGTAATGTGCGCGTGTTAAATGTTGCCAGGGCCAGAGTTCGTTGTTGGCGGTAGCCAGGTCTCTGCCGGAGATTCTTAGCACCCCCTGCCCCGTCGCTGCCTTGGCCGCTACCGTAGCTAAGGCGAGCGGGGCCGCCGGGGACTAGGGGCCGGTTTTTGCTGTTGTGCATGTCATGGGGGGGTATTTGCCATAATCGCCACGCTTGGCAGGCGAGTTGGCGATCGCAGTAGGTTGAAGGTAACCTCAGAGAGATGCTGCTGCCCATCCTCTGGAATGGTCCCTTAGTCGCCTTTTACGACACCCACGGGTTGAGATGGGGTGGTGCAATTCTTTATCTCCGGCACCACACGGGAAATTATATTACATACAGATTCCTTACTGGTTAATTCTGAGTCCAATAAATATAATTTCAGCTCAAAGACCAAAATCGCTTATTGAGCGTAAAAGCAGCCAAAAGACGTCTACTGCCAGACCAAGGAACTCTACAACGACCGGTTTTGTACTGCTCGCATCCAGCGGCAACCCGCTACCGCTACCTACACTAGATCGTTGGTCCGCCTCGTTGGAGGAGTTTGTTACAGAAAAACAAATTTATATTTATTCTTTAAAAAAAAAGGTTGTTGGGTGGAAAAGCCATACCTGTGCATAGTATCCGACGTTGATAGGTTCGGGTTGGCGAGCCTCGCGCGGTGTGGAGGCAGCGCTAGCAGACGACGAGTCAGCCTCGCCAGCAAAGAGGCTTTCTCACGGAATCCGGCGCGGGACATGCCCCAGCCGTGCACGCGTAGCGCCACCGATACCGCCCACAGCAGTTTCTGCACAATGATATTATAATATAATCTCGTCCATAAGTCTACCAGCACATGTTTCCCTCCTTCCTATGATATGGGGTCCTTCAATCGAGGCGTGAAGAAGCACCTTGTGGGCCGGCAGGGGGAGGGTGACTGATGCTACGTTGTTTTCATACTGTACCAGTCGTTCTTGCGTCTGGACTTCGTTTCCACTTAAATGACTCCACTCCACATGCTAACATCAGGTGGAGTGGAGTCATTTGCCGAGCCAGGTATAAATAATAAAAAATAATTTGTTTTTTGTTTGAACACTCTAGAATTGCCAGTCAGATTTGAAAAATTCTATTTTTCATTTGATAGCCCAATTATTATGGAAGGCTACAATAGCTTCAGCACAAAGATATTATAATATAATAAAACTGAAGAGTTGTTTTTTTGGTTTGAACACGCTAATTTCTAGAACTACCAGTCAGATTTGGAAAATTCTGATAGCCCAATTTTTATGGAAGACTATAGGCTATTTAACATCTCACTACGACCCTCAAAAAAGTCAGGAAAAACGCTAAGCGAATAAATACGAAGTAGTGTTCGGGTGACGCGATGCGACGCGGTGGGTCGGGGAGCAGCTAGTGATATTATAGAAGTAAAAATGGTACGCAAAGTAAGATACGTTACTAGCCCCCTGAAGACACGCCGAACAAAAGGCAACCGTATACGCGTAGTCGCTGTCGAAGCATACAGATAATTGCGTTTGTTGACTTCCGGTTACAAAATACCATTTTTAGATTTAGTTTTCGTTAGAAAAATGCCAAATAACAAAAACTAGCAGTCTTATCGTCTGATCGTCGCAAAACAGTCGCTGATCATCTATCTACACTTCAAATATGCTGGCAGTGATACAATCGCGATACATCCTATACAAACGCATATAAAATAGCATAATATTTCGCAATGCAGTTGCGTGTTTGTATCGCAGCAAAATCACTCTAAGTTGTTTTGCAATCAATACAAGAAGCCCATTGAAACCCTAAAATAGAAAAGAATATGTACCTGTTTATGGTTCTCATTCAATTCTGTCATATTCTTCGTCATAACCACTTCTGAAGCGCGACGGCACAACGAAAACGACTGCGAAGCGCTCGCCGTGTCTCCCCCAAAGGACAAACTCTTAGCTATTTTGCTACTGTTACTTATAGGCTCATCGTCAAACAAATCCCGTTTCCGTTTCAGGAACTGGTCGCTCTGTGATCCATCACAGCTTTTGGTCTCAGCCGTGACTGGAGACCCGAATAGTGCTCTCTTTGATTTCATCGCTTGCAGTGGTACTGATGAGCTGGGCGCTATTGGAATATTCTTTCTTCCATCAGGGCTAACAAACAGTGCTCGCTTCAAAGTTTCTCGTGTTGGTTGACTCTTCGTGATGTTCTCAGGGTCCATGAGGAGACGTCTCATAGCCTTCTTGCGGCTAGAGCCACCGCTGCGTGTTCTGGGTGTCTTCGCTGGTGTCTTCTTGCCCGGCGTCTTGCGCACTGGGGTTTTCTTGCCTGGTGTGCGTCGCATAATTGCTTTTCGTGGACTCCTTCGCTCCGAAGAGTTAACCAGCTTTCTGTGCGGGAAGAAACTGAAGATTGCCTTGTTAGTTAATTGTGAGAAACATATACAGTAACCATAAACAGGATAAGATTGAGACTTATAATGCCACTTATTAGTCTATAATTTTTTTTAGAATATAATTAGAAATTAGTATGACTTCAATATTCACAGGAAAAAATTGATGAAGACTTTACAGAAATATTTTTTTGGCATTACGAGTATATTATGACAATAGAAACAAAAGAACAAATTAATGCAATTTACGATCTTTAACTAAATCTTGCATCTCAGTGTACTTTACGGCATTGGCCTCCTCCAACTGTCTCCATTGCCGTCTGTCAGACGCCACTCTTGTCTAGGATGGCCCTAGGATCATCTTTACATCATACTTATATTATAAAGAGGAAAGCTTTGTATTTTTTTATGTTTGCAACAAATAAACTCAAAGTAGACCGATTTAAAAAATTCTTTCACCATTAGAATGCTATATGCTTATATAGCTGAGTAACATAGGCTATATTAAAAAAAGAAATGTCCACCCGCGCGAAGCCGGGACGGACCGCTAGTAAATAATAATTTAGCTGAAAAGACTGACCAGCTCAGCTGATTTTTAGCTAAAGCCTACGTAAAAAGAAAACAAAGTAACCAAGAGTAGGTTGCAAAATAACTTGATGTATTAGAATTATCTAGAATTTATTATGAAAGCATTCATATTTTTTTTATATAATATGGTACCTAAACTTATCTTATCTTAGTGGGGCCTGCTGAGGTTTCCCTCTTGCAGTAAAACTTCGATCCATCGGGATCATTTGTGCAACCCCATCCTTTAACTCTTCTTCGTCTGTAAAGATAGATGCCATAAGTTTGGCAACATCCTTAAAAGCGAAGAGCCTGAAGTCCCCCCCCCCCCCCCCCCCGGTTTCGGATAGGCCGACCCCAGGAGTTCCATTCTTTTCCTAGCCAGAGAGTCGCAGTCACACAGTAGGTACTGCATTGACTCCGTTTCTTCTCCAAATGCCCTACACAAGCCATTTGTTGATAGATGCATTCTGTGAAGGATTTGTTTTGAGGCATAGTGCCCTGTCAAGGCACTGAAGGTTAATCGGGCCTGCCTTCTACTGCCTTCGCATATGAACTTACTCCGTCCTAAAGCGTTTGCGCCTAGGAAGGATTAGGAGTGTTTCATACCCGGCTGCTCTTTCCATTCGATGTCGTGCCTGTTTTTGATGTAATCTTTTAAGGCCTTGTTAATGGTACTTGGTGCAAGTGCCACAAACGGCTCAGGACCAATAAGCTGATTCTCTGAACCCTCCCTGGCAAAAGCATCTGCCATCTTGTTGCCGTGGATTCTCATATGGCCTGGGACCCAGATCAATCGCACCTTGTTATGTCCACTTAGCTTGTTTAGAGCTTTGATGGTTTCTAGAACAAGGCCAGAGTCGATTCGGGGCGATATGAGTGACTTGAGCGCTGCTTGGCGGTCACATTATGGATGAATATATTGCGCTTTTTCATAGCTAACTCTATATTCTGCTTTGCGCATAGGAGAATTGCGAAAGTTTCTCCTTGGTAAACAGTGGCAAATTTTCCCATGCTTTGACTATGCTTGAAGTCGTTGTTATAGACGCCTGCCCCTGTGCCCGACTTCATTTCTGATCCGTCGGTATAACAGATTAGGCTGTCTTTTTCTGGAGACGGTGGCCCTCGTTCCCATTCGTCCCTGGTTGCAACATAAACTTTAAATTTTTTTTCGAACATGAATATGGGGGATATTTTATCGCACCCCATTTCTATGATCTTATTAGGAATGTCATTTGTTTCCCATTTGGTGTGTCTAGTCAGAAGTTTAGATGCGTCCCACAGTCCGGCCACCTTTAGCTATGTAACGCTTTCTTTGCCACGTTTCTATTACAATGTGCAGGTGTCTGTGAGGACCTCCAGCGCTGCCGTTGGAGTGGATCTAAAGGGACCAGTGATCGCCAGACAGGCTGTTCTCTGAAGTTTGCTAAAAGCATTCTCACAGATCTTCAGCCTGGTTCTAGGCCACCAGACGATGCTACCATATGTGAGGATCGGTCTCACCGTCGTCATGTAGATCCACCTAATGATTTTGGGGTTCAGTCCCCACATCTTATAAGTAGGCCGACACATGTTAAAGACTCTGTAAGCCTTGGCTAGGGTTGTCCACATGCCGTTTCCAAGTAAGTTCCCTATCCAGCGTTAAGCCTAGATATTTCACTTCTTTGGATTAGGAGAGCTGGGTACCATAGTGTTAGGTTACCCAGTCCCGTAGTGTTTCTCATTCTTATAAAGTTGTTGTTTTCCCCGGGTTTACAGAGTGGTGATGGGCATTGTACCATTCCTCCAGCAGACCCAGGGCATGTTGCATTAACCGATACCGTAGAGGGAAATTTCCCACTGACTAAAATGACCAGATCATCCGCATAAAAAAAAAAAAAAAAAAAAATTATCAGACCACATAGTCCATAGATTGTTAGTACACATTAATTAACCTTAAAAACTATGTTAGTCCCACATACATAAAAATGCTAAAACAACAAAAACAAACCCCTTGGGACAGGGCCAACACACAGGCAGCTCACCGGCCAACACAACGAATGTGCAAGTCCGTGAACCTCCCGAATACTGCCGCGTCCATTCTGTCTGCTATCATCTTCAGGATCCCATTGGAGCTCCCCCGCAACCTTTGCACTATCGAGGCACTCTTTTTGCACATGATGGCGTAGAAGTCATCCACACCAGCATCCGCAAACATACCCGATGCGCTGCAGTAGCGCGGGAGCCTCAATAGGGCCCTGAAGGTATTATTGTATTGGACTCGCAAGACATTGTAAGATCCAGTCGTGAAGTTGGTCCACAACGCGCACGTATAAAAACTTTGGCAGTATGCTCTGAACAACGTAAGTTTGACACTTACGGTACAACATGCGAATCTATGAGCCAACATATTGCCTCAACTGACAATGACCTGCGCTCCCTTTCAATATCCTGCTCATCTTTTAAATCTTCCGTCACAATGTGACCAAGATACTTAAAATGTGCAGCACGATTCAGAGGTACACCATTAAGCTTTACTGGTGGTACTGACATGGGCTCTTTATTAGGGCCTTTAAAAAGAAGAAATTCACTTTTACTCTCATTATACCTCAAACCATGCCGCACAGCATAAGATTCACACACTTTTAATAAGCTTCTAAGACCACTGATTGATGGACTCAGCAACGCCATGTCATCTGCATGACTTATGTTATTTACCGAAACGTTATCAATTCGACATCCTACATGCATAAGTTGCTAAGTTCATCAATCAGGTCGTTTACAAATAAGTTAAACAACCTAGGGGATGTTAACCCTCCTTGCCTCACTCCACACTTAAGAGAATACTCATCAAACTGCGCATTTGACCACTTTACAACATTACTTTGATTGTTATACCAGTACGGGCGGGGGCGTTTCAATCTACGGGAATTGTACCTGAGATTGTATTACCCCTATTCTCAGCATCTGTCCAGTGCTGAGTCTGGCGGACGGTCATGGGGGAGAGCGCAAGTCGTGTAGATCCCCATGGCAGGACTAGAGAGTTATCCTTCACGTGGTTGCTGCCTGTTATTGGTCTGATTCCCTAAGAAGCAGACGTAACTAAAACCTCTAGTCGAAAACTCTATCCCCCGCCCAAACCCTTCCCCTCCCTATCCAACACACCCTCCCTTCCAATCCCAAATGTTTTTCCATCTCTCCCCCTCCCCATCCAATCCACCATACCACATCCTTACCCAGCAACCCGGCAGCCCCGGAAAAATCAAATAATGGAAAGCGTAGATAAAATAGAATTACCCCAGGAGGGTACCGGCAATGCCGGAGAATCCCTCCCTGGGCCATCTAGTGGCCCCGGCTGCCCCTCGTATTCTGGGGGGGGCGAATCAGCGCCGACTTTTAAAACAAGTACCAAAAAGAACCCATGCGGACAGGTGCGTCCCGGAAGGTCTCTCTCGGAGACACTCGGGGAAGGCCTGACACAAATGAGCATTGGGGAAAGAGACAACAAGGACTGCGATGGCGAGTGGATCCCTCGATCTCGATGGAGGAGGATCCAAGCTCGAAGGCGCAGAGAGTTAGAGCAAGCCACGAACCAGACCGTACCCGTAAGCGCCTCAACCAGTGTGGCGACGAAACCAGTGGGGAAGGCAGGTCCGAGGGCAGAGAAATTAAAAAGACAGGGCACTGATCCGGAGGAGCGGACGCAGCAGCGTCCACCGAAGCGACACCGTCAGAGCCCGGGCACCCGCAACGAGCCGGGAGGCTGGAGTCTGGCAACTGCCCAGAATCCGGACTTCGCTGTGGTAATCGAGCGGGTGGACGGGGCGGCGGTGGACGAAGCTACGGCTGCCGTGATTAGGAGCAAGCTCACGAGGGAGATAGGGGCTGCCATCAAGAGCGGCGTACGAGGCCGCAACCTGGCATTTGACGCCTCGGGCCTAGTCGCTGAGGGGTACTTCCTCGTGACAGCGGCTACCGAGGAGTCAATTACATGGTTGCTGAACTGTGGCCTCGGCGACCGGGAGAGCATTTCCCTAAAAGTCAAAAGGCTCGAGAGACACCGGATGTCAGTCTAGCTCCCGGGCAGCACGGAGGACCTACTGGTGGACCTATTGGAGTTCATCAAGGTCCAAAATGAGTATAGGGAAGAGCTACGGATGCCAGAGTGGACACTCGTCCGCAGGGAGGTGTTTCCCCTAGGGGTAAGACTGGTAGTGGGTGTCCCCCAGGAGGTGGCCGCAGTAGGCGGAGTAGCTCTTCACTACCAGGCCACAAGAGTGCACGCCCGCACTATCGGGAAGAGCCCAGCACAGACCGAGGGGAAGTGCACCTGCAAAGGATGCCCAGTACACGATTCAAAGACGCGGGGTGGGGAGCATGCCGTGAACCGGTCGACCAACCAGCCTGGAGCCACTATGGGAAGCCAGGCGGAAGGGAGCAAGACGGTGCAGGGAGGCTCACACCTGAACAGCACACAACAGGCGCACTACACAAAGAAGGAGCGGCCCATAGGCGGGGGGGGGCGACAATCAGTCAGGCACCCCGAAGGAGGGCACCACTGAGACTCGGAGGCCCTGCCTTTTGGGCCCGCCCCCACAGCATCACACGACACACCCTCCCCCTGTAACGACGAAGCCGAAGGACCGGACACCCCCACCGAGCGTTGCACAGTTGCAGCCGCACTGGTGCGGGGGGTCGATACCGGAGGCGGAGCCCAAATAGGGAGGGGACAGGGACACTAACACACAAACAAACACACACTCATACACTGACATATGAACACAAACAGTAACACACCACAAATACACACACAAAAAATAAAGATAGTTCAAGTGAATCTTCACCACTGTGTCGAAGCCATGACGGAGCTTCGTAGATACGTGGTGGAAGAGACAATAGACATAGCCCTGCTGCAAGAGCCATACGTCTTAAGCGGACGTGTGGCAGGGCTCGGCTCTATGGGGAGGGACATCATATACCATGAGGATGGTGAGTTAACCCCAAGAGCATGTATATATGCCAGCAGCAGAGCAAGAACACTAGGACTAATAAAAGCAGATTGTTACAGCGACCTCGCAAGTGTTGTAGTAACAATACAGACAGGTGCAGGGAAAGAAGAAAGGGTGCTCCTAGTCTCCGCATACCTGCCCAGCGAGGGGGACTTTGAGCCGCCATCCCGAGAAATGGAAGAAACTGTAAGGAAATACCAAGGTAAGAATATTCCTATTATTTTAGGGTGCGATGCCAACGCACATCATGTGGTGTGGGGTAGCACTAACTGTAATAAAAAGGGTGACTTACTTTTAGAATTCATAAGCGAAACAGGCCTGGAGATATTGTACGTGGGTAACACGCCCACATTTGTCACCAGGTCAAGACGAGAAGTGTTGGACATCACTATCGCTACAGATAAGATAAGCCGACATATTAGAGACTGGAAAATGGACTGGACTCTATGTCAGACCATAGACGTATCACCTTCAGTCTGGAGGCCAAGACTGAAAAGATTCTAATAAGAAATGCGAGGAAAACAAACTGGGACACGTACCAGCACCACCTGGAGAAGTGGGTCCCTGGAGGAGACACTCCACTAGTAGACGCTTTGGAAATAGAAAAGGAAGCCAACAGACTGGACGAAGCTCTAAGGGATGCCTATCACAAGGCATGTCCCCTAAGAGAGATAAGACCAGATAAAGGACAACCCTGGTGGACAAAAGCACTGGGGAAACAGAGGAAAAAGACAAGGCGGGCTCTCAACAAGGCCTTAAAGAAGGACGACGATGGGAGCTGGCAAATATACAGAGAAGAAAGAAACCTATATAAGAAAGAATGTAGAAGGGAGAACAAGAATAACTGGAAGGTGTTCTGAGCAGGAGTTGAAAGATACCCTGAAGCGGCGCGACTGGTAAAAACGTTCTCCAAGGCCAACACGCGTAGGCTAGAAAGTATTAAGAACGGAGAAGAACTAATAACGGATCCGGAAAAGATATTGGAAGTTATGACGAAAACACACTTCCCAGATAGTGAAGAATACACAGACGATGATATACTAATCCCCCCCGGTCCCACAGTGGACCGGGAACCAAAGATAATTATCACTGAGGAGCTTTTACTGTGGAGCATTCGATCCTTTCAGCCATACAAGGCAGGGGGACCGGATGAAATCTTCCCGAAAATGCTACAAACAGCTATTAAGTATATAAGTAAGGACCTGCTGGCCTTGTACAACGGCAGCATCAGTACTAAGCATATACCGAGCAAATGGAGGGAGGTGAAGGCAGTATTCATTCCAAAACCTGGCAGGGCATCCTACCAGGGATCTAAAGCCTTCCGATGCATCAGCCTCTCCTCATTCCTACTAAAGACACTGGAGAAAATTCTAGACAGAATAATCAGAGAACAAATTGAGAAAAGCGGATCTCTACTACACCAGAATCAACATGCATACATGGAGGGCAAATCCACCGAAACGGCCCTCCACAACCTGGTGATAAGAGTACAAAGATCAGTTAGTAACGCAGAATACGCAATGGGCTGCTTCTTTGACGTGGAGGGTGCATTTGACAGAGCGACCCCGGACTCAATAGAGGCTACCCCTCAGCCGCGAAGGAATAGACAGCGACGTATCAAAATGGGTAAAAAACATGCTGAGACACCGACTGATACGCACAGAGATAGCAGGAACAACACGCACGATGGTGGCGAAAAGAGGATTCCCCCAGGGGGGGTGCCTGTCGCCATTGTTGTGGTGCCTGCTTATAGACGAACTAGTTAACAAGATAAACAGGATGCACATACAAGGTGGCCGGAAGATTGACGTCCAAAAGAAAAAATTAGGTCTCTCGTGTCGTGGGGTATCCGAATCACCCCCATGTATGTTCCGCGATTTTTCACGGTTTTCGAGTTATGATTTTTTTTCTAAATTTTTGAGAATTTTCGAGCGATCAACTTAAAAAATTTCTAGAAAAAAAAGTAGAAGACTTTTTTGTATTTTTTTTTTGCAACGAAATCTTCATAAGTTGTACTTTTATGCATAAAACAATTAGCTTAGCTTCGTAACTTTGATGAAAATTTGGAAATGCAGGTCTCAAGAATAAAAAATACGATTATTGAATTAGGACTAGAACATTAAGATTAAAATTAAAAATCTAAACAGATGACTGCATGGTTTTTTAGTGATCCTAAAACATGCGACATACTCTCAGCTTTCATAATCATTAAAAAAAAGTAGTACTTAATGAGCTACTTTTCCTAGAATCGGCCTTCAAAGACAGCCACGTGGTATTTTTTTTAAATAATTCATGTGATTAAAACAAAAAGTCTTGCTATTTTATGGTTCCTAATGTTAAATTGGTTTGTTAACTAACCAAAAAATGCCTAAAAAATTGACATTTTGTTTAATTTTAGTTTTAAATTTTATCAATTCTGCGCGTTGCATTCTTGCGAATCATGGGTTGTAAAAGTGAACGCGATTATTTTACCTGCAATAACATTAGGTCGACCGCGAGGATAGAGACGGAATAATTGCCATCTCTCTCACTCTCAGTAGCGCGGGCGACAACCCAAGCCAACGCCAAAATGTTATCTCAGTCGTACTCACTTTGTGTTTACTGCTACTCGTGTCGCCATCGCTCACCCCAAATTTGCTTGCCCTACTTTTTTGACTACTTTGCTCGTTTACTGGACTGTTTTGCCTTCTGATTTGGACTTTGTTTACTTGGAAGTGAAAGAGATGAGTTACACATTAAGTGAATATGCAGAAATGCATTATTTTTATGGAGTTGCACAAGGCAACGGCCGTGAAGCAGCGCGATTGTATCGCGAACAACTTCAACGACGTGGTGGGCCGCAACCTGCACATTATCCCGACCATCGTGTTTTTATTAACACGCACAACACGTTGATGGCAGGCCACATTCCTGGTCAACGCGGTGGTCGTGAAGGAATCCCTCGAGTCGATCCAGATCGCAGAGAAAGAATGCTCGAAGAAGTTCAGCGAAATCCGTCCACGAGTACGAGAAGAATGGCTCGTGCTCTGGGCATCCCAAGAACGTCTATTCAAGCCATACTTCACGATGAAGGATATCACCCTTTCCATATCCGACGAGTTCAAGCTTTGCTACCTGCAGACTACCCATTGCGCGTTGAATTTTGCCAAACCATGTTACGAAAACAGCAAGAAGATCCTGGATATTTCGATAAAGTTTTGTGGACCGATGAGTCACGATTTGAGCGATTTGGAATATTCAATATTCATAATTACCACTCGTGGGCAATCGAGAATCCACACGAAACGAGAGATTCATCTTTTCAACACCGGTTTAGTGTTAACATGTGGTCGGGTATCCTCAACGGCGAACTTATTGGCCCGTTTGAATTGCCATCCAGACTTAATGGAGAAATTTACAAAAACTTTTTAGAAAATGAACTACCATTGCTGCTGCTAGATGTGAATCTTCAGCTTCGACGCACCATGGTTTTTCAAAATGATGGCGCCCCGTGTCACTACGCAACGCAAGTCCGAAACCACTTAAATGAAACTTACCCCAACAGATGGATCGGACGCAGCGGACCAATCAGATGGCCTCCACGCTCACCTGACCTTAACCCAATCGACTTCTTTGTGTGGGGCTATTACAAGGAAATCGCTTACGCCCGAGAATGTTCGAGTGAACAAGAACTTAGAGAAAAGATTACAGAAGCCGAACGTGTTGTGAGAGAGAATAGGGAAGCTTTTAGACGATTAAAAGGCAATTTTTTACGAAGGTGTAGAATGTGCATTGCTGCTGGAGGTGGCCACTTTGAAAACCTTTTGTGAATTTAAAAAATAAATTTTCTTTCTGATTACCATCTCTGATTTATTGACAAAACCACCTCTTACTTAAAACGTTTGTTAACTAATCTCTTAAGAATTTTTAGTTATCAGCAAATTGACAACCTTAAAATTAAAAACTCAAAATGTTATCTAATCTTAGCTTTTTTGCGGCAATTTTTGGTTAGTCAACAAACCAATTTAACATTAGGAACCATAAAATAGCAAGACTTTTTGTTTTAATCACATGGATTATTTAAAAAAAATACCACGTGGCTGTCTTTGAAAGCCGATTCTAGGAAACGTAGCTCATTAAGTACTACTTTTTTTTTAATGATTATGAAAGCTGAGAGTATGTCGCATGTTTTAGGATCACTAAAAAACCATGCAGTCATCTGTTTAGATTTTTAATTTTAATCTTAATGTTCTAGTCATAATTCAATAATCGTATTTTTTATTCTTGAGACCTGCATTTCCAAATTTTCATCAAAGTCACGAAGCTAATTGTTTTATGCATAAAAGTACAACTTATGAAGATTTCGTTGCAAAAAAAAAAAATACGAAAAAGTCTTCTACTTTTTTTCTAGAAATTTTTTAAGTTGATCGCTCGAAAATTCTCAAAAATTTAGAAAAAAATTCATAACTCGAAAACCGTGAAAAATCGCGGAACATACATGGGGGTGATTCGGATACCCCACGACACGAGAGACCTAATTTTTTCTTTTGGACGTCAATCTTCCGGCCACCTTGTATACACACAGGTGTACTCTGATGATGGCGTGCTCCTGGTTTCAGGCAAAGTCCTCAGCGTCATGAGTCAAATCATGAACAGGGGCCTAAAGGAAGCCCTAGGGTGGTGTAGGAGCAAAGGTCTGAACCTTGACCCTGAAAAAACCAAACTAGTTATTTTTACGAAGAAAAGAAAGATAGGGCGCGCTGCAGCAGTGACACTGGACGGCCAAGAGCTGGAAACAGTTAAGGAAGTCAAATATCTAGGAGTGACACTGGATAGCAAGCTTAATTTTGGAACCCATATTAGTAACACCTGCTCGAAGGCAAAGATGGCAATGATGCTGTTGCGGAAACCCACAACACACACTATGCTACTGTTTAAAATTAGGTTACACCTTAAAATCTACAAAATCCACTCACAGTTCCATGCCGCTCCCGCCGTCCAGAACGGGATCCATATGGTCTGATGGGGCCGGAATCCGAGTCCGGGTCTTCTCGGGTTCCCTAATCGACCCTAACGACTATCCCAAGTGCACTTTTCCCCCGAGGAAATACCTGCTTTCTCCAGCAGCGGTGACGCTGACATCCAAACACGGATGGCGAATTGTACTCCCGATGCGATTCGCTTACGACGTACACACACACAAAACACAGGTTGCACAATACACTTAATTAGAGTAATACGGCTCCAAATGCCCTTATTACTGCTAAAAATCTATTTAATTATCAACACACGATAACCTATAAACCAGCCATTGTTGCCTTCCCGAGACAAGTGTACCAACAAAGAAAAAAGAACAATTAGTGATGGGGCCATTATGCCACTAAATAAATTGAATCTCGATAATCAATTCCCAAATCGATCCGTTCATAATACAAATCAAAGTTTTATTTCCAACAAAAATAAATGCCTGTTTATTTGCAACAGATGCAGTGTAAAAGTGTAATCGGCAGAACCTGGGGCATGAAACCAGCGATGGCACTATGGATATATAGGGCAATAATCGTGCCAAGAATCCTACATGGGGCCATCGTATGGTGGCACAGAGCCGCAGTAGGGAAAAACAAAGCAGAGTTAGATAAGGTCCAAAGGCTAGCAGCCCTAGTGACTACGGGCGCGATGAGGACAACACCTACAGCCGCGCTTGAGATCCTGCTGGGGCTGAATCCTCTGGACCTAGAAATTAAGAAAAGAGCCATGGAACAATGGTTCAAGCTAAGAAGTACTGGCTCTTGGACTGGGAATTTCACAGACAAGGGGCACGCCAGTGTAGGCGAACAATACGAAGATAGGCTGTCAATGATCCTCTCCAACAACGACTTAATACGGAAGGAAAGGATTTTTGACAAGAAATATAGAATACACATAGGTTCAAGAGAAAATTGGAGAATGGAAACTGGTAACACCACCTGCTATACAGACGGCTCCAGAAAAGAGTCGACAAAGCTCTCCGGGGCCGGCGTGCACATTAAATGTGCAGACGGGACGGAGATAGACAAGTCGATACCGTTAGGAAGATTCGCTAGTGTCTTCCAGGCGGAAATATACGCAATAATGGCATGCGCTGAGATAGCTGAACACCTCACTATTACAGGAAAGATGGCTATCTACAGCGACAGCCAAGCGGCGCTGAAGGCACTAGGCAAAGAAGAGACGACATCAGCAATTGTCAGAGAATGCAAGGAATCATTAAAAAGGCTGGCCGAGAGAACGGACCTGACGATAGCGTGGGTTCCCGGACACGAGGGAAACACGGGAAACGAACAGGCTGACGAACTAGCCAGAAAGGGAGCAGAGGAAAACTTGGTGGGGCCGGAACCTCGGCTGCCAATAGCGCACAACATCACCAAGGGAGTAATCAGTCACAGTATTACATCAGAAACCAACAGAAGATGGAGGTCCTCGAATGGTATGAGACAATCGAAAATCTTCATCAAGGGAATGGATAAGAAAAAGACTAGCAAACTAATGGGACTCTCTAGAGAGAACACGAGGCTAGTCATAGAAATCATAACAGGACACTGTCGGCATAATAGACATCTGACAGTGATAGGAGTGAAAACCGACCCCTTATGCCCGGAGTGCTTGGAAAGCGAGGAGACCAGCCTCCACCTACTAGCTGAATGCCCCATGTACTCACAGATTAGATGGGAGCTCTGGGGGTCGGACACAATACACATAGAGGACCTAAAGGATCTGAAGGTGGAGCAGATAGCAAGATTTGCCAGAGAGACCAAAAGATTTAACGGGGCGCCGTGAAAGCTGGATGAACCTTAACTCCCTCATATAGGGAAAACGGGGAAAAGGATGAAGTGGCCTGCAACAATGCGGGCCGATCGTCCGTCCGGCTGGCGACGTCCCCATGAGAAATAATAATAATAAATAATAATAATAATACCAGTACGCAAAGATTCCTACCACGTCAGATGTCACACCTGCCTTTCTTAGCTTTCCCCAAAGAATTTCATAGGATACAAGGTCAAAAGCTTTTGAAAGGTCTAAGAAACAGGCATAGACAGGCGTTTTCCTCCTAACATAATAGTTAACCGCATACTTTAACGTAAGGATAGCACTCTCAGTGGATAATCCCTCTCTGAAACCAAATTGCGCATCCCGCAATGCAATACGACTACTAAGATATTCATCAAGTATCTTGTCTAAAACCTTCGCTATTACTGTTGCCAGTGAAATTGGTCTGTAATTATTTTTATCTCCAATGTCACCTGTAGCGTTCTTCACGAGAGGCACAACCACAGTCTTCATTAGGTCTGGTGGCAAGTAGGAATGTCGTACACAGAGATTAAATAATAAAGATAACACTCTATACATGTGTGGGCCTGCATTCTGCAGGTGTTCGATACTGAGCCCATCATGACCTGAAGACTTACCCCTTTTCATGTTTTTTATTGCTCTAGAGACATCTTTACTCGTGATGTTGATGGGTTGCTCCAGAGGAGCGGGCTCAGTGTCAACCACCGTACAGGTTGCCAGTTGTGGCTCAATCTTAAAATGATCTTTAAAAACATTTGCAATACAAGTAGGATCACTCTCACCCTCAACACTTGCAGGTGAGCTTACTTTACTGTTCAACTTTTTTGTACTCTTCCAGAATTTACTAAACTTTTTTGCATTGTGTTGAGATGCAAGTATATCCGTTTTGATTTGCTCCTGGTTACATTGACAAAATTTTAGCCTAGATTTGAACACCTTCCGACTTAATCTCATTTGCTCAAAAATAGGTCCACTCACTGGCATAACCAACCATATAGAATGGTCCTTTATTCAGCCTTACTACAATTGAATCAACCACAAGGCTCCACAGAAGAGGCGAGAGAACCCCTCCTTGCAGGCATCCTTTGGTTGTTTGTGCAATTAGGCTGTCAATTAGCAATTCAGAGTTGCTAATTCTACCCTTTAACATGCATTCAATCCAATTACAGATCGGTTGTGGCACACCATGGTTTTTGGCTGCAACCTTGATGGATTCAAAGGTAGTGCGATTAAATGCACCTTCGATATCTACGAATGTGCAGACGCAAAACTCTTTGTTTTCCCGCACAAATTCCGCTCGACTCATCACATGATGAAGAGTAGTTTCTGTTGACTTCCCTGCCTGATATGCTCATTGAAGTCCATGGAGTGGGAATCTTTTCAGTGGTCCCTCTCTGATAAATTTGTCTACCATCTTCTCCAGGGTCTTTAGGAGAAAGGATTGTAGACTTATAGGCCTAAAGGCTTTGGGTTCTTTGTAATCTGGTTTTCCCGTTTTGGGTATGAAGATTACCTTAACACGCCTCCATGTTCTGGAAATGTGTCCAAAGACTATGCATGCTTTATACAGCCTGCAGAGATGGGGTCCCAGGATGGAGGCGCCCTGTTGTAGTAGAATGGGATAAATATTGTCTGGCCCTGGCGCCTAAAACGGTTGGAAACTCCCCAGCGCCCATTTAACTTTACATTCGTCTGCTACCCTTTTCGCTATTATCTAGTCATATTTGGAAGTTCTTTTCTACCTAAACTTACTTTTTATCAATGAGGACCATCTTGGATGTATTAGTTTGAGTCTTCTCGCCGATAGTGGCAGCACTGCAGAATGTCTGCCTGCGGCGCGCCAAGTGCGACAGACGACGTCCAGGCGACTTTGCTTGAGCCAATCTGAATAAAAATAGAAAAATATCAGATAGTAATTTAAAAGTCTTTATGAATGATGGGTAAGCTACATAAATACGAAAAACTTAATTTTCAATATTATTATCACGAATTTCATTCTCAAAACAATAACATGAAAAATCAATAATAAAAATAAAAAAATAAAGATTTTGTCTATTGTATAACATTTACAAACAGCAAACATGGGACCTACCTAGTAGGCATTGTAGAATACCTGTTACAGGAGGGAGGCCCCGCTATACTCTTATAATACTCCCTCTATTTGCTATGCTTTTACAGGGTGCTACATTGTGTTTTAACAATTTTTGTACCTATTTATTTAATAACTATATACACCAATGTGGTATGCAATAATTAATTTTGAATTTGAATTTGCTTGCACCTCTGGGCTTGGCTACAAGTTTAAACTAACCTAACCAACAGCAATAGGTAAAAGAAAATTTTGTTTATTAAAAATCACAAATGTTTTTAATGACATCAAAATTGTTATTCAGAATAATATGAAGGTTGGATTGATGAAAATCGGTATATCGAAATTCGGAATTGAATATTTCGGTATATACATATCAAGTAAATAAATACATTTGCTTTTCTACATACTGCTTCATGTACAATTACACAATCCTACAAGAAAAAAGGAATATTACCTTAGTGCTTTTCGTTTACTAGCACTGCTGGGTGACTGGAGTCCTCCAGAATGGATACTGACACTGGTATCAGTTTCAGCGCCGACATATCTTTCACCGTAACGCATGGCAAACCATTCAACCTGCTCCGAGTATTTAGTTATATTGTAGCTGAAAAAAAAAACTATAACTGAAATGCTTGTTTTGAGTTCACAGAATTAAGCATCTTATGTTTTAATTATATCATATTTATTTGTCAATATTCAGAATAATAAAATGTTTTATTCAAATATTTACTTGATCTGGGAATACTAGTGTAACAAACTTGAAACTGCTCTGCTAAACTACTGAATAGATACAATACAGTAATCATACTTTTCTTAAGAATACATTACTTACTGCACATCGTAATGCCTGCACTTTAATACTTCTGGCCAGGGGGTCTCAGTAGCTTCCATCTGGGAGCATGTTTTAAGGTCAATAGTCTTCTCATTCACACTATTATCCAACTCAGATTCTGACTTGACACTTTCTTTCAATAATGAGTCCCTAGGTCTACTGTGAGATGTCAAGTCTTTCACATTTTCTTCTGTTACTTCTCCTGGGTTACTAAGTTCTATGGGTATTTGAACAAAGGACACTCTCTTTGTAGGTGTTACAGAGTTTGATTCAGGTGTTGTTACTTTTTCATCATTAGTAAATGCTGGCAAGAAACAGTAGTACTTCTTAAGCATTTGTGTAACATCAGTCTTGATAGTTGTTACAGAAGGTGGAGGTAGCACTCCTTGAAGAATGAGCTAAAAAACAACATATAATCAACACGACATATATAAGCTACTATATTACTTTTTAATATTATTTACTTACCTCAGTCTTTCTTATTCTCTTCTTATCATAAGCTTCAAAATCTTTGAGGAAACCCCAAAATGGTTCAGGAACGGGATCTGCTTCATCATTGTCATCGGAAAACATATCTGGAGACCTCACTCCACTGTCAAAAGAAGCCTCCACGGAGGAGTAACTTTGTTCAGAGTTCCACTTTGCACTACTGCCTTCCTCATTTAACATAGAGCACTCTTTTTTGCCATTACATTCTTCATACTGAGAGTCACCAGTACTCTCAGTAGTCTTTTCTATAAAATTGCTTTCGCTATCATTTTTATTGTCAGACATTGTTGCATTGTTATAATTTCCACTCAAGTCAGCTTCGGAACTATGGTCAGAGAACTTTTCACCTAATGTAACCAAGCCGCTGTTGCAACTCAGCGCAGTCAGGGGGTCCACAATAGGTTTTAATTTTTGTACATGCTTCAAGGTGCCATTGAAAGATAGTTCTTTGCTAGGTAATTTGAATATGTTCTCGGAAGGCATCACACTACGGAACATAGGAACACTATCAACAGCATTGTTACTGTTTTCCATAGTAGAGGTTATGAAAATTGGTTGCTTGAAACGTTCTGGCTTTGAGTCTTCAGACGAAACAGGAACGTCTATAGGCTCCGATTGGTCGTTTAACAGACAATTTTCAGCAGTAGTCGACGAATTGTCTAAAGAAACAGGTTGCAGAGTACAAGGAAATTTGCGTTTTGAAATATGAACGTCCAAGAATGATTCTCTATCTGCGTTTTCGCTTGTAGTCGGGATAAGTAAGTTATATTCCAATTCAGCTGATTGGCACTGTTTATCTATTACGTTAGTTTGTACCGACAAATCAATGTTACCTCTACTGGTTGAACTTTCATAGTCCTCGTTGTTTGGAGAAGCCCGTTCATTCGTTTCGTGGTGGTTATCTTCTGCAAAATTGTCTACAACATTGAAACTTCTCAAATAACGCTCATACAATGAAAAGCTATCGCTAAACGAGTGGCAATTTGATTCTTCGAGAGATTCCATTACTTCTGTCTACATTTTATAAACGTGAAAATATTTACAACACTGTAACAAGCAAAGTTAAAACATCATTCTATATAAACACAATTTAATTAGTTAATTATTGTAAAATATTTTTGTCATCAAAGTCAAACGCACTGTTCTGTGGTCATTGCGCCATCTTAGAATTGAATTTGTCTTGTCTCTTGGTTGGTTGCTGCAGACTGCTATTGGTTTGGTTGTGTTGCGTTCACGATGGTATGCGATGCGATGCATTTGGTTGGTTGCGTTCGTAAATGATTGATTAGTGAAATTAAGTTCATATCTTCGTTATCGTCTCATCATCACAAAGAAATCTAGCCAATACGACCTTATTTTCAATAATTTTTGTTTTAATATAGATTATGAAATTTTCACTTTGTTAGTTTATATGCTTGCTCGGGCACTTGGGCACTATATTATAATCCCGGTAATCAATAAGTGCAGTGTCGGGTAGTGTATGTATGTGACCACGTTCGCACGAGGACAACGGGACAGCACAAAAAGCTCACGATACCTCACGAGTTTTCAAGATATTATTTGAATTTTTTTTGTACTTATTCTTTAAATGAAAATATATAACCCGTGTTTCGACTTTCGTATAAACTAAAAATAAGGTTGTATATTGAATTGAATTGAATTGTTGAGTTGAGTTGATTGAAGTTGAATTGGTAAAATATTTTTTGCAAGTGTGGTGTAAATATTTCAAATGTAAGTAAACAACACAGACGTATAGTAAGAAGCAGACGTAACATTACTACAAAAAAGCGTGCCAATTACGCCTACAGACAAATGTCACGCACACATTTACAATAAAAGGGGCCGAACTCAGGCACGCAAGGGACCTCAAGTACCTACATCTATAGTAATGTTATAAAGAGGATAATATTAAAAAGAGATTTGACGATACTCATTCGATTTTACCAGTAGAATGCTAATGTTATCTATCATTGAGTGTCAGGCTATCTCTGTATCTACCTATATCTGCCTGCGACGACGCCACATCATTAACTTTAATAAAATGTATGAACAGTAAAACAGTTTCGTAAACTAAAAAAAAAACCGTCCAAGTGCGAGTCGGACTCGCGCACGAAGGGTCCCATACCATTATATCTCGTGTAATTACTTTATAAAAAACGGCATAAAAATCATGTCTGTTGTATGGGAGCCCCCTTAAATATTTATTTTATTCTGTTTTTTAGTATTTGTTGTTATAGCGGCAACAGAAATACATCATTGTGAAAATTAAATTTCAACTGCTGTCTAACTATCACGGTTCATGAGATACAGCCTGGTGACAGACGGACGGAAGGTCAGCGGAGTCTTAGTAATAGGGTTCCCGTTTTACCCTTTGCGTACGGAACTCTAAAAATAAAATAAATAAAAACAACAACATACTCTGCTGATATTTTTTTTAATAAAATAATAATAACAATAATTAATAATGACACAATTTTTAAAACTAGTGATAAGACCGCCGCGCCGGGTGGTCGAGAAGTCAGAGACCCTGACTGCGAAACCGAAGGTTGAAGATGAAGATGACGATGAAGGTTTCTGAAAATAAATAAATTTATTACTTTCTGTATATTTCAAAGTAACGCAGTTGAGTGACTGCTCAGACCCATTTTCCTCATGTTATACCATTTAATACTGTACAACAATATTATATTTATACTAACTCACATAATGGGGTTAAAGGGGTAGGATAGGGTTTCATCATCATCAGCCTACACACGTCCACTGCTGGACATACTAGTATAAATTAAATAAAAAGTTAAAGTTAAGTTAAATTTAAAGTTCATTAGATTTCAATATTTCCTTTAACTCAAGATGGTTTGGATAAGTAGGTAGTAAAAAAGATATGTGGACACTTACTTCTTCTCGGTACGATTAATCAAAAATCTTGGAATCGCACTAGGAGCAAGAACTGTACGGAAGCCTTTGTGATTCAGTAAATGAGTTTCAAAATGCTTTGAACACAGCACACTAGATGATTTGGGCTGCCAATGTTCTCTTTTCATATTACTCAACCAGGCATTTTTTTAAATAATCATCTTTTGGAAACCTGAAAACGATTTCATTATTAAAATTTATCCATAAAGAAATAATATATTGCATACTTTAATTTAATCAATCTTCAAAAATATTCCTAATAAGGCCCTGTAAAATTGTACAAGTATATGAAACATCAAACGAGATCGGGGATAATTGAAACGGGAAACTGAGTGAGAATCTGTATGAACGGGACGATTCTGTGCTTCAAACTGAATATATATATGTACATGGCAGAGATGATAGTCGAAAGAATAAGAGATAATGTATGAAAATAATGATGAACGTAAAGGAGGCACAGGAAATATGCCAGAACCTCACTAAATGGAGATCGATTGTCTTTGTCTATCTCAGCATTCCCAGCTGAAAGGATATTAAGAGTGAGTAGATGTACGTATGTCGGTAAATACAATGTAAATTTTCTAAATTTCCGATGCATATAATTTTATTATACCCTAATAAGCTTAAATAGAGCGTATCTAACAAGTAGTTTAATAAGTTTACACAATATTAACGCTAGGGCGCTCTGCGATCGGCGTGACGCAGCGGCTTGCGGAGGCGCGCCGCATATAAATATTCGCGGCGGCTCGCCATTTGCGCGGCGGCCGTCGGACGGGACACGTAACATGTGAGCGTGTAAGCGCGCGTCGTATTCATGACTTGCAGTGCAGCTGTGTAGGTAGCTACAACAATATAATGTCGTACAGAAAGACAGGTATACCCTTAAATTAAAACAAAAAGAGGGTATACCATTGTATAATATGGTGAAATATTAGCTTTGATGATATTGCCTGTTTTTGAACTATCTCAGTAGAGTGGGTTGTTTGTTGTTGGTGGGTTTGTTGTAATTTCAGGATATCATATTATACCGACAGATATTTTTGAGACACGGCCGTACAACTTTTCAAATTAATGAAGCGAAAAATTCCTTAACATCTTTCTCAACTATCTCGCACCGAACTCCTGTAAGTTATAAATTGAATTGGTTGCGCCAGTTGGTAACTTTAAATTTGCCGCGCAAAAAGAGTTACGTGCAGTGCATTTCGCTATCGTAATATTTTCCTATTTGACTAAAGGCGCTATGCTAGCTTCCTTTGCCCATATCCCCTCCAATACATACCGCAATATAGAACGCCGCACGCCAACTAGCGCTGCGGCCGCAACCGCAACCACCAACCAGTGCTTGGACAACGTTTGAAAGGGATGCCCACGCCGCCGTGCTTTGTCAACGTTTGAAATGGATGCCCGCGCCGCCGTGCGTTGACGACGTTTGAAAGGGGTGCCCGCGCCGTGCTCTGACAACGCTTGAGGGAGATACCCGCGCCGCGCCTCTATTGGGAATTTCCATTTCGGCCATCTTGCATCAGCTTGCGTGACGATATAGGGGTGAAGCGGGTTTATGACTGCCAGTTGGAAAGGGCTGTGGGTTTGGATAGGGCAAGGCTTATTGCGGTATCAACAACAAGGCCAGAGTCCGGGGCTACACGCGCTTCTCTCTCCACATCTGGGAACTATCCTTGTTGACGACTCTATGCGGGTCACTGTGGCTCTCAGCCTAGGTTGCGATGTTTGTGAACCTCATTATATGGATCTGAGACACTATGGTGAAGAGCAATAGTCACCACGCCTTGAGCTGTTGCCGTTGTTGTGCAGGGAGATTTCCGCGTCAACATGCCCTCAATGATATCATCCGGAGGGCGCTAATTTCGGCAAATATTCCCTGTGTGCTGGAGCCACCAGGCCTTAGTCGGTCAGATGGCTTAACCTTGGCAAAAAGGAAAGTGCCTGGCCTGCTCTGGGACGCCACATGTGTTAGCACTTTTGCCGCTTCGCACGACGCGATGGTCACACCATGAGGACTGTTGAGGTGGCAGCTCAAAGAAGCACGAGAAGTATTCGGTACTCACAACAAACTATTTGTTTCTAGGTACCCTTGCGGTAGAAACAACTGGTTGTTGGGGTTCAGAGGCCAAACTGTTTTTCAGGGAAGTGGGGCGCCGGCCGTCTACGCCTCGCTCCGAGTCATTTCGGTGCAAAGGTTGTCTATTGCTGTTCAACGAGGAAACGCGGCAAATGTGTTGGGCACCATTCTTTCTTTCATTGGCACGGGGAGGGTTATTTGATTGAACAGTGGTTGTTTTTATTTATTTTTGTTTTAACGAGCACAGATCACTTGGCGGGCGTACACTGCCGCACGGTGGTCGATAACCGGGCAAGCTGGGCTCTACCACCAAATGCTCAATTAGCATCACCCAGTGGTCAGATGTAGGGTCACATGAGGGTATACACCTACAGATGCGAGCATTGTTAACCCATGGTTAACCCCCAAAAAATGTATTACATTGTTTGTCATTAATTATTTACACTGCAACGTCACTTTTCAAATTCTCTCAAGAAGTCCGCGTGAGGACTTAGTAAAGCCACACATCTTTACTGAGATACTCGAGGGGTTGGGGGGTATATAATTTCTCACTTTTCATTTCTATTATCATTCATCATCAATAATCATCATCACACAAGAAGGAAATATTGTTTATTTATGTATTTTACTTGTAAGAAAAATTACTTTGACACTGGCTAAATGTGCTAATCGCACAAAGCCATCAACTAAAGGAAAGAAAAGAAAGTATTTACACAGACAATGTCACATTGACATTCGCTGTCATTGTCAATGTAAATAATCATTTTCTCTCAATCTGTCAAAAGTTTCAGTTTGATTAATTTGTGAAAATAGTATTGTGGTGGGTGGATGTTTAATTTATTGTAAATTTACATTGATTGTGTCACCGTTTTATACAGCAATATTGATTTGGAATCTATTACAAGTTAACTGGTGGTAGCAGTTACTAGACCTATCAAAAATCCGTAGAAAGCACTGGAGGTTCGTAAAGATTTAATTTATCTAACCGGTATTTTACCAGTACATAGATAATAGAATAAATTATTATTGGATTCTAGCAGCCGGTATCGTGGTTTGCCGATTATAGTACCTAGTTAAAGTTTGTAAAATTTCGATCCACGAAAACGTAACCAGTTGCCACAAACTAATATGTGATGCGTGCGTGAGAAAATTAAGTAATAATGCCTATCGGTAACTATTTTAACCTCAAAACAAGTAAAACACGGTAAAAAAACTTTTTTTGTATCTTTAATGATTATAAAATAAATGTCAGTAGACTGCTCATAAAAAAGTATAAATAAAAGCTCCGAATAAACCGACAAACAAATTGTCTGTCGCTTTTATTTATATGTGAACCTCAAACAATAAAGATGCGAAATTTGTAGAAACAAGTTTAAGAGCGTTTACGCCACACACTAGCGCCACTAATGAAAAAAAAAACATATCTAGTAATTAGAGAAAGAAAATCAAATTATGCTCAACAAACTATTTGAATGAAGTAATTTAGCATTTTTACGGCACCTAATGAACACCTCACATGTATGGTTTAGTTAAATAAGACGTTACGGCCACTTTTAACTATAACGCCATATTTAACTAAACCATAACATGTCAGGTGTTATCTTATCTTATCTTAGTGGGGCCTGCCGAGGTTTCCACCTCTCAGTAACACTTCGACCCATTGGGATCTTTTGTGCAACCCCATCCTTTCACTCTTCCCCCTCTGTAAAGATAGATGCCATAAGTCTGGCAACGTCCTTAAGAGCGAAGAGCCTGAAGTCCTCCGGTTTCGGATAGGCCGACCCCAGGAGTCCCATTCTTTTCCTAGCCAGAGAGTCGCAGTCACACAGTAGGTGCTGCATTGACTCGGTTTGCTCTCCACATGCCCTACACAAACTATTTGTTGAAAGGTGCATTCTGTGAAGCATTTGTTTTGTGGCATAATGCCCTGTCAAGGCACCGATGGTTAATCGGGCCTGCCTTCTGCTGCCTCCGCATATGAACTTACTCCGTCCTAAAGCGTTTTCGCCTAGGAAGGATTTGGAGTGTTTCATACCCGGCTGCTCTTTCCATTCGATGCCGTGCCTGTTTATGATGTAATCTTTTAAGGCCTTGTTGATGGTACTTTGTGCAAGTGCCACGAACGGCTCAGGACCAATAAGCTGGGTTTCTGGGCCCTCCCTGGCAAGTGCATCCGCCATCTCGTTGCCGTGGATTCCCATATGGCCTGGGACCCAGATCAATCGCACCTTGTTAAGCCCACCTAGCTTGTTTAGAGCTTTTGTGGTTTCCAGAACAAGGCCCGAGTCGATTCGGGGCGATATGAGTGACTTGAGCGCGGCTTGGCTGTCACTCAGGATGAATATATTGCGCTTTTTAATAGCTAACTCTATATTCTGCTTTGCGCATAGGAGAATTGCGAAAAAAATTCTGCTTGGTAAACAGTAGCAAATTTTCCCATGCTTTGACTATGCTTGAAGTCGTTATTATAGACGCCTGCCCCTGTGCCCGACTTCATTTTTGATCCGTCGTTGTACCAGATTAGGCTGTCTTTTTCCGGAGACGGTGGCCCTCGTTTCCATTCGTCCCTGGTTGAAACATAAACTTTAAATTTCTTTTCGAACACGAATATGGGGGATATTTTATCGCACCCCATTTCCATGATCCTATCAGGAATGTCACTTGGTTCCCATTTTGTGTGTCTGGTCAGAGGTTTAGATGCGTCCCATAGTCCGGCCACCTTTATTCTATGTAACGCTTTTTTTGCCTCTGTTTCTATTACAATGTGCAGGGGTGGAAGGTCTGTGAGGACCTCCAGCGCTGCCGTTGGAGTGGTTCTAAAGGCGCCAGTGATTGCTAGACAAGCTGTTCTCTGCAGTTTGCTAAGAGCATTCCTACAGATCTTCAGCCTGGTTCTGGGCCACCAGACGATGCTGCCATATGTGAGTCCAGCTGATTGGATCATGATCGTCCTGGATGACTTCTGATCCAGGGAAATGAGCGTCAAACATGGCCTTCAATGTCTCGCTCCCTGTCTCTGTTCGTACTCCATCTTCCTTCCTTAACGTGGTTAATGGAATCGCCTTTGTTATAGAGATAGCCTTGGATAATCTCATTGCTTCCGGAACAGATTGTATCTGGTCACAATGTTTCCTCCAGGCAGATCTCTTTGCCTTACGTACCGCACTACTGTACCGTGTTAAGGCCTCCTTGTAGTCGCTGAAGTCGTTCCTCGCTTTCGCTTCGTTGAACGCCTGTCGTGTAGCTCTTCTAATGCGAGCCAGTTCCGGGTTCCACCATGGTACCCTCCTTGTCACTGATTTCGTCTCTGGACAGTTATTTTTGCCATGCCGTCATCAGTGCTTCTGTAATTCTGTCAGCTTCAAACTCTATGTCCAAGGCTGAGTTTAATTTACAGCTGGGACCATCCAGCTCCATTCTGAGGTCCTTTTTGAAGCCCTCCCAGTTAGTGTTCCTGGGGTTCTTCCTACGCACAGTTTCTATGGTTTCACCTAGTCTGTACCTAAAGCATATGTAGTTATGATCGGAAAGGGAGACCTCATCCGACACATGCCAGTTTGTGATGTTCCTTACCGCTCTATTGTTAGCAATGGTTACGTCGATCACCTGTGCCCTGCGGGCGTTGAAAAAAGTAGGCTTGCTACCTTTGTTAAGTAATTGCATGGGTGAACTTACCAGATATTCCAGAAGCTTCTCCCCCCTTTCATTGGTGTCTGAGCTGCCCCAGACGACATGATGCGCGTTCGCGTCGCAGCCGATGACGACATCTAAGTTTTCTCGGTTGCCGTAGGTTACCAGTTCCCGTATCTGTGGTGATACTGGGTCTGCCTTCTCGTAAGGGAGATAAGCTGACGATAAGATTACCGTTCGCTTTGTCCCCCCCCCCTGTGTGGATCCTGACAACTGTCAGGTCCCTGCAACAGAACTTGATTAAAGGCATTGCATGTATGTCATTTCTGACATAAATGCAAGTCCTCATGTTATTAGTGGAACAGTTATGAAAAAGAGTACCAGGAGCTCCACCTAAGCCCTTTATCATTCCCCCATATAAGTAGGGTTCCTGAATTAGGGCAATATCGAACTTGTTAATTTTAAGCTCGCGTGCCAGAAGGGCAGTCGCGGCCTTACAGTGGTGCAAATTAATCTGTACACACCTTAGTCCCGCCATTTCTTCGACTATTGGCCGTCTTCCGAGCTAGGTTCCCCATCCGTTGTCGCCTGCGCGCCCAACGGGGAGGACCCCCCCAGAAGCAGCTCGTCTATGGCGAGCTCTCCCACAATGTCTTCAGATCTTGGGGAGGAGATCCCACCACATTCCATTGGTGTCATCTCCTCTCCAACATCCCCTACCGCAGCGACTAGAACACCCGGTCCTGGCTGCACCTTTGCCACTAGTGCGCTTTGGGAGCACTTACCCTCAGTCACTCCCGCCACGCCCACTCCTTCACTATTGCCTTGGGCCTCGACAGGCTCGCCCGTAAGCTTCTCCTCCAGAAGCTTAAAGACGCTCCTGTCGATGCCCGTGTAAAGGCAATAGCCCTCCGCTTTGATGAATGCTGCAGAGGCACCATCCATCAGTATGACCCTCCGTACTGTCAGACCCTCGACCTTAGTGTCGACGATCTTCCAGCCCGAGGTCTTCAAACCGGGATGACATCTCTGCAGCATTCTCAAAACCCTGCCCGTGTCAAGGCGGCTGACGTTTCGGGACTTCCATGCCATCTTTACAGGCTTTGGAAGGTCCTTCGCATCGACCACCCTGAGCAATACGCCTTCGACAGTTAGGCCGTCCTGTGCTCGAAGCCATTCCGCCGAGCCACTCCCTTCACAAGTGAAGAGGATGGCTCCCGCCGAAATGCCTCCCATACTAAGTACTGGGATGGGGTCAGGTGTGGCCTCCAACAGGTCCCAAATGGTTCCTTGGATGGCCACATAGTGACTCTCCCCCAGCATGGTTGCCGGGTAGTTATCAGCAACGATGGCCATCTTAAAGGCACTTACTGCTCCCGCGTAAGACCCGTGAGTCTTAACGCGTTTAGCATCAAGCGCCGCCTGGCTCTCGTTGCTGACCTCCCTCTGCCGCTTAGAGCGTTCCACCGCAGCCTGCTCACCTTCGGCTTGCTGCCTAACCAGCTTTGCCTTACGCTTGCGGTGGCCCGACCTGTGACCTGACGCCCTGCCCTCGCTCACCTTCTCTACATCAGGCCGAGGACCAACAGGCAGTATCCCATCAGGACCCAGTACCTGCAGCCCCGATGGTCCGGCGGTGACGACGGGATGGATCCCATCAGGACCCCGTTCCCGTAGCCCCACCATTCCACGGCCCTCCATAGGGGATTGCTGGGCTGGTGCTGTAGCCCCTCCACCATGCAACGACCTTCCACCTGCTTGGTCCCCTCGCACAAAGGTCGACGGGTTCGGCCCCCTAAGGTACCCAAACCCATCTGACCCTGGCATGGAGCCCGACTGCAGTGGATGCCGTGCCGGAGCACCGGACGCCACGCCCTTCCCTCCACGGTTTCTGCCTCGTCCGCTAGGCAGATTCGGTCCCCAAAGGTGTCCGTCTCCACTTTGCTTCGGAGTAGTCCCGTCCTTTAACGCACCTGCCCCCGTAGGGGCGCGGTGCGCTTTCGTCCCTTGCGGGACCTTAGTTTCGCCGCGCATAGCGGCACTAAATATTGGCAAATCTTTTGCCCCCCCCAGATACAAGGGGCAGCCTGAGCCCGAAGGCCCAGGGAGGGGTTCTCCGGCTCCGCCGGTACCCTCCTGGGGTAACTTTGTGTTCGAAAATGTGCCATTATTTTGTTTGACAATTATGGAGTTGAGGTTGTCATCCCTCCGGGACTGGGGTAGGAAATAAGAAATGCGGGAAGGAGTGAAATTATGTGAGTGGGATCATGGGAAAAAGGGTAGGGTAGTGGCCCGCCGTGCGGGATATCACTGGCGGGTTAGCCCTCCACTCTTCGCTACTGAGGCCGCAAGGTAGATTAGTGAGTGTGCGATGCTTGCTTGGTGACCACAGCATTGCCCGGGGCGGACGACCCACCGCTGGGTGGGTTCGCCGCCTGCCTGTACAGGTGGTCGACAGGACAAGCGGCGACGAGGACGTTCGTGATAGGACTTGACGGCAGACGCATATAGCTCAACATCGCACACTTGAGCATACATCAAACCGCCCAACCACCCCAAAATGTCAGGTGTTTATTAGGTGACGTAAAAATGCTAAATTACTTCATTCAGATAGTTTGTTGATCATAATTTGATTTTCTATCTCTAATTACTAGATATGTTTTTTTTTTCATTGGCGGCGCTAGTGTGCGGCGTAAACGCTCTTAAGTTGGACCACATAAATAAAAAAGTTTGAAAGCAATGGGATGTTTTAGATTATAAAAAAAGTTTTTCAAATCCAATGCTTTACTACATACATTCTGCCTCATTTAGAGTGAAGTCAGGGTACCGGGCAAAACCCTCCATTTACCTCTTCATTAATTTAATTTATTTAATAGGTTACATTCTTATTAACTACTTAGTAAATTCAATTGTTCTATGGCACTGTGGTTACATTGGGCGTCCAAGTATTTAACAAATGTATTAGTTCACTCACATACAGGCTAAAGCTAATAACTTAAAAAAGCATAAAAAGTTAAAAAGATCATAAACAAGACTGTAACCTACGAGAAGTGTACACAGTATGACAAGAATTATAAAGTACTAGGTTGAACATTTCATATTTACAAACAATAAAGAACAATTCATAACCATATAAGGTTTAGTAGATCTTAAAGGTTTGTTTTAAGTCTGCCTGGCTAGCTACCTACTATTATAAATAGGTCTCTATAACATAATGTTAGTAGCATTGTTGTGTTTCAACAGTTAAAGATAAGATAGCCAGTGCGTCGGTAGGTGAAGATTCCAGGTGAAGTGTGCTTAGACCTTCAGCGTTATCATAGCTTAATAGGTGAGATGAAGGATAAGCTAACCTGTGACATGAAAAAAAGGTTATTAAAATATTCAACTACCTAGTTGTCTAAATGAACTAAGCTATAAGTGATAAGCAGTACCTTGGTTAATGTACCCCTTAGTAGTGTCTAACCGTACCTACAGTAAAGCCAATCAAGGTAACTAGCCAAACAGCCTATGGAAACTTTTTAGGTACCTATTTCATCATTATCATCATGTATATATTATGTATATTATATTATTATATTATATTATTCTGCTGGACTGCCAATATTTAATGATTGATAGGATATCTTGTCCTATTAAAATGGATAAGAGGATTAATAATTAGGTTTATTCAAACTAAAGCTTTAGTTATTTGATTAAAATATTTACTATTAACTTAATCAAGCAATATTATATTCAGTGCTTTCATTTAGAAGCAACTTAGAATAGTGAAACGGTATATAATTCACAACTAAGTTTTGGTACAGAATCTACTATTCTGTGCTGAGGTTGTTAAACCAAAACTCTTCAGAATAACTATTCTGAAATTAATGGGTAGTTCACAAATATAAATATTTTGGCATGCTGAGCTTAAAATTAATGGAGGATGGCCTTTGGTTTAACAAGCACAGAAAAGTAGATTCTGTACTAAAAAGTAATTATTAGGATACAAGTCCTTAAACCGATTTTATTATTCGCTAGCTACTAAACACATTGTTGTTATTGTGTGCTCACTGCAACGTTGTACTTGATTAGGATACAAAGAAGCCTATGGCTCTGCAAACCTCTATCTATCGCAGTGCATAATTTCACTTTAGTTCACATTGATTTATTTTTTGGGAGATAATTTTTTCATACTCAGATAATATGTTTTTAGTCTGATCTCTTTTTATTCAACTGAGTGGGCAATCGAGTGTAAAGTGTGGTCACTGTAGCCTATTAATGTCAATGCTCGGTCGAAGGCTCTCCCAAAATCGGAACTGGTGGTTCTGGGCATTCAGTAGTTTATTTAGTCTACACATTTTTTTTAGTTTTTTGTTTTATTGTTTTGACATCAATAAGTGCCTGTGAAGTGCTTATATTGAATAAATTATTTGACTTTGACTTTGACTTGAATAACTGGCAGATTCCAATCTTGATGCAAATAACCCGAGCCCGACGACGCAATTACAGTTGCGAATGCCCCCCCGCCCGTTCCTCCAAATGACAGCACACATTTACAGAATACACTAAACATGCACACTGTTTTAGGCCCAAGACACCGTACTCGTAAAACAAGGGTACGAAGAACCGGTTCACACGCGCTCTATGCCAGGCACAGTCATGTGCCTGGGAGCTCCTCCTCTCCTCCTCCACGGCCCGGTCTACCCGAGCCGAGGTCCGTGCCTTTAGAGGCGCCCTTGGGTGGTTCCGCTCCCCGATCCGATCCGAACCCTTCGGAGACTGGAAGGGCACGGGGACGCGCACTTTTAAGTGTGCGATGCCGTACCCCTCTAGAAATCCTCTGAAGGTGTTTCGTTTCAACACGGCTTGAGGTACCCTTTACGTACCTCGCCGCCCCTAAAACAAGCCCGGTGAAGCTGGAAATGCCCCTCGGCAACCAGCAGTCTCTCAAAAAAAAAAAAAAAAAAAAAAAAAAAAAAAAAAAAGATGCTAATAATAATAATAGTATCAGATTAAGGATCCAAAACAATTGCAAATGCATTACAAAAATGGCCACATTTGCTTAAGTATACTTATAATCTTAATATCTTATTATCAAATTGTGTTAAAACTTTAATTGTTAGACACCTAACCACAACGAAAATGGTCTGAAATTCTATTTTCTATTTTGTACTCTTATTTTTATAAACACAGATTTAGAGTGTTGTAGTTTAAGTGCTATGTAAACGAAGAACTTCACTTGAAGCACAACATTTATAATGTTGTTGAATTGTTGATAACTGGAAATTGTAATAAAAGTATGCTACCCATGTCTCCAATGTTTCTCTTAATTAGGTGTATGGTCCATACACCTAATTTCGAGAAACGTTGGATGACAGATGATGACAGACGCTTTCCATATGGTATGGATAACAACCTTAGAGCATTAAACCAATGCTCTAAGATAACAACAGTAAGAAAGTAAACTGTAAAATGTAACATACGCTACATTGCGCTAAATCCAGGTCTTCGTCGTATTTTCGGCAATTACTTGACCGATACGAACAGCTGCTATAATGTCACAAATCTCCGTTACCAGCAGTGGATCATTAAGCGCCGCAAGTGGAGATGTTTTAGCCATACACTTTGATGGTATTCTGATCACTTCCCTAAACAGTCTCTGGATTGGAATCCTGGAAAGGAAGGTGAAAACGTGGTCGTCCCCGCCTGGCAGTGGCGAAAAGGTATGCTTTTGGAAAAGTGTTCTATGCCAGGGTGCGATAGATTTGGAAAACATTGAGCGAAATAAAGCGCATGTATCAAGACTAATCACGACTACTGTGGACGACCTTTAAGTACCTGTTCCTAACTACCTGCTCAAGCGAAGACTTAATAAAGGCAACAGGAGTTGCCGTACGCGTGGTCGGCTTTTGGGTCGGAAGAAGTCTCCTTAAAAGGTAGATGGGAAATGAAGAAATAGAAAATACAATATGGCGTGTCACCAAAACATCGATGCCAAAAACTTACTAAATCATCGTAAGTTTACTGCAAAGCAAGACTACGAGAGTTGTTTTCGGCTATAAAATTTAGTACCTATAGGGATCCCTAAAATATCGCTCGTTCTTGTTGGGACATTAAAAATATGTAACTGTATATATTTATTCGACTGACCTGACAAACAAAACAAGTGTACCCGAAAAGACTTGACACTTTAAACTGCATGAGAGAGGAAGCAATTGAGGACACCCTTAACGACAGAAGTAAATATGAGACATTTAAAGCTACACAGTGCTTTTCAGCTCTGGATACCTATCTAGAAAATAGGAACACGTGTCCATGGGGGGCAAGTCTCCTGAAACACTAGTCTACTAAACTAAACTAAACACTAGTTTCGAGTCCTTATATGACTTGTCGGAGATAGTCTCCTGTTCTTTGTCCAGGATTAACTGGCTATATTTTCCTGTAACCTCTTAGTTTGAAAGTGAATACCAGCAAAAATGAAATAGGGTTTGGTTATGCTGGGAAAGCCATAAGCGGCCTTACTTTTGTGTCCATTAAAGCAGTCTTACAAAAAAGTCCCGGCGTAATGTGTGCCTGTTATGCCGGCTCGTGAAATGAATAGTTTAATTCGAGGTGTGCATTCCGCTGCATTGAATAAGTCACGTCGTACATTTGTCTCGGCATTCGTACGGTATCGGGCTAGATTGCAGCGACCCCTGCCCTTTGCCACTGTCCACTTATCTAAGGTATAAAGAAGTCAAAATGATGTATTTATTCTCCGTCCTCAGCTCATTAGCGGTTGTCCTCACTGAAAATAGATAACGCTGCATTGTGTTTTTATTGATATGCACACGATACGTGAATGGTTGAGGTCTACTCGTTGATCAAAGGTCAAGTGGCCCTTCCTAGTCGAATAGTTTGTAATATACTCGCGGATGTACGGTAAACGTTAGTAACTAGTTGTGTGATATTTAAATGAGATTTTAACAAGGTGAGTCTCTTAGATGTTGTCTGGCTTTGTTATTTTTTCTAATAAATATTTCTTACGTACGTGTTCTAACTTCGAGTATACCAAATATGATAGATAGGGGTATACCTAGGTATTTGTTTTAAAATACCTAGGTACATGCTTAGAATAATAACATGAGGATGGTTAAGTTATTGCTTGTTTATAATTTATTATCTAATCTATTGCGGTGTTGTAATTATAGAAACATTAATAAATTTTTAATGTTCATGTAAAGTAATGTCACTTTTAAAAGGGATATTATTTATATTATGTACTTATTATGCAAAACATTCGCCCTGACTAAGGTAAGATTTCCATAATTAATTTAATTACCTAGTAACAAATAATAGATGTGTACTCGTTACCTACTGCTTATATTTATATATAATTCAAAAGCTTTACTAACTATTCTAAAAACTGTTTTTAAAATATTCTAAAGAAATAACGAGCCTTATAAAATTTTGTCTAATAGGTACCTGTTTATTTACTTCCAAATATTTTATCTGTTAGAAAACGCAAGACTTCGCAGGGAGCCCGATTGAATGTATATTATTTATTATGCACTACTTTCCATTAAAAATATACATACCTACCTATTTTTATTGTTTCGCCGCGTTAAATACTAGGATTCATTGTATGAATTGGATTATGACGTGATGATAAATAAAAAAAAAAAATCAGTACACTTAATTTTTACATTGACGTGCTTAGATCTGACGTGTCAATGCACTTGACACGTTGGTACTGTTGCGTGTTAGTTGCCAAGATTGCTGAGTTTGCATGCATCGCTCGCGCTGCGATCATATTGTGCACGATGATGATCTGTCACACTCACACAGGTTGTTTGTGACTTTCCATTCATTCATTAGGCGTAATCGTGTTAGCGCGCTCAACAGCAGAATGTAAATATTGATAACACCGCTACATCTATGTCTATGTATAGTATAACAATGTTTTTAACGGCAACTTAGAAATATAACTTTGACACCTTTTTATCTGAGTTATTTTGTCAATTATTCATAGACGTAATTGGGATTTGGCCTCTATACAAAATAATCGCAAAGATCGCTATAATATCGCATGTGTATTTTTCTGATAATGCTCATTTTAGATAAGCTTTGTAAATAAAATTGTCATACCATTAAATTGACCTTAAGTAATCATGGCACTAGCATTGTATAAGCAGCCATGAACAATTTGAACATCTCTGTAGAAGAGATAAGTAGGTACCTACTACTCATGTAGTTTGAATTGTTAATGACGCGTGTTATATAACAATTGTTGACAGATATGGAGCTAGTGACGTTCGCGAAGGAGATGCTACAAACGGTGGCGGAGCACGCAGCGAGCTACAGATTGGGGCAGAGCGCCCTGCGCCACATAGACCGCGCGCTCTGGGTCGTCGAGAAGTGCGCGCGCTGGGCCGTGCCGCCTCCACGTAAGTAATATACCTACAGTACTTACAGGACCGAGGACAGAGCCCTGAGGTTCATCCGCCTCAGTTTTGTATCTGGCATATCCCTGTTTTATTTGGAATGGTCTATCTGATAAATAAGATTTGATTATTAAGTACAGAGAGTATCGAAGTTTCTTACATTAGTCCCTTAAGCCCAATTCTGTCAAATACTTGTTATACGTCCGTAACGCCGCGTAAGTATATCATAAACGGTGCTTATACATCAGCTATCACATATATTAGGTACAGACTGGGGCAGAGCGCCCTGCGCCTTTGGGTAGCTATCTCGGAGAATCTAGCAGGAAACGGGAACACGCACTATTGCGTGATGCCAATCCCTCTAGAAAATCTCTTTAGGTGTTTCGTTTCACACGGCTTGAGGAACCCTTTAAGTTTCTCGCCACCCCCAAAACAGTCTGGTGACGCTGAACTTGCAGCCTAAGGCAATAAGTAAACTCCAAAAAAAAATCTGGGTTGAAGCAACATATTTGTTCATAACCGGAAGTCTATTTGATTTATCAATCAATCCGTTTCAATATTCATCATAATGCTGCGATTACAGTAAATAAAAAAAAACAATTGAACTCCTTTCAGTGGATCAAGACGAGAGACCTCAACCAGAGCTAGTGCGGCCGCTGCCATGGGTGTTCTTCCTGGCGCTGCTGGTCACGCTGCGTGTCACAAGGGAGTCCATATCGCTCGTCAACCTGGTCATGGGAAAGCCGCCGCTGCGGTCTGCCGATGTGGTGAGTACTCTGCATCAGGTCAAGGGCTGTATACCAAAAAGAAGGAACGTAGTGAATGCTGGTGCGACCTCTCCCATTGGGAAACGGATGTAGTGTATTTGAACATTAAAATAGTCAAGTTAGGGATAGAGGTTAGATAGTCGAGTTTATGATTTGGTGATACATATCCCTCTTTGACTAATAATTAATCTTGCAAAAGGTATGAAAAGTCATGATAACATAATATAATTTTAGTCCTGTACACAAAGTGTTAGATTTCAATATGTTTGGTCAGTTGGTTTTAAAATAAATGATTCAGAATAGTCTTATAATAACTTACTTCACTGCTTATCCAATCTTTAAACAACTAAAAATCTGTCTATTTCTATATTAAAAATTTTAATGAAGCATTCGTTTTGTTAATTTCTTTTTTATACGGTTCTATTAATATTATGTCTTTTATATTTCGTTTGTAATCAACGATTTACATTAATTCGCCTCCAGGTGATGTACATCCAAAGCAAGCGCCGCTACTTACGCACCCTCAAGTACCAGGGCAACCGTATGATGCGTGCACGCACCACCAGCGGCGAGCCGCAGCGCAGTTGGTACGCGCGCGCGCAGTCGCTGCTCGAGTTCACCATGTGCTACCGCCAGTCGCAGCGGTACGGGAACAACAACAGCACGAGCCGCAGCAACAACGACGAGGTGTTGGTGAGGGCTCGCACTTATCCAAGGTTTTGGACGATGCTTTATTTACACAACAGATAGCTTTCAAAAGATATTATTTATAGTCGAAGCATACGAAGTGAGACAGACATTAGATCTAAAGGAAGTAGTTCGTTTCAGCGACAACGTGGTGCTGCTGGTGAGAACTCGCACTTAGCCAAGGTGTTGGACGATGTTTTATCACTAGTACAATATGTTATTTATCGTACACTAGTGTCATATTGTTCGGAGTAGAGATGGCGTTAATGGTTGACAATATTTAATTGTTAAATATTTTTAAATGTTAATTTTAATGGTTGAAAATATCAGTTAATAAGTTTATCGAAATAGTAGTTTTAAACACATGTATGTTAAATATTGAATTATTCTTTTAAAGTGTCACTTAAAAAAATCCAATGAACTTTCTTTGATACTTTGACAGGCTTAGGACTGTCTAGCATAGTGTTGCTAACTCGACATTTTAAACATTAGTAATTTTGAATCAGCAGTTACATAACGATAGCTAGGCTAATTACCTAAGAACTGCATAAATCTAATTAACGTCAGCTAACAACAACGATATTGCATTCGAATCGCCACGCAACGATCAACCACCGACTGCTAAACATTAAAAAAAATATCGGATGAGATTATCAGTTTAAAATATTCAATCGCGAATGATCGATAACTCGTAATAAATAAAAAGACGTTTGTTTTGATAGCGAAAGAGCATACAATCGAGTGTATCCAAAATTATTCAATAAATGACAAGTTGAAAGGCTCATTTTTCTTTGGTTTTATTATATATAACAGTATCTGTATATAACAGTTAGGGGTCAATTTCGATTTTATGTCAATTGATAGCTGATGTCGTGTCTCTGTCGCTCCACGTCTGTCGGGCGCCTCCGCGGCTCGCTCGGCGCCGTTCGCCGCGCGCGACGTTAACTAATATTCTCAACCATTCAACTGATATTGTTAATTTCAATTAATTAATGTTAGTGATATTTTTTTATTAGTTGATTTTAATGGTTAATGAATATATTTATCATCTCTAGTTCGGAGTATCCTAAATTCAGAGAAATCAATCTACACTACACTAAAAAATCCTGTTTTCCCTCCTACATACAGCCTAGATGATCCAGGACCAATGTGTCCGTCGCCAGAAGCAAACCTAACCTGTTTCTATTTAAGGTGGTGAAACGCAGCAAGCGGCGGCCGTCGCCGGCGGGCGGCGCGGAGAGCACCATGGACCGGCTCATCGAGAAGATGATGCACGACCTCGACGCCGGCTCCGACGACGACTCCAGCTTCACGGTATAGCTTCTATTTTTACAATTTGTGTCCTGTGTTAAGTAGATGCCAGGGTTCCAAATTATATCAAGATAATTACACAGCTTGATAATAATTATCTAATAAACTTCTTGGTGGGAAAGTGAACAGTCATGTTTGCGGTTTTGTTATATTTTCTAAATTTTGTGTTATATCGAGTATTAATTTGAAATAATGGTGGATTATTAACCGTTCAGTGTTCGTGAGTGTGCATGAGTGTTGGCAAATGAAACAAAACAGTGCAACGTCACTTTTCAAATTCTCTCAAGAAGTCCGCGTGAGGACTTAGATAACTGAGATACTCGAGGGGGGTATATAATTTCTCACTTCTCATTTCTATTATCATTCATCATCATCATACTGGAAGGAAATATTGTTTATTTATGTATTACTTGTAAGAAAAATTACTGTGACACTGGCTAAATGTTCTATTGCACGAAGCCATCAACAAAAGAAAAAAAAATATCGTATAATTATTAATCCTGTCAGTGTGTTAGCATTTGTTGTATTTTTAAAAACTTATTAAGCAATGCATAAGAACTCAGGCGATTGTTACCATTTTTAACTAAATTAAAACCATATTTTGCGTTCCGAAAGTACTTTATTTATTTATCTATTATATGGTGCTTACAAACTAAAAACATAATTTATTAGAACAGTTTTACATAGATTTTGAGTTTTAGTATAGATGTAGGACGAGTGAAATGTAACATTGTTCATGGTTGTTTAATTGAATTAATAATAATTAAATTAAATTAAATTAAATGAAATTATTTATTTTTTAATTTAATTTAATTTAATTTTTTTTTTTTGAGTGCTCTGAAGAGCTTTTTGACCTCATCCCACCTTCTCCCTTTCTCCATAGGAGTACGCGTGCTGCTCTCCGGAGTCACCGCTGTACTGTCTCGAACATTCCATCGCGCACAAAGAAATTTGGTGACTCGTTTTTCTGTCGCACTTCCAAAAGATGGAATAGTCTACCAGCGCACGTTTTCCCTCCTTCCTATGACATGGGGTCCTTCAAACGAGGCGTGAAGAGGCACCTTGTGGGCCGGCAGGGTGAGGGTGACTGATGCTGCGTTGTTTTCTCGCTGCACCAGTTGTCCTTACGTCTGGACTCCATTTCCACTTAACATCAGGTGGAGTGGAGTCATTTGCTGAGCTATGGATAAAAAAAAAAAAAAAAAATTATACTTAATTACATAACAACAATTATAAAATAATGTTAAATTTCGACTAAGTTATACTTTATTAATGACCTAGGTATATACTTACCTAACATTCCACCATTCCCTTCCAGTTGACCAACGTGACCAGCATCAGAAGCGACCGCTCCGACACCGAGTCCGACCAGGACACGATTCTGCACCACGACGCGTCGACCCCCTGCGACGACTCGCCCACCGCGGACACCAGCCTCGCCTCCAACCACAGCGCCTTCTTCACCCCCGAGAAGAACCAAACCATCAAAACAGAAGTTGGTGAAAACAACGCAGAAGAAAAACAAGAGAAGGCAGAGTCGGCTGAGAAAGAGGATGTTATCAATAAACAAAACAGCCGCGAAAGTACGCCGAAACAAGATAGAAACGACGTTGGGGAGAAAGATGGTGAGAATAAACAAAACAAGAACGAGTGTACACCAAAACAAGAGGACGATGAACTCGCAAAGAAACAGAGCAGGAGCGAAACCCCAGAGAAACAAGAGACGAACAACGTTTCAGTGTCAAAAGAGGATGCCGCTTTGCAGTCGACTGTGATCAACTCATCCCGTTCGCCCAAAGATGATACCCGAATGCTGTTGCAGAGCGAGAAGAGCTGCACCCAACAGTCGCCGTCGCCGAACAGCGACCGGAAAAATGGTAAAAAGTGGTACAATATGTATCAAAAAAAGAAATAATAAAATTAGATTTTTCCTCTCCTGGCTATGCTAAACCTGTTTTAATACTATTGTTTGTCAATTACAGCTAATGGGCAAATTGTGAATTCGGCCAGCAAAAGAAAAGGTATTAAGTTTTATTCCTTAACCGTAGATATAAATGCGTAGTTGCTTTTTTAAAATATTTTTTTTTTATTTGTGCATCCAGCACTATTAGAGCAAAAAGTTTGATTCAAGTAAAAACACTCTTGATAAATACAAAAATTTTAAGCATGCTATTTTTTAAATATTTGATTATGTTATAATTTAATTCGAGTTTTTTTTAACCTTTTTTAATAAGCGCTTGTTAGTAAAAAATAGGTTTTTATTTTTTACCAAAGAATTCTGCGTAAACAGTTACGTTTTTAAATTTTAAAACCTCGAATTCGCCACTGCTTTTGCAACGTTCGGATAACGGAGCCACTGGCTAATTAATTTTGATACAGGAGTAGCTACTTTATCTACTTTTAAGAAAATGAAAGAATTAACAAAATCTTGCGTCTTTCAAATCGATCATCTCTCGTATGTTTAAACCAAACAAATGAAACCGTGCTTCATTGTAACAGTAAACTTAATGAAGCACGCGTACCCTCGCTCTAGATTCATCACTATTCGTAAAAAGAACTGTAAAAATACTCTTTAGTGATGTCAACGGTATGTCAAGTGTATTATCCCTACACCCTTTTTGCTGTGATAATAAAGGATAGGACAGGATTTAGCGGTAAAGCCCATTTAATATTTTATATAAATTTAAAATTGAGTATAAACTTGAAATGAAATAACTTTTACGGATCTACTCGCGTTTATTTTACACATTACTTATTTAATGAGGTCATACACACCACGTGACCACGGACCCTGCAAAGGGTTCGAAACGTCAGGATAAATATTAAATAATTAAGGGTGCGCCGTCCGTAAGTGACAAGTGTCATATGTTTTATTTGAAATGTCGTCGTCCATATTTATTTGATGCCGCGCGGCCATACTAATTTTGTATGGGGAATTTAAGGTGCTTAATAAAAAATAATTATTTAAATAACCACTTGATGAATCGGAAATGTAGTCTAGCAATTTGTAGTTTATCCATTAATGATTGTTTAGACAAAATCAGAGGTACAATAATTCAGATAAACTATAAGAAATCTACTAAACGCCGCCACTCGTTTTCATGATTTTTGCCCAACTTTAAATGATATTGTAGAAAAAACTATAGCGTGTTATGAATTTATGGTTCTGACAAATTGTAAACACGTTCCCTATGATACTAAATATATATTTTGTTCATTGAATACGATAGTATTTTCAATTATATTTACTTAACCGTAACTGTATTTTGGCATTTTTTGGTCGGCGCACCCTTAATGTGTAAAATAAACGCGAGTAGATCCGTAAAAGTTGTTTCATTTTAATGTGTAGTGTTCGCGTAAACTTTAGAAAACAATATGAATATAAACTTTTTTTTTATTGAAAGATAATTGAAATAAAAGTTACGCTTGATGCCTCATTGATACGATAAAAGCACGCATATTTTTGTTGACGCTTTTACAGCTTTATAACGCTATAGTAACTTTATCATGGTTTTGTGATGCAGGGCTCAACAGCGAAAGAAGGGATTTTAATTCGAGCAATAAGTCAACTTAAAACTGTACGCACTACATAATACTCAGGTAATAAGAATTGTAATAGCTACTTCTAAACAACTTTTCAATATCACAAAATTATTATTTAATAATGAAAAGAATATTATAAATTAATAAATAATTTAAAATCCATCTGTTCTCAACTTTCATCACAATCATTTCCCATTTTTTGTATAATAAAGATAGATAGGTTGTATGATTATGAAGGAGAAGTAATATGATTCTTATTATCTGGGTAAACAAAATACGTTTCTATTTCAGAAAATGTCATCGCAAACGCAGTCGTATAAGTCATAAAAGCAGTGAAATTGCGGTATGAGCAAAAAAGTATAGTAACTAACTTCTTTTTAAAGTCATGACAGTATTTTTCTACATTCCTTTGTTTTAATCAAAGACTTTTCGTGGTGCAGTTTGATAAAGTCATATTTTTTATTTTTATATTTCTACACTATTACTCGTATAACTGGATAATGATCAAATGGATATTGTGTGCACGTGATTTCGTACTTTAAATATCATTACTTTTAAGTGTAAATGGAAACTATATTTTCTTTTATTTCGTTTGTAATCTACTATTTTTATATTTCTTATTGTTTTTATTGAATCTTCGTGTCGCCAATACATCGACTGTGCTGTGGACGTTGAACTCTTATTTTATAACGATAAGGTGTATTTTGTAACTCAAGCGTCACATTTGATGTGTTTGCTGTATGCCTTCTGCGTGATTAAAGTAGAAATCACATGCACTATAATGTAATGGATAAGACTGCACGCCGTCGAATATTTATTAACTATTCATAGCATAATTTTATAATACTTTAAGCAATACAATGTAATTTTTATTTAAATATTAGCTTTAGAATCTCGTTAAGGAAATTTTACTGTTGTAAGGACCATTTTGTTAAGTTTTAATATCGGGAACATTTGTAGTAACAATTATGAGTTAGGTTTTTTTACATTATTTTAAGTGTCTCGAAACTTTTTAAGTTTGATAACCAAGTCCTAATTGCCGAACAAAAGATTAATGGATATAGATATTTGTCGCTTGTGTATTTATTTTTATTGGCAGGGCCAATTAAACCAAAAGGGGACCAATGGTTATCATATTCCTAGAAGTTTTTAATGAATATTACTTTTTAAACTAAGCCCTAGTACCTTTTATGTAATTATTTTAACAAGATTTTTTTTCTGTATCTTTAAAAGTTAACTCGAAACGTACTCGAAAAACGGTTGTAACCATAGCTACTTTGCTATTCAATAATAAATATAGAACGAATTTGTTACTAAGGATAGGCTTTGAAATAGTAATGATTTAAAATGTCAATAATTGAATTTTTTCATATTGTTGTAATTATACGAGATATCTCTTTTAATATTGTAGCGTAGGGCAACCGTTTTCGTAATCTCCCCTTTAACAGTGCAATACTCAAACGTCATTAATTTATCAGTGAGATTAGAATTATCGAATAAATTATTTTGTGTTTATATCTATGTATATCAAAATTGAATTTCCAAAGAGTTGGCTGTGTGCTCTTGGTTCTTGGATCGTAGAACGAAGACTGATGAAATCAACTGTTCCTATTAATATTGTGTCCTAAAATAATATGCTATCAATAAAAAAATATTATTTTCTAATGAATTTATGAAATGTTTATAAATAAAAATAACGTGTTATAAATATACTCTTTCGATTTTTATAAATGGTTTTTATTTAGATAAACCCTATTTATATAAATAATATTGTTTGCGAAATCAGTTTTAGGTATGTACCTATCCACAGCCTACATACTCACAAGACTTTTTCTGATTTTTTGTTCTTTGGAACTAGTGCTTCGAACAATAACTAAAGCTGGTGAAAACGACTAGTAAATAAATCTTACCTCATTATTCAAAAAGCTCCTAATCAAATTTCCTTACATTCTTGAACACAGTAAGTAAAACCTTGTGAGAGGAGGTTATGGAAAACTACTAAAATAAAAATATAAACAAAAAAAAGACACTTGTTTCCGCCCGGGATCGAACCGGGGACCTTGTGCGTGTGAAGCACACGTGATAACCGCTACACTACGGAAACTTGTTAGACATCATCCAAATTACTAATTATATTCTACAAGATCGTCTAATCATAAATAAAGTATTAAAAAAATGAAGTGACAGATCTGATAAAATGTCAAGCGAGACTATTATCTGCAACGTGCCTCGCTAGGCTCGCTAGTTTCAGACCAAAATAATCATTATCCACTACAGTCAATCAGGCCCGTCCACCTCAGTCTCGCGGCAACATTGCCCGCGGAAGGTCGCGGCCGTGCGCAACGTGCCTCAATATTGTCGGTGTTTAGTTTGTGCCATAATTTAACTGAAATCCGAAAGAACCACACAAATCTGACACCATGGATCCCGAAGCATTTTTGGACCTGGCCAACCAGGTCATAAAATTGAAAATGTTCCCATATTTCGATATTGCACATTCTTTATTGTGCGCTCTTGCAGTGAGAGAAGATTTAGGGGCTGGTGAGTATATTTATATTATTTTTATAAAACGCGCCAAATATAATTGTTTAAACACTTCCGTATCCGTAAAGACGTATTCATTTGGATAACATGTATTTTTGATAGCTGGAATGTATCAAAATATAGACACCTAAACAGTTTATAAATAGCTTATTAGTTCCCTGTGGAACACAAGGCGACCGCATGTAGTCAAAATAAAAGAATGGTTTAAAATTACCTAACCGGTGGTGTAGTACCGCTTCGATTATGTTTTAGCCATGGGTTTATTATAGAAAAATGTAATAGGCGCTGCTATGCACTGCTTTTATTTGTTTTGCATGTGCAATTTAACAGTATGAAGATAATACCGGTATATTATTAGGTAATTGGTCGTGTACTGTATCTTTAACAGTTACATTTTGGTACATCGATTCGTTTTGATCGTCTCCCCTGATGAAGAATCTATTTAAGTTCGTAGGCTATTTACCTTCTTTCAAATTATATCATTTTGGTTTAAATTTAATTTTAGCCTTGGTTTGCATGACAAAAATATAACATTATTAATCTGTGGTCAAAGCAAAGCATTGAATTTAATAGCAACCTGTTTGGAATAGGCACTGAAGTCCATAGAATTTTTCATTCCTGTTGATAGATGGCGCTAATTTTAAAATTATAAATAACGAGACAGAACATAATGCAAATAACAGAAAGGTGATAATAAAATTGTGGTTCGTAATGAATTCTATATAAACAACAAGTGACAAAAATAAATTTCCACTGGGCTCGTCCGGGATTTGAACCCGGGACCTCTCGCACCCGAAGCGAGAATCATACCCCTAGACCAACGAGCCATATCTTTACGCGGCGAAATTATCAAATAGCAGCAGAGACGTACTACGTCACTTTAAGGAGAATAGCAGATACAGCCACTTGCTATGCTTGCTTATAGATAGAGGGCAATGGGCAATTTGAATGGATTTGTATGTATAATTGCTATGAAAAGTTAGCTCGAAACCATAACCTTTCGGAGATTATGAGTGAATCTATACTGAATGTATTCTAAGTAAATACCTAACTAATTTTACTGACTTGGTCTTGAAAGTATTAAAATTTGCCCTTTTCTATAGTTTGACATTTTACATTACTTGAGAAAAATTGGTGCTTGTGACAGGGTGCCTAGTGTGAGTTTGTTTACTATCCGTATTGATTCGATTACGTTTACGAAAACGCAAATTAGTATGGCATTGAAGCAGCGCCTCCTGGCGACATATGAGAAGAGTTAACATTTTACCATACAAATTTTCGTTTTCGTTTGGCGAAGGAAACTCGCACTTGGCACCCTGGATGTTATTTTTTCTAAAGTCGAATAATGTATTTTTTTTTCTTTCTGTATAAAATCGCTCATATTATTATGGAATTGTTACGGTTTATGCTAAGCTATCTTATAATATAAAACAATCATATGAATGCCCTCTTCTATACATATTTCACAAAGTTTTATTCGTGCGCAGACATTTTCAAAAAGATACCAAAACCGCCCATTGTCCTTTCATATGTATAGATAGATAGACTCCCTGCACATAAACTTATCCAAAACTGTCAAATTTCTTTAACACGTTTTCAACTCTATTCATAAGGCATAACAGTCTGTTAGGGTGTAGCAAAGGGGTCCGAGACAGCGGATTTTTGATCATGTTTTGTATGGAGCTAGGACTTGTAAAAATTTTCACTTTTTGCTATAAGTCACGTGATAGGTTAGGAATTTCGAGGTATTTTTTTTTATTAGACAACAAAAATCTAGCTCCATACAAAAAATTTAAAAAAAATCTCTTTGTTAGCTATGTTATTTGGCAGTTCGTGAAAAAAAAATTGTGCTATTTTTTGGTCCCCTTTTCTATATCCGGACTACTAACGTTCAAAGAAGTCTAAAGGCTATTGAGGAAATACAGATTGTGGTAGGTTGATGTGCAGGCGTGTAGCGTGTGTACGCCAAGGTGTTTTCCATTATTCGTTCGTTCGTTTGTTTTGTGCACACTCAAATAATTATGCATGTGCATTACTCGCGTGTCCAATCTTTTGTTTCAATTCAATTTAGGTCCTTATTGCGTGTTACATGGCGATGCACTGCACTGTTTTTACCCGACTGCGTCATACTATACTACAAGTAAAAGTACCCACTTATAAAAACTTTTTGAAAGAAGCTTTGTAATTACGTTCGCTAAGATGGCTATATAATCATAAAATAGGTAAATAGGTAGGTACCTAAGTACAGTATTAATAATGCTTCTTCATACAGAAATATTTTCGTAGTTTTTCTTGAAAGGAAAATATTTTGATGAGCTTAAGGAAACTTCACTCCTTAACAAATCAAACGACAAGTTGCCCTTTTGTTTGCAAGGCATTTGTAATGTTGGTATCCAACCAAAAATATTCATTATTATAGTTGTTTTCAAATATTTAACATCTTTGTATTAATAAGTAGTGCTTTAAAAATTAAAGGGGAAAACCATTAGGTAGGTATACTATTAGGACTGACTTGACTAACAAACACCTAATTTCCATGAAAAGTTATTAAATAATTAGGTACCAAGTATGTCGTTATTCGAATATATCCAGGGAACTCTGACAACATCACAATATTTAAATTTCAATAGGCGCTCAAGCGTTCTCCCGCAAGCACCCACTGTCATGCTGGTTGTCGACGATGTTGGTGATCTTCGCTGGCGGCATGGTGGTGAACGGCTTGCTGGGAGAACCCATCCTGGCGCCCCTTAAGAACACACCCCAACTGGTCATCGGCACAGTCACATGGTAAGCAGCCGTCACAGTCTTCCGTTTCGAACGCTCCGGAGAATTTAAATTTAGTAGCGGTTGGAAACTGGCTACTCCACTGGTCCTAGCTGCACTGCGACATGGGGAAAACTCCATCCTCCCCACACTACTCGCATATACTCCTCAAGGTGTAGAGACGTCCGCACCCGATTAGTTGCCTTAGTAAAAGACGTGTCCAAAGGGACTCCCGTGGCGGTTCGTCATAGACTCCTCGGAGTTTTTGGATACCAAAAACTCCGAGAAGAATCAAGCGGTAGATGGGTGTTCTAGGTTTTCCACTGAACCACCCACTGGTCGGCCATATCATCAGGCTAACCCTACATATCCCGCGGAGTGGAGCCTGCACAAGGCTAAAAGTAGAGTCATGGTATAGTATCAACAAGGTGGTATTCATCAAAGTAGTAGAAAAAAGGCTAAGAAGAAGAGAGTAGGGGTCGGCGACACGCTTAATTTATTTATTTATTTATATTCAAGGACGCCTCTAAGGCAAGAACCTCGATTCGTGCGCAACCTTTTGTTTAGGAATCGGAGCGTGTAGGTGCGGATGTAGCCTGGTATAATAAAAGCTCCTGATCCTACTATAGTAGAATTAGGACCCTTAAACGTACTATTAATTCTTGTGCTTACACTGTAAACACAAAATATCTAGGTCATTAGAACACTTTCGAATTCCCCAGGTACGTGGTATTTTACACACCGTTCGACGTGGGATACAAAGTGGCCAAGTTCCTGCCCGTGAAGGTCGTAGCTTCGGCCATGAAGGAGATATACCGCGCCAAGAAGGTCTACGACGGAGTCAGCCACGCTGGCAAGCTGTACCCGAATGCGTACCTTATCATGATCATCGTGGGTAAGTAGAGCATTAAAAAGTTTTATTTACCTTCCTACGCCACCGATAGATAACCTTGGGATTAGAATATTTGAGGATCAGAAAGTATTTTTCTCGCATATTTTTCTTTCCATTCGAACGTACATACACACACACGCCAGCACATCAGAGTGCCTAGTGTGAGTTTTGTTTACTATCCGTATTCATTCGATTACGTTTACGAAAACGAAAATTAGTATGGCATTGAAGCAGCGCCTCCTGGCGACATACGAGAAGAGTTAAAATTTTACCATACAAATTTTGTGATCGAATGGCGAATGAAACTCGCACTTGGCACCCTGATTACCACAAATTGTCTTATTTCCTCCATAGACTTTGATGTCTAAACCATATGGTTGAAAATGTATTGAAGAAATTTGATAGTTTTGGATTGCTTGATGTGCAGGCGTTTGTGCATACAATTTTAAATACCAACATCCTCGAGGATTCATTAAACCCATAACTCTTACCCCGTTACCCGTGCATCACTTGAATGAAACTCTTAATAGGCCCCTTACAAATAAACAGAACAGAATAAGGTCCAAATAGTCAATCCGTGTTTTGTTCCCATCATGAAAACGTCATTTCAAATTAGAGTAAAACACGGAATAACTATTCAGACCTTATTCTTTGTTTATTTCATCATCATCATCATCTCAGCCAAAAGACGTCCACTGCTGGACAAAGGCCTCCCCCAAGGATCTCCACGAGGACCGGTTTTGTGCTGCTCGCATCCAGCGGCTTCCCGCGACCTTCACCAGATCGTCGGTTCACCTTGTTGGAGAAGCCTCCAACCAGGCAGGTGTGGGCAGGCGCCCACACTGCGCTTTCCGGTACGCGGTGGCCACCCCAGGACTATCCCGCCCCAGCGGCCATCAGTCCTGCGAGCAATGTGCCCTGCCCACTGCCACTTGAGCTTAGCAACTCTTCGGGCTATGTCGGTTACCTTTGTTCTTCTGCGGATCTCCTCATTTCTGATTCGATCACGCAGAGAAACTCCGAGCATAGCCTTCTCCATTGCTCTTTAAGTGACCTTGAGCCTTTTTATGAGGCCCATAGTGAGCGACCACGTCTCTGTCCCGTATGTCATCTTTGTTTATTTGTAAGGCACTTAAATTCATCTATGTAGGTATTTGGCCAATTTTGTTTAAGGGTATTTCCTGCTAGCTGCTAAGAGTTCAGCAATCAAGTAATCACAAACAATCAATCATTCATTACTAAGAATACCTCATTAAAATAGTATTTTTTACCTTTATTATTTGGGTCATTTACTAAAACTCGCCTCACTAGCCGAGTGGCAGAGCGCTGGGCCTGATACCCGAAGGTCCCGGGTTCACTTCCCAAGTAGGGCAAAGCGTGTTTCGGATTGTTCTATGCATAGCCCGGGCTGGATGTGATCACTAACCCGCATTTGGCAAGCATGGTGACTATAAGCTATCACTCATTAATTGATGTAGTGATGACTTGATTTCTTTTTTTTTATATACCTAGCACGGAAGATGACTCCATACCACCTGATGTTAAGTGGAAATGGAGTCCAGACGCGAAGACAACTGGTGCAGCGTGAAAACAACGCAGCATCAGTCAACTTCACTCTGCCGGCCCACAAGGTGCTTCTTCACGCCTCGTTTGAAGGACCCCATATCATAGGAAGGAGGGCAAACGTGTGCTGGCTATTTCAATAATAATAAAATAATAACCCTTCTTCTGACGCAGTTGGGTAAAAATAAATAAGGCCTTTGTCCAGCGTAGGACAGTTATATATAGGCTATATACTTTATTTTGACTAAAATTAATATTAAATTATGTCACATTTCAGGAACACTGAAAGGCAATGGCGCTGGCTTCACCAAGCTAGTGGAGCGCCTGATCCGAGGAGCCTGGACGCCGACTGCCATGGAAACGATGCAACCTAGCTTGTGAGTTTAATTAAAAAAAAACTGAAAATGAATACTTGAAATAATGTAAGGCACCGATATTCGACAAGAACCAGTCGACATTTTTCTTTTAATCAATAACAAATTATTTGTGACTTTAGCCACAAAATACATAATAGTACAAGTCTTTAGCGACAATTTAATACAAATTTCAATTAAATTCTCTATATTTTTTGGCGATGAAAACGAGTGCCGTAGTGCCCTAGTGTAAGTTATTTTCGACATTCGATCACGTTCACGAAAACGAAAATTAATTTTATTTATTTATTACTTTATTGCACATATAATACAAGACATATACAAAGGTGAGCTTATCTTTAGAGGAGATCTCTTCCAGCCAACCCTAGCTGTGGTGTGGAACAAGAGTTTGCGGGACTATTCTACGAATTAATTACTGATACATTATACATACTTATAAACTATATAACCATAATGTACACATACATACGTACACATACACATACACAATATACATATAATAATTTAAATGTATAATTTGATATGACGTTACTGATTACCAGTGTTGGAAAGGTGATCTTTCAACTTTTTTTTATTTTTATTTTTTTATTTTATAAGGAGGCAAACGAGCAGGCGGGTCACCTGATGGAAAGTAATCACCGCCGCCCATAGACACCCGCAAAACCAAAGTTATCGTAGATGCGTTGCCAACCTTGGAAAGGAGTTGGATCTTGAGGAGGGAGTAGGAATTGGGAGGGGGGAGGGGTGAGAGATGGGCCACCGGTACTTTCACTCACCGGACGAAACACAACAGCAACGAGTGCCGTTGTTTCACGCCGATATTCTGTGAGAGGGTGGTGTTACGCCGGGCGAGCCGGCCCATTTCGTGCTGCAACGCAGCGTGGCTCTACCACTCAGACAGTGTCACTCATTTAGCACCACCCAGGGGTCACGTGTAGGGTCTCAATGGCAAACACCCAAAGGGCCTACTGTGAGTTATATTCGCCATTCGATCACGTTAACGAAAACGAGAATTTGTATTTGTTTGTATGGCAAAATGTTAAGGGTGCGCCGACCAAATAATGCCAAAAATGCAGTTACGGTTAAGTAGATATAATTGAAAATACTATCGTATTAAATGAACAAAATATATATTTAGTATCATAGGGAACGTGTTTACAATTTGTCAGAACCATAAATTCATAACACGCTATAGTTTTTTCTACAATATCATTTAAAGTTGGGCAAAAACATAGAGCAACACGGGCCTCCGGCGGACCGGAGGGGAGTAGCCATAGCGTTTATTCCCGATACAGATTTGTCTGTCATTTTTTGCGGGGGGTGAGGCAGCTACATTGACAAGTTGCGACTTGCCGTGGCTGCGACATTGTCGATATGCATGTATCGATAAGTTCGAGAACTCGGTTAGGATAATGGTTTAAAAGTGGGACACAGGTGAGATGTTATAAAAGGATTTATTTATTACGATATCATTCAGAATCTGTTCAAAAAGTCAGTTTACATGGGTAAGTTACAAAAGTTATTAAATAAAGAAATATGAAAGGATTATCGAATGTTGATGTTTTACCTAGAATCCGTTTTTAATAAAACAAAACTAAACACAAATTAATTGATTTTCATTTCTGCTGAATTTCTCATGTAAACTGACTTTTTATAATATAATGAAATAATGATAATATAATGTATCAAAACAATAATAACATAAACTACTTATATAATAAAATCTTTAGACACTACATACAGCGTCATCTAGTTCCAAACTAAGCAAAGCTTGTGCTATGGAATAAATAAATAAATAAATGTTTAATAAATGTTTCCTACACTCACACCAATTATCTAGCCCCAAGAAAAGCTTCCTTAAGAAACTTGTTAAAATGGTTAACTAGACAACGGATAAACATACTTAATATACTTAAATACATACTTATTATACATAGGAAACACCCAGACCCGAAACAATTTAGAAAAACAGGTATTTCTAAATTGATCCGACCGGGGATCGAACCCGGGACCTCAGAGATGGCGACACCATGAAAACCGGTGTGCAAGCCACTCGACCAAGGAGGTCGTCAAATAAATAGTATTAAATACATATACTTATACTTTTTTTGTAAACAAACTTATAATACATACAAACAAACACACTTAGACCGAAGGCAAAGAACATTTATGTGATGAACTTAGGTAAGTTCATCAAATAAATGTTTGTCTTCTGTGGGAATCGAACCCACAACCCCGAGGTCAGTAGTCCACTATGTACACCACTGGGCCACGGAGGTTGTCATTTAGTAATATATTTAATTAGGAACAACTTTTACGGATCTACTCGCGTTTATTTTACACATTACTTATTTAATGTTTATCCTGACGTTTCGGACCCTTTGCAGGGTCCGTGGTAATCAGGTGCGTTGCGTTTTACGTAGAAAGAGCTTACAGTATCTTTTGGTCTGGCAGTATGGTGTTGGGGCTTGGATTTAATATTTTGTATGATGGGATCTCAGGCTGGTGGTAGATTCCAACCATCTTCTCTATTAAAATTAGGATGTTTTTTAATTTTAATAGCCTCGCGTATTATCCTAGGGATGAATCGTTGTTCTCTAGCGAGTATTGGTGGTTTATCAAATCTTTAACGCGGGTTCCTACACTTCTCTTTGTTTGCCCGATATAAGAAAACCCACAGTCGCAGTCCAGTTTGTACACGCCTGCATCTTGAAGGGATATGTTGCACTTGACAGGTCGTTAAAAATGGTTGATCTTCTTCGGCGGCTTGAAGTAAGAGTTGATTGAAGCTCGCTTTAAGATATGTCCAATCTTGTCAGTGACATCTTTCATATATGGAAGTACAGCAGGTTGGCGCTCGACGGTGGTTGGTTTATTGCGTTTTCTGTGACAAAGCCGTGGTACTTTCAGTTTATTATCCTGTAGTACGTGCTTGACATGCTGATGCTCAGCAGCTAGGTGTTGGGTGTCACAGATGCCGCATGCTCTCTCAAACAAAGATTTCCCTACAGTAGCCAACTGTCTAGGATGGTGATGAGAATCACCATTGAGGTACCTATCTGTATGGGTTACTTTATACAATACACAGTGTGACTCAAACTATGGTCCGGATTCCTGATGATTAAAATATCCAAGAAAGCTAGCTTACTATCTGCCTCTAACTCCATTGTGAATTGTATTTTTTGGATGTATGGAGTTAAGATGATCTAGAAAAGCAGATACTTTATCAGTTGGTAGGATAGTGAAAGTATCATCTACGTACCGCTTGTAGAACCTAGGGGTTACCGGTGCTGTGCTCAGGGCACTCTCCTCGAAGTCTTCCATAAAGATATCGGCGACGACAGGCGAAACAGGGGAACCCATGGCAAAACCCTCTACTTGCAGGTAGGTAGTAAATGTCATTCCACAAAACAAAAAAACGCGAAAAAAAACGCGTAAAATAAACGCGAGTAGATCCGTAAAAATTGTTTCCTTTCAACGTGTAGTGTTCGCGAAAACTTTATAAAAAAATATTTAATTAGTTTTATATTTAACTTGAATCAATTTTAACAGATACGTATCATTATTATACTATATTAAAATATATTTCACTATATTAGAAAACATTACCTAATCTAAAAATGATTAAATGCATGAGAGACGTGGCTGTATAGACTTTACCTTTGTCATTTTTATCGATGAAAATGATAACAACACTATCGCTAAGTGACAGCGTGAACTTGGATACAGACTCGGATCTGTCGTTTGACCAATCCACATATTGTACGAGGGCAAGCGGCCTCAGTTGGTAAACAAATCCGAAACAACACGGCCGCTTATTATTGTATTTTTTTGAATAAAGAGAAATACGTAGTAATAATGTGATCTAAATTAATTACATATGAATGGTAACGCCATCTTTTTGTAAATTTGACGTGGCAGATTTCTTTTTGCAGCAAAAAATTGAACAATTCGGCATTTTTCTAGGACGTCGTTTCAACCGCGCAACTAGATTCAGTCTAGTGAGCAATGCGGCTGCAACTAGTTTTATTGTACGCATAGGTCCGCGTGGACTTGTACTTTGACAGAGGGGAACGCCTGCGTATGGCTACTCCCCTCCGGTCCGTGTTGCTCTATGGGCAAAAATCATGAAAACGAGTGGCGGCGTTTAGTAGATTTCTTATAGTTTATCTAAATTATTGTACCTCTGTTTTTGTCTAAACAATCATCAATGGATAAACTACAAATTGCTAGACTACATTTACGATTCATCAAGTGGTTATTTAAATAATTGTTTTTTATTAAGCACCTTAAATTCCCCATACAAAATTAGTATGGCCGCGCGGCATCAAATAAATATGGACGACGACATTTCAAATAAAACATATGACACTTGTCACTTACGGACGGCGCACCCTTAACTCTTCTCGTATGCCGCCAGGAGGCGCTGCTCCAATAATAATAATATAAACTTTATTTCGGACAGTGAGTATCCATAAATGTGTTAGTTATTACATTCTTACAGGCTATGTTAGTAAAGCATATTAAATAACAAAAAAAAATACTTATAAATACTTGGAATACTGGTTGAGATCAATCATAGGTGTAAACCAATGCCATAAAAAGTCTTTGTCTTTGTCTTTACTAATTTTCGTTTTCGTAAACGTAATCGAATGAATACGGATAGTAAACAAAACTCACACTAGGCACCCTGGTGTCCAACGCTGGGCTTTAAGTCTCGAACACAGTGCCACTACGATACACACTATACAGTTAGGGTTGCCAACAATTTTTTAGGAAATTAAAGTAAATCTATAACTAACTAGTATAAAAAAAAGGATTTGAAGAAAAAAATTGCGTTGCGTTGCGTTTCGTTTCACTCCACCTGACTCTGAGTGTCATTCAGTAGTTCAGAAATTAAGTCAACGGGAATATACCACTCAAACGCACGCATTAGTCGAAAATAAAGTATTTTCCATACTTTATTTTTATTAAAAAGAAGACTTCTAATGGTTCGTATTATGCCGGATTGCGAGAGGTCGTTAATTTTGAAGTTGATTGCCACAGAACACAATTTCAAGTTGTTTCATTTGTGTTTGTAAATAAATGTCAGCAAAGCAAGCGACACAGTACCAGACAAAATAAATGTTCTACTGTTCTTCAGTGGCCTCGGAAGTTTTGCAACAAGTACCTAATGGTGCGAGTCGCCGCTGCCGACTGACTGGCAGGGACCGCCAGTGCTTACCGTTTTTGGGGTTTTGATTGGGTTTTTCGAAAGGCTGGCTACTTTAAGTTGATTAAAAACCTTTATGATAAGGTAACCCTTACGATTGGGTAAGCATATTAAACGGAAACCCTTTCAATTGGTTACCCAATAAATAAGTCTAATAGTAGTTAAGCAAAACGAAAAAGCTGTATGGATTGGGTTACACATTCCGAAGGGGTAACCCACAGAAATATTAGGATAACCCCTTCATAAGCGCTTTCCGAAATTACATATTCAAGCGAGTTTAATCTTTAGTTATTCACCAATAGGGTCCATCATTGTTAACGTAAGAGTTCGCTACAAATTGGCGCAGGCGCCGGACACGCGCTGCGGCCGACGCGATCTCTGCTTGTCATGCAAAAATGTATTTTAAAGTTTTGTCGTACGTCTGTAAATGATTTGATCGAAATGGGCACCGAGCATGTAGGTACCTATTGCGGCCGCCGCACTTCTTCATTCGTCCGCATTTGTTTGTTTTCATTTCAATATTCTCAGTCACGTCTTAGCGTTGAGTTAGTGATGTAACGGTCCATACGTCACCAGAACATTTTCTAAATTAATAAATAAAAATTATAATTATCTAAAATAAAATTAAGGCTAAATGTTATTTAATTTTAAATGTCTAATAAATAAAATAGAAGTAACTAATAGGTTAATCAATAATACTCAAATAAAATTAAGCATTACTTGCTAGGACTTAAATACCAAATAGAATCAACCTTTCTCCATTAATAACAGTGTTATTTTTACCTTTCAAGCGATCAATAATGAACCTTATTACTTAGAAACAAAATGGTTATTGATGCATGCAAGCCATCTAGCGTCATCTACCGTCGTTTATAACCTTTATACACTATCTAATTTATTATTTAAGAACTATATTGTACACAGTTATACAATAAATAATTTCTATTCTATTTCTATTCTATTCTAATCTATTTTCTGATTTTGTCATCTTCGACTTGAGTATGTAGTTTTCCGGATCATAGTAATAGATGGCGTTCGTTAATATGAAAATCAACAGTGTCTAAACAAATATTACTTTCGTGGATATTTATGTTAAAGATTCATTTTAGTTAACGAATTTAATTAACTTTACGTTCACCACTAACCTAGGTAGACTATAAAGATGCTAGGATACAATAGAAGTCTATACTTTAATATTACAGATTGCATTTCATAAATTATAAATAATTATTGCGTTTTATGTAGTATTTACAGGTTTTTACATTGTCATACGAACGTAGGTTTAGTTTCTCACATGAACCCGGTCAGAATATGACAACTTACAATCATTTGGTTATTTAAAATGTAAGTAATGCACTGAGTCGTGAGTAAGATTCATAATTGAGATGGGAGGGCGATCGATCAATGAATACTGCAAGCGCCATCTAGCGGAAATAGTAGCAGTATTCTAACCGTAGTAAAAGCAGAGGGAATAGAGGGGTACATGAATGAATGTTTCTGGCGCCGCCCTGCGGAGAGTAGCAGTAGCTTTCGCGTGTCTATGGATAAAGGGATGCCAAAAAGGGAAAGTATATATTTTGTATCGATATATCGTATCGTAACGTGTTGCATGAGTTTGTGTCAATGCACAATATTATTTTTACTACAGTTCAGTTTATTTTTATGATGTCATTTGACTTAACTGGCGGAGCCCTAATAAGACATGTGTCAATGATACTCGACATAGTGAAAACACACTAAAAACCTAAACGTTGATCTAAACAAATTTGTCGATATCTACATACAGAGTCTACATCTAAAATAATCAAAATCTATCTACAAAGCTAAACAAAGTCGGCTGGCTGGTACTTGTACAGTCTTTGATACAAGTTTGTTCAAGTCATTCACATTCATCACATTATAATAATGATATCTAATGTTACGTCTTAGTCCATCATATTTTGTTTATCTAATTGGGACACATATACATTTTATTATAAACAAACTAAATGTGATACATTCATACGACATTAATATCGTAATAATAGAAATCATAATCTATACTTAATATTATAAAGCTGAAGAGTTTGTTTGTTTGTTTGTTTGAACGCGCTAATCTCAGGAACTACTGGTTCGAATTGATGCAATTAATAATGATATAGATGTGCAATCAACAATAAATTTTGCGAGAAGAATTGTTAACGTACTTCGCAAACCCAACAACAGCAATAAATTAAAATCAGCCAAACTAGTAAAACCAATAATTGACTGCAAAACAAGATGGACGGCCACATTTAATATGCTAAAAAGATTAATTACACTAAAAGATTTTTGCAGTACAATACACGAGTTGAATTCACTTATTTCAAATAATTTTTGGACAGCGATAACAGCAATAGTGGAATGTCTGGGACCAGCAAACGCGGCGACAATAACTCTACAACGACAGAACCTCACCATCGGTGACTTTTACATAGCGTGGACGAAATGCAAAAATCTAATTCAAGGACTTAATCACCCTTTTGCTGAAATTCTACATAACGCAATGCAGGAGCGTGAAAAATCCTTATTAACAACCGACGTCGTTTTGGAAGGTCTGTTTTTGGACCGTCGTTTAAATTTAATGTTGAACAATCAGCAATGCGAAAAGGCCAAATCCCTGTTGAAAGAAACTTTTCAACAACTACAAAAAATAAAACAAGGTGTGAACGAAATTCAAAATCCTGAAGGTCATGATTGTGACGATGGTGTTCTTTCACGGCCAAGTACAAGCAGTGGTCTGCTGTCTTTGGAAGAAACATTAATAAGGGCTGAAAGACTACGAGGATCAGTTAGACAAATTTCATCTTTTGACGCTTTCTTGAACGATATGATGAGTGGCCCGAGAATACCTCTTCATGAAAACATAATTTCGCGTTGGAACAGTAGAACGATTTCGCCAGATTTTAACATGTTAGCGAACACTATTTTAGCTGCTCCTGCTACCCAAGTGTCTGTAGAGAGATTATTTTCGTCATTGAAATTCATCCTCAATCCTCTAAGGAGTAATTTAAGCAATTTATTTTTAAAAGATTTGATGTTTGTTCGAGAAAATAAAGATTTAATAGAGTAGAGTGTAATACTCCACTCTATTAAATCTTTGTTTTCTCGAGTTTTATAGTAGTAGTAATTTTTATGTATTGTCAAGAGCACACTCAGATTAGATTTTGTACCTTTTTTATCCTAAACACAGTAATAGCTTAAATTGCACAGGTCGCACTTATAATGACATGCACAAAAATGTTAACGTTTGTTCTCGGTAAATAACATTTTCATTGTACGGAAGCCTGTCCACGCGAATTCAACTCGCACTTGGGCGGTTTTTTCTTCAATGGATGTCCAAATGCAAAAGAAATGGATAATACCTATAATAACGTTGGATCTATTTAGAGCTAATGCAAAGTTTATTGTTGTGAAGATCAGTAAGAAATTGTTTACGTTACCGTCTGCCCCCAGGAAGCACATTTGTTAAAGTATTGTGGCTTTATTTTTTTCCCTTTAAAATTAGATTGCTCTAATTAAGCCCTAAACGCTATACCGCGCCTATAATGCGATAGAACTGAGTGTTGTACTCTAACTTAAAGTTTGTACAATACATGACCAAGCACCAATAAGCCTTTCATTATTTGAAATAATTTATATTTTTTAAGTATAATCAACCATGAAATTGCTTTCACACCTTTGACAAAAACTTCCATTAAAATAAAATTTTGCTAAGGCTCATTGTCAATGATGATTGATGACAACGTATCTGTCAAATGGTGTTTTAAACAAAAATAGAACTTGTTTTATTATATGAAAACAAAATTCACTTCTAAGGTGGTAAAGCAATTTCATTGTCGACTATCTTAGAGCATTGTTAATGCTCTAAGTCGACTATTACATAACATATTATTATGTTTTTTTATGAATGGAACTTGGTGTTGGCCGCAGAGTACACGCCGCAGAGTGCACCAAAACTTGTGCATTGTCAAATTTTACTTATTCCTTATTGTTAAATCTTAATAAAAGCTTTACATCATAATCGTTATCATTGCTATACTTACTTAAATAACTTTTGTTTTTTATTTTATACAGCATTACCCAGTTTACCAAAGAAGCTTTATATTTTTATTAAGCACGATATAATTATACAAAAAGTCAATTTCAACCATTTTCTGACAATGTATTTCTACTAGGTCATAGTAATCAAAACTTATCTAACAAAAATCTTTAACTTCTAAGAAATCCAATTCTAACTAATGATTAAAAACGAAGTAGGTAGGTATAAAAATAGTCAATCGACTTGGCAGAGTCACTCACTGCCGTGCTTTCTGCAGTGCAATTCACATAGCCCTTCCCCTAATGTTGCATAAGTGAGAGCTGTCAAATCGTAACGTTTTGTTTTGAAGTATTTTTAATAATAAAAAGCGATTGTGATTATTGTACTACAGATAGGTCTTCTAAATAAAACGTTAAAAAGAATGTAATTCATCGTAAATTAAGAATTTAACTCAGATTCTGTCATATCCAATTCTTGCGAATGATATTTTTTGTGTGTATGTAAAAAATTCAATATTTTCGCAAAAATTCTTGTCCGCATACATGGTTGAATATACTGGAGTTCTTCGCTTATGAGCTTCGAGAAGTAGTCGTTGCGTTTATCAGGGTCATTTTGAATAATAGCACAATCCAAACACTCCGAATTCGAATTTCTTACTTTAGGTACACAATCTTTATGCCCCTTCTTGATTTCTTCAAACTTTTCAAAATCTTTACATTCTTTCCGCAGGTCCCTAGTATAACTTGAACATTCTTTTTCAAGTTCTTCTTTCTTGTCTTGAAGCTTTATATTTTTTTTTATTCTTGCTGCCAAATCTGGATCGGACCATTTCTCCGAGTTGAAAACGTCCGGTGATGCGGTTCGTTTTGCTAAAAATGTTAAATAAACTTGAGATAAATAAAGTCATTAGAAAAACTTGATGTAGTGTAGGTAGGTACCGTTGGGCTTGGCTGCAGTGGTCGTGCGGGTGTCGAAATTCTATGAAACAAATAAAGGTGCCCGCGACCGCGTGACCACTGTAAACACTCAGTACTCACTCGTTCATATATTTAATATCTCTGCCTACTATAACGGAGCATACCATGACTGTAATAGCACGGTACAGATAACTACCAGTATTGTATCTTCATACAAACGGCCGAAACGCGAGCCATACCTACCTACCTACTGACTGAGACTGTTGTGTACCGAGATGTCTGTGACCGAGACTAACCAGTCTCGGTACACAACCATAGAGTACTTTATATTATATAGGTGTACACAACAGTCTCTACAGTGTTGCCAAGTCTCCTGATTTTTTGGGAAATTACTGATTTTTCCAACGTTCTACTGATCCACTGATTTCAACTGATTTATGAAATACCTATTCACTTTAACTAGTAAAAATAACTAGATAAGTAAAAAAACTGTTAAATGAAACACAAAATTGACATGGTTAAGTTTGCGCCAAATGAATAGTCATTATACCTACTATGGATACATTATTATTGGTTATTAAACTAACAATATATTGAATTAACAAAATCGAAATAAACCGGCTTGACACGAAATAAATAAAAAATGCGAATTCAACAACCACTTTCACTAAGGCCGGTCATCGGATGGGTGACCACAAATTTTATATCTTCTACTTGCTTCGGAAACCACGATAAGCCGTAGGTTCCACTAGCATTCGTTAGTACCCACCAATCTGCACTGAGCTCGCGTTATTAAGGCTCGTAGGTACCTACTCCCTTCGGTGTTTAACCCACAGGGAAGGTCTGTGCCGCAGCAATGCGACAATGATGAAATATTAAATACCGAGAAATATAAGCCTTTTAAAAAAAATTTACTAGGTACCTAAGGATCGTTTATGAACAGTAGGTAGTTACTTATTTAGAATTAAAATAATGTTTCATGTTTTCTAAAAGAAACCTTCAATGCAAAAATACACAACATGCATTTTTAATAAACGCTTTAGTCTATTTAATTAAAACACAACACATCAATAACGTACCTACCTACAATCAAAAACGCGAAATTCAAAAAAAAAATTCAAAATTCAAAATCATTTATTCAGTTTAGGCTACAAATAGCTCTTATGAACGTCATTTTAAGCCATCGGTTCGTAAGTCTATCTACTCTGGGCGGGAGATCTTGTACTGAGAAGAACCGGCAAGAAACTCAGCAAGTGTCCAGCTCTTTTCTCCCTTACAGCGTCATAAATATTGGAAAAAGCCCTATCATAAAGGACACTTTCCATCACAAATAAAAACACAAAATGTAAAGGACAATCACAACATGTAAAATAACACAAAAAATAAAAAATAACTAAATAAAATATTTAAGTCAGCAAAAACATAATTTACCAGTTTAATTTTTTACAATATCATACAGTACTAGTAAAAGTCAAAAAAAACTATAGTTAATAATAATAAAAATAAAACTAATTGTAATGTTCAATGCAACGCTATTTTGTTATCTGCAGGACACTATTTATAAGTAGTATTATGTATATGTTTTTTATTATAGCCAGGCTGTTTTATCTTCTAAATATTCTTTGACTGTATAATAACCTTTTTTTTAATAAAGAAGACTTTACATGTTTTTTAAACTTATCTAAAGGTAAATCTAGTACAGTATTTGGTATTTTATTGTAAAAGTGTATACCTTGCCCCAAGAAAGAACCAAGCACCTTCTGTAACCTGAACAGTGGCATTGCAAGTTTTGACTTATTTCTAGCATTAAAATTGTGTACATCACTGTGTTTAGCAAATGAATTGATATTACAACGTACAAGAACTATACAATTATAAATAAATTGAGACGCCACTGTCAAGACATCAATTTCTTTAAAAAGATTTCTTAAAGATGTTCGTGAACCTAGTCTATAGATTGCTCTTACTGCTCGTTTCTGTAAAATGAATATAGTTTCAATATCAGCCGCTGTTCCCCACAGTAAGAGGCCATACGACATGACACTATGAAAATAACTAAAGTAAACTGTTCTAGCAGTTTCAACGTCTGTTAACTGCCTTATTTTTCTAATGGCATAAGCAGCAGAACTGAGTTTGCCGGCCAATTTCGAAATGTGAGGATTCCATTGAAGTTTTGAGTCAAGGGTTATACCTAAGAAAACTGTTGAGTCTACCAAATCTAATCGATCACCGTTTATTCTTATATAAGTTGGTTCATTTTTGACATTTGGTAATTTAAAATTAATACATTTTGTTTTTTTAGCATTAAGCTGCAAATTATTAATAGTAAACCAACTGAGTACATCAGAGAGTGCTTTGTTTACATCGTCGTAATTTTTCTTACACCTACTTACATTAAAAATGAGTGAAGTATCATCTGCAAATAATACGATTTCACAGAAGTTCTCTACAAAGAATGGCAAGTCATTAATATAAATCAAAAACAGAAAAGGACCAAGAATGGACCCTTGTGGAACTCCCATTTTTACATGAGAACCAGATGATTTAGTTCCATTAATATCGACAGTTTGTGTTCGAGAGCTAAGATACGACTGAATTAAATTTAGTGCGAAATCTTTGAGACCGTAGTAATTTAGCTTCATCACCAGAGTTTTGTGCTCAACGCAATCGAAAGCCTTGGACAAGTCGCAAAACACTCCAAGGGCGTTTTGAGACTTCTCCCAGGCATCAAATATATGTTTTAATAGAGCAACACCTGCATCAGTAGTAGAACGACCCTTTGTAAATCCATATTGTTTATTATGTAAAAGGTTGTTTATGTTAAAATACGACATCAACTGTTCCAATATAACTTTTTCATAAATTTTGCTTAGAGTTGGTAGTATTGAAATGGGTCGATAGTTACTGGGGTCTTCTTTGTTTCCCGATTTGAACAAAGGTATGACCTTACTAAACTTCATAAGATCGGGAAAGATACCTTTATTCACACAGTTATTAAAAATTTCAGCAAGATATGGTGCAATAGAATGTATAATATTCTTAATTACTTTTATAGAGATGCCCCACAAATCACTTGTGTTTTTCATTTTCAGTGATTTAAATGTTTTTATAATATCCATTGAATCAATATATTTAAATTGAAAAGAAACATTACATTTTGGTACATATTTTTGGAGTAATGCTTGTGCAGCTTCTGGTGATGAATCCAAATTTGAGGTTGTCAGCACAGGTATATTTACAAAAAAATCATCAAAAATATTAGCAATATGTGAATCTGAATTGACTAAGTTGTCGTTTACTTTTAAAGTGAAAGTATTATCCCGTGGTTTAAATTTACCTGTTTCACGGTTTATAATGTCCCAAGTGGCTTTAATTTTATTGTTGGACTTTTTAATCTTTTCTTTAATATAATTAGATTTTGCTACTATACATATTTTCTTAAATATTTTCGAATAATTTTTTACATATTCCGTAAAATTAGAATTTTGGTTATATTGTTTTAGACTATATAAATCATACAATTTATTTCTACTTTTATATATACCAGTCGTGGCCCAGTCACAGAACTTAAGTTTATGAGTTATTTTGATTGTTCTTTGTGTAAACACTTGGTCATATTCAGTCTTTATGAAATTAAAAAGATTAGTATATAATACATCTGGATCATCTTGTCCAAATGGCAATGCATTAATTTTACTCGATATATTATTTTTAAAACGCTCTACTCGCTCCTTTGTAACTGGTTTACAGTTCACTATTTTTGGCTCATCCTTAACATTAAAATCATAGGTCACCTTTAAACCGCAATGGTCAGACGTAAGCTTACTAATGACTGACTTAGAAACAGGGTCATAGTCTGTAAAAACATTATCAAGACAAGTGGCTGAATGTGAAGTTATTCTAGTGGGTTCGAGAAATAGATTAATGAGATTAAAACATTTAAACAAGGCAACAAGACGAACACTCATTGAAGTGCTTTCTAGAATATTTATATTAAAATCGCCACATACAAAAACAAATTTATTTTTTAATTTTAATTTTCTTAGTACGTCTTCCATTACAGATTCGAAAATACCGAAATTGCCCGATGGGGGTCGGTATACACACACTATTACAAAGCTATTAAACTCCACACATGATAGCTCAATATTACGCTCCACTGATAAGCCTACAATATCGTTGCGATCTTTATATTTTATATTACTTCTTACTAGTATTAAAGAACCACCGTGAATAGCTGAGCTTCGCACGTACGCGCTTGCTATTTGGAAATTATTTACATAGAATGATGTGTCATGACTTCTTAGCCAATGCTCAGTTAAACAAAATATATGAATTGCCTGACTTTTTGCAAATAATTCTAACTCTAAGTCTTTGCCAGCCAAACCTTGAATATTTTGATGTATAATAGTAATTAATGAGGACTTGGCTTTTGTCTTAGACCTCAGTTTAAACATGAGGTTGTTGTTACCTTATTACTAGTTGTAGATGTTGCATTAGTAGAACTACTAATGGTTACGTTGTTATGACGTAAAGACTTAGTTATACCATTTATAACTGTATCCTGTATATTATAATATAGCGAATATATGAAACTCAAGCAAATTATATTAAAATACTGTCTTCGGGTAGCCCTATCGCGTGTTTACGTTGTGTTTACCTACCGCGCGGCTGTAGGTAATTATTTCGAGAATTCGGCCGAATTGCAAATGCAATAAGTTATCTGTACCGTGGTATTAAAAACGTGCCACGCACGGAAAGCACCGCGCCGATGCCGGCTACTACTTTGCCCACTGAAACAGATCAACTGCATGCTATACCTACCCGTTTGCGTTATAAATGCAACGCGTATCATGCCCGGTTCAACAGTGTGCACCCTACGATGTTGGCCGGTGACGGAACGGTCCTGAGACTCGTGGGCAATGTCTGCTAAGTCCAAGTAGGTAATTCAGACAAAGAATATTTTTTTGCATGTGCCGGGCACGGAAGATATACGATGAAGTTGGCCAGAGTAGGACGTACCTATCCACTATAAAAGTACTGTTACAATTTAAAAACTTACCCATTTTTCATTAAACGCTGGTAGGTATGTACTCATCAACTTCACAACCGGGCTAAAGATAATCGCACTCACGAGCTATTCGAGTCAACGAGCGGGACTGACTGAGGTGAATAAAGAAAGAAAAATAAGCAAAACATGAGTAGCGCGGGAGGTGGAGAAAAACCCTTTAATTAAGTGGAAAACATTAAAAAGTTAGGTTACCCCATCAAAAACTCGGTTAGCGCTTACCCTTTCGATAGTGTTAGGGTTTCCTAATCGAATGGGTTTCTCTTATAATTTAGTAAGCAATCCAAAAGGGTTACCAAATATTGCGTTAGCCGATCGAAAGGGAAACCCCTTCAGGGGGTTTTAAAAATTAATCCGCTCGTCCGGTCCCTGCTGACTGGTTGACCCTATACTTAGTAGAAATCGTGTCGTCTTCATTAACACAATACTTGTGGCAACCAGGGTGCCCAGTGCGAATTTATTTGCCGAACCACATTCGATTGAGATTCTAAACGAGTTTGTTTGGCATTGAAAGCAGCGCCTCCAGCTGACATACAAGGAGAGTCAAAAGTTTGCCTGTTGCCATACAAATGCACGTTTTTGTTAACGTTTATCAAATGGCAAATAACATTCGCACCATATTTGTGATAAATCGTGTCAGGAACACAGTTCTAGTGGCGGCTGGCTGCCTTATCTTTAATCGCCTATCTCTATCGCCCGTTCTGTTGTTTTGCCTATTAAAGAAACTTTGACATAAGCTCCATACAAATTATGTCAATTTTCTAACTCTCGTAAGCAAAACGACAGACAGATAGAATATAGGGAACGGGCGTAGGTATATCTACGGTCAATAAAACCAAAAATTAAATTCTATGCCAATAGTACACAAAATCATCAGATTAAAATGGCGAGATAGGTAAGTATATAATCATTGCAGAATCGCATTTGCTTTTAAATGGAACACTTTTTTACCGATTTACCGACGATTTTTATACTTTACAGTGTTTGAACCTAAAGGGATAAGGTTCGCATTTAAAAAGCAAACGCTTTTACTGAGAGCCCTATTTGCGTAAAGCGATAAGATTATTGACGTTGGTTTCGATAAACATACTTAGTTACTCGTAATACGGTCCTACGGTCCTACCACAACAATACAGACCCAGAAGGTAAGCCGCGCTCAAGCAACTCACACACATAAACCTCTTGCACGGTCACGGATCATGGAACAGTCCGAGCGTAACCCGATCCGATCCGAACCCTTTTTTTTATATTAACGGGTAAGCACAGTGCCTTGATCCATAAGGCCCATTGGTGGAAGCGCACTTCACCCGGGATCCTCAACTAGTGAGGCACTGGCTATCTTATCGGTAGCTGCCGGAACACAACAATGCTACAAACATTGATATTATGGCGACATATTTAGATAAGATGGTGGTAGCTAGCCAGGCGGACAAACAAGCCTTACCACCAACCAAACCGAGTACACAAACTGTACCCCCCGCTGGGAATCGAACCCGGTGGTCTTAACCACTAGACCACAGAGTCGGTTAAAACCCCTTCGGAGAATCTTGTAAGGCACGGGGACACGCACTTTTAAGTGTGTGATGCCGTTCCCTCTAGAAAACCTCCGAAGGTGATTCGTTTCACACGGCTTGAGGTACCCTTTACGTACCTCACCGCCCCCAAAAAAGCCCGGTGACGCTGAAAATGCCGTTTGAGGCAATCGGCAATCTCTCTCAAAAAAAAGTCCGAGCGCAGCTGGGTGCCTAGTGTGATGTGAGTTTCATTCGCGATTCGATCACGTTAGGTAACGAAAACGAGAATTTGTATGGCGGCAACATTGTAACTCTTCTCGTATGTCGCCAGGAGACGCTGCTTCAATGCCATACTAATTTTCGTTTTCGTAAACGTAATCGACTTAATACGAATAGTAAACAAAACTCACACTGCATCATCTGCACCGCATCTGTTATTTTGTGGTCCTACTTAAATGTGTCATACTATGAAGTACGGTGATGATCAGTGATCGAAATGAAAGGGGCTAAAATACCTAAAGTTGTCGATATGACGTGACTATGAGTGGTTAAAAGGGTTAAAACCACAAAACCACAAAAACGTTATTATTTTATTTTTATCGAAAATTACTTCTTAGTAGGTGGCCTGTAAGTACCTACTAATAAGAAAATTCATAGATTTAATTCACTAGAGAAGTGTAGTGTTCGTAAAAACTTAGGAAAGCAAATTATTCCAATTAACGTAGGTACATATACAGTCACGAGCATAACATGTAAACAATGTAACTCTTAATGCAATGGATTAAGAGTCAAAACTAGTCAAAAGTGTAGGTACATGTTAATACTCATCATGACTGTAGGTACATTACCTTTCCTTTGGTGTAACCGTGTAACACATAAATTAAGCCTTATTTGCTACAACAATGGAAATGCGAAGCAAAGTGCCTATTAGTGCGTGTTTAATTTCCTATTGACACAGACGAGATAATAGTCTATTGGATAGAGTAACAGATAAAGTTAAACCATTTTAAACAGTAACGCCACCTAGTGCGAACTTTCGTAACTAAATCCTTTGATACCCTACAAATAAAAGTTTACGTCTATTACGGTTGAATAGTGTTTATGTTTAGAACAGCTATAAATCTGTGTTATTTCCCACTTGTTCATGTATAAGTTTAGTGCTATAATCAGTGTTATTCCCCACCCACAGCTACACCAAGGCGTCGCTGGTGGCGTCTGTGATCTTCGTGCTGGACAAGAAGACTGACCTGATCTCTGCGCCCCACGCACTCGTCTACTTCGGCATCGTTATATTCTTTGTCTACTTCAAGGTGATTTGATCTTCTTTATATGGAAGTTTTGTTAGAAACTTGGAATTAACCTTTTCACCGCCCAACGATTCTGCACGCGATGTCCCGCTGTACGCCAACGTATAAATGTATTTTAATAAAGTAGGTACAAAGAAGAACTTCTATAGAAGTGCTGGCGTGGACGGCACGAAAATCTCGAACTTATATAGAAGTTGTTGGCGGTAAAAAGGTTAAACAACTTTTGCAATGCGGAGACATGTGGGTGACCAATTATTGTGGTTTTAGTGAATGTTTAAATAAATTGATTCAATGAATATTATTAAAACATTCAAAACACTTAAAATTAAAAACACGAGTGATTTGTGGGGTATAACTATTAAAGTAATTAAGAATATTATTCATTCTATTGCACCGCACCAGTCACAGACGTTGCCAAAGTTATGGCATTAATCTTTTCTGAGAAAGGATGGGATTTCACAAAAGGGCCCGATGAGTCGAATTGCTACTGGGAGATGGAAACCTCGGCAGGCCCCACTAGAATAAGATAAGGTAAGATGGCCACCAGTCTCAAAACAAGAGGTCCAGGGTTCGATTCCCGGCGGGGATACAATGTGCAGCATGATCTTGGTTTGATTGGTGGTAGAGCTTGCTCTAATTCGCCTGGCTAGCTACCACTATCTAATCCATTGTTGGGCAAAACTTTATCATTCGCGTGACAATATTTACTAACAAAATCTATGGCGGGCCAGGCTATTGAATTTTTTGCTGTATTTTTTCAATATTTTTTTGTGAAATAAAAATATTGATATAGAAAATGCATACCATTTTCTGAAACACACACGCACTTACATTTTTGTTTGATGGTCGCAGGCCGGACTTCGGTCATTCACGGGCCGGAGTTGGCCCGCGGGCCAGCCCATTTCGTGCTGCAACGCAGCGTGGCTCTACCACTCAGACAGTGTCACTCATTTAGCACCACCCAGGGGTCACGTGTAGGGTCTCAAAAGTAAACCTACGGACGCGAGTAACTTAAACCCCCAAAAACCTCACTATCTGTTGAAAATTCCGGGTGAAGTTCATACATCTTTGGCCTTATCGTGAATTACCATCAGGGTGCCAAGTGCGAGTTTCATTCGCCATTCGTTAACGTATACGTCAACGAGAATTTGTATGGCAAAATGTTAACTCTTCTCGTACACCGCCAGGAGGCGCTGCTTCTATGACATACTAATTTCCGTTTTCGAAAACGTATTCGAACGAATACGACGGGTTAGTAAACAAAACTCACAATAGGCACCCTGGACTTACCATTTAATTTTAGTACAAGCTCTTCCTCGTTGTGAAATGAAAACTCAAATTATTATCTATCCATGTCATAAGATGTCCGGCTGGTTAGCATTCGTTGATAACACCACACCGCACTGCAGTGCTATTCTCTAAGCAAAATAGCGTCAACCTCGACATTGAACTCGCTCATAACTTGCAAACAAATGTAGACTTTATTACTGCTTAAAAGTAGATTGAAATTAGTTTGCAAGTTATGAGTGAGTTCGACGCCGTTTTGCTTAGAGAATAGCGCTGCTGGGCCCGCGTGGTAGCTTATGGCATTGTTATATGGTAGTGTTGACATTCATAGTGAAAGCCCCTGCCTCAACAGAGAAGACATGAAATGAACTGGTGATGTTGATGATGTTATCTTGCCACACGCTTGCACATCAGACTGCCAGGACTTCTTGGCCGGAAAGTGAAGAGTCATGTCTGCGGTTTTGTTTTATTTTCTAAAATTTGTGTTATGTCGAATATGAATGTGAAACAATGGTGGATTATTAACCGTTAAGTGTTCGTAAGTGCGCATGAGTGTTGGCAAATGAAACAAAACAGTGCAACTTCACTTTTCAAATTCTCTCAAGAAGTCTGCCCGAGGACTTAGTAAAGCCCCACATCTTTACTGAGATACTCGAGGGGTTGGGGGTATATCATTTCTCACTTCTCATTTCTATTATAATTCATAATCATCCTACATAGAGTTTAATTTTGAGAAACGTATAAATTAAGTTTTCGACTAAAGGGCTATAGTATCCAAGGTCATGAATAAATTATTTAAAAAAAATCAGACTACCACAAACTGTCAAATGTTCTCAATAGACTTTGAACTTTATGTATATGGCATTAGGTTGAACATTTATTAAAGACATTTGATAGTTTAGGTTGATATGCAAGTGCAAGCGTCTGTTCATAAGATCGAATACTCGAACGTTAAAGTTGTGAATAAACGTTTTTATCTCCTTATTGCAGCTGTCATCGATCCTGCTAGGCATCCACGATCCGTTCGTGCCTTTCGAGAACTTGTTCTGCGCCCTGTTCATGGGCGGCATCTGGGACTCGCTGGCCAAGCTGCTGGGCAAGGGACAGCCCAAGGAGGAGACTAAAGACGCTAAGAAGACTAATTAGTTCACGGGTATGTTCGCAATTCATTTAAGAGGTAATAAATATGAATTAACGTGCCAGTCCTCCGTGCTTCGGAAGGCACGTAAAGCCGTTGGTCCCAGCAGCATTAGCAGTCGTTAACAACCACCAATCCGCACTGGGCCCACGTGGTGGTTTACGGCCCGTTCTCCCTCTCCATCCATAGGGAAGGCTCGTGCCCCAGCAGTGGGGACATAAATGAGCTGATGATGATGATGATGTTGAACGTGCCAGTACCCATCAATTGTAGCGATGATTTAATTTTAATGATGGAGGCTTTTACTCAGGGTGGGACAGAGATATACAGGGTCTAACAAAATCAATAAGCGCACGTTAAAGGGCGGTATCTGTACATCATTCTGAATACAATGACAAAAAATGGGCTCCAGTTTTATAGTGATTTTTACAAGTTATGTTTTCTAACAAACTAAATCAATTAAAATAATGCACATCATGAAACATGCTGTATCTTTACTAACACGCACGCAAGCGTCAATAAAAAGATAGTGTACAGATACATGCACACAATTGGCATGATAATGTTTTGTTGATTATCTCGGTAACGAGCCTGGAGTTTTGGACCAAATTTGGTGAGCATGCTCAGTGTGATGTATAGATGCTCCCCATAGACGTTCGCTTATTGATATTGTTAGACCCTATATAATAACGTAAGTGTCTATTTTCATGTTTATAAACGAGTTATTTACTTGCCTTACGGTTGAATACGGTTCAGCAGTCGATTCTTAACAAACTTCTTTTCGGGTGTAACTTAACCTCTCGTTATCCATAATACCAGACACAAATAGAAATTCAATTATTCTATGGCTCCATTTTTTTTATATTGGCACGTCATATTGACTACATCCTGCCTGATGGTAAGCAGCCGATGCAGTCCAAAATAATGAGAGCGCTCCCCACCGTGGAACAAGCACGGTAATAAGCGCACCCATTCCTGACGGCCTGCATAAATAACGTTTCACGCCCCGCTTAAAAGACCCGGGACTATAGGAACTGGGAAACACATGCGCCGGCAAAGAATTCCAAAACCGAATAGTCTTACAGACGAACGCCTTACCAAATTTTTTGGTACGAGTACTGATTGTCTAAATACCCCTCATATCCTTGGGGGAGGCCTGTGTCCAACAGTGGACGTCTTTTGGCTGAGATGATGATGATGATGATGACTGATTGTCTGTACAGTATGATGGTCCTAAGACCAGCACGTGTAGTCCGGGAGAGGAAAGGAGAGGGAGGGAAGGAAAGGGGAGGAGAGGGAATGGAGTCACTGGGAGATAAAATATTAATATTGTTACATTGTTGTTCTTTATTGTCTCACTCGGAGAAAGACCTTTACCATTGACCTATTTGAAACATTACGGTATCTTTGTTGCAGCATGCATTTCAAAAGCCTCATCAACTGACACCGACAATACAAATTGCGACGGCTTCCTGAAACGCACCGTGACGTAACGAACACAAAGAAATAATTAAAGAAAAAAGCAAAAAAATTGTAAAAACCCATAAACCCTAAAAAAATGGCACAACGACCAAAGTATTGATTTCATTAGTTTTTAAGTTTGACTAGTCAAGTGTTACGTGTAGCATGACTTTATTATTAATAATGATATTCCTATTAATTTGTATCTTACAAGTATTGTAACTTACAGTATTTAAAAACCAATAATTTACAAATATAAACATAATATTTACATTTATCGACTCATCTTGCCCATATACATATTATTATAGACATAGGACATTTTTTTATTATTTAAAAAAGAAATTTAAGCTCATACGAAACTGAAAGTTCTTCCAGGTTTATTTTTTAAACTTAATTCATAATAAAGCGCTGAAGCACAAATAAATCTGCCAAAAATTAGTTTTATGTAGAATTTTTTACCTGTTACAAAGTAATAAAAATAAAATAGAGTACTTAAGTATAATATTTATCCAATTTACCGTCTTCCCAGTTTTGTAAGTGTGATGTGATAAAAACATTAATAAAATATTGAGCATTGTACTTATATTCTATGAAGTATGAAGTAGCTTAGTGTAACGAAACGACAAGCGATTATAGACTTGATCCCCCAGTAAAAAGTCATAATATTAGTTGATAGCAGTTAACACAATCTTTTCTATAACAGGTAGATAGATGACTAAATGACTAACCTAGGAGAAAGTTTTTAATCGCATGATATGATATCAAGTGATGTCAGAGACAATTTATTTTTAAATACTAAGATGATTTTTATCTTTCTGTACTTACCTCTTTTAGGGCATAATTCACAAAAAGCAGGCCATTTGCTGCGTAAATAAGTAAGAAAAACTAGTAAGTTTTCTTACAATAAATGAACATCACTGTGTATTTGTTAACTCAAACGTAGTCAAAGTTTCAAAATGTTTATTTTTATTTGAAACATCTGGCCAATCATCTGCTTCCAGTGCACATGTTTCGTTTCTATGACCATGACAAATTCTGCCATAATAATAATTATTAGCCATCATCGGTATCAACCTCAGATCATTATGATCTGAGGTATCAACGCAATGAGCGCTTTAGTGTGAGTTTTTTTTTCACTTTTCCATCGAGTTAATTAGTACGTAGACAGCGCCTTCTATAAACGTTACGTTGATTTTACAAGCTTCAAGGCGCTGTTTTGATTCCATACAAAAGTAGTAAACTTTGACTGGTTCGAATGGTGAAAAACTCGCTCAAAAGCAAACTGGCCACGAAAAATCTGATTGATTTGCAAGGGTGCTCGCAATGAGAGGCATTTGTTTCGTGGTGTACAATGGTGGCAATAATATTATATTTAATTTCTAAAATTTTAAAATAAATAATAAAAATAAATAATTAAATAATTCCTATTTGTAAAATTTTAAATTTTATTTGTACACAATTGATATCACTATGCTGAACTAAGCAATAAATTGTTTTTATTTATTTTATCTGGTGTTTTATTTACCTACTTGTGTAATCCTACTAATATTATAAACGCGAAAGTTTGTAAGTATGGATGTTTGTTACTCTTTCACGTAAAAACTACTGAATGGATTTGCATGAAATTCGGCATACAGATAGTTTATAACCGGGAATAACACATAGGATAATTTTAATCCCTATATTCCCACGGGAACGGGAACCACGCCGGCGAAACCGCGAGCGGCCGCTTTTATTATTTAAAATTCAAAATCTTTTATTCAGTTTAGGCTACAAATAGCTCTTATGAACGTCATTATGCCATCGGTTCGTAAGTCTACTCTGGGCGGGAGATTATAACAGTCGAATGGCATTTTTCTTATAACTATGTAGTTGCGATCTTAGTCTTATGATTTTTTATTCTGTACTAGTAGCCGCTCGCGGTTTAACCCGCGTGGTTCCCGGTTTCACCCGCGTGATCCTATGTTTTAATCCAGGTTATAAACTATCTGTATGCCGAATTTCAACCAAATCCATCCATCCGTTGCAGCGGCGGCGGCGCGCGGCGTGAAGAAGCAACAGATATACACACATACACACAAACTTTCGCATTTATAATATTAGTGTGATGTGAAAATACATTTGGTATGTGATAAACTACATATCAATCCCCTCAAGTGTTTAGTCAGGATTTAAAAAATAACAATTACTTAAAAACGATAACAACAAAACATTCTATATTAGATAATCTCACAGGTATCATGCCCGCTTCCTTTGCGATTTTTTATTAGATAAGTAGCGAAAAATAATCTTGTTTCCTTAGAATTATTTAATCATTTAATGCACGTATATAAAACACACATTAAAACAGACGTTATACAAGACTATTACATGTCAGTGATTATGATTATATCGCTTGGAAATTATATGATATTCAAAAACTGTTATACTGTTTGAGATAGGAAGTCATCCTAGTTTCAAGACTTTTCAAGATCAAATAAAACAACATGATAAAATAAGATGATGAGAAGAAGATGCCAAGTTCAGCAGAATTACCTTTTCTTGGAAATCGCTTCCGGACCTGTGCCAAAATGAAATCCTTTAAATTCTTACTTATTTCATTTCGTTTAACCATTTTTTAACACCAGAATGATCAAATTATTCGAAATAGAACTTGTGTTGTATGCATTTAATGCAGTAGAAAACAGGGGAGAAAACCGGTCAACTGAGCTAATTAGTGCTCGCACAGAAAGTTCCCATACAATAATAATATGCGAGTATTGATTGACGAAACCAGAACTGTCTAATCAAGAACATTTTTCTTTTTCACCGAATCAGGCACGGAATAAATTCAGTTACCTATTGATGCGGCTGAAATAAAAATATACAACCGGAAAGTGTATATAAAATGTGTCGTTTGAGGACATTGTCTTTATTTCCGAAAGTTGTCCTTGATGCCTGGAATTCTATCCCGAATTCGACTGGATTTGGATTGCGACCCGACCCGACCTTAAATACCTATCTATACGTAGAATATGTTAATAAGGTACCCAAATTGAGTAGGTTTATAAGATGATCCTAAAAAATAATAGACAGATTTTTTTATTATCTTAGTATGTTTGTGTAGCTAGCTAAATGGTGCGATCTTCGCGTATGGATCTAGTTTATTTACCTATTCTCCTCTTATTAAACATGCCATCGATATTATCAAATTTCTTAGTTTATACTTCAACAATTCCTTTTAATCTTTCCCATCGTTTTAACTGCTTCTTGTATTGATAAACACAATTAGATCTGAAGCGGTGGTTTTTAGGGTTTCGCACCCAGTGGGTAAAACGGGAACCCTATTACTAAGACTCCGCTGTCCGTCGGTCACCAGGCTGTATTTCATGAACCGTGATAGTTAGTTGAAATTTTCACAGATGATATATTTCTGTTGCTGATAGCAGCAACAACAAATACTAAAAAACAGAATAAAATAAATATTTAAGGGGGCTCCCATACAACAGACATGATTTTTTGCCGTTTTTATAGATAATGGTACGGAACCCTTCGTGCGCGAGTACGACTCGCACTTGGCCGGTTTTATTATTATAGTTTACAACATCTTATCCCAATACGTTATAATAACACCCACAGACAGCAAGACCATAAGGAATATATTTCAAAAGTCAAGGTTGAGAATATGCGTTTCAAATCGAGGAACAAACCGTCGAAGTACTTTACACGATCCCCAAAGTCATTGACACGGTGAAGAGATGCCACTAAAACACCGTATGGCGGCAATCCCAAGTTTGCAAACTGTTTGGGTGACGATGACGAACACCGTTTGTAAGTCGCCGGCCGTCCGTCGGCGCATAGCGCGAGCACGATCGACTATGGAATGGAATGGACTCGGAATCTCAGATGCGCGCGCGCTTAGGGCCGGCCCGGACGTCGCTGCCACTCCTCAAACTAACTATAAAATAACGTGTGTTTCACTGTACAAGTTGATGGGAGCCGGCATTAGATCAACCGGTGAGTATAAGCTAACGGTCATGTGAAAGTTAGCTGACGTTTTTTTAAGTGAAAACAGTTATTTGTATCGATATTTTCTTTGTTGATGTATTGTATGATGAAGATGTGCGATATGAAAGCGTATAGTTTTCAAATACGATAGTAAATTTTAGTTAATAATTATTTTAATGTAAAGTGGTTTTGTGATGTCTTTCTAATAAATCTACTTACTGATTCCGAACTGTAAAATAATGAGAAAGTTTTAACAACTTAAAATTACAGATTCCATTAAGGAAGACTAAGTTTTATAGTTTATATTATAAAATTTGCTTTGTAAATGATGAATTTTCAGTATTTTGTCATAGTGTTAAAGTCACAGAGTTTTATGTAAGTTAAGTTTTAAGTTTTATGTTTTTTTTTATGGACTTGGTTCAAAATAGGTAAACAAATAATAATCGTTGTCAAGCGTGTTGTAAAGTCTATTTTTCAAGTGCGTTTGTATTGAAGGAGCATTTAGTTATTTTAATTAGGATAAGCCACAGAGACTTACGGGGAACTCTTTTGATTTGACGTTTTTGTATTTTTTTTGACTACGAATTTATTTGATTAATGTTTAAAATGTTTTATTAAAATTAAATCAGTTGACATTGCATTAGCACCATAACTAAAGCATAGCGCTAAAAACAAAACAAAATAGGTACCTATCTTAGAATAATAGGCGTTATTATTCTAAGGTACCTATCTACCTATGTACCGTCTAGCTGTCCAGCTTCTCACATAGGTACCTTAGAACGGCATAATTCAGGTGACGAAGAGATGGCATTTTATAAACAATTCACATATTTTCAACTATAGAAATACAAGCTCAGATTGACTAGAGTGAGTTTAATTTGACATTGAATCACGTTAACGAAAACGAGAATTTGTATGGCAATATTTTAACTATCCTCGTATTCAACCAGGAGGCGCTGCATCAATGAAAAAATAAGTGGAATACAAAAAATAATAATCATTCAATTAAAAATATTATTATCAATGCCTTACAAATCTTTGTTTTCGCTAGCGTGATTGAATTGCGAATAAAACTCTCAATAGGCACCCACTTCTTTAGTCTAAAGTTTAACTATCCGTAATATAGAACAAATAGCTAAATAAATTGTTATGTCAAAGTCAAAGTCAAAGTCAAATATTTTTATTCAAATAAACTTTAGAAAAGTGCTTTTGAATTGTCCAAATTTTTTTACCTACTACCCATTCAGGACGTCTATTTTTTAGCTGTGGAAAGAATGGGCGCAAGAAACTCCACAGCTTTAAATATGTAACGACATTTACAAAATTATATGCCGTTAACAAGTTATACAATTTAATAAAAAAAAACCTTAACAATATTTTAGATTAGAAATGCCTGTTGGAGTGATTGGACTGTAATGTAATCAGAACCTTTGTAATAAGCTTTTCTTTAATGGCGATTTTAAATTTATTAATACCAAGTTTTTGGATATTACTTGGAACTTTTTTGTAACAACACATAGGTACACAGGCCTCTAAATGAATTATTTACTTTGTGGAGCCTAGTATAAGGTACTGCTAGTTTGTTTTTAATAATGTTAGTAGTATGTCGTCTGAGTGACAGTAAATTAGTCAATAAGTAACTACAGCTGGTTTGTCGGGTTTGTTAGCTATTTCTAATAGATGGGTACCTACGTACTATTTTGTGGAAATCAAACTGGAAATGACCCTGACATAATATAACGGATATCGTACCTACATCGGTTTTGATACTCACTAAGTCACACATGTTCAAGGACATGGGATTTTTGGCTTAAACGTCGATGAGGATAATAGAATAACGTATACATAATTTTACAAGAATGAGGCTTTAAGTATTCATTAATTATGGTATCACGGACCATTTAGAAAACCTTGATACTTTTTTTATTAATTATTATTCAATTTTATTCAAGCAACTATGGCCCATTATGAAACTTTTAAATTCCTTTATAAATCTACAACAAATAGGTTAGTATTCTTATTTTTAATTTAACAAGCCAACACTCTTTTTTTTCTATTAAGTTTTTAAACATAATTCTACGTATTTAAAACGAAAAAGAATCTTAAAATCTATATCTATATATATTAATATTATAAAGCTGAAGAGTTTGTTTGTTTGAACGCGCTAATCTCAGGAAGTACTGGTTCGAATTGAAAAATTATTTTTGTGTTGGATAGTCCATTTATCGAGTAAGGCTTTATATATGACATCACGCTGCGACCAATAGGAGCGAAGCATCAGTGAAAAATGTTGCAAAAACGGGAACAAGAGCCTAAAAAATTAAAAATGCTGCCGAAAGTCACTATTCCACGCGGACGAAGTCACGAGCACAGCTAGTTGTTAATATTCACTAATCATTGATCACACAGTAACCATTTTCTTCATCATTGATGTAGGAATACTGAACAATGCGAACTTAATAAACAATGAGGTTTTTATATTTGAGCTTTTTTATACGTAGCACGGCAAATGACTCCATTTCACCTGATGTTAACGACGACAACTGGTGCAGCGTGAAACAACGCAGCATCAGTTACCCTCACTCTGCCGGCCCACAAGGTGCCTCTTCACGCCTCGTTTGAAGGACCCCATATTATAGGAAGGAGGGAAAACGTGTGCTGCTAAACTATTCCATGTTTTGGAGGTGCGACAAAGAAACGAGTCACCAGATTTCTTAGTGCGCGATGGAATATTTGAGGCAGTGAAGCGAAGTCTTAAATTATAAATTTAAATACTTATGACTAAAATTAAAATTAGGAGAAAGTTTTATAAAAATCTCACGAGTGGGATTAAATCCCGCACTTTGCATCCGCCCTGCACCCGCAACCCATAATAGGTACTTATTACCTCAAACATCAAACATGGATCTGGGGTCCGAATCAAAACCAGAAACCTCTAAAAATACACAGAAAAAATGTTACAACATTTAAAAAAAGAGTTAAGAGCGTTTACGCCGAGCGCGAGACCTTAAATTTAGGTTTTTAAGTCCAAATATCACGCACACTGAAGCGGGCTGTGAGCGCGCGCGAGTGTGTGCGTAGAGTAGGCTAGTTCTGCTCACTATAGTCAAACTCACTACTTTGATCCGTTCGAATTTAGTTTTTCGGTATACTTAGAAATTATTGAAGTGAAAACTTCTTTAGCGGCGTTGTACACTTTTTTTGTAATGGGTAAAAAATGTTGAATTCGCGTCAGGTCACGTGACCTGATCGAAAATGTAAGACGTAAAATCGTAAGACGGATGGAGAGTAGACAGCCGGCGCGGCGTAGGAGAGGAAGTATCCCCCTCTCTTTCTACGGCACTGCGAAAATGTATACCTGTTGTTTCGTTTAGGCGGCGCAGGGCGCTTGCGCGAATAAATTGTCATGTTTGTGTACGATAGCACAATAAATAAATATTGTATTCTACCACATAAATGATAGTACTTTTATACTGATAATTGAAGCAATTCGTGCAAAATTATTCCCTAACCATTCCAAAATATCAAAAATGCACAACGTTAATATTCAAGTTTTCACTTCTGCCGGCACTCCCGGGGTGCAACCCGTCGTTTTTTTATTTTTAACTATGGGCGTAAGCAGATGACTAAACTACAGATACATGAAATAAGTACCTAAGTATAATATAATATTGTATGTACTTTTATTAATAAATTTATTAATTTATTTATTTATTCATCAAACATTGCCAGCATTACAGTATACACTAATGCACTGAACAATATGTAACATACACCAATAAACAATGAAAAACATATAACAAAGGACAGACCATTCAATCATCTCGCTCACAGAACTCCAAGCAATCCTTAAGTACATCAGTCAATCTTCCAGCAAACACATCACTCTGTGGTGCCACTGCCAGAAGCGCATTCAGATGTAATGTTGTAATTAATCTTATATCACAAAATTATAATCAATACCTATCTGTTCCTCAACGATTTCTTTTGGACGAATTGATTTGACGTCGAAACATTTTATTTTATTTTATTCATAGCTCGGCAAATGTCTTCACTCCACTTGATGTTAAGTGGAAATGGAGTCCCTGTTGTTCCCTGCATGACGTTGACAGTTGACAGTTTATTGATGGTTTGAGATAACATTTAAGAATCCTTCTTATTGAAGTTTTTCTTCCAATATTTTACAAAGAAATGATTAATTGTATGGGCAGTCAAATAAATTGACCGATTTTTTAGAATATATCAATAATAATATGTTGTCTATTACCAAGCCCAATTTTGCTAATCTCCTTTTAAAATAAATTTTGTATAAAAACTACTTGGAAAATATGAGCCACATAAGCACAAAGCGCATCATGCAGCAAAAAATATGGGTGCTGTGAAAACTCGGTCAAGTTATTTGACTGCCCATACAATTAATCATTTCTTTGTAATACATTGGAAGAAAAACTTAAATAAGTAGGATTCTAATAAACATAATAACAGCTAAGAATACTTTAAAAAATTAAAAAAGGAATACACTTATTAACAAAATAAATAATTAGTCTACAAAAGTCGCACTGCTAGGTTATGGCGAGGAGATTGGGCCATAGCCCATAGCGCACACTGGCACGGGTGCGGAGCAGTCGTGACAAAAACTTGGACCAACGGTTTTACGTGTCTTGCAAAGGAGGGGAGAGAGAAACACACATAGATGGTATTTCCCACCCATCCCGTGGGCCAGTTTAAAAATTAAATTTGTTTATGCTCTCACCAATTATCTAGCTTAAGATAAGTATTCTTAAGAAACTCGTTAGTATAGTAAGATAATGGACAAATGCATAAACATGGACATGCATGCATGCATAAACATAGAAAAAACACCTAGACCCGAAATAAATTTAGAAAAACAGTCCTTCTCTAAATTAACCCGACCGGGAATTGAACCCGGGGCTTCGGAGACGGCGCGACGCCCGACCCGGCGCGCTAACCACTCGACCACGGAGGTCGTCCAATTTAAAAATGTTGCAATTCATCAAAAGTAACATAAAATAATTTATTCACTAAAGTACTAAGATTTGCTTATCGCACTTAAATTTGAACTATCTTCGAAATTACGGCAATTGTTCGACAATCGTCGGGTAGAGCGTCGAGCGACGTGACCACTTTCTCAGAGGCCTCGCGGCGGACTGATTTGATACTAATAGAACGCAGAGTTTTGTAGTAGTTTTAGAGCAGTTTTAAAATATTTATAGAAAAATTATTGAGCTAATTTAGTAAAAAGAATTTTGCGCATAATTTAAAGAACACTTTTTTCTATAGTAAAAAGCTTTTATCTTATATTTATATAGTAAGTATATTAGAGAAAACAATTATTTTATCACCTATAATTTCTTTAAAAATTCAAAATGTTTGGATTTTTATAGTTTTTGTTAGTAACCAAAATCTAAAAATGTTTTCAACAAACTATTTTGCTGAAGATCTTTCAAATTGAAATAAAATTTTTGTTCTTAGGTTTGTCAGTAATTTAAACACATTTTTAAGCTTCGAAGTTGACGCGGAAAGTCAAATTATGAAAACCTCTGTTCAATTATCTTGTTATAAATTCCAAAATATCCATAAATCTAAAAATGTTTTCAACAAACTATTTTGATGACAAGATCGCCTAATGATATAAGTAATTAACATATTTGTAAAGTAAATATTCGTAGATATTAAGAGGTTTGAAAAGTACAGTTTTTGAGCAAAACGGCGTAAACGCTCTTAAGTATATAATTTGTCTATGATTTTGCGCAATGGCGCAGTTTAGATTCCTTTAACCCTTCAACGTGCGGCGGCTGTACGACATAACATTCCAGGAACAAGGGGTCCATGAACCCGTCTCCGCCTGCGCGGAATATTGCAAAAAGAAAACGAACTAACGACAGGCAGGCAGGACGGCTACTAGCGGCTCCGCAAACCGCCGCTTGCTGCAATTATGGGAAATTCAGATTAGTCAGATGGTCCGAGCCACAGCCGCATAAGATTATAATGTTTACAATGCTTACAGGCAGTCGCAATATAAATAAAATTATTCGTTTTACAAGAATAACTTGTGGTTATTCTAGATTGAAAAGAAGTTGGGACTTTTTACATGCATAGTCTAGCTGGTTTGCGCCAATTCGTCTGCATAGAATAGAACTATTTCGAGAAGTCGACAGACGACAGACAGATTTTTGCATTTATAATATTGATTAGGATATGGATTCTTACAAAAAGCATAAATAATATGAATTTTCATATCGTCAACTTGGGAATTGATGGGTTTCTATATCAAATTTTAGTGACGCAAATATTATTACAAAAAGTAGTATAAAAATTATGCGTGGAAAAGGTATAACCTTTTCCAAGGGCCAATCTACATCTATACCAAAATTCGACAAAATTGGTTCAGTGATTTAGACGTGATTAGTATCGTAGCAGACAGACAGACAGACAGACAGAGTTACTTTCGCATTTATACCTATTAACTATCAGTGGGGAATGTGGGGATATTAATTACAATTATTTAATAAAAAACGGTCAAAATGCAGCCGTTGTGCGACCAATAGCTACGTTTATTTGGTATTGTTGTGTTTGTTTGAAGGGTTGTTTAACAATGAATTGAAAGGAATGACCAAGCTCTTGCTCAGGGCTCTCGAGTCATTCATAAATATCGGTCAATATGGCTGTTTCCGGGGATAATCGTTAAAGTCTTTATCAGACATTGATTTACTTGTTATTGTAACACCTTGAGATCATGATAATGATAAAACGCAATGTTATCAATAAAGTCCCAGATTTTTTATCGTCGTAAATTCATGTCGGAAACTTCACTGCTAAAGAATTCGTATTAACGAAATTTGGAATTAGAATTGTGGTAGTAGGTACAGAAAGTATTATAGACAACCTTATGAATCAGTGTTATCTTTGGTGGTTTAAAACTGGCAGTTTTACCGAAATCGCAGCATAAACTAGGTATCTAGCTGATAGAATTCGACAAAAAAAATTGCAGACAAAAACAAAAATATACATGTTAAATGAAAAAAACACTTTAAGGAGTCACACAAAGGGCGGCCTTATCCCTAAGAGCGATATCTTCTAGGCATAGTTAAGAATTTTTGCTCAATTGTACTCGCTTAACATACCGGCACATACCGACAAATGCTATATTGTGCGTTCACCGATCGCCCAGGGTGACGTCAATGTACTTACGATGAAACATTTTTCATCGATGACTTTGAAGATCATCTCACAGATAAAAAATATTGTTTCCGGAAAAACATTATCAAGGTAGGTACATTGATGTAGGTCTGTATGTATGTATGTATGTATGTATGTATGTATGTATGTATGTATGTACAGTCACGGGCATTAACATGCACCTATACACTTTTGACTAGTTTTGACTCTTATTCCATTGTATTTGACGACCTCCTTTGTCGAATGGCTTGCACACCGGTTTTCATGGTGTCGCCATCTCTGAGGTCCCGGGTTCGATCCCCGGGCGGATCAATTGGAAATACCTGTTTTTCTAAATTGTTTCGGGTCTGGGTGTTACCTATGTATAATAAGTATGTATTTAAGTATATTAAGTATGTTTATCCGTTGTCTAGTTAACCATTTCTCGAGTTTCATAAGGAAGCTTTTCTTGGGGCTAGATAATTGGTGTAAGTGTGGGAAACATTTATTTATTAAGAGTAACATTGTTTACATGTTATTGCTCGTGACTGTACACACGCCTGCACATCATACTACCACAAACTGGCTAATCTTTCTTCATTAGACTTTGAACTTTCTGTTTTATGGTATATAGTTGAACATTTATTGAAGAAATTTGACATTTCTGGACAGGTTGACGTACAGCTCCCTGAATATGAGCTCTTGTAGCAGTATTATTGCAGTTGTGGAAAAGAGACGCGTGTATATTCGCCGCTACACGCGTCTCGTTTTCACAACTGCATTATTACTGCTATAAGAGGTTGTGGTTACCCCCGCGGCGTCTGTACATCCTACGCGATGATCTCTAACCGAATGGTTAAGTTAGAAAATAGGTAGGTACCTACCATGTTAAGAGCGTTTACGCCGCACACTAGCGCCGCCAATGAAAAAAAAACATATCTAGTAATTGATAGAAAATCAAATTAAGCTCAACAAACTATCTGAAAGAAGTAGTTTAGCATTTTAACGTCACCTAATGAACACCTGACATGTTATGGTTTAGTTAAATATGGCGTTATAGTTAAAAGTAGCCGTAACGTGTTATTTAACTAAACCATAACATGTGAGGTGTTCATTTGGTGACGTAAAAATGCTAAATTACTTCATTCAAATAGTTTGTTGAGCATTATTTGATTTTCTATCTCTAATTACTAGATATGTTTTTTTTTTCATTAGTGGCGCTAGTGTGCGGCGTAAACGCTCTTAAGATATTAATCAAAATGTCAGGATCGCAAAGCTCATAGGAATTTAAATGAGTAAAAGTATAATTAGGTATATTGCTCTGAGAATCAACAAAAACACACCATACAAAACTAACCACACGCATAATCCTCAAACCATATAACTAAGAATAGGAGCAACAAAAATGCAAACTATTCGGTTCTGTCTGATTCATAAATAAATGACTTATAAAATACTTTAAACACCTGGTATAAAAGAAGCTATGTAAAAATAAGTCGCGATATAACGAATATAAATTATTCTCAAACACTGTCCAACTTTGAGACGTCACAATATGACAATCACGTCGAGTCGTAATCACGATTGGGCAAGCGCAGGCTCTTTGATGATCATTTAGCAAGACGCAGCGAAAACCCTGAGATTGTACCTAGCTACATTAGAGGCGGTTGTACCTATTCAATGACAAAATCGACATAAAGATGTCCTACGCATCTTATGTAGGTAACAGTATTACAGCTGTACCTACATACATTTTAAATAAGACTTCTTGAAAAGAAAACTCATCCAACATTTGTTCTTTTCCTTCCTAAACTATTTTGACTAAGAACCAACTATAAATACGTGGGATAACATCAATTGTTTATTGTATTCCAGTAGGATTAAAGTTAGAGGACCTACAAATCTATAGTGCGTGTTTCATTCGCCATTCGATAACGGAGTCTTTCTATGGCAAAATTATAAATCTCCTCGTTTTCCACCAGGTGGCGCTGTTTCCATGCCATACAAATTCTCGTTTACGTTAACGTGAACGAAGTCACAAGAAACTCTCAATGAGCGCACAGATTTATCACTATGGGACTGATTTTGTTAAAGTAAATAGCGGTAGAGCGATAAACACTGAACCTTCGCACGAAGACGTGACTGAAGTCACGGTCATACACAACCCAGAGACTAATAGCATATTGTTTTAGCACACCTAGAAAGGAAGGCTCATTTTAGCGGCCATTTTCGATTCAATTAGTCCAAACTAATTCTGAACATTCGTGATATCAAAGCTAAGCTGTTAGGAATTTTGAACTTCCCAATGAAGTCACATGAAGCATTGCGCATTCGATATCCGGACCGAGAGATTCTCGAGATGAACGCGAAAAATCATGGTTCAAACTCCATTATTACGTTAGACAACTGACGTGAACCCATTTCTTTTACAAGCACATTATAGCTACTTGGAGGGGTTCACAGGAGTAATATCCATAGTTAAACAGAATTTAAACGGGGATTAACGCAACCTAATTAGAAAAAGGTATCATACATAATCATAGTTAAACTATGGAACGCGAAAGTTTAAAATATATAGATATATAAATATATACATATATATATATATATATATATATATGTTTTATATAGTAATATCAATATCATTTATAATTAAAAAAATATACCCAGTTATTATCGAGAAAAGTTGCTATGATTTCATTAATCAAGTAGGTAATGTTAATACATACATGGTAAATTATGTAGTTTTCAATTAAGTAGAACCATTGTATGATTTTATTGTATATGTAGATTGTGTTATTGTCCCATAATAAGAATTCAATGCCGCCAATTACGTAAACTACCTAATAGGCCTGATGAAATCATGGTTGTTCTTGAACACTCATTATTGTTATAGCATAGGACTTAATAATAAAAATAAACCTTTTGTTTCAAGCTACGACTGTGGCTACGAGACCATACGAGTATAAGTGGTACCTACAGATACAATTTATTCTAACAAACATTAATAATAATACAATTATAATAAATGTTTCCTAACTACGTTAGTAAATCAAGCAAACAATATTAGAAGAGTCTTCCACTCTTCTTATATCTTCTTGTTTATCAAAAATAACATTAGCTCTATACAGTTCCTATATTGCCACAATTTAACTTCTTGCCAAACTATATTCTTCTTTCTTTCCAGAATAAAATAAAGGCAACATGCCGAAATTGAAGACAGTATTAGTGACCGGAGGCGCCGGGTACATCGGCAGCCATTGCGTGGTAGATCTTCTACAGGTAAAGGAAATTTCAAAATAAAAGGATTTTCTTGGGATTTTTAGTGGGTCAATGACTGAGACAAAAGTCGCGTGCTAATTTTGGCTCAGCAAAAGCTCATGACCGGCTTGAGTCGCCACAACAACATACCTACAAACCATACAAAAAAGTGGACACCAACCTTTTGATAATGTTGATGTTGGACAAATCTATACTAATATATAAAGCTGAAGAGTTTGTTTGTTTGTTTGTTTGTTTGTTTGTTTGAACGCGCTAATCTCAGGAACTACTGGTTCGAATTGAATAATTCTTTTTGTGTTGGATAGTCCATTTATCGAGGAAGGCTTTAGGCTATATAACATCACGCTGCGACCAATAGGAGCGAAGCATCAGTGAAAAATGTTGCAAAAACGGGAAAAGAGCCTAAAAAATTAAAAATGCTGCCGAAAGTCACTATTCCACGCGGACGAAGTCGCGAGCACAGCTAGTAATAAATAATAGTAAAGTTCCGTACTTAGGAAAACTTAGTCATTGGTCCCGGTTGCATTAGTTAACAAACAGGCAACATTAACATAACAACAGACTAATAACATTTGTGACAGGCATAATAAAGATTACGAATTTGAATTTGTATTTAACCTTTTCACCGCCCAACTATCCTGCAAGCGATGTCCCGCTGTACGCCAACGTATAAATGTATTTTAATAAAGTAGGTACAGAGAAGAACTTCTATAGAAGTGCTGGCGTGGACGGCACGAAAATCTCGAACTTCTAATAGAAGTTGTTGGCGGTAAAAAGATTAAACAGCCACCAATCAGCGCTGGGCCTGCGTGGAGGTTTATGGATCGTTCTCTCATGGTGTTACCATACTTAAAAGCTCGTGCCCCAGCAGTGGAGTGGCGACATAAAACGAGCTGATGATGAACATAATTGTTTCATGTAAGAGTTGACTCTGTGAACGAAGAGTGATGGCACCAGTAAACGACGTTGTTTTCAAAAATGTTTTTGTTTTGTTTATATATTTTTTAACGCAAATTTTGTTGCGAACAAATTATAAAAACACAAATGTTGAAAAAATTTCCACGAGCAAGATTTTTGAGCTAATTGAGTATATAACTTCGGCGGGCTGGTTAGAACCACGATAGCTCAATTGGGAGAGCACCTGACCCGGTATGTCAGCAAGGTGCAAATCCTGCTCGTGGAAATTTTTTCAACATTTGTGTTTTTGACATTGTTTTCCTTCAACCTTTAAAAATAGGGGTCATACACTGAGTTTAGACTTTAGCTACAATTGGATACAGACACCAGACCACCTGCTTCATAGCTGCCATCTAGTAAAATGTCATGCAATTCAATAATTTTTTTTTGAGAGAACTGTTGTCGACCACTGGTTTACTGTGTCGAACACTGGTCCCACTACGATACCTCAGTATCTTATAGTTGCCGCTCGCGGTTTCACCCGCGTGGTTCCCGTTCCCGTGGGAATATCGGGATAAAAAGTATCCTATGTGTTATTCCCGGTTATAAATTATCTGTATGCCGAATTTCATCCAAATCCATTCAGTAGTGTCGTGGTTCCCGTTTCCGTGGGAATATCGGGATAAAAAGTATCCTATGTGTTATTCCCGGTTATAAACTATCTGTATGCCGAATTCCATCCAAATCCATCCAGTAGTTTTTACGTGAAAAAGTAACAAACATCCATACTTACAAACTTTTGCGTTTAATAAATAATTTTATAATATTAGTAGGATGAATAACGTTGCTACTTTTCCTGGCATCCCGCAGGCTGGTCACGAGGTTGTAGCCATCGACAACTTCGCCAATGCTGTCGGCGACGAAGAGGGCTCGCCGGCCCTTAGCCGCGCGGAGACCATCACCGGAAAAACCATCACGTTCTACAAGGCAGACCTACTCGACAAGCCGAAGATCGCAGAAATATTTGGCAAGGTCAGTGGCGATGACAATCAGACGCAGGAAAATATACTAAGCCTAAAAAATACCCTTGAAACGTACCGTCCAGTAAACGATTTGCCATGCTACAACGAAGGCGAAGGTCTGAAAAGAGACAAATGAATATTCAATAAATACATAATTATCTCGTGTACAGTATTAAACGTGGACTTAAGTTGAAAGTTTCTGTTAACTAATGATGCTTTTAAGAATGTGTTAAGTAGATGTCTAAGTAGGTACGAATAATATCATTAAACTATGAATTATGTAATCCAGAAAAAAATGTATTCTCGCAACGACGACGTATGGCGACAAAATATAATCACAGAATAAGGTGAGTATGGTTAGGAGTAGTACGAGGACGAGGGGCTCGATGGCGCAGTAGCTCTGCGATTGCTAAGTTTAAGCAACTTCAGAAAGGCCGGTCATCGGATGTGATCGGATGGGTAGATCAATAATTAAGAGCGTTTATGCCGCACACTAGCGCCGCCAATGAAAAAAAAAACATATCTAGTAATTAGAGATGGAAAATCAAATTATCCTCAACAAACTATCTGAATGAAGTAATTTAGCATTTTTACGTCACCTAATGAACATCTGACATGTTATGGTTTAGTTAAATATGGCGTTATAGTTAAAAGTGGCCGTAACGTCTTATTTAACTAAACCATAGCATGTGAGGTGTTTATTAGTTGACGTAAAAATGCTAAATTACTTCATTCAAATAGTTTGTTGAGCATAATTTGATTTTCTATCTCTAATTACTAGATATGTTTTTTTTTTCATTAGTGGCGCTAGTGTGCGGCGTAAACGCTCTTAAGAGCGTTTACGCCGAGCGCGAGACCTTAAGTTTAGGTTTTTAAGTCCAAATATCACGCACACAGAAACGGGCTGTGAGCGCGCGTGAGTGTGTGCGTAGAGTAGGCTAGTTCTGCTCACTATAGTCAAACTCACTACATACTTTGATCCGTTCGAATTTAGTTTTTCGGTATACTTAGAAATTATTGAAGTGAAATCTTTTTTAGCGGCGTTGTACACTTTTTTTGTAATGGGTAAAAAATGTTAAATTCGCATCAAGACACGTGACCTGATCGAAAATGTAAGACGTAAAATCGTAAGACGGATGGAGAGTAGACAGCCGGCGCGGTGTAGGAGAGGAAGTATCCCCCTCTCTTTCTACGGCGCGGCGAAAATGTATGCCTGTTGTTTCGTTTAGGCGGCGCAGGGCGCTTGCGCGAATAAGTTGTCATGTTTGTGTACGATAGCACAATAAATAAATATTGTATTCTACCACATAAATGATAGTACTTTTATACTGATAATTGAAGCAATTCGTGCAAAATTATTCCCTAACCATTCCAAAATATCAAAAATGCACAACGTTAATATTCAAATTTTCACTTCTGCCGGCACTCCCGGGGTGCCACCCTTCGTTTATTTATTTTTAACTATGGGCGTAAACAGATGACTAAACTACGGATACACGAAATAAGTACCCAAGTATAATATTATATTGTATGTATTTTTATTAATGTTGTAATTAATCTTATATCACAAAATTATAATCAATACCTATCTGTTCCTCAACGATTTATTTTGGACGAATTGATTTGACGACGACACATTTTATTTTATTTTATTCATAGCTCGGCAATTGTCTCCACTCCACCTGATGTTAAGTGGAAATGGAGTCCCTGTTGTTCCCTGCATGACGTTGACAGTTGACAGTTTGTTGATGGTTTGAGATACGAAACATTTAAGAATCCTTCTTATTTAAGTTTTTCTTCCAATATTTTACAAAGAAATGATTAATTGTATGGGCAGTCAAATAAATTGACCGATTTTTTAGAATATATCAATGATAATATGTTGTCTATTACCAAGCCCAATTTTGCTAATCTCCTTTTAAAATAAATTTTGTATGAAAATTACTTGGAAAATATGAGCCACATAAGCACAAAGCGCATCATGCAGCAATAAAATAGGTGCTGTCAAAACTCGGTCAAGTTATTTGACTGCCCATACAATTAATCATTTCTTTGTAATACATTGGAAGAAAAACTTTAATAAGTAGGATTCTAAAAACCATAATAATAGCTATGGATACTTTAAAAAATTAAAAAAGCAATACACTTATTAACAAAATAAATAATTAGTCTACAAAAGTCGCACTGCTATGATATATGATATGATGCTGGATATGGCGAGGAGATTGGGCCATAGCCCATAGCGCACACTGGCACGGGTGCGGAGCAGTCGTGACAAAAACTGGGACCAACGGTTTTACGTGTCTTGCAAAGGAGGGGAGAGAGAAACACACACATAGATGGTATTTCCCACCCATCCCGTGGGCCAGTTTAAAAGAGCATCTAACCTCTTTGGCATACCTACTGTTATGTAGCAACTTTTTTAATTGAAAGAGAGAAAATAAATGAAGTTTAATAATAACAAAATATTTACAAAATCTATACAAAACAATTTATATACAAAAATCTAACAGTTAATATGGGAGGCCTATGTCCAGCAGTGGACTAATATAGGCCGATGATGGTTATGATGAGGAATCTATCAGCGCCAGATGGCGCTTCCTCAGCAGTATGTAGCGAAGGACTGGCTCAGCAACACTTCACAGGATCTCGGGGTCAGACTGGCTCAGCAGCACCGCACAGGATCTTGCAGCACTTCACAGGATCTCGGGGTCAGACTGGCTCATCAGCACCGCACAGGATCTTGCAGCACTTCACAGGATCTGGGGGTCAGACTGGCTCAGCAGTACCTCACAGGATCTTGCAGCACTTCACAGGATCTCGGGGTCAGACTGTTTCAGCAGCAGAGGTCAGACCGGCAGAGGTCAGACTGGTAGAAGTCAGACCGGTAGAGGTCAGACCGGTAGAGGTCAAACCGGTAGAGGTCAAACCGGTAGAGGTCAGACCGGTAGAGGTCAAACCGGTAGAGGTCAAACCGGTAGAGGTCAGGCCAGGTAGAGGTTAGGCCAGGTAGAGGTTCCGCAGACAGCCAGAAGGTTCTATAGACAGCCAGAGGTTCTATAGTTAGGTTCTTCTTGGTCAGAACTCGTAATTAGACTGCCTTTTGACCGCAGGACAGGACGCTTATATACCCTTACCGTAGAACACAATTTAATTTAAATTTATACAAATTTAGAATTTACATAAAAAGTTTACATTGCACTTTTAAAAGAAAATATTGTCTTTGCCATCAAAACTTTTGACATGATTGTCAAGGCTTTGTTTATAAATTTTCATTGAATGGAAGTAATTTTATAATATCTAAAGAAGTATTGTAAAAAAAATGAAGACAACATGTAATAATTTTGATAGAAAGATAAAAGGAAACAACTGGACCTAAAAAATGTGACTACAAGAGATAAAAATATATAAAAAACATGCTTAGCAACAATAAAAATCGTAAGTATTTTCGTATTTACACAAACCTTTCCCTATCCTCTATCTTATTAACATGTTATAAAAAAGTGAATACTACATTTCCCCCACAACCCCAGAAAATTTTAACACTAAGTGAAAATTTTTAAGGTTAATAGGTTACTTCCAACTCTATCATACCAATCCTACCATACAAAATCTAACATATTACAATAAACCTTTCATACAAATATCTATCAAACTTAAGGGTAGGGCTCACAATCAATGGCTCCTACTCTAAGGAGAGTACCTAGCTATGCTTCATAACATTGGCTTTTTTTAGGAGTTGTTATCCGCTCACTCTGAAATCCCAGTGATGATGAATGATATGACTGTAGGCTTATTTAATGAGTAGTCAGCCGCTCATTAGAAATAAAATGATGTAACAAATGAAGAAAGAAAATATATACAAATGAAAATGTAAGTATTAAAATGTATGTATGACAAGGGCTTATTTTACGAGTTGTCAACCGCTCAAATGAAGAAAAGATGCTAACCCAAGTAAGTACGCAACGCAGGGGTAGGGCCTGGTGCAAAGTACCTACAGAGAGTAGCGCATTTCAATTTATGCAACGCAGGGGTAGAGCCTGGTGCAAAGTAAGTAAAGTAATGTACGCATGAAATGATAAGGAATGAGAAAGCCAAAAAGTAACTAGAGAATGAAAATGAAAACAAAATATATATATATATACATTACCTAAAATCAAGATAGAAATTAAAATAAATTCTAAGTTTTAATATCTTTAATGTGCCATTTTGCACGAGTACCATTCGCATCCTCAAGAATATAAACTAATGGGGAGAGTTTCTGTAACACTTTACACCGAATGAATTTAGGAGCTAATTTGGCACTGAAGTAAGAACCAGCATTACTGAGCACATAGTTCTTACGCCAAACATAATCATCAACATTAAATTCTTTAATAGTATGGCGTAAATTATATCGAAGACTATTTTTAGAATGAGAGTCAAATAAAACTAATTGTACTTTGTCAAAAATTGTTGCAAGTAATCCTATATTATTAGCGTATATATCACGAGGTAAGAAGGTGAAATCGTCAAGGTTATTCGTAGGAGTATAAACAGAACCACAGCTGATAGTTTCCCTTCCAAAAACTAGAAATGCTGGGGAATAACCCGTTACTGCATTAACGGTACTGTTCATGGCATATTGGATTTTTGGAAGAAAAATATCCCAAGATCTATGATCGTCAGCTACAAGAGACGCTAAAGCTGTAACAATAGTTCTGTTATACCTTTCAGTGGGATTGACTTGCGGGCAATAATGAGGTGAATAAAAAATAAAAGGTATTTTATAGTTATCTAAAAGTTTTTTAAATTCTCTGGATTGAAATTGAGGACCATTGTCCATAATAATTGTTTGAGGTATTCCATGTACGAGAAATACTAAATTTTCTAAGCACTCATTAATATCTTTGGCGATAGCACGTTTAAGAGGAAAGATTAAAGTAAATTTTGAAAAACAACAATTCACAACTAAGATGTGTTGATTGCGTTTTCTTGTCATGGGAAAAGGACCCATTAAATCAAGAGAAATACATTGAAAGGGTCTTGAGCAAACTTTAGGTTTACCCATGGGACCATAAGGTGAATGATTAGGATGTTTATAAGCAAGACAAGATTCACATTTATTAATAGCAATGTCTTTGAACATTCCTGACCAATAATATAAAAGAGAAAGTTTTTTATAAGTTTTGAAAATTCCAAGGTGAGGTTCACCAGGTAAACCATGATTACTCTTAATCAAATTTTCCCTATCAACAGGTAGAGGAACTTCTTTCCATACAAAATCATCATTCAAAGTATGAAGGGAACGTGTAAGACGATAAAGTTTATTATCTTTAATAGTATAGTTTGGAAAACTATCAGGATTGTTTTGACAGCCTTGTAAAACTTTATTGTACTGTTCTTCCACCGTTAAAACTGAAACGTTTAAGTTAATTAGATTATCCGATAAATTTTTAGAACGAGATAACAAATCAGGTACTACATTTTCTTTACCTTTTTTATGTTTTAGAATGAAGTTAAAAGAAGATAGACGTACCGTCCATCGAGCAAGTCTGCCAGAAGGATTGGAAAGATTTAGAAACCACTTTAAAGCAGCATGATCCGTGAAAATGATAAATTGTCTACCATTGTCTAAGTAGCAACGCCAATGTTCAAGAGCAGTGATGACAGCGAGAGTTTCTCTTTCTGTAGTAGAATAATTTTGTTCATTTTTATTAAGAGATTTACTCATATAAGCTATGACAACTTCTTTATTTTCCTGTACTTGAGTAAGCATAGCTCCTATACCAAAATTTGAAGCATCAGTGTGTACTGAAAATGGAAGATTAAAATCGGGACAAGAAAGTACTGGTGTAGATACTAAAGCTTCCTTTAGTTTAACAAAAGCTTGATTAGCTTCCGAATTCCAAACAAATTTAGCAGCATTTTTACCATTACTAGTTAGTTTATTAAGCGGAGCAGCAATAGTGCTAAAACAAGGAATAAATCGACGGAACCAGCTACATGTTCCTAAAAATCTACGAACTTCTTTACGAGAAGATGGTATAGGGTAATCTAAAATAGCATCAATTTTCTTCGGATCTGCACAAAGACCGTTTTCATTGACCACATAACCTAAATATTTTAGTTCGTTTTTAAAGAATACACTTTTTTCAAAATTAATAGTTAAACCAGCAAAAGATAGTTTATCAAATACTTTGATTAGAAGTGATATATGTTCCTCGAATGTTTCACTAATAATCACGATGTCATCCAAATAACAAAAGACCTTATTATCAAATTCAGGAGTAAACAACATATCCATAAGACGTTGCTGAGTAGCTGGAGAATTAGTTAATCCAAAGGGCATAACCACAAATCTATACATGCCTCTACCCGGTACGTAAAATGAAGTTTTATCTCTATCAGCAGGATTTAAAGGTATTTCCCAAAAAGCTTTAGCAATATCGATACTAGAGAGATATTTAGCATCTTTTAAATGGTCCAGTATTTCATTAATTAAAGGAAGACTATAAGCATCTTTGCGAGTGATTGAGTTTAGTTTTCTGCTATCAACGCAGAATCGCCATTCACCATTTTTTTTAGGGGTTATTAAAACGGGAGATAACCAAGGACTCTCACATTTTTCAATAACTTTCCATTCAAGCATCTTATCAACCTCATTAATTAACGCAAGTTGTTTTATAGGAGAAAGTCTATAAGGACGTTGTTTAATAGGAAGATTATCACCGGTATCGATTTTATGACAAATTAAGTTAGTTCGACCTAACTCACCTTTTTCTTCAAAGGAAATACTTTTAAAACGATTAATGATATCATCAGCGATATCCTTCTGAGATTTGGAAAGATTATCATAAGGCAAAATTTTTTTTACATCTGAAGTTACAAGACAATTAGTATTAAATATTGTAGAAAATAAATTAGGTACCAAGTTAAACTTTTTCCAAAAATCTACCCCAAGAATTAATGAGGGAGTTATTTCTGGGAAAACAAAAGCTCTTATTAAATGAGTTTGACCATTAAAAGTAAAAGGAAGATCAAAGTAACCTAAAGATTTAATTTTATGATTATTAGCAGTAGATACAACAACCGGCTTAGACTTGGATAATAAGAAACCCAATTTCAAAATTTCAAGATGTGAATTTTTTCCCAAAATAGTTAAAGAACTGCCACTATCTAAAAGTCCTGATAAAGGAACATTATTAATTAATACATTAATAAAAGGACGGTTAAAATCTTTTTCATTCTCATAGAGAACAGAAGAAGTTCTATAACAAAGGAAAAAGTTTTTTAAAGTTAATAACCAATCATTCCAATCTTTTTGATTAAATTTATTATCCAAGTCATAATTTAGTTTTTTGAATTAGTTACAGATTTACCTACATTGCAGTTAGGGCAATCAGGAGATTTAACATCTTTTAAACCACATTTAAAACATATTAAAAATCTAGGTTGAGAGCATTCATTTAGAGAATGACCATTAGTACGACAACGTAAACAATAAGTATTAGAATTAGAAGATACAGACTTATTAATTGTATTTATAGCTTGTTTTGATTGAAACTGAGTATTTTTATTAAAGTTAAAATGTTTCTGAGACTGAAAGTTATTTTTATTAAAGAAATTTTTTGTAGTAGAAGTGGAAGGGGAAGTTGATTTATAATTAAATTCTGAACTGAAAGAATTATTTTCATTATTAGGTTCCTTAAAGTTTTTATCTTTATCAAGAATTTTTTCATAACTTTGACAGGTATCGATTAAAGAAGCAACGGAATCAACATCTTTTAAAGCTACAAACATTGAATAACAAGGTCTAATGTTCCTAAGTAAAATTTCGAGTTTCTCTGACTCAGAAATTTTTTTGTTTAGACGCGAGAACATACCAAACATATTTGAGATATAAATTATAATAGATTCATTATCACCTTGAGTTCGATTCCTAATTGCATTTAATAGTTTATAGTCATAGTCATGCTCACCGAAATCTCTAATTAAAAGATTAGTAATTTCGTCCCAAGTTAAATTACAATTTAATTCTTTTTGAAACCGAAACCAATGTAAAGCATTATCAGTAAAAATTTCGAAAGCTTTATTCAAAAGTTTCTCTTTTGAAATATTTCGCGAAATACGAAATTCTTCTATTTTTTGTAAAAAAGCTTTAGGACAAGATTTACCATCATAATTAATTTTTTTTAAATCATTAGAGGTAGTGGGCAGTACTAAATTTTCAAGAATCCCAGGATTGAAACCTATAGATTGGGAGATTTGAGGAAGAGGTGAAGTTGAAATTTGAGGCAGGGGTGGAGTGGGCGTGGAAACATTTTGCTCTGCATTAAGAAAAGTAAATGGCTCAATCCGTTTATCTAAATCAAGAAATTTATTTTTGAGAATATCAAATACTTCTTTTTTATCAGGATGTAAATCTAAATCGATTCTCTCTAATCGATAGTATAGATGATTTAAGTACGTCTCTATTTTAGTTAAAATTTTATTATTACCCGACTCTAGTGACGTTAACCTTAAATCAGTATAAGATAATGTAGTTTCAATTCCATGAAGATCCTCATCAATTGGCAAAGGAGAATCAATAATCTCATCACTCGATAAGGATTGAGTAAGTAAAAGAACCTGCTTCTTTAATTGAGGGAGCTTATCAGCTGGTTCCTCCAGTCTAACCTTGACCTCATATTCTAATTCTGCTTTATTAAGCAGACTGTAACAAATTGAACGAGACATTTTAATAAAATTGGAGTTCAATAATATAGAAGTACTTGTATAGAGTAAAGTACTTAAACTGAAAAAGAGTTAGGATTAAAGAGAGAAAGTTAAAACGAAAGTTAAAGAGTATAAAGAGATAATAATCTAATCGTGCCAAATAAATAACTAATAACTAGATATAAATATCATAAATGATTTCAAAGTGAGCAGACTAATATGTAGAAAAATGAAAAGTGTCGAGAATCTAAGCCAAAAGTAAAAGAACGTGCAAGTGTATTTTTTAGAATTTAGAGAACAGAGCTAATAGTTACGTTGGGCGCCAAACTGTTATGTAGCAACTTTTTTAATTGAAAGAGAGAAAATAAATGAAGTTTAATAATAACAAAATATTTACAAAATCTATACAAAACAATTTATATACAAAAATCTAACAGTTAATATGGGAGGCCTATGTCCAGCAGTGGACTAATATAGGCCGATGATGGTTATGATGAGGAATCTATCAGCGCCAGATGGCGCTTCCTCAGCAGTATGTAGCGAAGGACTGGCTCAGCAACACTTCACAGGATCTCGGGGTCAGACTGGCTCAGCAGCACCGCACAGGATCTTGCAGCACTTCACAGGATCTCGGGGTCAGACTGGCTCATCAGCACCGCACAGGATCTTGCAGCACTTCACAGGATCTGGGGGTCAGACTGGCTCAGCAGTACCTCACAGGATCTTGCAGCACTTCACAGGATCTCGGGGTCAGACTGTTTCAGCAGCAGAGGTCAGACCGGCAGAGGTCAGACTGGTAGAAGTCAGACCGGTAGAGGTCAGACCGGTAGAGGTCAAACCGGTAGAGGTCAAACCGGTAGAGGTCAGACCGGTAGAGGTCAAACCGGTAGAGGTCAAACCGGTAGAGGTCAGGCCAGGTAGAGGTTAGGCCAGGTAGAGGTTCCGCAGACAGCCAGAAGGTTCTATAGACAGCCAGAGGTTCTATAGTTAGGTTCTTCTTGGTCAGAACTCGTAATTAGACTGCCTTTTGACCGCAGGACAGGACGCTTATATACCCTTACCGTAGAACACAATTTAATTTAAATTTATACAAATTTAGAATTTACATAAAAAGTTTACATTGCACTTTTAAAAGAAAATATTGTCTTTGCCATCAAAACTTTTGACATGATTGTCAAGGCTTTGTTTATAAATTTTCATTGAATGGAAGTAATTTTATAATATCTAAAGAAGTATTGTAAAAAAAATGAAGACAACATGTAATAATTTTGATAGAAAGATAAAAGGAAACAACTGGACCTAAAAAATGTGACTACAAGAGATAAAAATATATAAAAAACATGCTTAGCAACAATAAAAATCGTAAGTATTTTCGTATTTACACAAACCTTTCCCTATCCTCTATCTTATTAACATGTTATAAAAAAGTGAATACTACACTACATGTCCGCCATTTTGAAAAATACGTGTTTTGGCGGCCAGTGATGAAACGCATGTCAATCGACAGAGTAAGTGATTACAAACAAAAAGTGTTCCGTGATGAAATCTCTAAGTGATACGGTTTCTGAGATATTAGACTCCAAAAACAAATATTTTATTTTAATTTATTTGGTTTCCTTGAATGACAAAATAAGTATATGTCGGCGGCGAGGTTGTTTGTAGGTAGAACAGTCGAGCAAACTCGGATTCGTTGATAACACAGTTAATCTTGGATCTTCAAAATAAAGACGCAGTCGTATTCCTTACAGTCAATGTAATGTTATTTTAACATCAGAATTAAATTATTTAAAAATAGTTGGCCGATGCAAATGGATTTTAGAAACGAAGTGAGTTCTGCGCGTGCGTACTCTCCGGCCGCTACCGTTCAAATGTGTCCAGTCCGTTGTTGCGCCAACTGACGTTGACGTTCCGCGTACCATAGAGCATAGGCTGCGCAGACCACACTCAAGTACAGACTATACTTGTCGTTTCTAAGCGATGCTAGCGCCATGTCTCCGACATATATAATACGAAACATACATATATACATATACATATATATACATATCAGTCAGCTCATAGCTTCTTAGCTGCGGCCTAGGACGGCGTCCCTCTATACAGGTGGCTGTACTGAACTGAGTTCACAAAACAAACACCGTGATCCCGGTGGACCGGTGGACATGATAATGCAAATAACAATAACAATAAACACAACGTAACAAAAAACTGCTCGTGAGGAAAATAACCATTCGTGCACTCACACCAGAGGTTAGAAGCCGAATGAAACGATTCACTAAATAAAAAATGGTTTTTTTTGCTTAACTTTCTGTTTTTGGAGTCAAATATCTCAGAAACCGTATCACTTAGAGGTTTCATCACAGAACACTTTTTGTTTGTAATCACATACTCTGTCGATTGACATGCATTTCATCACTGGCCGCCAAAACACGTTTTTTTCAAAATGGCGGACATGTAGGTATGTCAGGTTCCATACAAAAATGATCGAACCTCTTTAATTTGTTTATGCTCTCACCAATTATCTAGCTCAAGATAAGTATTCTTAAGAAACTCGTTAGTATAGTAAGATAATGGATAAATGCATAGACATGCATGCATGCATAAACATAGAAAAAACACCTAGACCCGAAATAAATTTAGAAAAACAGTCCTTCTCTAAATTAACCCGACCGGGAATTGAACCCGGGGCTTCGGAGACGGCGCGACGCCCGACCCGGCGTGCTAACCACACGACCACGGAGGTCGTCCAATTTAAAAATGTTGCAATTCATCAAAAGTAACATAAAATAATTTATTCACTAAAGTACTAAGATTTGCTTATCGCGCTATAAATTTGAACTATCTTCGAAGTTACGGCAATTGTTCGACAATCGTCGGGTAGAGCGTCGAGCGACGTGACCACTCTCTCAGAGGCCTCGCGGCGGACTGATTTGACACTAATAGAACGCAGAGTTTTGTAGTAGTTTTAGAGCAGTTTTAAAATATTTATAGAAAAATTATAGAGCTAATTTAGTAAAAAGAATTTTGCGCATAATTTAAAGAACACTTTTTTCTATAGTAAAAAGCTTTTATCTCATATTTATACAGTAAGTATATTAGAGAAAACAATTATTTTATCACCTATAATTTCTTTAAAAATTCAAAATGTTTGGATTTTTATAGTTTTTGTTAGTAACCAAAATCTAAAAATGTTTTCAACAAACTATTTTGCTGAAGATCTTTCAAATTGAAATAAAATTTTTGTTCTTAGGTTTGTCAGTAATTTAAACACATTTTTAAGCTTCGAAGTTGACGCGGAAAGTCAAATTATGAAAACCTCTGTTCAATTATCTTGTTATAAATTCCAAAATATCCATAAATCTAAAAATGTTTTCAACAAACTATTTTGATGACAAGATCGCCTAATGATATAAGTAATTAACATATTTGTAAAGTAAATATTCATAGATATTAAGAGGTTTGAAAAGTACAGTTTTTGAGCATTTTGTAGTCGTTAACAACCACCAAACCGCACTGGGCCCGCGAGGTAGTTTATGGCTCGTTTCCCTATCTATCCATAGGAAAGGCTCGAAGCCCAGCAGTGGGGATATACAAATGAGCTGGTCTGAGGGACAAGGACGCACACATTTAAGTGTAAGATATACGATTTAAGTGTAAGGTATACGATATAAGTGTAAGATATACGATATAAGTGTAAGATATACTATATAAGTACCTACGATGAAAATTTTTTTGCCTCAAAAGATATTGACTTGTTGTTGTGTGTCGTTGTTCCAGCACCCAATAGACTGCGTTATACATTTCGCTGCTCTCAAAGCAGTCGGGGAGTCGATGCAGCAACCACTCTTATACTACCAGAACAACCTTCTAGGAATGCTCAATTTGTTGGAGGTAAGTCTACGCTGCTGTAATGTTGTACACATGCCTGCACACACATCAGACTACCACAACTGTCGAACCTTAATAGACTTTGATCTTTTTACACATGGCATAACTAGGGTTGCCAACTATTTTTCAGGAAATTAAAGTAAATCTATCACTAAGTAGTATAAAAAAAAGGATTCAAAAACATATTTCTTTGTAATCTTGGCACTATCTAATAATGTTTTATTGTTTTATAGCGCGTTCAGAAATTTGCTTCGCGTTTCGTTTCACTTCACCGGAGTCTGAGTATCATTCTGTAGTTCAGAAATTAAGTCAACAGGAATATTCCGTTCTAACGCACGCATTAGTCGGAGATAAAGTATTTTCCATACTTTATTTTTATTAAAAAAATAAAGTATGTGTATGGAAAATAACGTAGGATACGTTATTTTAAAGTATGGTTGGCAACCCTAGGCATAACCTATGGATGAAAACTCATTGAATTTATTTGATTTGACAGTTAGGGATACGTTGATGCACAGACCAAGGTGTTGATGTGCAAGCGTCTGTACTCTTTAACTACCTCTTTAATTTTGTATTCATAGTTTGGTCAATGCCAAATTAAGTACAAGGTTAGTAATAAAAAATAAATTTAAAAAAAGGATTTCGAGCTGGTAAAACCATCACGGGATACGGGTGTTCACTCAAGCGGACGAAGTCGCGAGCCAAGATGTATTATCTTATCAATCATATTATTCAGCTCACGTCAAAGCTTTTATAACATGTTTTGCACTTAATTAGTAGAATTATTTATATTGCTATCCGTGCGGTGACGGAGAAAGAATACTATTCACCGCCCCTCTCCTCCGGTGGGTGTCGTAAGAGGCGACTAACGGATTTTCGAGCTTCCATATGCTCTACTGCGTGGTAGGGCTTGGCCCGTCTGGTTAGGGACCACCGTACGCATGGTGTAAAACCCGTCAAGTGACCGCTTGTCGGTCGCGTTTCGGGATCAGCCAGCGTATAACCAGAGCTCGAGTGGATGTTGCTGCGATGCATTTGGTCTGTGGAGGCTTCCGTCAAACCAGTGCCAAGAGGACTTCGTTAACCCGCCGACCAGGGAGACCCGTAGAAACGGCTGTCCCGCTGGCCGCCCGTGGCACAGTACAGGGGCCCAAGCGAGCCTAACCAGCTCGTGAGGCTGCCTCACCATGCCACGCATAATCTCGGGGTGGCCCGTCGTGCCGGTTGGTGACCGGAAGGTGGGGTCCCGGCGGCCATTCCCGGGGGGGTTCGGGGGCCCTTCCGTTCGGCGGGTTAATGATACTCATCTGTAGGCTGCTCCCTGGTGAAACAGGCCGCCACACTTTAACCATTTGCATCGCGGTAGCATTCCCTCGTTTCACGCCTCCCTCCTTTTCTTCATCATGACAGCGCCAAACACTAAAACTGGTCTTACAGCGGTGCACACCCCCACCACAACCTTACCGTTTGAGGTCGAGTTCGCTAACATCCGCGGACTCCATGTAAACCTCAATGCCGTCCACCACCATCTTGAGACGGCGCGGCCAGCAATGTTGTTTTTGACGGAGACGCAAATAATCTGTCCGGCCGACACCAGCTACCTGCACTATCCGGGCTTTGTGCTTGAAGAGTCCTTCAAAGCCAAAGCCGGAGTTTGCTTGTTCGTTCGGACGGATGTTTGCTGTCGCCGTCTGCGCTGTCTGGAGGACCCTTCCTTTTCCCTCCTTGCGGTACACGTCGACTTGGGCTCTCATAGCCGTGTCTACGTCTGCGTCTACCGATTCCATAATGGCGACATGGAGACAACTCGACTTATGGAACACCTTAGTCGGGTAGCAGATGAAGCGCAGGAGCGGTTTCCATCGGCGGAATTGGTGTTTTTGGGGGACTTCAATGCTAGCCACGAGTTGTGGTTAAGTTCCTCCAAAACTGACCATGCTGGTAGAACTGCCCACGCATTCGCTCTCACGCACGACTCAACTGGTGAACCAGCCCACCAGGATCCCAGATATAGTCGGTCACGCGCCCTCTTTGCTGGACCTTCTGCTGACGAGTCGCCCAGCTGGATACCGAGTGGAGGTTCGAGCTCCTTTAGGATCCTCGGATCACTGCTTGGTATCCAGCAAAGTGCCTCTGGCCCCGCTACCGCCTTCAGCGGTATCGAAACGCCAGATTTGGCATTACTCGTCGGCAGATTGGGATGGTATGCGGGACTATTTCGCATCCGTTCCTTGGGGGCAGCGCTGCTTCAGCGGGAAGGACCCGACAGCTAGTGCGACTGCAGTTGCTGATGAGATAGTCTTAGGAATGGAGTACTATATTCCGCACTCCTATGTCATCAGCAAAGGCAGGCGCAACCGATGGTTCAATCGCGAGTGTGCCAACGCTGTTGTTAACAGGCAGACGGCATACCGCGCTTGGATCAGAGGTTCAGCCCAAGGAGATCCTGAGACCAGCACACTGAAAGCAGCCTATAACAATGCCACCAAGTCCTGCAAGAAGGCTTACATAAGAGCGGATGCCCAGCGCGTTGCACGGGTTGGCCAAGAATTACTGACGCATCCTACGGGCAGCCGTAGCTACTGGCGTCTTGCCAAAGCCGTGCAATCTAACTTCTGCCAACCCTCGCTGCCACCTCTGAGATGTCCTGACGGATCTTTAGCTCACAAGCCGCAGGAGAAGGCCGATCTCCTGGCCGGACTTTTTGCGGCTAACTCCCGAATCGATGACTGCAATGCACAGCCACCAACAATTCCTCACTGTGGCCACACAATGCCTGATATTAAAATCAGACAGTGTGATGTACGTGCGGAGCTACAGTCAATCGATGTTCGGAAAGCTAATGGCCCTGATGGCATCCCAGCAATAGTTTTAAAAATGTGTGCAGCGGAGTTGTCCCCCGTTTTAACTCGTCTATACCGTCTCTCGCTTTCTTCAGGTTGTGTGCCGGAATCTTGGAGAGATGCTAATGTGCAACCGGTTCCAAAAAAAGGAGATCAATCAGATCCGACTAATTACCGCCCAATAGCCGTTACTTCAGTTTTGTGTAAAGTCATGGAGCGGATTCTAAATAAACAGCTTATCCGCTACCTAGAAGAACACCCCTTAATTCACGATCGCCAATACGGGTTTCGGCCGAAACGGTCAACGGGTGATCTTCTAGCGTTCGTTACACATCTCTGGCGTGAGGCTATTGATAAGCGTGGCGAGTCGGTGGCTGTTGGCCTTGACATAGCCAAGGCTTTTGATCGGGTCTGGCACAAAGCCCTTCTGTCCAAGCTCCCGGCATACGGTCTGCCTGCTCAGTTCTGCAACTGGGTCGCTGGCTTCCTACATGAGCGTAGAATCCGAGTACTCACAGACGGATGTGCTTCGCGGTTCATGTCAGTGAACGCTGGTGTCCCTCAGGGGTCCGTTCTATCCCCCACGCTGTTCCTTCTGCATATCAATGATATGCTTCCACTTGGAAATATTCATTGCTATGCAGATGATAGTACGGTGCACGGTGAGTATAACGGTCACCCAGCGGCTGGGCAGGTCGAGACTGAAGTGAAGCGAGTAAATCTTGTCATTGAGCTCAATCGGGTATTGGACCTCATATCTAAATGGGGCTCCAATAACCTTGTTGAGTTCAATGCCAAGAAAACACAGGTATGCGCGTTCACGGCAAAAAAGTCGCCATTCCTACCCCTTCCCTCTCTTCAAGGCACATCACTCGGCCTGCAGAGCAGTATAAACATGCTTGGTATGGAGATTCGCTGCGATCTGAACCAGAGGGACTATATTGAAACCGTGATAAAAACTGCGTCACGTAAACTCGGTGTCCTGAACAGGGTGCGGCGATTCTTCACGCCGGATCAGTTGTGCCTTTTGTACAAGACACAGGTGCGATCTTGCGTGGAATATTGCTCGCACCTCTGGGACGGTTCCGCAAAGTACCTTCTCGATGCCTTGGACAGATTGCAGCGGCGCGCTATACGCATTATCGGCAGTGCAGAGGTCACTAATGCTCTCGAGCCCCTGCAATTGCGTAGAGATATAGCGTCACTCAGCGTCTTCTACCGCTTATACCACGGCGAGTGCTCTGAAGAGCTTTTTGACCTCATCCCACCTTCTCCCTTTCTCCATAGGAGTACGCGTGCTGCTCTCCGGAGTCACCGCTGTACTGTCTCGAACATTCCATCGCGCACAAAGAAATTTGGTGACTCGTTTTTCTGTCGCACTTCCAAAAGATGGAATAGTCTACCAGCGCACGTTTTCCCTCCTTCCTATGACATGGGGTCCTTCAAACGAGGCGTGAAGAGGCACCTTGTGAGCCGGCAGGGTGAGGGTGACTGATGCTGCGTTGTTTTCTCGCTGCACCAGTTGTCCTTACGTCTGGACTCCATTTCCACTTAACATCAGGTGGAGTGGAGTCATTTGCTGAGCTATGTATAAAAAAAAAAAAAAAAATTACTATAATTAAGGCGACGCATTAGAAATTTACGTGGCGGGATCTTGATTTTTCCCAACAATTACAAAACATATGAAAGTGAGATTTGATAACATGATTTTTCATTTAATTGACTTCATTTTGCTAGTTGCAGAAAAAAGATTTGTTAACTTTTATAACAGAGAAAAAAATATCAAAGTAACCTCTTTTAAAACATAGATTTGCATTTTACAGGCAAACTAGACCGATTTAAGCATCTAAATTTTCTTAGTAGATTAGTTTTAACACACACTTCATTAAGCTAGTTCATTTTTTTTAAATAATTTGTAGTTTTAATTGGAAGGAAAAAAAAGTTTTTCTTATGGTACGGGGCGCAAAAGCTCCGTATTAGATTAATTGTTTAGCGGTGCGTCGCCTTAAGTATTTTTACAAAAATATTTCATGTACCTAAGTACTTATTTAACTGAATTTGTAAACTTTATTGTCGAAAAATTTAAAACCAAATCAAATCACTTTTATTTTAATTATTTTAATGTTTGCATTCACATCACAATGCTTTATGTAGTTACAAGATAAAATTTTACTTAAAAAAAAGATCTTCGTAGCTCAGCGGTGAGAACATGGGACCGGACTGGCCGTGTGTGGGTTCGATTCCCACTCAAGGTTCCTGGGACTGGTTAATTTTTCCTAGTAAAATTTCGTTTTTATTGTAATCACACTAATATTATAAATGCGAGAGTTTGGTGTATGTATGTGTGTATATTTGTTGCTTCTTCACGCTGCAACCTGCAACGGATGGATGGATTTGGATGAAATTCGGCATACAGATAGTTTATAACCTGGATTAAAAACATAGGATACTTTTATCCCGATATTCCCACGGGAACGGGAACCACGCGGGTGAAACCGCGAGCGGCCGCTAGTATTAAATACGCTGAAATCGCAAACACCATTCCATTTATCTCAAAAAACACTAAAAAAAAGCGACTGCCGCTGGAAGGGTTTTGACCTCACGACCTTTATAAAACCGGGAGACTGCTCTTCGAGAATTAATAAAAGATTATGAAGATTGCAAGAAATTACAAATAGATATAGACAGTGTGGTAGCTTGAAGTATTAAAAATAAGTTGCAGTTTAATACCTCCAAATGTGTCTGGTGCCCTCGTTTGAGTTACTGAGACAATTCTAATACCGGTCATACCTACACCTTACAATAATATTACAAACATAACTTAAATTTATTATTATGTTTGCGTAGACCTGGGTTTGCAAAAACTTATTTTGGTGTGATGACCTGTGTAATGTTAAGTAATTTTTGTTTCTGCTAAACGTTACTTATACCTTTACCTAGGTAGGTAAGTACTAACTAAGGTAGATAACAGAAAGGTACCTGTTCAAGTTCATTGCTTATCTCTTTGAATTGCATTAACTGGTTGAATAATCGTTTGGCAACATTTAAACTTAATTCTTTGTTATAGATATAATGCAATATAATTATTATAAAATACCTACATTTGAATTCGTCCTTTAATCTTCATAGTCTCATTGCATTGGCTCCTTGAATATTCCCGATCTGATCCGACCCCTCGCAGAATCTAGTAGGGCACGGGGACACGCACTAGTGCGTGATGCCGTTCCCTTACCTCTTAAGATGATTCGTTTCACACGGCTTAAATAACCCTTTAAGTTTTAAATCTCAGTTATTATCGAAATATAAGTATCAGCATTATATTAGGTAGATGCAATAAATTATATTAGGTACCTATTTGTACAGACAATAAGCTGACTTATTAAAGGCGCGGTCCCGAGAGCTAAGCTTTTAAGCTACTAAAGTTCCAGCTCAGCTATAATTGATATATAGGTAACTAGCGACCCGCCCGGCTTCGCACGGGTGCAATGCTGATACACGCAACCGCTATGCATTTTAAATCTGTAATATCTTCGAAAATGTTCATTAAAATTACATGCTGTAAAGGGCCACATTGATCTACATTGAATGGACAATGTATTTAAGGTACTTAATTGGATAAGGATTAAAGCTGTATTGCTTAAAATCGCTTCTTAAATAAGCCATAATTTCTTGTAAAAAGTAAAGGATAAAAAATGATTATTGTGGGTTATCCCTAAGAGATAGACATATACCATCGCGGACTTTTCTGTAGACCTTTTTAAGGTGTACAATACTGTAGTACATTATTTTGATCTATCTCGTAGGGTTCAGCCAGCGTTTGCAATATAAGCGCAAAAAAATGTGAAACCTCTTAAGTTATCAGTGTTTCTCTATTATATTATGCATGCAATGCAGCATGTAATTATACACATAAACCTTCCTCTTGAATCACTCTATCTATTACAAAAAAAAACCGCATCAAAATCCGATGCGTAGTTTTAAAGATCTAAGCATACATACATACATAGGGACAGCGGGAAGCGACTTTGTTTTATACTATGTAGTGATAGTGATATTGCCATTTCTGTCTAACCATATCTAATATAGATCAAATTGCAGTTTAGCTCTTCTTGAACTACAAAATAACTCCTACCTACAAGTTAATAGCTCTCAAAAGGAAACCCACCCTTATTGAATGTCACATTTTACAGATAATGCGTTCACACGACTGCTATCAAATGGTGTTTTCATCTTCGTGCACCGTCTATGGAGAGCTGAATACCTGCCTATAACAGAGACGCACCCGACCGGAAACATAACAAATGTGTATGGCAGAACGAAATACTTCATTGAAGAGATGCTCAAAGATTTGAGCGCTGCCGACGAGGTGAGTAGCGTAGCTTTAACCAGGTTAAATATGAAGGCTTCTCCACTTTTACCTATTAACCCACTTTGATAGATTACACATACACGTCACGAATATCGTAGATAAAGACGTAACAATAATTTCATCAGAAGTATCGATCAATAGAAGTATATCAATCACCCATCAGTGATCGGTTAAGATTAAACACAGATCACATCTATCTGAGAAACCATTAAGAGGTCACATAAAAAAGGTACCTATATGACACTACAATGTCGAAACTAATTTTCATTTTTATTCTATCCCATTTAGGTGAACTTCTAAGTGTTACTACTTCCAAGGTTTAAAAAATCCTTTGGAACAGACAAAACCATCTGCAGTTTAAAATAAAAAAAACAAATATTTTATTGAATAAAACCACCTGTCCTGTGAATAAAACCGTCACAACTTGTTACACATGTAGGAACACAACCAGTTCTGTTGACCAACCAAGAGTTCACAAAGTTAGAAAGTTCAAGGTCGAAACAGGTGGGTGAAGAACCAATAAAATATGTAGATAGGAGTTATCTAATCTTAATAAAATATTTATGCATTTAGAGTTTGCGGTTACGGTGAATAGGTGATAAACTTCTATTAAGAAATATAAGATATCCAGCAAACAGTTCTTATAATAAAGTTCTTCATCTCCCCAGCTGCCCAGTGCCGGGGCACGAGCCTTTCCTATGGATGGATAGGGAGAACGGGCCGTAAACCACCACGCGGGCCCAGTGCAGATTGGTGGATACACGGAACACAAAAATTTCAACTAACCAACTCTCAACCTTCGCAGAAATGGAACATAATATCGCTGCGCTACTTCAATCCAGTGGGGGCGCATCCATCAGGCCTGATCGGCGAGGACCCTACCAAGGAGTTCTCGAATCTGATGCCGTTCATGGCTCAGGTTGCGTTGGGCAAGAAACCGGTCCTCACGGTGTTCGGCAGCGACTACAACACGCCCGACGGAACCGGTGAGTTTAATTTTCTTGTCTGCCTAGTACGTGTTCCTTGCAGTTACGTCGATCACGCCAACTTAAACTCTTTTTTCTGGAAAAAGATTGATTGTTGCCCCCTTTTGCCTTTACAGCGCAACGAGTTCCTCAAGCTGTGTGATCGAAACATATACATAGGGTTTCTTTTAGAATTTATAAGCGGTTTCTTTTAGAATTTATAAGCGAGGCAGGCCTGGAGATACTGAATACAGGCAACACGCCCACATTCGTAACCAAGGCTAGACGAGAAGTGTTGGACATAACTATTGCTACAGATAGGATTAGCCGACACATAAGGGACTGGAAAACAGACGAAAGTGACTCTATGTCAGATCATAGACGCATCACCTTTAGTCTGGAGGCCAAGACTGAAAAGATTCTGATAAGAAATGCGAGGAAAACCAACTGGGACACGTACCAGCACCATCTGGAGAAGTGGGTCCCAGGACGAGGAACCCCGCTAGTTGATGCACAAGAAATTGAAGGGGAAGCGAATAGACTGGACGAAGCTCTAAGGGAAGCCTATCATAAGGCATGCCCCTTGAGAGAGATAAGACCAGACCGAGGACAACCCTGGTGGACAAAGGCACTGGGGAAACAGAGGAAAAAGATACGGCGAGCTCTCAACAAGGCCCTAAAGAGGAACGATGATGAGAGCTGGCAAACATACAGAGAAGAAAGGAACCTATACAAGAAAGAATGCAGAAGGGAGAACAAGAATAGCTGGAAGGCGTTCTGCGCAGGGGTCGAAAGATACCCTGAGGCTGCGCGACTGGTAAAAACGTTCTCCAAAGCCAACACGCGTAGGCTAGAGAGTATTAAGAACGGAGAAGAACTAATAACTAATCCGGAAAAGATACTGGAAGTTATGATGAAAACACACTTCCCGGACAGTGAGGAATGCACAGTTGATGACGTACCAATCGTCCCAGGTCCCACGGTGGACCGGGAGCCAAAGTTAATCATCACTGAAGAACATTTACTGTGGAGCGTCCGATTCTTTCAGCCATACAAGGCAGGGGAACCGGATGAAATCTTCCCGAAAATGTTACAGATAGCTATAAAGTATATAAGCAAGGATCTGCTAGCCCTGTACAATGGCAGCATCAGAACTAAGTATATACCAAGAAAATGGAGGGAAGTGAAGGCAGTATTCATCCCAAAACCGCGCAGGGCATCCTACCAGGAAGCCAAAGCCTTCAGATGCATTAGCCTCTCCTCATTCCTACTAAAGACACTGGAGAAAATCCTAGATAGAATAATTAGAGAACAAATAGAGAAAAGCGGATCTCCTCTACACCAAAATCAACACGCATACATGGAGGGCAAATCCACCGAAACGGCCCTCCACAACTTGGTGATAAGAGTGCAAAGATCAATCAGCAATACAGAATACGCAATGGGATGCTTCTTTGACGTGGAGGGCGCTTTTGATAGAGCGACCCCCGAGTCAATAGAGGATACCCTTAGCCGCGAAGGAATAGATAAAGATGTATCAATATGGGTGAAAACCATGCTAAGACACCGACTGATACGCACAGAGATAGCAGGAACAACACGTACAGTGGTGGCGAAAAGAGGGTTCCCCCAGGGGGGATGTCTGTCACCATTACTGTGGTGCCTGCTAATAGATGAATTAGTTAACAAGATAAACAGGATGCACATTTACACACAAGTGTACTCCGATGATGGCGTGCTCCTGGTGACAGGCAAAGTTCTCAGCGTCATGTGTGAAATCATGAACAGAGGTCTAAAAGAAGCTTTAGGGTGGTGCAGGAGCAAAGGTTTGAACCTAAACCCTGAAAAACCAAATTAGTTCTATTTACGAAGAAAAGAAAGATAGGGCGAGCTGAACCAGTGATACTGGACAACCAGGAGCTGGAGACGGTCAAGGAAGTCAAGTATCTAGGAGTGACACTGGATAGTAAGCTTACCTTCAGGACCCATATTAGTAACACATGCTCCAAGGCAAAGATGGCGATGATGCAGTGTAAAAGCGTAATAGGCAGAACCTGGGGCATGAAACCAGCGATGGCACTATGGATATACAGGGCAATAATAATGCCAAGAATCCTACATGGAGCTATCGTATGGTGGCACAGAGCCGCAGTGGGGAGAAACAAGGCAGAGTTAGACAAAGTCCAAAGGCTAGCGGCCCTAGTGACTACGGGCGCGATGAGGACCACACCTACAACCGCGCTCGAGATTCTGCTGGGGCTGAATCCCCTGGACTTAGAAATAAAGAGAAGAGCAGCGGAACAATGGTTCAAGCTAAGAAGCACTGGCATATGGACCGGGAACTTCACGGATAAGGGTCACGCCAGTATAGGTAAACAATATGAAGATAGGTTGTCAATGATCCTTTCCAACAACGACTTAATACGAAAGGAAAGGATTTTTGACAAAAAATATAGAATACATATAGGTTCAAGAGAGGACTGGAGCGTAGAAACTGATGGCATCATTTGCTATACAGACGGCTCCAGAAAGGAGTCGACAAAGCTCTCTGGATCTGGCGTGCACATTAAATGTGCAGACGGGACGGAGATAGACAAGTCGATACCGTTAGGAAGATTCGCTAGTGTCTTCCAGGCGGAAATATACGCAATAATGGCATGCGCTGAGATAGCTGAACACCTCACTATTACAGGAAAGATGGCTATCTACAGCGACAGCCAAGCGGCGCTGAAGGCACTAGGCAAAGAAGAGACGACATCAGCAATTGTCAGAGAATGCAAGGAATCATTAAAAAGGCTGGCCGAGAGAACGGACCTGACGATAGCGTGAGTTCCCGGACACGAGGGAAACACGGGAAACGAACAGGCTGACGAACTAGCCAGAAAGGGAGCAGAGGAAAACTTGGTGGGGCCGGAACCTCGGCTGCCAATAGCGCACAACATCACCAAGGGAGTAATCAGTCACAGTATTACATCAGAAACCAACAGAAGATGGAGGTCCTCGAATGGTATGAGACAATCGAAAATCTTCATCAAGGGAATGGATAAGAAAAAGACTAGCAAACTAATGGGACTCTCCAGAGAGAACATGAGGCTAGTCATTGAAGTCATAACAGGACACTGTCGACTGAACAGACATATGACAGTGATAGGAGTGAAAACCGACCCCATATGCCCGGAGTGCATGGAAAGCGAGGAGACCAGCCTCCACCTACTAGCCGAGTGCCCTATGTATTCGCTGGCAAGATGGGAGCTCTGGGAGTCGGATAGACTACACATAGAGGACCTAAAGGATCTGAAGGTGGAACAGATAGCAAGATTCACTAAAGAGACCAAAAGATTCGACGGGGCGCCGTGAAAGCTGGATGAACCTTAACTCCCTTAAAAGGGAGAACGGGCAAAAGGATGAAGTGGCCCGCAACAACGCGGGTGGATCGTCCGTTCGGCTGGCGACGTCCCCATAAGAAATAATAATAGGGTTTCTAGGGGAGATAGGATCACGCAAGCGTGTCTCCTACCCCTTCTAGATTCTCCCCTAGTAACAATTTCCGTTGGGGTGTCGTCGCCAACGGTAGGGAAAAGGTAGGGAGATGGTAGTGTTATTGCCGACAAAGTCCCATCATAGGGCCAACCGCGTAATGTTTACGTTATATATCCCACAAAGTCCCATCATAGGGCCAACGGCGTAACGTTTACGTTATATTTACCACAAACTACTAACAGTGGGCCTACTACCTGTGTCGTTGGTCGACCAACAAGAAAATTGCTTCGCGGGTTTAACGTTAGCCTAACTGCACCACCATCTACAATTATGGCGTAATGTTTACGTTAAATTTCCCACAAAGTCCCATCATAGGGCCAACCGCGTAATGTTTACGTTATATATCCCACAAAGTCCCATCATAGGGCCAACGGCGTAACGGTTACTCGTAGTTGGGCTTACATTGGTCCTACGGTTGGCCCACCTACAAATAGGTATGACAGACCTCACCGTTGGCCAACAATTACGTACTCAAAGGCCCAACAAAACGCCAACTCAAATTGTTACTAGGGTCCGAGGCATCCGGATCGGATCGAGAGCGGAAGAACCCGAGTGCGCCTCTAAAGCTAGAACCTCGGTTCGGGTCGACGTGGGCTCGCGGGGTTGGTTAACTAAAACGGGTAGAGGTGCTGTTTCAACGCTTAACAAATTCTCTTTTTCGTTAACCTGATCGAATAGCAAATTAAACAACTTGACGACCTCCTTGGTCGAGTGGTTTGTACACCAGTTTTCATGGTGTCGCCATCTCCGAGGTCCCGGGTTCGATCCCTGCTCGGGTGTAAATTTAGAAATTACTATTTTTCTAAATTGTCTCGGGTCTGGGTGTTTTCTATGTACAATAAGTATGTATTTAAGTACTTTAAGTATGTTTATCCGTTGTCTAGTAACCATATAACGAGTTTCATAACGAAGCTTCTCTTGGGCTAGATAATTGGTGTGAGTGTAGGAAAATTTATAAATTTATTTATTATTTATTATTTATTTAAACTCGCATTAGGCACTAGGAATCGTCATCATTTATACTGCTACCTTTATTTTGTGTTGACTTATCAATCCGGCTGTGTCTGGATATAAAAGTTTTTTTATCAATATCTCTAACATAAATCCTAGATCTGCGCTAAACTACTTTCTCTGTTGTGCAACAAACACGTTATAAGAATAGGAGGAGCTCGATGGCGCGTGGTTAACGCGTCAGGTTTGCGAGTGCTAAGGTGCTTAACTTTCGCAAAGGCCGGTCATCGAATGGGTGACCAAAAATTGTATCATCTCGAGCTCCTCCGTGCTTCAGAAGGCACGTAAATCCGCTGGTCTCGGCTGCATTAGAGCAGGCGTTAACAACCGCTAATCCGCACTGGGCCCGCGTGGTGGTTTATGGCCCGTTCTCCCTATCCATCCATAGGGAAGGCCCGTGCCCCAGCAGTGGGGACATAAAAATGAGCTGATGATGAAGAATGAGAATATAATTTTAGATCTAATAACAAGAATCTTTATAACTGCTGTATCCTCAGGTGTCAGAGACTACATTCACGTCATGGACTTGGCTCGCGGGCACGTGGCTGCGTTAAACTTACTCAGCAGTAGCCACATCAAACTTAAGGTTTGTTTAAACTACTTATCAAAAAGTGTCAGATAGCTTTTTTATAAGTTTTATATCTTTTTTATTTTATCAAATAATCATAGATAGATAGACTGTAATAAACTATTTTTGATTAGTTGATCATTAACAAACAGGGGTAGTTACTGTTACCAAATTCCCATTATCAGTATCGGTAAGTAACGTTCTTTCTATAAAGGCAAATTGGTAGCAATAATGCATGTAACGTTATCTAGAACAGTATCGTTACTTTTTCGTTACCTAAATGCCCTTTAGCCAATCCGCTTATAATATACAGCGGTCACCTAGTTAATTTACCTTTAATAATGCGACCCAAGTAACGATACCAAGATTTTTTTTACCGGTATACTGTGAAAGTAGCAAGTAAATACAATTGGAAGTCATTACCGCTGCTAACTGTGTTACTAAATACACACTTATCGATGGTCATAATAGATAGATGCATGTGTAAATAAACAAAATAATTATTCCCAAATTAAAAGTACCTAGCAGTACTGCCGCGCAATTTATGAATGCAGTAAAGAACATGTCAACAAAAACACAAATGTTGAAAAAAATTCCACGAGCAGGATTTGAACCCGCACCCTTCTGACATACCGGGTCAGGTGCTCTCCCAATTGAGCTATCGTGGTTCTAACCAGCCCGCCGAAACTATTCAACACTATTTACTTTTTACTTTGAAAGCCAAAGGCGCCTATTCAATGTCAACAACTACCGTCATTAACATTTGATCATAATATTTTTACTAATATTAGGTCCTTACCTATGAAATTGACGTTTTTTTCTCACTTATTAAAAGGTCTAAAAGTTCTAAAAGTCAATACTGGTTGTTAATATTATTATACAACTTTAATTAGGACTATGTTACTTAGGCTTCAGTAATAACAATGATTATTAATTTTGTGTCTTTATCGCCCAATATTTTTTTTAAATTGACTACTTTTTATGTTCGCGGAATTGTCTATTTGTTTCATTGTAGCTTTGAAGGGACTTAATTTTTTTCCTTTTTAATGTCTGCTATATTTAGCTAGCGAAACAAACACACTACTCTACAATTTTCATAGTGTTAACATAAATAGATGCTAAGAAAATTAAAAAAACGTTAGTATGAAAAATGAAATTTTATAAAAAATCTTCATACAAAACGTCAATTTCATAGGTAAGGACCTAATACTAAAGATCAGTTAAGAAGTAGGCAAGCTATTTATAAAATGTTTATATAATTTTTAACGCAAACTTTGTTGCGAACAAATTACAAAAACACAAATGTTGTTGTTAATGACGGTAGTTGTCGACATTGAATGGGCGCCTTTGGCTTTCAAAGTAAAAAGTAAATAGTGTTGAATAGTTTCGGCGGGCTGACTCAATTGGGAGAGCACCTGACCCGGTATGTCAGAAGGGTGCGGGTTCAAATCCTGCTCGTGGAAAATGTTTCAACATTTGTGTTTTTGTTATTTGTTCGCAACAAAATTTGCGTTAAAAATTATATAAATAAACATTTAACATGTCAACAGTTTCGAGAAAATAGATCTTTATGTCAGCACCTCAAATATCACAATCACAAACACAGTAAGTTGTACTTACTGTACAACTAGTACTTACTGTGTTCATAAATTGTGCGGCATAGTAGTTAACCATGAGCTTTTAAATCAGTTATTGTAGTAGTGTTATTGCGGTTGTGAAAAAGAGACGCGTGTAGGGGCTAGGGTTGCCAACCATACTTTAAAATAACGTTTCCTACGTTATTTTCCATCGCCATACTTTTTTTTTTAAATGAAGTATGGAAAATACTTTATTTCCGACTAATGCATGCGTTTGAACGGAATATTCATGTTGACTTAATTTCTGAACTACTGAATGATACTCAGACTCAGGTGAAGTGAAACGCAACGCAAAGCTTAACTAAATAAATTACGAAAATACTTTATTTTTTCTTCAAATCCTTTTTTTATATTAGTTAGTGATAGATTTACTTTAATTTTCTGAAAAATAGTTGGCAACCCTAGTAGGGGCGTATTATACTCGCATCTCGTTTCACAACTGGAATGAAGGATGGATGAACATTGCAGTAAAAATACTCAAAGCTTCAGGTATCTACTTACTCTATTTTCTTTTTTGCAGGCTTACAATTTGGGAACAGGCAAAGGCGTTTCAGTCAAACAGCTGGTAGATGTGTTCGAAAAGGTGACCAACACCAAGATACCGCTGAAGCACGTGGACAGGCGGCTCGGAGACATCACCGCGATGTGGGCGGACGCCACGCTGGCCAAGGAGGAGCTCGGCTGGAGCGCGCGCTTCACCGTTGAAGAGATGTGTGAGTATGAAATTGGTGTGATTGAAATTTTTAACTTTTTAGTCAGTATAATCAGCTAGGTATGTGTTTAGCTACCTACTTAGAATACACCTTTGTAGTTTGACGTCTGACGCCGAGTGGCTTGCACGCCGGACTTTGGGCGGCGCTAACTCTGAGGTCCCGAGTTCGATTTCCGGTCGGGTCAATGTCGAAAACGATCTTTTCGATATTGTGACGGGTACTAATTAAAAAAAGTCATAGTCATGCGCAAGAATTTTGAAAGCCCTTTTTATGGTATGGATGAGAATATTATTTATCAAACTTCTAATAACATTTGAATTGGTCCTTTCAGGTACAGATTTTTGGAGATGGCAGACCATGAACCCAGATGGCTACCCGAAAAAGCACAAGACAAACGTATTTGTCAACGGGAAAAGTTAGCACGCCTGGATTTGATATATTATATTTGTAATCTAATTAAATTATTCTGTATTTCTTTACAAAAAAGTTTTATTACTTCACAATCAACCATATGCATGATATGAAAATAGAAAATTTTGTACAGATCTAACTGTTGCCCAGTGGGAATTTTCTTCACTATTCAATCGAACTGTAATTTGTATAGGGTAGTTCGATCCTTCATAGTCCCAAGCCACCTCCGCAAGTGAAGAGCCTTTTTGGTGCCCTCCCTGCGTCCCGTCGAACTTCTCGGAGTAACTTCACGGAGTTAGGCAGGGAGTAGGGGGAGAGTGCCCCACATAACTCGCGGGTTATGCAATACATACTGGTATAAAATTACTTCTACAGCCTAGCCCAAATTGTGGTAGGGTTTTTCGGTCTTTTAGAGGGTAAATAAATACCTCATAACATAGTGGTAAAGGGTCACAGCTCAGTGTACGCCACACCTCGACCGCGGCGTGTATACCTAACAGAATTTCACTTCACCGGGCAAAAAAAACGCTACCTAGTGACAAGTTGGTTTTACAAGTTCGCCAGTAGGTGGCGCTGTTTCATTCCCATAAAATTTTTAATTAACTTGAACTCGATCGGATAGTGAAATTACTCGCACTAGGCACTCAGATTGATCGACAAATGTTTCGACTTTACGCGAACATTGACGTTACACACAAAAGCAGGGTTCGAAAGGATAATTATCAATGATTATAATAATAACAGGTGGATAATTATGATATTATTATACAAAAAATGCACTTGCTATGTTAACTTCGGGTCTGGCACAAAGCTCTTCTCTTTAAGCTCGCGGTATATGGCCTGCCTGCTCAGTTCTGCAACTGGGTCGCTGGCTTCCTACATGAGCGTAGAATCCGAGTACTCTCAGGCTGATGCGCTTCGCGGTTCATGCCAGTGAACGCTGGTGTCCCTCAGGGGTCTGTTTTATCCCCCACTGTTCATTCTGCATATCAATGATATGCTTCCACTTGAAAATATTCATTGCTATGCAGATGATAGTACAGTGCACGGTGGGTATTACGGTCACCTTGCGGCTGGGCGAGTCGAGACTAAAGAGAAACAATCAAATCTTGTCATTGAGCTCAATCGGGTATTGGACCTCATATCTAAATGGGGCTCCAATAACCTTGTTGAGTTCAATGCCAAGAAAACACAGGTATGCGCGTTCACGGCAAAAAAGTCGCCATTCCTACCCCTTCCCTCTCTTCAAGGCACATCGCTCGGCCTGCAGAGCAGTATAAACATGCTTGGTATGGAGATTCGCTGCGATCTGAACCAGAGGGACTATATTGAAACCGTGATAAAAACTGCGTCACGTAAACTCGGTGTCCTGAACAGGGTGCGGCGATTCTTCACGCCGGATCAGTTGTGCCTTTTGTACAAGACACAGGTGCGATCTTGCGTGGAATATTGCTCGCACCTCTGGGACGGTTCCGCAAAGTACCTTCTCGATGCCTTGGACAGATTGCAGCGGCGCGCTATACGCATTATCGGCAGTGCAGAGGTCACTAATGCTCTCGAGCCCCTGCAATTGCGTATAGATATAGCGTCACTCAGCGTATTCTTCCGCTTATACCACGGCGAGTGCTCTGAAGAACTCTTTGACCTTATCCCACCTTCTCCCTTCCTCCATAGGAGTACGCGTGCTGCTGTCCGGGGTCACCGCTGTACTGTCTCGAACATTCCATCGCGCACAAAGTAATTTGCGACTCGTTTCTTTATCGCACTTCGAAAAGATGGAATAGTCTTCCTTCCTATGACAGGGGGTCCTTCAAACGAGGCGTGAAGAAGCACCTTGTGGGCCGGCAGGGTCAGGGTGACTAATGCTGCGTTGTTTTCACGCTGCACCAGTTGTCTTTGCATCTGGATTCCGTTTCCACTTAACATCAGGTGGATTGGAGTCATTTGCCGAGCCAGGTATAAAAAAAACTGTATTCTTCGTTCCTGAGTGGAGACCGCGTATCAGCAAGCGAAGTAGGACGCCCTCAGACTAGGTGGAGCGAGCGAGCGAGCGATAATCTATGCAAGGAGGGCTGGCTATAGACAAACGAACCTATATTACCGCACTCATACGCATGTGCGTGTCTGCGCTTCTCGCTAAAGATTTAGTAGTAGTGAGTAGTTAATGCATCGATTGTCACTGTCAGTATTAAAATACTTTTGAAACACAGAATACAAAGTACCTATAGTAATTTTTTGTTACAATAGCATGAATAAAAAAAAATATTATGCATTTCCTAATTTGTTGTTATAAAAATACTACAGATAATACGACTAACACCGTTGATAACTATCAAACTGTGATAATATCTTGATAATTTCTATACTACCCTACTTTACGACAGGTATCTCTCATGTGACTTCGGATTCTGCAAACCATCCCAGAATAATATTTATTTATTTTACTTTTTCATGGAAGACTAACTCTTGTAATTAATTACAGATAAAAATTGAAATAACAAACAGTCAGCCAATTACAGGCCCCCCGTGTTGGAATAGACAAAAAAAGTTTTTAAGTAACATCATCTTTATTGCTTACTAATTCATAGAGCGACTCGTGTTGCCATTTGAGAGGCTCATACCCTACACTAGTTGTATTCGGGAGGAGGTACCTTGCGAACAGTTCCAATACTTCAGGCTTGTCCACATTCAGATACGGCATCAAAAGATCTGCAACAAGATTTATTATTCTAGTTAGTTAATCATCATAGGGGAGGCCTATGTCCAGCAATGGACTAAGATAGGCCGATGATGAATCATCATGGAGCTCATTTTCATGTTAGCACTGCTGGAGCTCGAGTCATCCCTATCCCTATGGCTGCAAACACTACAAGGAAAATGGGCCATAAACCACACGGGCTCAGTACGAATTGGTGGTGGTTAACAACTGCTAATGCAGCAAAGACCAACGTCTTTATGTGCCTTCCAAAGCACAAAGGAGCTCCAGATGATAAATTTTTGATCACCCTTACACATCAACTTCATCAGCCTATAATCGGTGGGAGATCAGACCATAACCCACTTTGCTGGCCCAATGTATGTTCGTGTGTTTTGCCTGCCTGCCATCTTACATTACGGCTCTTTATCAATAAGTGCCTGTGAAGGCTTATGTTGAATAAAATGATTTGACTTTGACTTTGATAAACAGTTACAGTAGTAATTCATCATCACTATCATCAAGCCTATATTAGTCCACTGGACATAGGTCTCTCCTAGAGCACGAACACGAGTTAGTTACTAACCAGAAAATAGTAAAAATATGCAGATGGGTGATAATTTGATAACGGTGATAACTTACACAAACTTGTTTTAAAAAAATATAATTTTATTCTGTTTTTCAGTGTACATCAATTTGGAATATTTGAAAAATTTTCTTTTGTCTATTCGTATTTTACCACCACATTACATTTGTAATCTAAACAGAAGAACAGGTAATTCCTGTAATTTAATGAGCTCAGCATATTGAAAATTTTCATTGGTTTTCAACCTTAAGTTAAGGTGATAAAGTAAAAAATTATGGTGTCCAATTTATTGACAGAGCCTTATAGAGGATTAAACATTTAAAAAATACAATAACAATGGAATAATTATTGTTTGCTAATATCTAAAAAACGTGAGAAAATACTTAGACTTACCTAACAACGGAGGTTTATGTGAATGTAAGGCACTAGGAACACTGACTACAATTCTGCTTTCTGGGACCTCATTTACTTGGCCTACTTTGCCAATCATGAGTCTCTCATATGGCTGCTTCTTACACCCTGAACTGAAGGTGCATATCGGCTCTAAGTCGATAGATACTTTTAACCAGTACCAAGTAGTTAGGTACTTTACCCCCCAAGAGGGAAAGATGACATCCTTCACAGCTTCTATACAGCTTGGAGCATTAGTGCACCATACAGCTACCAGACAGTTTTCAGCGAGAAGAGTTTTCACAGGTAAATTTCCAATGTCTTCATTAAACATCATACTGTAACTGAAATCAAGGATTGAATTGTAAAGTTAACATATAACATATTATATTGAATTGCAACACTTGTCATTTGTTTTGGAGCCGAAATATAATCATAAAATATAAAACAACTTCAGGAAACATCAGAGTAAAACGATAGGCCTATAAATAGATTAAAAAAAGCTCCCAGGAGAAATAGTCTCAGCCCAAAGCCTAAATCAATTTAAAAACATGGATAGCATAACTACCTGCCTGTTTCAACTACCTGCCTGATAATTAATAATTATAATAATAATATCTTACCTCAACTTATCATTTGCAGTTTTCAATCGCCTTATATATTTGTTCCACCATGGAGGGTCAGCAATGAGTATATCATATTTGTTACCTTTAAGCTTCCCACATTGCTCCTTTACACATCCACAGTAAAATCTACAAAGGTATTAACTTGATTGATATTTATTTTATTTTATTAAGGATAACAGATAGATGAAATATTAAAAAATATAATTAAATATTGTTTTTAACTCCTTAAATGCCATTTGACAGACAAACAATTGAATTTCTATTGTGTCTGGGCCCTGCAGCGGTCAACCTGTTAAACATACATACCTGGAGTTTGGTGGTATGAGAAAGTAATTATTGTCTATTTTACATTTAAGAGACTTTTCATGATTGTTGCCACCATTTCTACCAGTAAGTTCAAAGTTTGTGACCTCAAACAATTTATGTGATAGTTCTCGAACTTCTTTTGTCTCTGCTACATTGTACTGTTTGAGAAATTCAGTCTCAGCCTCTGGTAAGTTCAGTTTAAAATTATCATATTTGCTTTTTATTGTCAACGTCTGAAATAAAGTTGACTTAAGTAAATGGTATGGTAAACATTAAATAAAACCAAACAAAATTGCAGCTAAACTGAAATTTTATTATTTAAATAAACTAAAGGTTTTTAAATGTAGGTTGTGAAGTTAAAATCTTTTTCGTGTGATCTAAGTAGGTACATGTTGGCTTCTAAACTTGTGATGATAGCAATGTTTTCCATAAAGATTAATTAACAACAACAAAAATTGTAACTAAGTTTTGGCAAAATTATATATAACCTTTTTGGAAATGCATAGTATATGATGTAGCAGCGTACTGCTAACGGCCTGTAGGCCGTCACAGAGCTCCTTGATTAAGTTTAATTATATCATTTGATTCAATGATTTGATTACCTTAGACTAACCTCTGCACAAAATTCATCCTGACCATGTTTTCTTTTTTTACCAATAATGGTTTTGTTGTTCTTTAGACAAAATAATTTATTTTGCAGTTTAAATGAAAGCACTTCACTTTCATGATTACTAATAACTTGCTGATAAACTTTCGATATGTAGTTACTGTGATTGATAAGAGAACAATTAAACAATTCAAACATTACAGCCATGTCTTTCGTCTAGTTTCTTCTTATTTTCATTGTTGTTTACAAACAAACAAATAGGTCATTATTTCCTCTTTTTTTTTCCTTTAGTTGATGGCTTCGTGCGATTAGCACATTTAGCCAGTGTCAAAGTAATTTTTCTTACAAGTAATACATAAATATACAAATCCTTCCAGTAGGTACATAATGTTGATGAATGATAATAGAAATGGAAAGTGAGAAATGATGTACCCCCCAACCCCTCGAGTATCTCAGTAAAGATGTGGGGCTTTACTAAGTCCTCGGGCAGACTTCTTGAGAGAATTTGAAAAGTGAAGTTGCACTGTTTTGTTTCATTTGCCAACACTCATGCACATTCACGAACACTTAACGGTTAATAACCCACCATTATTCCACATTAATATTCGACATAACACAAATTTTGGAAAATAAGACAAAACCGCAGACATCATGACGCTTCACTTCCCCGCCAAGAAGTCAAAGTGTCAAAGTCATTTTTCTTTACAAGTAATACTTCGACAATATTTCCTTCCAGTATGATGATTGATGATGCATTCATCAATTCATGAATGATAATAGAAATGAGAAGTGAGATGAGAAATGACATACCCCCAACCCCTAGAGTATCTCAGTAAAGATGTGGGGCTTTACTAAATCCTCACGTGGACTTCTTGAGAGAATTTGAAAAGTGACTGTTTTGTTTCATAACAGTGGAAACTTTAAATGCTACTGTATTATATTTTTTTATCGTTTATATGTGTGATTTAAAATAAAATAAAAATTAAATTAAATTATCGCGGATCGTGCTTAGTGACGTGCACTTGGAGAGGCCTATGTCCAGCAGTGGACGTATGTAGGCTGATGATGATAAACTCGTAGTAAGAGTTTTTGTTGGCTCAATGCACATAAAGTGCGTTGCTCACAAAATAAATAAAATAATCAGCTGTCCTGTTTGTCAATGTCAGTGTCAGTCTATTACTGTCAATAATATGTCAAATAATAAATCGGTCGGTGGTTCGCGTCCGAAAGTTGAATTGGAATGGTACTTTAGCTTGAGCCCCGGATATTTTTATTTACCTATTACGAAGATTGTATAAAGTTTTCACATATATGTGCTTTATCACATAAGTGTTAATATGAAAGCTAATTAACCTATTTGTATACTTGACTAGTCCAGAAATCAGCACTTTCAGGTGGCACTTAGCTTGAAGACACAGTTGTTAACTTTGCTGATTGTGTTACTCAGCAATGAGTAAATGTTTAATTTATAAATAATTGTTTTACAGTTTAAAGAATCAAATGAATTGTCAGTAAACTTGATGGCTGTTAACAAAGGTAAGAATTATGTCTTGTTAATTTATTGTTTCATGTATTTCTTTTTGCGTTATGAACGTATGAAAACAAAGCCGGGATCATGACTTAGTCGTTTCGCTTCGCAGCTTGTAGGACGTTGCAAAATATACAAACGTGTATTTTTTAATCAATATATTAGGTAACTTTAAATCCATAGCTGTATGTTAACAACTATTGAAAAGTAACAACAAACTATATTTTTTAGTTTCAAAACTAAAAAAAAAACTGCAATGTAAGTTATTTTTCTTACCTTTTTGTGCTTGCTACCATGTAATGCATAAAAGATACATTATACGCAAAAGAGTCCTATCTATGTATTTTTATAGCACACATTTTATGTACTATCTTTATATATATGAATCTTCTGTGCATGTGTATGTCACTGAACTCCTTCTAAACAGCTGGACCGATTTGGATGAAATTTTCTGTGTGTGTTCAAGTGGATTGAGAATGGTTTAGATTTACAATTGGACACGGTAGGTGGCGCTTCTATAGGGGTCCATCATAGGATACGTGTGTTCATAAGCGGACAAATGATTTGTTTGTTTTGTTGTCATGGAAACTGTCAAAGCGGTACGAAGTCCGCTTGGATTATGTAAGAACTTTGTCACAGTCTCTAAAAATTATGTTCTATTGATACCGGTCATTGATCGCATCATATAACCTTCACAATACTATATTTAAATATTATCTCATTGCAAAGCTATCAATATGCCATCAAGGTAAACTTCTGATACTACAGATTATTTATTGATGTTTACTTTATTTCAAAGCTTCAGTCTTATTCCATCTTTTGTTTTGTACTGTGGGTACCAATTATTGCTTAATGATCTATTTTTTATATTTTTTTAAAGTAAATTGTTGGATTCAGTAATGTGTATATAAAAATATTCAGCCTATAGGTAGTCAGTGTTTACCTGCAAGTATTATGATTAGTGTGTTTACACTTCTTTTTTCTCAGCCCTGTATAATAAAAATATGCTTGTAAAACTAATGCAGAGTTTAATAAAAATACAAATTTGCATTAATATTATTTTAACAATTTTTTTTTAAAATAAGTAGTTATGTAATAAATCTTTGTTTTTTTAGAAACATACATGTTCTAAAAGAAAGAAGTCATACATAGTACACTTAATTTTGTAATGAATTTACTCATTAAAAAAATGGTAACAAGTCTGTTACTAAGAAATAATACCTGTAGATTTATCTTCATTAATTAATAACAATCTGTACTGAATAAGTATGCATCACTCACTCTCTATTTATATATGAAGTAGTTTAAAACTGATGATCAAATTAATCTACTTTCATGCATGGTGCCATGGCACCAGACTGTTTACAATTTCATCTGTGAAGTTTGACAGTTTAAAAATGTAAGCACAAGTCTCTGAGTGGACTATAGACGTGGCACGTTTATGGGAGCGAATATTGATTAGGGGTTGAAGTTGCGCGTGTGTGCAGCGCACCCTTAGGGCGTGAGGCGCGAGGCGGGGGGCGCGGGCCGGCGTGTTCGGGTTCGGGCGAGGACTCCATGTGCCGGGGGAACCGCGACCGGGAACCTCCTGTGACGATAAAATCAATTAAAAACACCTATGCTGAAAGCATAAAAACCAAATCCCACTTACTCGTAACGCGAACCGAAAACCTCGTAGCGACATTTGAACTAATCCGCTCTGCGTCAGTTACGTCCTGACGGGATCGTGAACGACAGCATAAAAATCAATATATCTCTTAGTGTAACTCGGATATTGCACTTTACATTTTGACTGGCGATGCCGGCGATGTGTGATCGCGCCCGACGGTATTAATTCCATTAGTGAATTTACGTTTCAGTGCAACCGAAAGAAAGCTAAAAGTTCCCGATGTTTAATCACAAGTTACCGACTGACTTTCCAATGCAAACCCTCCGTAAGAAAACCAGCCCTTGCAAATGTGAGTCCGATCGTGTATAGCTCGAGCAAGCTTTTTCACTTACGATATATAATTTATACTTTGTACATTTTTTAAATCACATCTCATGTAAGGTCATGCGGTGTCCTAGCTAGCGCTCGATGTTATTCGACCACGTTATCGCATCTTAGTTTTGTTATAATTTGCTGTTGTAATTTTTGCATGGATCGGATAAAGTTCACCCTAATAATTGTTCAAAGCCAGTATCGTTGGTCATTCATGTGCTAGAGCCATATCATAATTAGTGCCCCTCGTATTTTGGACAGAGGGTGTGTTGTGGTGGGCCTGTGTCGGCGCTGGTGCGGCGTGGGGAGTTACTTGCTATTTGTTGGTATAAACGGGGAATAATGCAGGTGTGTCATTTCCAGCACCTCTTACGCCAGCTCGGTGAGTACCACGCTTCTTGTCCGTATCATGCTTGCCTAAGTCGCATGCGAGATTGCCTGACTCATGATCATGATCATCGACTTCGTAGTTCGTACGCTTGATATTCTGTACTTTATCTATATCTTAAAACTGGAATTAGGTCGTAAATATTCATGTAATTTGACTACGCACGATCTGCGAACCGGTAAATTGAGTTTTCTTGTAGATTTAATAAATGGGTAAGTAACTACGTTGCGGCTTAATCCATTTCATTTTCAAGCGTACAACGTACGCACTTTTGATTCATGTGCCCTTATTCCCATACCTTATCCTATTTACCGGGTAAAGTTCGACTTTATTTTTGACATTGTAGCAAATGATTTATAAAAATGAACACATCAATGTTAAGAACTTTACGGCGGCATTGGAAATAATGCAAAGCTGTCATGTGTTTAACTATCTTATCATCTCAACATAGTTTCTCTTATGTCTATTATCTTGATCTGAATGTAGATTTTGTAGTATACGTAGGTATGTAGTGTTGCTTAAATATTTGTTGTAAACCTAAGAGTTTTAGTTAGCAGATGATAAAAAACCTTTTAATTTCTCGTATCTCCATGACTGTGCTAATTTGCAATCAAAAGTAAATCGTAGTCGGTATCTAGGAGGTATCTTTTTTATAGGGTTCATTGTCAGTGATTTTGGTGGACAGTTGTTTTTTTTTAAAATTTAATTTCGACTGCTTTACTCCGGTCTTATGATGTCTATCTACCTATGAATGCACATAAATGGAATCTTCACCGACACAGGACCTCACTAAGGATGATGATGATTATGTCAATCCGTAGAAAGCTGGTTACCTAACGGCAATACGAAGCTAGGTTTTAGAAGCCAATATTGTAATCTAAAAAGTCAAAACATGCAAATCGTATTTACATGACCGACTGAACCGACATGAACTTCGAACAAAAGAATTCATGTGTTGACTGTGTAGGCGTTTTTCAAGCTTGATGTACAAAAATAAACTTAAGGCAAATAAATATCGTTGTAGGTATCTAATTTACCCGAACATAAAAACGAATGTTCGAAAAATGTTCTTAATTTATTGTTTTGATCAAGTAGGTAGCCTGGTAGTGAGGAGCTCTATGGCGCAGTGGATAACGCGTCCGGTCTGCGAGTGTTGAGGTTAAGCAAATTTCGCAAAGGCCGGCCATCGGATGGGTGACCAAAAATTTATCATCTCGAGCTCCTCCGTGCTTCGGAAGGCATGTAAAGCCGTTGGTCCCGGTAACAGTAGCAGTCGTTAACAACCACCAATCCACACTGGGCCCACGTGGTGGTTTATGGCCCGTTCTCCCTCTCCATCCATAGGAAAGGCTCGTGCCCCAGCAGTGGGGACATAGGTATAATGAGCTGGTGGTGATGGCGATGTGGGGTAGCTACAGCTATTTGATGGCCCAACAATATACGCTACAGTATAATTGTAGGCTCATTAAATCCCACAAGCAGATGAATATGCAGATGGCAAGAAATGAGGCTCTTTAAAACGGATTTTTTTAGTTTCAATCCCGCACAATGTCTATCTGTTTCATGATCAGTGCATGACGGTACCTTGGTAGGTACCAAGACATTCATTAACGAACGTTGGAAGAGGAAGCTGGGTGTCCCGGCAAACAAAGGAAAGAAATAGGTACCTACTCATAGCAAATACTATCTACGAGTACTAGGGGGATTGGTACCTAAAATCAACATTTTATAGATCAACTTTCATTATATCAACACCAATAGGTCAACAGTGTAACAGGTCAACCATTTTTTGTATCAATATTTTGTTATATCAATGGTTCATTAGATCAACAGATTATTTTGTCAACAATTAACTACATCAACTGTTTACGAGTTCAAATAAATGTCAATTACGAGAATATGAGAAAAAAGAATCACTTCATATTATTATAAAAATCAACGTTTAATTCACTTAAAAATGAACAAAATGTAAAAGATTCATCCTAAAATAGTTATTTTCCATTCATATTCATTTTCCTAATCAGTTTTTTATTAATTAGCTCATAGGTACTATTCATAAATCTTATCTTGTAAATATAAGAAATACTCCTTAAAAAATGTACGACGTCCATATCGTCTCTTTTTGATATAATGTTTTATAATGCAAGATCAAAGGTCTTTAAATTCTTTCGTGGGGGTGTTTTTGGGACATTAGCAACTATTCTTTCAATATTTCGTTCGGTCGTTTTGTGCTCCTTAATCATTTCTGTAATTGATTTATATAAATTCCATTTTCTTCTATTTAAAAGCTGGTTCCACCTTCGGTGCCAAGCTTCGATATGATTTTGCGAACGTGCGCCATTTCAGGAAAAATATTTCCTGAAATGGCGCATGAACTCGTGGAATGGTTTAACGAATATTATGTCAACGGTAAAATTAAAACACAAGCAAAGGGGCCCACATCATTGATCGTCAAAAGATCAAAACCTTTGTTGCCTCCCAGTCTATGGTCGGTTTTTGAAAGTACGTCTCTTGAAATGCCACGTTCGCAAAATCATATCGAAGCTTGGTACCGAAGGTGGAACCAGCTTTTAAATAGAAGAAAATGGAATTTATATAAATCAATTACCTACAGAAATGATTAAGGAGCAGAAAACGACCGAACGAAATATTGAAAGAATAATTGCTAATGTCCCAAAAACACCCCCATGAAAGAAATTTAAAGACCTTTGATCTTGCATTACAAAACATTATATCAAAAAGAGACGATATGGACGTCGTACATTTTTTAAGGAGTATTTCTTATATTTACAATATATGATTTATGAATAATACCTATGAGCTAATTAATAAAAAACTGATTAGAAAAATAAATATGAATGGAAAATAACTATTTTAGGATGAATCTTCCACATTTTGTTCATTTTTAGGTGAATTAAACGTTGATTTTTATAATAATATGAAGTGTTTCTTTTTTCTCATATTCTCGTAATTGACACCTTGAATGTTGATTTTAGGTACCAATCCCAGTACTAAGTACGAGTACCTACTACCCACGTTGGTTGAAAACTCATCTTTCATAGAAAATAATAAAAATAATAAACACTTCTTCTGTCATCTGTATTAAAACTTTAAAGTGATATTCGTGATTTTCATTTCTGAAAGTTTTATTTTCTTGGCTCTAAAACTAAAAAGTTAGTACCTACAATTTTATATAAACAAACATTGCACATATTAACAAAACGTTTATGAGATCTGTTACACGTTTTATGCACAATTAATTTGTATGTAAAGTTGTTCTTCCTGCGTTTTAATGTTGTGTTTAGGTTAGGTTAGTGTTACCTACATAGTACCTACCTTTTTAGTCGTTGATTTGATACTAAGTAAATAAAACATACAAATTACTATAAAGAAGGTTATGAACGATACATTGGTTCCTATTCATATAGATTTCAAAAAGACCTTCGACAAGGTTGTCAAACTTTATCTATACAGGATGGCTCATTTAAATCAATCAGTATGGGAAAGTCTGGAACTATAAGACATAGGTACGAAGATCTGTTCTTAGGAACCATGTCATCGATTTTAATAAGAAGAAAAACTGCATTCATACATTAAAAAAAACCTGCACTCAGCTCGGGAATCGAACTCGGTTGTTTTGAAAAAATAAACTGACACTATTTCTATTTAGATATCGATTGTGTAGGTCTTAAGCAGTAAATGGCTCTATGAAACATGATGTCTAAAATGAATAAAATGCATTGTTTTCACATACCTGGCACCTTATTTAACTGTTCTGTGCCTAGCATAGCAGTAACGGTTTAAAAGGACACAATTGGTTTTATTTTCTTCATGACTTTAGAATTTTGTCAGCCAGAACCCGAAATTAGAGTAGGTAACACCTTTTCATACATCCACAATTTCCATAGCTACCTGCCAATATAGAAAATGTTCGCCACTGTAAATAATCTACTAAAATACTATGATATAGGTAGACAAAAAGTATGGTTATTAGCTCTTTTCTTAAAGCTAGAAACTACAAATTTAAACCGAAGCGTACGATATTCAGGCACCCACTTTCGGGCTAGGAATACCTACGTAAACCTGTATCTCTAAAGCCAGTCACAGACGCAGCTATATTATATACAAGGTGGCCGGAAGATTGACGTCCAAAAGAAAAAATTAGGTCTCTCGTGTCGTGGGGTATCCGAATCACCCCCATGTATGTTCCGCGATTTTTCACGGTTTTCGAGTTATGAATTTTTTTCTAAATTTTTGAGAATTTTCGAGCGATCAACTTAAAAAATTTCTAGAAAAAAAAGTAGAAGACTTTTTTGTATTTTTTTTTGCAACGAAATCTTCATAAGTTGTACTTTTATGCATAAAACAATTAGCTTCGTAACTTTGATGAAAATTTGGAAATGCAGGTCTCAAGAATAAAAAATACGATTATTGAATTATGACTAGAACATTAAGATTAAAATTAAAAATCTAAACAGATGACTGCATGGTTTTTTAGTGATCCTAAAACATGCGACATACTCTCAGCTTTCATAATCATTAAAAAAAAGTAGTACTTAATGAGCTACTTTTCCTAGAATCTGCCTTCAAAGACAGCCACGTGGCATTTAAAAAAAAAAATCCATGTGATTAAAACAAAAAGTCTTGCTATTTTATGGTTCCTAATGTTAAATTGGTTTGTTGACTAACCAAAAATTGCCGCAAAAAAGCTAAGATTAGATAGATAACATTTTGAGTTTTTAATTTTAAGGATGTCAATTTGCTGATAACTAAAAATTCTTAAGAGATTAGTTAACAAACGTTTTAAGTAAGAGGTGGTTTTGTCAATAAATCAGAGATGGTAATCAGAAAGAAAATTTATTTTTTAAATTCACAAAAGGTTTTCAAAGTGGCCACCTCCAGCAGCAATGCACATTCTACACCTTCGTAAAAAATTGCCTTTTAATCGTCTAAAAGCTTCCCTATTCTCTCTCACAACACGTTCGGCTTCTGTAATCTTTTCTCTAAGTTCTTGTTCACTCGAACATTCTCGGGCGTAAGCGATTTCCTTGTAATAGCCCCACACAAAGAAGTCGATTGGGTTAAGGTCAGGTGAGCGTGGAGGCCATCTGATTGGTCCGCTGCGTCCGATCCATCTGTTGGGGTAAGTTTCATTTAAGTGGTTTCGGACTTGCGTTGCGTAGTGACACGGGGCGCCATCATTTTGAAAAACCATGGTGCGTCGAAGCTGAAGATTCACATCTAGCAGCAGCAATGGTAGTTCATTTTCTAAAAAGTTTTTGTAAATTTCTCCATTAAGTCTGGATGGCAATTCAAACGGGCCAATAAGTTCGCCGTTGAGGATACCCGACCACATGTTAACACTAAACCGGTGTTGAAAAGATGAATCTCTCGTTTCGTGTGGATTCTCGATTGCCCACGAGTGGTAATTATGAATATTGAATATTCCAAATCGCTCAAATCGTGACTCATCGGTCCACAAAACTTTATCGAAATATGCAGGATCTTCTTGCTGTTTTCGTAACATGGTTTGGCAAAATTCAACGCGCAATGGGTAGTCTGCAGGTAGCAAAGCTTGAACTCGTCGGATATGGAAAGGGTGATATCCTTCATCGTGAAGTATGGCTTGAATAGACGTTCTTGGGATGCCCAGAGCACGAGCCATTCTTCTCGTACTCGTGGACGGATTTCGCTGAACTTCTTGGAGCACTCTTTCTCTGCGATCTGGATCGACTCGAGGGATTCCTTCACGACCACCGCGTTGACCAGGAATTTGGCCTGCCATCAACGTGTTGTGCGTGTTAATAAAAACACGATGGTCGGGATAATGTGCAGGTTGCGGCCCACCACGTCGTTGAAGTTGTTCGCGATACAATCGCGCTGCTTCACGGCTGTTGCCTTGTGCAACTCCATAAAAATAATGCATTTCTGCATATTCACTTAATGTGTAACTCATCTCTTTCACTTCCAAGTAAACAAAGTCCAAATCAGAAGGCAAAACAGTCCAGTAAACGAGCAAAGTAGTCAAAAAAGTAGGGCAAGCAAATTTGGGGTAAGCGATGGCGACACGAGTAGCAGTAAACACAAAGTGAGTACGACTGAGATAACATTTTGGCGTTGGCTTGGGTTGTCGCCCTCGCTACTGAGAGTGAGAGAGATGGCAATTATTCCGTCTCTATCCTCGCGGTCGACCTATTGTTATTGCAGGTAAAATAATCGCGTTCACTTTTACAACCCATGATTCGCAAGAATGCAACGCGCAGAATTGATAAAATTTAAAACTAAAATTAAACAAAATGTCAATTTTTTAGGCATTTTTTGGTTAGTTAACAAACCAATTTAACATTAGGAACCATAAAATAGCAAGACTTTTTGTTTTAATCACATGGATTATTTAAAAAAAATACCACGTGGCTGACAGCTTTGAAGGCCGATTCTAGGAAAACTAGCTCATTAAGTACTACTTTTTTTTAATGATTATGAAAGCTGAGAGTATGTCGCATGTTTTAGGATCACTAAAAAACCATGCAGTCATCTGTTTAGATTTTTAATTTTAGTTTTATGCATAAAAGTACAACTTATGAAGATTTCGTTGCAAAAAAAAAATACAAAAAGTCTTCTACTTTTTTTTCTAGAAATTTTTTAAGTTGATCGCTCGAAAATTCTCAAAAATTTAGAAAAAAATTCATAACTCGAAAACCGTGAAAAATCGCGGAACATACATGGGGGTGATTCGGATACCCCACGACACGAGAGACCTAATTTTTTCTTTTGGACGTCAATCTTCCGGCCACCTTGTATATTATAGCGAGACATATTACGATATATTATCCATAGCAATCTTCGAGCAACCACAGACGGAGCTATATAGAGATATATTTCTATTACGTCACCAAAATATGTGGACAGATATAGCAAGAAATATTAATATTATATTATGGTATACAACCGCGGACTTAATGAGGGCAAAAATATATATTATAGTATAGCTACCGTGTGTGGTGGATTGCTATAATGTAATATATAGCACATCATATTAATATATATTATAGCTATGTCTGTGACGGGCTTAATGTCCTTCCTTCGTCCTTCCTTATGCCTTTGTGACCAACGCATAGGGTCTTCTGATAACTAGTTACACATAGATATATTTATATATACAAGTACCGCGTTTACTTTCTGTGCTTTATTAAACGGTTCTTTATTGATATGGCACCTAACCTACTGCGATATATATTTTTCATTAGTTTTGAATCTTATTTCAACTTCAAAAAGGTTTAAGTTATGGTGGCATCTATATTGCCATTAACAGCTCTAGGCACACAATAAGTCTTAATAAGAGTTATAGAAAAAATCATCTCCCTGAATCGTGTTCACAAATCGTCACCGTTGATATTATGAACCATTCATTTCGCATATTTTATTTATTTAGTTGATTCACTAACGTCTGACTCTGTTTACTTACATTAATTTTAATCATTCAGGCAAACATTACTACTTATGTAGCTGTATGTCACAAATTACTAGGTACTCGTGTTCCAGTAACATTTAATAGAAAAAGTTTTATTAAGTAAATGTAGATACCTAAGGGCGTCCGCAGCGTCAAGCGGACAGACGCCCTAAGAGTCTTTATGCAATTCGATGTCCTTTACAAAACAGCCCGCCCGATCCTCAAAATGCCACACACATTCACATGACACACTAAGCATGCACACTCGCATAGGCAAACACCATACTTGTAGAACAAGAGTAAGAAGAACTGGTTCAGAGGCGCTCCAGGTCCAACGCTCCCTGGGCGCTTCTCCCACTCCATAACCCGGTCATCCCGAGCCGAGGAGGGGGAGGAGGAGACCTTTAAAAGCGCCCTCGGTTGTTCCGCTCCCAATCCGATCCGAACCCCTCAGAGAATCTACTAGGTAGGAGGAGTAACGGAGACGTTTACGCTTGCGTAATGCTATTCCCTCTGGAAACCCTTTAACGGTGTTTCGATCACACGGCTTAAGTAATCCTTTCTCGCCGCCCCCCAAAAATGTAACGCTGTAAAGGGCGATTAAGGCTAACAGCAAACTCTCCAAAAATATTTAAAACAAACATCAAAGTTCACCGGGATTTGGTAAAAAAAGTTTGGTGGTTTTAACCACTCTTAGTTTTGCTTGTCTTGTCGGCAACTTAAGATAACTTAGCTCTCTCGATTGACATCACTGATAATGATCATACTGTCTTACAAGCATTCGTTTGTATTTTTTTTAAACTACTTAATCCATAACATACTAAAAATCTTTCTTTCGTACATTAACTTAGATAGTTTGTATTTACGAGTAGAGTTATCTTATTAATTTACTTTATTTTCATTTAAAAAATCTTAATATTACTTTTCAATCTTTTCAAATTATATTACATGAGTCTTGAAAGCACCAGGTAACTGAGACGTTTTTATTTAGTTTCATAATCATCAGGCTTTACAGGCCGAATGAAGAATAATTTTGATACAGAACAACTCCCGTGTTTCTAAATTTACAAACAGGAAATTCAATTAAGCTCGCAATGATGCACCGTAAAAACAGGGACCGAAATAGGACAACCGAGCTGGTTTTTATTTTGCACTCGGCTCCGGCGTTTAGCGGTATTGTCGTGAAAAAAGAAAACAATGACACCGAAAAAAGTCGAATTAAAAAGCCTTTTGAGCAAAGGTGCTGTGTTCTTATTTTGTGGGCTGCGTGTGATGTGAATTTGTGCTCGTAGCAAAATGTTTGGCTAAACAGAATCGCTTAAACATTTGAATGTGCGGTCATCATAGGTAGTTAACTGCGTTGCGTTTTATTGTCAATATTGTATGATGCCTAAAGTGTTCGAGTGATTTATCTTTTAACTATTATATGTGTGCTATACTTGTGCAATTAATTAACAACATTTACCATGTCAAGCTAATAACGCTATTAACAATTATTAAGAGTGCATTCGTTTCCAATTGCATCATCGACAGAAGAACTACCTAAGCTACAGCTCTTTAAACCGTGTGTGAATGAATTGATCTAGATAGTGTTTTTTTTTCTAATCGCTTTTTTCACGAAGTGCTATCTTGTCTGTGCAGACAAGAACGAGCCGGGTCGTTTTCTCGGCGAGGGCGTTTCGTTTCGCGCGAAGCTGATCGGCGTGTTGGAGGTGCCTGAGGCGCGCGGCGACCGCATGTGCCAGGAGGCGCTGGCCGACCTCAAGATGGCGATCCGGGCGGCCGGCGAGCACAAGCAGAGGATACAGGTGCACGTCGCCATCGACGGGCTGCGGCTGCGAGACGACAAGACGGGCGTGAGTTCACTGCAGTACCTATAGATTGGTTGAAGATTTTTCTTGTCGACCTCCTTGGTCGAGTGGTTTGTACACCGGTTTTCATGGTGTCGCCATCTCTGAGGTCCCAGGTTCGATCCCCGGTCGGGTCAATTTAGAAATTATTGTTTTTCTAAATTGTCTCGGATCTGGGTGTTTTCTATGTATAATAAGTATGTATTTAAATATTTTAAGTATGTGTATCCGTTGTCTAGTAACCATTTAACGAGTTTCATAACGAGATTTGGGCTAGATAATTGGTGTGAATGTAGGAAAGTTTATTTATTTATTTATTATTTTATTTTATATAGTGTAGTAGTAATAAATAGCCTAATAACTGTCCCACTGCTGGTCAAAGGCCTCTATCAAAAATCAAGTCACTAGAATTGATGGGGGATGACTTAATCACCACGCTTGCCAAATGCTGGTGATCACAAAACCGGGCTATGCATCGAAAAATTCGAAACACCTTCGAATATCGGACCGAGCGCTTTGCCACTCGGCTACCGAGGCGATAGGGTATAAACGATGAAATTTTAATCGTCTGTCGTGGTTGAGTGGTTAAACTATCAGTCTTAGACAGGAAGCTTCCAGGTTCGATTCCCAGCAGGGGAAAAAATTGTGTTTTCTTATCCATATTTAGAAAAAATATTATAATTTTATTTATAAAACTACCAGTTGACTTACTCATCATAATTTTAACACCCGTCGCCGCTTTTAAGAAGACTCACAACAACCCATTAATTTTATTGTAGTGATTACTTGATTTTAATGATAAAGGCCTTAGCCCAGCAGTGAGACAGTTATAGGGTATTTCTTCTTTTACTCACAACTTACTAGAAGTAAGATAATTAGTTAGCCGTTTGTTTCAGGATTCTTTATACCACCACCCGGTGCACAAGATATCGTTCATAGCGCAAGACATGACGGACTCGCGCGCATTCGGCTACATATTCGGCTCGCCCGACACCGGACACAGATTCTTCGGCATCAAGACTGATAAAGCAGCTAGTCAAGTAAGTCTAACGTTCTATGTCACAGCTATGAATTATTGTGCAACCCCCTTTGTGCGATAGTGGTTAATAGCAACTTCTGCCTTATATCGTAGTACTATTATTTATTCTGTGCTTATATCATCACTTGACATAATGGTGATATGAAGGCCAAGTTCTTACCACTTAAGAATTTAAAAAAAAATAGAGGTGTAAACAAAATGTGCGTTTATTTTATTTATTTTTTATTTTATAAAATGTTTTTGTTTTGTATATAATTTTTAACGCAAATATTGTTGCGAACAAATTACAAAAACACAAATACACAAATGTTGAAAAAATTTCCACGAGCAGGATTTGAACCCGCACCCTTTTGACATACCGGGTCAGGTGCTCTTCCAATTGAGCTATCGTGGTTCTAACCAGCCCGCCGAAGTTATTCAACACTCAATTTCGGCGGGCTGATTAGAACCACGATAGCTCAATTGGAAGAGCACCTGACCCGGTATGTCAGAAGGGTGCGGGTTCAAATCCTGGTCGTGCACGAGCAGGATTTGAACCTGCACCCTTCTGGCTAAGGTTCTAAAAACCAAGAAGGATTCTTAAATCCCTTACAACCACTGTCCTATCGATTCCAACGCCATTAAAGTAATACGGAAATATCATTTTGTTCTTAGTGCGAGTTTTAGTTACATTCGATCGAGTTAACGAAAACGTGTATTGCATAATTTTAATTCGCCTCGTTTGCCACCAGGAGGCGCTGATTGTAGGCCATCCAAAATTTGGTTTACAGCAACGTCATCGAATGGCGAATATAGCTCGCACTAGGCACCCAGGTCTCAGTATAGTCGACCATGAAATTGCTTTATCACTTTTGACAAAAACTTCCATTACAATAAATTTTCGCTAAGGCTCATTGTCAATGATGACAACGTATCTGTCACTTGGTCTTTTAAACAAAAATAGAACTTGTTGTTTCATCATCATCATCATCATCATCTCAGCCAAAAGACGTCCACTGCTGGACAAAGGCCTCCCCCAAGGATCTCCACAACGACCGGTTTTGTGCTGCTCGCATCCAGCGGCTTCCCGCGACCTTCACCAGATCGTCGGTCCACCATGTTGGAGGCCTGCCCACACTGCGCTTTCCGGTACGCGGTCGCCACTCCAGGACTATCCCGCCCCAGCGGCCATCAGTCCTGCGAGCAATGTGCCCTGCCCACTGCCACTTGAGCTTAGCAACTCTTCGGGCTATGTCGGTTACCTTTGTTTTTCTGCGGATCTCCTCATTTCTGATTCGATCACGCAGAGAAACCCCGAGCATAGCCCTCTCCATTGCTCTTTGAGTGACCTTGAGCCTTTTTATGAGACCCATAGTGAGCGACCACGTCTCAGTCCCGTATGTCATCACTGGCAGCGTGGCAGCACACACTGGTCAAAGACTTTCGTCTTGAGACACTGCGGTATATCGGACGAGAAGATATTTTGTAGCTTACCGAACGCTGCCCAGCCTAATTGGATTCGACGATTGACCTCTTTGCTGAAGTTGGACCTACCTAGCTGGACCGTTTGTCCCACCGACCGGTTGTTGTTGTTTTATTACATGCAAACAAAATTCACTTCTAAGATGGTGATAAAGTAATTTCATTGTTGACTATACATAAAAGTATATGTATAAATGTAATATTTACGACTTTTGTGCAATCTAAGGGGTTGTAAAATAAAGTAGGGCAAAATAAGAGGCAGAGTGTAGAAAACAAAAGAAAAAGAAAATCATTTGCGCCCTGATAGCCGCCAGTCTTCAATCTGTGGAGAATTTACAATACTCGTAAATAAAAGCCTGTATATAGGTAGACCACGGAGGTCTGATTAATATACGCTGTTCACGCTACTACTCACAGCCTTAAGTCTGCAACAACGCTTCATTACATTAAAACCTAGTTGTTATAAAACAACCCCGCACACAGGCCAGTGTTCGTGCAAAGGGAAATGACTCTGTTACACGGCATGCGATGCGGCATGAGAAATGCGACATCGTATTACTTTACGGTGGTGCCTTTCGTAAAGTTTTCTGTTTTGTGCGTTTCTTTGCTACATGTAAGGGTCCGAAGACTTAACACGTTAGCTGCCGCGTAGGTCACCGGTGACCTATACGACAATAAATTTTCTATTGTGTCTGGCTTTACGGCAGTCAACCTGTTAAATAAAAGGCGGACTGTATATAAGTATTAGTTCCCGGCAAACAAATTGTAGTATAAGAGGGTCGCGATTGTAGTTAGTGCCGTCCGAAAGCGGATCGTCCGGTCGGTCGGTAGTCGGTGCCGGTCGGGGGTTGGCAGCGGGGGGCGCCCGCGGCAACCGGTTCGATCCTCGCCGCAATGATGTCGCACCTTCCTCGCGTCTCCTCCGTGCGTATGTGGGCATCAACACTATACAGAACCGACTGAACTGAGTTGTTATGGACATGACTGAATCACAAAATATGGAGACTGTAGGTAGAATGGTAAGCTTCATACAAACGTGGTCGAGCAACGCAAATATAGACCCTCTCGCGGACACGAAATCTCGCAACTGCTGCGCTCGAACTGTTCCGAACTGTTCCGAGATTCGTTTCAGTGAGATGTGTTTTTTTTTAGAGAGATTGCTGATTGCCTCAAACGGCTTTTTCAGCGTCACCGGGCTTGTTTGGAGGCAGCGAGGTACGTAAAGGGTACCTCCAACCGTGTGAAACGAATCACCTTCGGAGGTTTTCTAGAGGGAACGGCATCACACACTTAAAAGTGCGTGTCCCCGTGCCCTGCTAGATTCTCCGAAGGGTTCGGATCGGATCAGGGAGCGGAACAACCAGGGCGCCTCTAAAGGCTCGGACCTCGGCTCGGGTTGACCGGGCCGTGGTGGAGGAGAGAAGCGCCCAGGTACATGTCTGTACCTGGTATAGAGCGCGTGTGAACCGGTTCTTCGTACCCTTGTTCTACGAGCTCGGTGTCTTGGGCCTAAACTAGTGTGCATGTTTAGTGTATTCTGTAAATGTGTAGTGGCATTTAGAGGATCAGGCGGGGTGCGCTCCTCGAACGCGGTATGTTTAGCTTCTTCCTGGGTTTCCTTAGTTTGTGACTGAACTGAGTTAAACTAAACTTATCAGACCAACCTGACCTGAGTTGTTCCAACCGGAACTGAGTGTTACTATTAACACCTTTTTATCTATAATAATATTATAAAGAGAAAAGCTTTGTATTTTTGTATGTATGTTTGTAACGAATAAATTCAAAAACTACTGGACCGATTTAAAATTTTTTTTCATCATTAGAATGCTGCATTAGCGCTGAGTAACGTAGGATATAATAAAAAAAAATGTCCACCCGTGCGAAGCAGGGACGGGCCGCTGGCTGGTCGGTTATATTTTAATCGTTCTTCTGCCTCCTAGACGTCTCTATTATAACTACTTGACGTCCGTGGCTTCGCCAGCGCGAAGTTCTGTCTGTCATAAAAGTTGTTATCGTGTGCCAGAATCCATTCCGACATTTTATTTCACCGGGATAAAACGTCAATGACAAAAAAAATACTCATTTATTATATTAGTAAGGATGGTGTTTCAGTACAGACGTGCAGAATGTGCAGGACATTTGAGTACCTATCCAAAACTGTAATGTTCAACTAAATGACAAACTGTCAAATTACCTCAATAAACTTTGAACTTTATGCCTATTTAGACATAAAGTTCAAACTTTATTGAAGTAATTTGACAGTTCATATAGACATAAAATTCAAATTTTTTTGATGTAGGTCATTTGACAGTCCATATGGACATAAAATTCAAAGTTTATTGAGGTAGGTAATTTGACAGTTCATATAGACATAAAGTTCAAAGTTTATTGAGATGATTTGACAGTTCATATAGACAGTCCATATAGACATAAAATTCAAAGTTTATTGAGGTAGGCAGGTAATTTTACAGTTCTTATAGACAGCCCATATAGACATAAAGTTCAAAGTTTATTGAGGTAATTTGACAGTCCATATAGACATAAAATTTAAAGTTTATTGAGGTAGGTAGGTAATTTGAAAGTTCTTATAGACAGTTCATATAGACATAAAGTTCAAAGTTTATTGAGGTAATTTGACAGTCCATATAGACATAAAATTCAAAGTTTATTGAGGTAGGTAGGTAATTTGACAGTTCTTATAGACAGTCCATATAGACATAAAGTTCAAAGTTTATTGAGGTAATTTGACAGTTTGTGGTACAGCCTGATGTGGAGGCATGGGTACGTCTTACAAAGTAATTTAGCAAATCAAACTCAAATGAGTCTAGCAAATCAAACTCAAATGAGTCTAGCGAGTTTAACCTGACCTCATTGAAGTTTGGTAAAACTTACACGATATTTTGTGTTTTGCATTAAATTGTCTGCAATTGAAATATTCTGTTTTTCTCGGTAGTAGTGGTAGTAGGTACTAGCTTGACTTGCTGACCTCTTAATTTATCTGATCAGAAATCAGGCGTTCGGCAATTTAGCTAATTGATATGCGTGCTCAATGCTAACGGTAAACATGTAAATAATGTAGCGTGTTTAGAGTAGCCTAACTAAGAGTCTGCTAGGGCTACCGAAAATGATGATGCACGAAATATTGAAGTAGTACCTGTAAACAGAACGTTTAAAAATCGCGTTAAGGCTAAATTGCCCTCAACTGTGTCTACATTTTTGTTTTAACTTCGAAATACACCGCCACGATAGCATAGTTGGTATGTCATGGGATGCTGTTTTGTCAAATCCCGCTCGTGGAGAAATTATCAACACTTTTTCATATTTTAAATACCAGTTTTTCAATATATTATATACTAGCGGCCGCTCGCAGTATCACCCGCGTGGTTCCCGTTCCCGTGGGAATATCTGGATAAAAAGTATCCTATGTTTTAATCCAGGTTATAAACCATCTGTATGCCGAATTTCAACCAAATCCATCCATCCGTTGCAGCGTGAAGAAGCAACAAATATACACACATACATACACACAAACTTTCGCATTTATAAAATTAGTGTGATTACGCAATGTAATGCTTGCGGTTCTTCTCACTCACCAATGTAAGGCTCGTGGATTTTTTTAACAGGTTGACCGCCGCCGCCGCCGGGCCCAGACACAATAGAAATTCAATTGTCATATGGCGCTTTAAGTGTCCCTTTTTCAAATTTGAAATACCAGTTTTTCAATATGGTAACATACTTACGTTATTTATTAAAATTATCGGTGACTCGTTTCACACGGCTTGAGGAAGCCTTTAAATTTCTCGCCGTCCCCCGTCCGGTGACGTTGAAAAATGCCGTTTAAGGCAATCGACAAACTCTCCTAAAATACAAAATAGATGTGGGAACGTTAACTTACCAGATAACGTTGGTCTGTCGTTCGTGACCTGTGAAATGAAATGAACATAAATTTATTGCAAAAATTTACCTAGAGCGTTTACGCCGCACACTAGCGCCGCCAATGAAAAAAAAACATATCTAGTAATTAGAGATAGAAAATCAAATTATGCTCAACAAACTATTTGAATGAAGTAATTTAGTATTTTTACGTCACCTAATGATCATCTGACATGTTATGGTTTAGTTAAATACGGCGTTATAGTCAAAAGTGGCCGTTTTTAGCTGTAACGCCTTATTTAACTAAACCATAACATGTCAGATGTTCATTAGGTGACGTAAACATGCTAAATTACTTCATTCAAAATTCAAATAGTTTGTTGAGCATAATTTGATTTTCTATCTCTAATTACTAGATATGGGTTTTTTTTATTGACGGAGCTAATAGTGTGCGGCGTAAACGCTCTGTGATTGATCATTGAAGCAAATATCTAGTAAGCATAAAAATGCCTGTAACAAGTGACTTCGCTCTTCTATAGCTAATACACCTGTAAATGTAGAAAACTCTTAAAGACTAGACTACTATAATACATATTTACCGTCTCAATATTAAATAAAATATCACTTGGCGACAGTTTGCTGACTTGATGCCATCTTCATTGTATTCAAATGCACTGTGAATGATATTGTGACAATGCTGTATTGTAATTTAATTAAGTAAGTATGCGCCCGAACAAATGATCACAGAGCCCGATTGATATTGTTATATATACATACAACGCATATTATACTCTAATAAGTAAATCTATTTTTATACCCGACTCGCGGAGCAATTGATAGGGGAAGGGTGTGGCACTAGTACAATATAATCAACCAGTAACGAAAGGGTTACCTAATAAGACTTTAGGTACAATAAATAGCAATGACGGCGCAGTGGTTAATGCGCCCGGTCTGCGAGGTTAAGCAACTGTCCTAAAAGCCGCTCATCGGATGGGTGACCAATAATTTATTATCTCGAGCTGCTCCGTGCTTCGGAGGGCACGTAAAGCCGTTGGTCCCGGTTGCATTAGCAGTCGTTAACAACCACCAATCCGCACTGGGCCAGCGTGATGGTTTGTTGCCCTTTCTCCCTATCCATCCATAGGGAAGGATCGTGCCCCACCAGTGTGGACTTGGAATGAGCTGATCATGATGATGTTGATATTATGATGTGTACAAACGCCTTTACATCAGACTACCACAAACTGTCAATTTCCTCAATGGACTTTGAACTTTACGTACATGTCATAAGGTTGAACATTTATTGAAGAAGTTTGACAGTTTTGGATAGGTTGATGTGCAGGCGTCTGTACATTTGCAGCAGCTCAATCATCACACTAATATTATAAATGTGAAAGTTTGAGTGTATGTGTGTATATTTGTTGCTTCTTCACTGGATGGATTTGAATGAAATTCGGCATACAGATAGTTTATAACCTGGACTAACACATAGGATAGTTTTTATCCCGATATTCCCACAGGAATCACACTATAAATATAAATAAAAAATATTGTTTGTTTTGTTGTCATGGAAACCAAAGAGAATTTAATCACTTGATGGAAACTGTCAAAGCGGTACGAAGTCCGCCGGGTCCACTAGTTCTACTAATATTATAAATGCGAAAGTTTGTGTGTATGTGTGTATATTTGTTGCTTCTTCACGCTGCAACGGATGGATGGATTTGGATGAAATTCGGCATACAGATAGTTTATAACCTGGATTAAAACACAGGAAGGATACTTTTCATCCCGATATTCCCACGGGAACGGGATCCACGCGGGTGAAACCGCGAACGGCCGCTAGTATATTGATAAATTCATAGGCCGCTTGTTGGTAATACTAACTAGCTTCACGAATAATGTGTCAACTTTTCAGTTTCATCCGAGTTCTTTCCATAATAACACGTGTTGTCAGACTCCATTTTAATTACTATCTACCGTACAATTGCACCCTTACTGCTGAATAAAAAAATACTTGAAATTGGCTAAATGCTAAAAGCGAAGCCTTTAGCAGCAAACCTTTTAAGGAAAAATTGTACAAATCTTTATGCTCGTGCATGCGTGACTGTATATACTACTACCTACCGTTACCCTTAACCGCCTCTGCGGACCTTATCAGAGGTCCTAAATTCGATTCACATCTTAGACATAGGGTTTGTTTTCAGGCTATATAGCTGCTTTGTTTTTAACCGACTTAAAAAAAAGGTGGAGGTTCTCAATCCGGCTGTATTTTTTTTATGTTTGTTTGTTACCTCAGAACTTTCGACGGGGTGAACCAATTTTTATGATTCTTTCGTTATTTGAATTTGCTGGTGCTTCCCGTGTGGTCCTAAGTATTTTAATTTGGTCCAGTTCTGATGATGGAATCCTTAAGGAGTTGAGGGAACTCCTCAAATATTGTAGGCATACCTATAGCGATTTTGGTATTTTCAGCAATAAGTCAAGCATTTGCATTCAGAAAGTATCATTTGATAAGTGTAACTCGTGAAAAAGACCACAGATTGCCACCGGAACTCCTCAGTGTTTCACGGGTGGCCATTAGATATATCGATTAAGATGGTTAAGCGACTATGACGAAGCAAAAGAAGGCAGGCACCGGAACGCAGTTTTTGATTTCCTACTTTGATATAGGCGTTTCTCGTTTTCTTCGCTTGTTCCATTTAAACGGCGCTGTCTCGTACGAGCAGCGTGTTTAGTAGGTCTACCCATATTCGCTTTTGGTAAATAGATCGAAACGAATCACTAAAAAACGAGAAATAAACAATAATTTTAACCAAAAAAAACAGACTCCAAAGAATTAGTCTGAAAATATTGCACTAAAAAGTAAAAAATAATTGTTTAGTTTAGTTTGTTCAATTGACTTGCTAAATTAACCTTTATTATACTGAATCTTATATTCTTAAAAACTATGCGACTGCCATATACTTAACTTCACATCTAACAGAACACATATTATGACAAACAAGCAAATATTTACTTGCAATCCACTTAAAGAATTAAAAAAAAAAATTTAGACGGCTTAATAGACAATCGTTTTATTAGGAAAATATATAGGTACAATTATTGTTATTTTTGGAGTCGGTGTCAGCCAAGGTAACTTTAACATAAACATTTTAACGACATCACTACATAGTTTATAACAAAGTCGCTTCCCGCTGTCCCTATGTATGTATGTATGCTTAGATCTTTAAAACTACGCAACGGATTTTGATGCGGTTTTTTTAATAGATAGAGTGATTCAAGGGGAAGGTTTATATGTATAAATACATGCATAATATAGTAGAGAAACACTGATAATTTAGAGGTTTCACATTTTTTTGCGCTTACATTGCAAACGCTGGCTGAACCCTACGAGATAGATCAATATAATTTACTACTACTGTACACCTTAAAAAGGTCTACAAAAAAGTCCGCGATGGTATATGTCTATCTCTTAAGGATAACCCACAATAATCATTTTTTTATCCTTTACTTTTTACGAGAAATAATGGCTTATTTACGAAGCGATTTTAAGCAATACAGCATTAATCCTTATTCAATTAAGTACCTTAAATACATTGTGCATTTAATATAGATCAATATGGCCCTTTACAGCATGTAATTTAAATGAATATTTTCGAAGATATTACAGATTTAAAATGCAGGGACATAGCGGTTGCGTGTAGCATTGCACCCGTGCGAAGCCGGGGTGTGTCGCTAGTACTATATATAATGATAATAGTACATTTAATCCTATGCATGAATTTTTGATTTCAAACGCGGACTGGCACCGGCTCCAAAAACTTCGTTGGCTGGCACCGGCTATATTTAATTTAATAATTCTACCTAATAAAACGATTGTCTATATAAGCCGTCTAAAAATATTTTTCTTATTTGATTCTACTATAAGTGGATTGCAAGTAAATATTTGGTATTTGCTTGTTTGTCATAATATGTGTTCTGTTAGATATGAAGTTAAGTATATGGCAGCCGCATAGGTTTTTAAGAATAGAAGATAAGATAGAAGATAACCAGTTCCTCGGTAGTTGAGAATTCCGGGTGAAGTGCGCTTCTATCTTCGACCTTATCGTCACTTACCATCAGATGACATGAATGCTTCTCCGTTGAATGTAAAAAGAACTTTTAATCCTAACACCGCGCAGCGAGGCTTCATAACTTTAACAATGCCCTAAAATGTACCACAGACATTACAAAAAACTTTTCCGACGTCGTTTCCGACGTATTTGCCGCATTGTAATTAATCCGCCCGTAAATCATCATCATCAGCTTATTTTATGTCCCCACTGCTGGGGCACGAGCATTCCCTATGGTGGATGGATAGGGAGAACGGGACATAAACCAATACGCGGGCCTTGTGCGGATTGGTGGGTTGTTAACGACTGTTAATGCAGCCGTTACCAACGGCTTTTCTTGTCTTCCGAAGCACTGAGGAGATCGAGGTGATAAATTTTTGATCATCCGATCCGACCATCCGCTTACCGGCCTTTGCGAAAGTACCTAGGGTAAGGTGGTGTAAGAGTGCACGGTCGTTAAGAGTGCGCATCAACGTCACGCCGCCCGTCTCTATGCGAGGTCTGCGGCTAACTTCAATTATGTTTTGATGCATTAGTGATAAGGGTTACGCTGCCGAAAAAAAATTGAAATTGGCTAAAAAACGGAGATAATTATTACGTAAGTCAAAAGATTTTTACTCATTTTGTTCTAATTTTCTTGCGTTTTGCAAAGATATCTGTTCCGAAACTGTTAGTTTTACAAGAATATTAATTGATTATCCAAATAACGTATTTACTTGGCAAACCGATTAGCTCGAAAAACTTTGCTCATCTTTCAATAGATGGTGCCAGTGGTTCAATATGTTTGTGAAGGGTGAGGTGTACAAGAGTGCGCACGGTATGTGCGTATAAGATTGCGCGCGCACTCTTATACGACATTTATTTTCCCTAATGAAGTGTGTAAGATAAAGTCTAATTTTACAAACTAAGTATTTTTTTTGTGCACTTAAGCATGTTTTGAAGAATAAGAACTTACTCAGAGACAAAATTGTTCGCTAGAGGTTCTTGATGAAGCTTGAAAGCTAATCAAAAAAGGACAGTCGAAGCCTTAGAATAATTCTAAGTCTGTAGCTGAATCTTTTGGAAAAGTGGAGTATACTTTGAGGAAGCGGTTGAAAAATTCTCCCCCTGCCACTAAATTAGGCCGTTTTGAAACTACATTTTTCCGTGAAGTTAAACAAGAATTCAGGGACCATTTAAACATTCTTGATAACATATACTTAAGAAGATATGGAGGTGTGGTGGGTGTCAAGAAATATACAAAGAACCTAATTACTGAAGACTGGATCGAATGTTCGGTGTCCCAACAATGGTGGCATGAAAACTGCACTGCCTATTTAGGTCAAGGACTACCTATATGTGCGACTTGTGCACTGAGAATTAATGCGCGCACTCCTGTACACCCGGACGTATAAGAGTGCGCAATTTTATTTTTTTATATTTCTTCAGTCCCTACTTTAATTAATGAAATTAGTGTAATTCGTTGTTCCATAATTTGTTAACAAATATATAGAGATTATAAATAAATAATGTTGATTTTTCTAAATATGATAATTTATTTTTTATAGGGCCTCAAAGTTACATTGCGCACACTTACACCACCTTACCCTATTGCTTAACCTCAGCACTCGCACACCGGGCGCGTTAACCACTGCGCCATCGAGCTCATCAATTGATGCATACAAATAATCCGTCGCACTTGCAGGTAGTTATAGCGATGCGGGACCTGTTCCAAGTGGTGTTCGAGCTGAAGAAGAAGGAGGTGGAGATGGCGAAGCAGCAGCTCGAGGGCAAGACGGTGAGCAGCACGCTAGTGCGGCACGCCGCCGTCGCCGCCGAGACCAAGTCCAAGGTAAGTCATCATCAGTCGTAGACGTCCCATAATTGGGAAGCGATTTTTGAATCTCACCGGTGATCTCGAATATAAAAATTACATGAATACACTACGAAATATTATATTTATTGCGTAATGTATGTAAGATTTCATTATTATTATATTAAAAACATACCGTTCAAGAATTAAGTGTCAAAAATAATGAACTTATTTTTAATGACCCCTGGATATGTGGAGTGGAGGATCTCTCGCCTGCATGTTCTCACCTTAGTCATACCCACTAAAACTCGGAAACACCAGCTACACAGAAATTGGAACCCCGAGTACTGCAGAAGCAGTTGTACACAGTCCACTAGCGGCAGTATGGGGAGATAACTTACGTCAACATAAGTCTTTGAAGTGTCTGTTAATCGGTAATAGCTGTACTGTTATGGGTTACCCCCCCCCTTCCACACCACCCCGCACCTCGCCCAACTGACTGAAAGGCGTACTACCGTGAGTCATAGCCTGAACCACCCCTCTCGATGCCACCGTATCCTATTCTTGATTGATTATCTGCCTGGATTCTGCCTCGTTTCCTGTCATAGATGACATGGTCCATAGCCCATCGAAAACTTGGCATGGCAATGACGTCATGCGTGTTACAGCAATCTACGGTGTTTGTATTGGGCAGCCGCCGCGCCGGCACGCGAGACAACATTGAATTGCTTAATGTTATGTCAACAAACAAAGCGCGGCCTGCCCCCGGCATTCGCGTACCATAACTCTTGCATTTTTCAAGGCGGTTCGACGAAAACTCAGCTAAATAAAATAGACGATTTATTCCGTAGCTATGATTGAAGTGTTCTATAGTTATTTTAATTGTTCGTATTCGTAATAATGTGGACGTGGTTGTTACCCTCGAAGTTATTATTGAAAACAAATGTCAGCGTAAGTTAAACCATTTTAATAGCTTTGTAAACTTTCATTTTTCGCTATGTCAACTTCATTATCAGCCTTACGTCCCTATGATGATGTACGTGTGATGTGTGTGATTGACTTGGGGACATGGGCCCATTCACTCAAGAAACCCTCTGACGGTGAACTATATCCCACGTAGGTATTTAATGCGGGTTGGTGATCACAACTTTACCCGATCTGGGAAGTGAACCCCCTCTGAATATAAAAAAATATATATTTATATAAACTCAATAATATGATCACACAGCTTGGGAACCCTTATAAGTTTATGGCCCCTCTAAAAAAAGTTTGGTGACACTGAAAAAGCCGGCTAAGGCCATAAGCATAATCTTCCCAAAAAAATGATCTGGCCCAAATGTGGGTTGGACTAGATACTAAGTTTAAGTTTCACCTGTAATTCTGATTATAGCGCTGTAAGCTAAACAATAGTAGTAATCTTTTTCTTGTTACAAATAATATTAGAAATAAGAACACTGTACTAGCATAAGATTCAGAACCATGTACGACAAAAATGGAAATTAAATTTTTCGTGTACCAGTTATTGCTCCCAAAGAAATAATAAAAAATAGAGAAAGAATAAAGGATAGGATAGAATTAATTAGCCTATAATAGACGGGCATCCCACCCGTAAAAGTGCAAAAGATGATGTATGAAAGTGTGGTATGAGGAATGAAAGTACGAGAGGTATACAAGCGAGAACTAGTATGAAAGAGAACTTAGTAGAAAAAGGCTCCGATTCTGTTGGAGGTGTTAGATTAAAAAAAAAAAAAAAAAAAAAAAATGTGGGTTGGTGGGTGGTTCGGAAAAGCTTGACATATTTTAATTGCCAAAGTTGCTTTTAACTTAGTTTGGTTTGGTTGGTGGTAAGGCTTGTTTGCCGCCTGGCTAGCTACAACCATCTTATCTAAATATGACGGTATTGCATCAATGTTAGTAACACGTTGTGTTCCGGCAACTATTAAATAGCCAGTGCCTCAGTAGTTGAGAATTCCGGTTGAAGTGAGCTTCCATCTTCGACCGTATCACACAAGGGCCAAGTGCTAACCCATAAGGAAATTTAAAAAAAACATGTTAGATTGCAACCTGAACCACAGATTAAGTAATAGTTCGTAAACACGCGTACCTTCAGACTTCGAACTCCTAATTCCGTTGTAATTGTAACTCGTAATCTATAAGTAGGACTATTCTCGCGATCTGCTCGTAGTTTTCTAAAGTCACAACTCCGCTTTGGTTAATGCAACTCAAACCGAATTTTTGATTACACACAGTTAGCTTAATTATCTACTACTTTATGCATTAGAGTTAAGGTCCGTTACTTTTGTAGTTCGATATTTAAATGAGTGAAAGTAATAACGACCGTTAACGACGTTAATGTTAGAAAACAAACACTTTATTATTCCACCAGCTACATCGGGTGATATATTTGCTATGTTTTAGAACTTATATACCTATTTATCTAAAAAATATATCTTTAAAGTTACACACGAAATCTGTATAAATTCTAATTATGATTTTCTAAAAGTTTACACTGCCATTACATATTGAAATGAAACACATTACGTTTTTTTTCGTTTAAGTTTTACATTTCATTTTATGCTGATGTTTGTACTATGTCTATTATGTATTCAGTGCCTATACAGGGTCTCCCTTAACTGCGGGTTAAATTAAATGTTATCCTGATACAATATGTAATGTGTGCGTTTTGTAATGTCCAAATTTGTGTTGTCTTGTTTCAGGTTTAACAACAAAACTAGGTACACCATTAAAAATAAATAAAATATATACTGATATGATACATACCTTGTTTTTTCTACATACATGATATTGGCGGAATATTGCAAAAACACATTAGAGTCAAAAACAAAGAAAGATAAACTGTGGGTTCGGACCGTCGTCGTCGCGACGTTCTTCTGATTTATCCTGACGCGTCGTCAGTATAAATCTAATGGAAATCAAAAAAATTAATTATTTATTTTACAGAAGCATGTAGTTACGGGGTAACTACATGCTTCTCCAGAAACTAAATAAAATCTAAAAAGAGGATCTGGCTGGCGGGGCCAGAGCCTCTTTTTAGATTTTATTTGTATGTATGTAAAGGCACCGCTCTTACATATCTCAACATATCGCAAATTAGATTTACGACTTATAACTTACCTAAATTTATTTGACAAATAAAAACTATTTAAGTCTATAAAACACAAATGCAAGTGGATTCTCAAAAAGTCACATATCACATCACCTGCTAATGTTAAGTCCCCACTGCTGGAGCACGAGCCATCCCTATGGATGGATAGGGAGAACTGGTTATAAAGCCTTTCATTTCAAGTTCTTATTATTATTGTAACGTACCTCAACGCGCGGTTTAATTAATTACCATTGTTTTATTGCGATGTTACTAACAGTTGTACGACAGTTATTTTAGGGCTATCTGCTGCCGGCGCCGCTGGATTTCGATGACCTCACTGAGATGATGAGAGCGATTAGTCTGGTGATTCACACCATACGTCCTGATCGTCTTTATATCTTAGATTTAATTTTCCAATTGAATTGAACTTCGTGCGACTTTAAATGTCGCTTGTGTCATTGAAATTAATGTTGTGGTGTCCCAATGTAATAGAAAGGTTTAAAGTATTACGTACTACAATGTTGTTATTCCACAAATGGGTTGACGATTTTTATTTTTATTTTATTAGTCGGGGATTTTTTTTATTAATGTTATATTTTTAAAGATAGTTCTTACTTCTTATATTTAAAAAAAGTACTGACTCCACTGAGTGAGTCTCATTATACGTACTCATTAGCTTAAAGCCCAAGCTCTTAGACCAAGTTGGTTATTTTTCAATAGGTTTAGCGTTCCATCTCCATCGTTACTTTTAACTCAATGCAATGCCTTACGAGCTTACGACATGTGTCGTAAGCTCGTAAGGCATTGCATTGAATGTACAATGTGTGTGTTGGAGTTTGTAACTATGTAGTTATAGTAAATTCTTTTTCTAATATTTCGACTGCACATTTTGTATACAATTCTATTATATGTTACGCAAATATCGATAGCCCAAAATTATCGACAGTATCGATAGCATACATACATAGTATTTATACAGGTTGTAGATTTGCATTCCCGCCATAAATTTACAGCTGATCGTAATTGGTACACTTAATGACTAAAAAATACTTTTAACACGGAGAAAGTAATAAGGAACCGATTGATTAATAAAATGATCTCAGTGTAAATTAGAATAGCGACCGTCGACTGACGAGAATAGGGGTGCAGACCGTAGTAGGTACATAAGAGCGCAGCGGGCGGACTTTAAGTCGATGAACTTACGTAAACTTGTAGGTACTATTATGTATTCTGTGGTAAAGTGGCTTACTCTTACGCATAAGTATACTTTGTTGCAATAAACTATTATTAGGTACTTACTGATCATGTTTAAGATACTCGCAGGTACTGCTCAAAGTGGGCACCTTCACGTTCTATGCACAAATGAGCACGGCGCCTTAAGTTTCTAGGTAACTTTTGCAGCACACTACGATTTGACCTTACACTCTCAAAAGCCATTAAAATATTTTGTTTTAACTGCACAACACTCGTGATTTCGTCTTTATAAACCATTCTTTTTATGTCTCCCCACAAATAAAAGTCACAAGGAGTCAAGTCTGGCGACCTCGGAGGCCAGGGCACTGGCCCACCTCGACCAATCCACTGGGTTCCGAACACTTCGTCCAAATAATCGCGCACTTGGCGTCCATAATGCGGAGGCGCCCCGTCCTGGTGGTAAAAGAGATTCCGGTGAAGAGCTAGTGGCACGTCGTCAAGCATTACGTCAACTACGTGCTGCAAAAGTTGCAAATACGAGTTGCTGTTGAGATAACCCTCGATGAAATAGGGCCCGAGTAAATGTCCACCAACAATGCCAGCCCACACATTGATGCTAAACCTATGCTGGAACGAATCTTTTTTGGTCTTATGCGGGTTCTGTTCGCGGTGAGCCCACCAATGTTCATTGTGGACGTTGTAAACACCGATGCGCGTAAACATACACTCGTCCGTCCATAGAATGCTGGCTTCTCGGTGTTCTAGTACCCAGTGACAAAAAGTGACCCGGGCGGCATGATCTTGCTCGTTCAATTCTTGAACTCTTCTGAAGTGGAACGGGTGCTGTTGCTCCGACTTAAGAAGCCGCCAGACTGTTGTGTGGTGGACATTGAAGAGGCGGCCAGCATCACGAGTAGTGGCACGTGGTTCCCTCTCGAAGTATTCGAGTATTTGCTCTTGCAAATCGACTGAGAGGCCCACACTGCCGCGACCCTGCGCATGTCGAGGAACGTTGAACTGGCCATGATCCCTCAGTCGTTGCGTGGCAGCAAGCATTACCTCGCGCGATGGAGTTGGTCTGTTTGGAAACATTTCCACAAACATGACCACGGCTCGACGTAGACTGTTCCCACTAATTGCGTATAATCGCACCATCTCCACAAGTTCTACGTTAGAATAATTTTCCGTCATTTTACTTTTTTTACACACACAAACAACACACCTAAGAACACGTTTCGCTCCAAATTCGCTAGGGCTAAGAAATGTGTCACTCGTTCGGGGTTGCGCGGCACACTGGCTTTGATGCGTGCGGCGTGCGCCCGCCACCCGCCGGCGCTCGCCGCGCCGACAAAGCTGCGGGCGCGCCGCGAAGCTCGAGCTTGTTGCTACCTACTCGTGGTCGGGTGAGCGGGCGTACGCGAACGAGCGTTTATTTTTTAGTGCTACGCAGACGTGCGATTCGTATTTACAGATTTTGAAAATATGATTATTATTTTTTCATATTCTTTTTATAATTTATTTGTAATAAGTATAAGCAATACGACTGCTGCTATGAATATGGCGTGAATGCAAATCAACAAGTTGTATTATCAATTATGTTACGACAATTAATGTTACAATACTATCAATACTATTGCAAGTCATTCAAAATTCAAAGTCATTTATTCAGTTTAGGCTACATCTTGTGAATGTCACTATGCCATAGGTTTGTAAGTCTACTCTGGGCGGGAGATCTTGTACTGAAAAGAACCGGCACGAAACTCAGCAAGTGCCCAGCTCTTTTCTCCCTTACAGCGTCAAAAATATTGGAAAATGCCCTATCATAGCAGGACACTTGTAGGCCGCTATTTAAAAACCTAAATTTATTAACATTACAATCTTTATATATTTTTGAAGTATGTGTGTTTACAAAAAATAACTTACATTTATTTAAGCAAAAGCATGAGGTGTGTACATTTTCAACTAGGTATCCAAATCGGTTGGTGCTGCCATCATGCGCAACTACCAATTGTCAAAGAAATTGTTTTGTTATGTCTATTAAATTGTACAATAGCTACCTAATGACATGAAAGACATGCCCATCAAGAATTTCAAATCTTCCCTATATGAGTTACTGAGTAAGAAACGTTTTTATAGTATTAATGAATTTATTGTGAGTAAAATTTGAATACTATTTTTAATTATAACAAATTAATTATTTTCTTGTTTTTGTTAATTTAGATTTCTTTTAATTTTTATTTGATTATTGTTTTATGTTATTTTGTTATTTTACTTTATTACTTAATTGATTCATTTTTTTTAATTTGATTATTGTTTTATTTTATTTTACTTTATTTAATTGATTGTAATTTTTAATTGTATAACAGTCAGTCAAAAGTCAAAAATGTTTAAGAAAAAAAAAAAAGAATAAACATCATAAAAAGTATAACTACATTTTATGGTATCCATAGTCACGTATTGTCTCTAAGCCAATTAAACTTTCCATTGTTACAATGTAAACATTCTTTCACAGAATTTGTCGACAGTGGGAGAAACCAGCACTGCAACGACAAAAAACACGGACGCCAGTGGCGAGGGCGGCGTTGCTGAGCTGGTAGACCTGGAGCAGGAGCTGAGCTCTCTGCGGCGGGGGCTGACGCAGGTGGAGGGGCTCACCCCCTCCACGGATCCGTTCGGAGACTCTTTCATAGTGCCGGCACAATCCCAGGTAAGGGCGAATCCAGAGTGAACGGCGCATCGCGCAGTCCTAATGGGAGCGTTTCGGACAAGTTCGTACTTGTCGAGTGTTTGTTGCATGCGCTTGCGCTTGCAGCAGGACTAAGAGCATAATGTAACTGCATTAAACTAGAGCAATTTAACTCATTTTACTATGCCAAAATTGTTTCACAAATAAAGACTTAATGGTTCCAAAGCCAGTTTATCTGAATCTCTTATAGTTTCGGACTCATAGTGCCCCAGAAATAAAAAAAAACATTCTGTATTATAGGCGTTTAATTGGTAGATTGTCACATTCGCCAATAGTCTCCGTGTGAGTGCGAATGCCATTGAGATTTCTACGGATACATAGCTATCGGCTCTCTGCGGTATGAAGTGTGTTATTTTCAAACATTTTCAAATTGTTTCCACGATAACATAAATTGTAGCACTGCCCAGTTTGTTAGAGGGTTTAAATCCAGTTCTTGGAAATGTTTTCAACATATGTATATGACCTCCGTAGCCGAGTGGCTTGCACGCCGGACTTTGGGCGGCGCTAACTCTGTGGTCCCGGGTTCGATTCCCGGTCGAGTCAATGTCGAAAACGAATTTTTCGATATTGTGTCGGGTCTGGGTGGTTGTGGTACCGTCGTTGTTTTTGATTTCCATGAAACGAGTGCTTTAGCTACATACCTTGGGATCAGAACAATGTATGTGACGTTGTCTAAATATATATTTTCTGAATTTTAATTCCAGCAACGATTTAGGATGTTCCGATTAATTTGATTTCAAGCTGATGACGGTACCAAGCGTGAGTGGTGAAGATATTTATCGTTCTTGTGTTCCAGAAGGGTCTCCTACCCCCGCCGCCGTCGGGGGCTTCAAGTCGCGGGCGGAACACCCCGGCCACCACACGGACAGTGATCAGCCCGAACAAGGGTGCCGGAGCCCTGCCCTTCGACTTAGCATCAGTCGCTTCAGACTTCGAGCCTGCGCCCGCGTCTTTAGTCGACAACTTGCCAGAACCACCGGTGAGTGAACTTGCTGCTTCGGGCTGCTACTTAAACTTTTTGACTGGTATAGCGTGATATAGTTTTCTTTGGTTTTCATTTATATGGCTACTACATACTACATAAGGTTCAAATTATGATGGCATCTATATTGCCACCACCAGTGAAAGGGTTGAAATTATTATATGTTGTTTGTGAGCAGAACATGCTAGCCAAGCACCGGTACGATGGCCGCTCGACTGGCGTGTTCTTCTATTCTTTGTAATGTTTTATATTTGTAGTCGAGTATTTGACTACTAACTTTTGAGGAGGTTTGTTCTCAAGCCTGATATTGAGCTGGCTGGTCCAATATCAAGCTTGGCTACTAAACGTAATGTTTACAAACAAAGATATTTATTACTAGTTCTTCAACAAGAAAAAGCTCCGATGGGCATATAAACAACAATGTAAATATCTATCCGCGATAGAGAAGAGTTTGTCTCTGTCCGCGACAGAAACAGCTGTTCCATACACAATATTAATATGATCCTAATTAATATGTCACAAGTTCATAATACAACACTTGTTTCATTGTGATATTAATTACCAACACGGTATATAATGGTCTGCTTAACAACGTGACAATTGTACAATTGAATTGAAATTGTTACCTACATGCCGTAATTTGCTAAGATGTATAGTCCTTATTTCCTTGTACTTAAAGTTTAAATTTGTACACTATCTACAGTTACAAATACAATTTCTCTTCGTATTTTACTCCGACAGTTATAAATACTGTTCTGATAAAAAGGACTGATTAAATATTTTAGTTCTTCTCAACCTTGTCACGTTATATTACTTCGTGTTTTAGTGCTTTCGAAGGCGCTAATGGCTAAATAATGACGTCACACTGTTTTATGGATCGTTCCAATATTTTTGAATAACGGTTGACAGTATTAAATTGATCAACATAACCGAAACAGTCAAAAGTTGCTTAGCATTTAAAGAAAATAGCTCATATTCCGTTTATATAGAGCTTATGTTTGCCTATTTGCCTTTATTATTTTTAACTTACATACATACTCTAATGATATTAACACTGACTTAAGTTTAGTTTTTATTAGATATAAATAGATAATTAACCAATTTGAATATTTTGATCAATTTGATACGTACTGCGTTTCGATCTTAAAATAAGTAGCTCTATTTAATTGTAAGATTGTATCGATTATTGTAATTACTTATTTTACGGTGAATCCAGCTTAACTTGCGTCAATCGAGTATACTACTTCACTACGTCTATAATTTAGAGCAAAATGTACAAATATTATTTTATAAATGACTTTGTCATTATTTTAAAACGGAAATATTACCACAAATATTACCACATAATTTATGTGTAAGCTTTTCTTTTTATTTGTTTTTCTTACTGCTGCCCACTTTAACGTATCATGCAGTATATCCGTAATACAAACGAGTTAAAATCGTTCCGAATATTAAAATGCAACTGCAACAAGTTACCTCAAAGTAACATTCTGTCGACATAAAGACGTTTTTGTCCATTGACCGATAAGGAACGATCTTGATTGGACGTTGTCTGATGCTAATTCATACTAATAATATTTTGTGCGTGCATCGTTGAGTAACGACAATGGTATTGCTACGTTGGAGTGGGCATATAACTTAAGAGTAAATAAAACATTTCTGCAATGTTATCTTATGTTAATTTATTCTTTTACTTTAGCTATTTGCTGAGGCTGACCCTCCCGATTCAAAGCATGGTTTCTTACTTCCCCTTATGCAACTGGCTATATAAACATAGTATATTTCCCAATAAAGCCCCCTGTTATGTGTGACGTTTGGCTTCCTGTAGTGTTGCGTATAGACTGTTAGAGTCGAGCTATCAATTGCCATAAGACTAAATAGATGTTTGCAAACATGACACGATACTTTGCTTATTGTTGTTGTACCAACTATTATTTCAATTTCACTTTATGTGCTTTGTATTTGCGCACTTGTTATCTGAGCATGCCAATTGACCTATAGACAATTCGAATGAGATAAATGTGTTTCGCTTTAGAATTCTTTAATTAAGAAAAGTTTCAAAACGAAATACCTCGTATGTACTAAAACAATGTTACATAATTGGTACTTTAGCCCTAATGTTGTTGTGATAAGTGTCATGATTGCTTGCGAGCACTTTGTTTAGTCTCATGGTGACTGATTGTTGCAGGTGAGCCAGCCCGCCCCGTCGGCGGCGCCGTCGCTCAGTTACGACGTCTTCACCGAACTAGACCCCCTCGGCACCGGCCGCAGTAAACCTTACGTTGACAAAAAACTCTTCTTTCAGGAGCTCAAAAATCCGCCAAAGAAAGTGCTCAAAGACCTAGTACCGTCCGCTCACGGTCAGACTCTCCTAACGGACATATTGCCGGTGGTCGTCGAGTCGAAACCCGACTACGGTACGGCGACCACGATGACGTCACTGTCGCGCCATTCCGGCGGCACGGTATCGATAGCGAAACCGCCGCCGCCGGCCGCGATGTTCACAGGCAACTTCTTCGCGGCGGACCCGTTCGCGGAGACGGACCCGTTCGACAACACAGACCCCTTCTCGGACTCGTTCAAGGACGACCCGTTCACTAGTATGCAGGAGTTTCCGAGGGCGCCGCGCGGGGACGAGCTTAGGGGGAAGTTCGTAAGGGAGCCGACGATGGACCGGCAGGAGTCTACCTCGGAGGGCAAGAATGTGTTCAACGGGCCGCTGCAGGTCACCCTGCCGCCGGAGCCGACGCCCAAGTCGCCGCGGCTGCAGCGTCATGTATGTACACATTGGATTTTGAACCTTGTATAGTATCAGTAAGACTTATATTGCTTCACAACTAAGGTAGTATTTTCTACGCAAAAGTAGTACTTAACATTATTAACCCTATTCTTGGCATAGTGGATTATTTGAGACACTTAAATTATAAAAAAATTCGAGTAGTACACTACTCGAATTTTTTCAAAAAGAACACATTTTATACAAAAAACATATAATTCCACAAAATAAAAACTCTGCCAAGTATAGGGTTAATAATAACGTGTCCTATGTAATATGCTCCACATATTTAGGCGTTATTATAAAAAAAGGTAGAAACATATTTTTTTGAATCATCAACTTTTCCTTGTATCCGGTTACGACGACGTGTTAGACATTACAGAACATATATTTTCTTTAATTTTAAGAAAATATTTATTTGCAAGTATACATTTTAAAAATATTACCAAAAGTCAGTGGCTGAATATTAGTACCGTATCATAACTTTACTAGAAACTTCCGTGCGCCGTTCTGGTTAGTTTATTTAGAAGCATTTAATTCTTTAGCAGATACTTTGCTTAAGGATGAGAGAACTGATTCTTCTTTCACACTAATTTATTGTAATTTCTTTTGTAAAAACACGATTCCTACAAACCCTTCCCTCAGAGAACAGAGGCGAGCTCGATCCGCCAGCGGCCGCAGCCGAGCAGCAAACTGGCGGAGGGCGGGTCGCCGCCGCCACCATTGCCGCCCAAGAAAACGGTTGAAACCGGCGCCCGCCCTCCGCCCCGCCCGCCCCACGACGATGAGCCCGGCCCGCCGCTGCCGCGACCAGCCAGGAAGAAGGAACCTATGGTAATTATACATACAGTACTCACCATCATCTCCCCGGGTCGCCCGCCGCCCCGATCCGATCCGAACCCTTCGGAGAATCTAGTAGGTAGATGCCGTTCCCTCTAGAAAACCTCCGAAGGTGATTCGTTTCACACGGCTTGAGGTACCCTTTATGTACCTCGCCGCCCCCAAAAAAGCTCGGTGACGCTGAAAATGCCGTTTGAGGCAATCGGCAATCTCTCAAAAAAAAAGGGCCGCCGCCGCCGTCATATTCCTTGGCGGATTTATTCCCAACACTGCTTGCACTTTGGTCTTAGGTTAGTCTTAGGGTGGTCGCCATCCAGTCGGATTCTGGGCAGACCTCTACCACTACGCATAACCTCAGCTGGCCGGGCTTGCGCGCGCCGTTTTCCCCTTCTGGCACACCTCCCCGCGGGGCCTCTCGCGGGTTGGGAACAGTACATTCTTGTGGAGATTACTCGATAATTTATTAGAATATCTATCGACTTCTATATATATTTGGATTCTACATTAAATTTTCTATGAAATAGCGTATAATTTGTAAAAAATTCAAGTAAGTGCGCCTCTGGCAGCCGACCCGAATCGGGTTGGTTATCCGCTACGGCATTGTAGCGCCAAATGAGCGGCATTACCACTTGTCATCCTGGTCGCACCTATATAATCTTATAGGTGCGACAAGGACACAAGCAGCAGCACCGCTCGCTTGGCGCTAAAATTACATAGCAGCCGACCATCCCGATTCGGGTCGACTGCCAGAGGTGCACTTACTTGACGCGTCCCAAGTCGGGTTGTGGGCCAGTTGAGAGGATATAACATTCTCATCCGCTTACAGACAGCTCATTGATCGAGAGCGACGCCCATGAACGCTTAATTACTATGTCCAGCAGTGAACGTGTATAGGCTGATGATGATAATGATTATGATGTACTAGCGTAATGACATCCCCTCTAGAAAGCTCTAGAAACTCTCTCGGGATATTTCGATCACAGTGCATGCGGAATCCTCTGAGTTTCTTGCCGCCGACAAAAGTCCGCTTCATAGTCATTTCTCCGCTCGATTCTTACTTACTTACTCATGAACCCGAAGTGGTCTTGGCGTCTAACAAACAAGCACTCCATTCTTTTCTACTTAGTGCCAACTCGGTCCAGTCGGGCACCTATTGATTTGCAAGTTCCAATGTAAGTATCTAGGTCTGCCTATTGAGCGTTGCCCTGTAGAAAGTACCATGTTTACTCTCTTTACCGGACTTACAGTAAGTAAATCTCCCATTCGAATGATGTGACACGATTCTTCCAGTGCCAGTAACCTGACCCTAGCAGTAAGCTGTTTATGAGTTAATGAGGATGTTATCTGCATAGTGGTAAGAGTCTGCTCACCTTCCTTTATACTTACCTATTTCTTTTGCTATCATTGTTTTCTATTACTTCATTACATTAAGTACATATATCCAAATATAATTATATATATTTTTCTTATTTATTAGTGGAAACGTACGTTACCTCGCACAGGCCATGCCAGAATACCAGCGCCATTGCGATGTGACTTTCTCACACCGTAGCGGCATATGCTGAGGTAGGGTCCTGATTGGCTCGTCACGCTGTTGTGTTTGTTATTTATTTTTTTGTTTTTTTGTTTTTGTATTTCAGTTCTTTTTTTATTTTTTTTTCTATTTTTAATCATATGTGAGAGTCAATAAATGGTTTTTCTTTCTTTCTTTCATTACAGTTTGAAAGAGTTTAGTAATAACAATTTTTAGAAGCGTATATAAGAACTGTTTATGTCAGCCGCAAGTGTCTACTACGGGCTGCGTTGGCGTTTCAACAGGCGAGAACGCCGTGTGCTCGTTTACAAGCTCAGTAACATTAATCGAATTCAATGTACCGTTTATCCCACAGGCGGATCGCAGTATAAAACCGCGCCTGTCATCGGCTGCCACCAACAGCAGCGAGGACGAGTACCTGACGCCGGTTCCGCCGCCGCTGCCGGCTGCGCGTCGCTTCGACATCACGCTCAGCCAGCTACTCACATGCTCCATGGACGACTTGGCCGTGAGGTGAGTTCCATAGGTCCAGAAGGTAAGACCCTCTCACGGACACATAATCTCACGGCCGGCGGCGCGGCGGCGGCGTCTCCTGTTTAGGCGACTTTGACAATTTAGATTAAAAAACAAAGACTTTAAAATTAAATTTGAATTAAATTTTAAAGTTTAATTTGAAACAGCGGTGCGGTACTCGAACGCGTGTGTATGAATCTTCCCTTCTGCAATCTCCTTATTTTGTGACGTGTACCTGACGCCGGTCCCACGCCACTTCGACATCCTTTCATTCACTTTCCATCTTCAACTGTCCGCCACTTCGACATCTATTTCCATCTTTTTTTTAATGTATTTTACGGGTAAGCACAGGGCTTTGCCACCTTCACCTGATGTTAAGTGATGATAAGGCCAACGATGGAAGCGCACTTCATCCGGGATCCTCAACTACTGAGGCACTAGCCACCTTATGTCTATCTGGGCTGGGCCTGGGCTGGAGACTACACCACACTCGCTAACTAATTCTAACTGGCTGTAGACTGACTGGTCTGAATAAACCGGGAGTGACCGGGATTCCGACTGGACTGAACTGGTGGATTGTCTGAATCGTCTGAATGAGCATGGCCACCGACAGTAATTTATTTATTTATTTATTTATTGGGCAGTCAACAAAAACATGTACCACCAAACAAACAGTAGTTATAGGGTAAATGCCAAACTTATTCTAAGTACAGTTTTCAATTATAGACAGCCACGGCATGCGATAACCAAAGATTATTTATAATTATTAGAGCTTTGTGTCATAGAGAATAAAGACGGAAGTTACATAAATAATTTTCTATATTTAACAGGTTACGGGTTCCTTCAGCTACTCTCTCTTCGATGACCTTGCCACAGCTCACTGATTACCTGAGATCGTATTTAGCAGCGGACAATGAAAGAGCGGTCAGTACCACACATTTTTTCATATTTATTAATGAAATGTCATACTAATTGAAGTGCAATTGGTAACTATTGCAACGAATAGTGTTGGTATTGTATTTTATATATCCCTATTGTAATGTATCGTAAGAATAGTAAACAAAACAGACATTGACATGAAACACTTTTTACGAATTTTTTTTCGCGTTTAATTTTACATTATTATTTTATCTTGAGGTTCCTTACTCTTTACAGGGTCCGTAGTCACAGTTACGCAACAACCTAAAACACATTTTTTTTACCGTTACAGCATATACACGTCGAACCATCCATGAAAGCAGAAAAGGAGAAACCATTATCAAGCATGCCGATAGAAGTGCCAGTAAAATACACAAACTCGTCCATACCCCCGATACCGTACAAGCCTGTCTCTAGCGAGTTCAAACCACAATTCGAAGACGACTTCGCACCTTCCTCCGATATCAGCGACACATTTGTCGCAAACTTCGACGACTTCGACAAAAAAGCGAGTGCTTCATACGACAGATACGCCGCATTCAGGGAGATACAGGAGCAAGAGCTCAAATCCAAATCCCTTTTAGAACCTTTAGATAACGCCGAGGAGGTCAAACAAGACTCGGATGGCAAAGAGGAGTTGACAGCGATTGAAGACTTAATGCGAGCGAACGAGGAAAGGTTGAACGAAATTAAAGAGACCTCGCGCAGCCCGCTTAGAACACTAGACGAATTAACTTTAGACTCCTTCAATATGTTCCGGAACTCTGTGAGTCCGAAACCGACGCAGATCGACGCCAAAATAGAGGATATCAAATCTGTGATGAAAACTCTGCAAATAGAGAAGAATTGTAGAAGAAGCGTGTCGCCCAGAGACAACGGATCGGTTGACTCGAAGCAAGAAGATATGAACGACAGGTACGCAGCGCTTCGAGAGATTACTATCAATGAGCCGTCCCAAGACGAGTTTGAGTCGCTACCTCCGGAACCGCCGAAAGAACGGAAGAAGTCGGATGAGAAATCGGACGGGTTCGACAACTCCGACTTTTTTGACTGTATCGACAATAGTTCGTTATCTTTTTCGCACGTGGAGGATGCATTTAGTAAAAGTCCGGTGGTGAAAGAGCGGATGGATGAGAAGAAGATAGAGATACATTTGGAGCCGGTGGTGGAGCCGTCGCCGCTGAGGATAGCGCCGTTGCCGCCGGCCACTAGGCTCTCTACTGGCTCTATCAGCGATGTCGTCAGTGGTTCGTCCCCTGATACTAAAGGTATGTCGTCACATTTAATTAACCCTTTGCAAAGCTCCGGTTGACTTTCTCTGCCCTAGAATTTTAAACTTTATTATTACGGTAAAAAGTCGAAAATTAAACATTTTAACATGCTATGCGTTTCAAGAGTTACGCAACTAGATGTTAGTAAGATGTAAGAAAAAAAACATTTAAAACTAAATAAGATATACGGTATGTTGTTTAATTAAAATAAAGTTTTTGATATTAAAATTTAGTCATCATCAGCTCATTTTATGTCCCCACCGCTGGGGCGAGCCTTCCTTATGGATGGATAAGGAGAACGGGCCATAAACCACCACGCGGGCCCAGTGCGGATTGGTGGTTGTTAACGATTGCTAATGCAGCCGGGACCAACAACGGCTTTACGTGCCTTCCGAAGCACGGAGGAACTCGAGATGATAAATTTTTGGTCACCCATCCGATGACCGGCCTTAGCGAAAGCTGCTTAACCTCAACACTCGCAGACCAGGCGCGTTAACCACTGCGCCATCGAGCTCCTCAAAATTTAGAGTATTTTTGTTTAATTAATAAAGTTTTTTATTGTCTCAAAATATTACAATAACTTTATTGAAGTTTGAGAACCTCCCGTTAAGTAACTATTAGTTACTTGTTCCAGGAAGTCTTGCTCCTCCATAACAACTGGTCTTAATTAGGACAATTCAATGAATTAACTAATTAGTTCATTTTGTTGACCGATTCAATTAATATATCATGACTGTTGTGTTATAATTATTATTTTATTAATGTCAGTCAGTATGACATAAAATAATCAATATTATTATATTTAGACCAATAATACGTCCCAATTTTAAAGTAAAGCATATTCTACTTATGTACAGTCGGCGGCAGATCAACCTACCCAAATCTGTCAAATTTCTCCAATGAATATTGGTCCTTACAACCAAACAATAAAGTTCAAAATTGATTGTAGAAATTTGACAGTTTTGGGTAGGTTGATCTGCCGCCGTGTGTATGTACATAACTGTGAGCTACTCGTATATTAAATATATTTTCATTTAATTTCAAATGCAAGTAGCGTTAGGCCCAGAACACATGGTTAAACGCAACTGCAACGAAACCCTTTTGAAATTATTAGTTTGAAACCAGTTTGAATCGTTTTCCACACACGCCGCAACCTCTGAATCTCTCGAATGTTTTTATTTTCGTCGTCGGCCATTATGTTGTACCGAAAAAACGCGCCAAAATCAATGAAACGCAATCACAAGTTTCCTGCACGCCAGTTTCAACGCAACTGATTTGTAATGCGTTTCATACCGGTTTCAAAATGGTCCTGCCATGTGCGGTCTCTCTTAGGAGTCTATGACAGAAACACAAATGAAACTCTTAAAGTAACTAGAGGTTGCTGTTTCGTTGCAGTCGCGTTGCGCCGTCTGTTTTGGGCCTTACAGTTTCTTGGCCGTTTCAAAGTTTCTTATGTTTATAGAGAAGTGCGTGACCGGGGGTGTGGTCGTGGGCGTGGGCGTGGGCATGGGCGCGGGGCGGTGGGCGGTGCTGGGTGCCCGGGCGTCGCCCGCGTCCTCGGACAGCCGCGACTCGGGGCCCCGGCGGCCGCGGCGGCGGCGGGGGGGCTCCAGGCATGGTGAGTTACTAACCGCTTATAAGCTCTGACGATACCTATACACCGATTTTTTTTTCTACCAGATATAATTAAAGGTACCTACTAATTAAGGGTGGAACTTGTAGAACAGGTTTTAATTCCCGAAACCTACTTCTGGCACCAGTTCCTCGCATATATGAAACTATCCTATATTATTATCACTAATGATTGCTTGTGCACAAATTTGTGTGGAAAAATAAATATATTTGAAATTTTTGAATTTGAAAGGATAGTCTCTTCTCATAGTTTTGCAAAACTTTAACTATGGGACCAACTCTGAAATCATAAAAAATAATCAGCTGATCCATACATTTTGTAATCTTAACTCGATCACAATGTATGAAACTGCTGTTGTGTCACCAGACGTTTTAAGAGGCGGTGAGAAAATTAAAGGGTTCCTCGAGCCGTGTGATCGAAACAGGTTTTTCTAGAGGGAACGGCATCACGCACTAGTCCCTGTCCTCGTTCCCTAATAAATTACCCGAGGAGTTCGCACCGGATCGGGTGCGGAACAACCCAAGGGCGCCTCTGAAGGCTAAGACCTCGGCTCGAGTTGACCGGGTCGTGGGGGGTGGTAATGCGTCCAGGTACATATCTGAACATGGTATAGCGCGTATGAACCGTCTTGTTAGTGGGCTTTCAACATTATATTTGGCGGCCACCACAAAGAGCGAGTTCAGGTGGTGGGGGGCATTGTCGAAATATAGTATGGAAGTGCTGGTGCTGATGATGTGATCGTTGCTCCCAGTGCAAACGTCGTCGTCATCGCGCGACGTGTCCCCGTGGGAGGAGGAGCCGCCGCCCGTGCCGCGGCTGCAGCGTGCGCCCGCGCACCACCGCGACCGCGACAGAGACACCAGGTAACTCACAATATCTATACTAATATTATAAAGCTGAAGAGTTTGTTTGGTTGAACGCGCTAATCTCAAGAAGTATTGGCCCGAATTGAAAAATTTTTTTTGTGTTGAATAGTCCATTTATTGAGGAAGGCTATAGGCTATATTACATCACGCTATGACTAATAGGAGTGAAGCAGCAATGAAAAATGTTGCAAAAACGGGAAAATATTTTTTTTGAGAGCTAATTAGCGGATTAATTAACTCGTACTAATAATAATGTACTAATTAGCTAGTACATTAATATGTGAAGAGACAACTTTGTGCTGTTTTTTTAACACATTGCGCACTCTGAGGAAAGTAAGATTTGGTATAGATAAAGTATATTTAGAAAAGGAGACCTGAAATATAAGAAAAGACCTAAAATTAAATAAATTGAAATAGAAAAGTCGTGTATTTAGAAAGCTGAAATTTCACGAGAGGTGTAGCAAATTAAATTAAATATATATTTACGTTATTGTGCTAGTGGCGCATCTAGCGGTAAAGAAAATGCAGGATCATCACCTTTTGAGACAGAATAGGAATTTGATTTTTTTCTAACATTGACGCGCTACATATTTTTTAATTTTTTCTCAAATTTGTGCGGTGCTTGTTGTTCATGTATGATACAGCAGCTAATGTATATTTTATTATTATTTTAGACACAACTCATCGGGATCGAGAGAATGTCTAGACTCCGGTAGTGGGCGGGAGAAGGAGAAACTACGTGACAAGCGAGACAGCCGCGACAGAGAGATGAATAGAGACGGCAGAGACTCCGCGAGAGACCGAAGAGACTCGGGCAGCGGCAGAGACCGGCGTGACGTCAGCAAGGAGCGCGACCTCAGGGACCATAGAGATAGGAGGGATAGGAGGAGTAGAGACAGCGACATGTGGGAAAGAGATAGGAATTACAGCAGAGATAGAGACTACAGGGATTCGAGGAGTAGAGACAGATCGAAAGATTACAGAGACAAGGATAGGGACAGACATCGGAAGACGCGGCATTCTTATGACGAGGAGGAAGAGTGAGTGTTGTTTATATATTAATTACAGTTAAAAAATTGGCACACTTACGTCATAATAAACGGATCAATACAACGTTAGAGTTCATTTGTATTTAAGAAAAATATACCTTACTTTTATGTTAGTAGACTATGTTTTTAACTACTATTTTCAACATTTTAGATTCAAGTAAAAACAAAGTATACTGTTTGTATGAATGAATCAGTTTGAAACTGACTACCTAAACATACAGTATACTGGATTTCGTCAACATCTGATTTAATTACATAATGTTATTATAGTTCCAGTACAAAACCATTATTTAAATTTAAATTCGTTTCAGTTATAGCGACGGGTGTGGGTCGGGGCGGTCGTCCCCCCGCGACCGGTGGCCGGAGCAGCGGTGGCGGAGAGACGGTATGTTGCACTTTACATATTCCATCTGCACGGATTGTATCCTAAGCAATGAAAAATTAAAAAAGATAGAATGTTTTGAGTTTGGATTGGCATTGACAGATTGTAGCCGCTCCTCTTCCATTTTTTAAAAATGTATAAAACAATATTTATTTAATTTATTGTATTTTTTATACATAATTTAAAAAAAATGTTAGCATTCTGCACTCCTTTTTTATATAAACTATAAGTGTGCAAAATTTCATACTCCTCCGTCCGCGCAATTTTCGTAAAAAGGGATACAAAGTTTTTGCTAATGAAGTCTCAGTAACAACATTAAAGATCTAGTTCGGATTTTGTTTCTTTTACTCTAATTTGAAATAACGTTTACATGACAAGAACAAAACATGGAATAACTATTCGGATCTCATTCTTTGTTTATTTGTAAGGCACTATACATGAAGAGAAGAAAATTTTGGCTTTAAAGTAAAAAGTAAATAGTGTTAAATAATTTCGGCGGGCTGGTTAGAACCACGATAGCTTAATTGGAAGAGCACCTGGGGGCCATTTGGGGGTTAAAGTTGTCCGCGTCCGTAGGCGAACCCCAAGCTCTTTGTTTTTGGGGTTCATGACTCTAGTTACCCTACACGTGACCCCTGGGCAGTGCCAAATGGACAACAGTTATTCCGGTGGTAGGCTTCGGCCGTGGCTGGTCACCACCCTCCGGACAAAGCCGTGTCGCAAAACGGCTTAAGCCGTGTTCCGCCACGATGTCCGGTGTAGCCAACCAGGAGAATGGGTCTGGGCAGTTGAGGCGCTCTGTGTAATCGCCGATGACTGCTCGTCACCGCCGCATCGGGTGCCTGGCTTCGGAGAGCAGCGAGATCCGAAGCACGGTGCCGCCGCTGGCCGACCGTAGGAAGTTGGGGGCCCAAGTAGCGGGTTAGCCACCTGTCAAAAGCTGCCCCGCCACCTCACGAAAAATCCCAGATTGCTCTACCTTGCCGGTTGGCGACCGGATGGGAGGACCAGGTAGCCATTCTGGGGGGGTTCGGGCGTCCCCGCGGTCTCCGCGTCAGGCTCCTTTCCGTGCGGTGGTGGCGAGATTGACATCTGATGGGCGGGATGCCTCCTCGCCCAACTGCCACTCTCCTCCTATTCACTCTCCCAAACAAAAATTATGTCAAAGAAATTAAGGAAAAACGTTAAACAGCGGCTGCACGTCCTCCCACTCAAAGTGCACCTCTCAAACATCCGAGGACTGCACTCAAATCTCGAACCTGTCCACCACCACCTTGAGACAGAAAAACCGCAGCTGTTATTCCTTACTGAGACGCAGATCAGATGTCCAGCTGACACGACGTACCTCAGCTACCCTGGGTATTCTCTGGAGCACAGGTTTATATCTCGTGCCGGAGTCTGTGTGTATGCTCGTGATGACATCTGTATCAAGCGTCTCAAGAACCTTGAAACGTCCAGTCTCTCTGTCCTGTGGCTCCTAGTGGACACAGGCCATGAACAAATCCTATATGCCTGTGTATACCGTTCGCATAGTGGAGACCATGAGACAACTCGATTGTGTGACCACCTTAGTCAAGCGGCAGATGCGGGTCGAGAGCGTTATCCATCAGCTCAGTTAGTCATCCTAGGGGACTTTAATGCCCACCATCAAGAGTGGCTGTTCCCATACCAGCTGACCGACCATGCTGGGAGAGAGGTGCGTAAATTAGCATTGTCACTAGATCTCACTCAGCTTGTAAACTGTGCGACGAGAATGCCAGATGTCGACTCACACACTGCCAATTGCTTGGACCTTCTGCTGACCACAGATCCAGACAGATACTCAGTAACAGTTTCTGCTCCACTGGGTACTTCTGATCATTGTCTGGTTAAATCTGTATCCGTTTATTCCCCACCTGAAAACTGCCCTTGTGGCCCAAGACGGGTGTGGCGATACAGGTCAGCAGATTGGGATGAAATGCGTCACTTTTTCTCGTCCTACCCTTGGCGGAGGGTTTGCTTCAATTCAGGAGATCCGACGAGCTGTGCTGAAGCCGTTACCGCGGTGATACGGCAGGGTATGGAGTATTTTATACCGTACTCGGACGTAACATCACATGTCAAAGCTCGCCCGTGGTTTAATGCTGACTGTCGTAGTGCTGAGGCGATGAAATTGTCTGCTTATTCCGCATGGGCTGAAGCTCGAGCACGCAAGTCTTCGAATACTCGTTTTCTGAAGAGAGCCTTTAACCAAGCCGCCAAGTCGTGTAAAAGGACACTACGCAGAGCTCGATTCAACCACATAAGCCGGATCGGGGCTAAATTAGCCTCTTACCCCCCAGGTAGTAAGGTATTTTGGTCCCTGGCAAAAGCGGTTGAATCCAATTTCAGTCGGCCATCCCTACCACCATTGCTGAAGCCTGACGGTTCTCTTGCCCACTCTGCGGAAGAGAAAGCAAATTTATTTGTCTCTCTTTTTACGGAGAATTCGCGTCTGGACTCTGCTGGGAAAACTCCACCAATCTCATCTCGTGCTGACTGCTATATGGCAGAAGTGCGCATTCACCAGAAAGAGATCCTAAAAATCAAAAAAAGGCTATCGATGCCGGTGTGCCTCAGGGATCGGTTCTATCCGCAACCCTATTCCTGCTTCATATAAACGACCTGCTTGTGCCCGGTACCTTTGGGTACGCAGACGATAGCACCGTTGCGGATAGATACATGTCGAGTGCAGGGGCTGGCAGACAAGATGTCGCCTCTTGTCGAGAGGCCATGGTTAGCCGCTTGAACGAAGCCCTCCAAGCAGTATCCGATTGGGGCGATGCCAATTTGGTCACATTCAACGCTGCCAAAACACAGGCTTGTTTGTTCTCAGCTAAGCGGAGCCCATTTCACCTGGCTCCGACTTTCCGGAATGTGACTGTAGCTATGACTGACAGCCTACAGCTCTTAGGTGTTGAGCTCTCGTCCAACCTCAACTTCGGGCAGTACATCGAGTCCAAAGCAAAGACTGCAGCTAAAAAACTGGGGGTTCTCTCTAAGGTCAGGCGGCACTTCACGCCAGAACAGCTGCTCCAACTTTATCAAGCACAAGTTCGATCATGTATGGAGTACTGCTGCCACCTTTGGGATGGATCAGCCAAATACCATCTGGCTGCTTTGGACTCGATTGAAAAACGAGGTAAGAGACTCATTGGTGACCCTGCCCTGATAGACGCCAAGCTGCAAAATCTAGAACATCGGCGTAGGGTGGCTCGTCTGTCGGTCTTCTACAGGATTCATTTCGGGGAGTGCGCGAAGGAGTTGCACGACCTAATCCCACCATCCACTTTCCGCTATCGGAGCGCGAGGCGCGAGTTCCATCCCTATGTTGTAGATATGCCACCTTGTCGCTCGAGCCGATTCGGTTCAACTTTCTTAGTGCGTACAGCTAGGGAATGGAACGCGCTGCCTGCGAATGTGTTCCCTGAGAGGTATATCTGGACCTCTTCAAGGCTAGAGTGAATAGGCTATTTCTAGGCAGGCATGTTCCATCCTCGACCGCACCGTCACTTAACATCAGGTGAGGTGTAGTCAAATGCCTGCCTATAACCAATAAAATAAAAAATAAAAAAACCTGACCCGGTATGTCAGAAGGGTGCGAGTTCAAATCCTGCTCGTGGAAATTTTTTCAACATTTGTGTTTTTGTAATTTGTTCGCAACAAAATTTGCGTTAAAAATTATATAAACATTTTATAAATAGCTTGCCTACTTCTTAACTGATCTTTAGTATTTGTAAAAATATTATGATCAGATGTTAATAACGGTAGTTGTTGACATTGAATGGGCGCCTTTGGCTTTCAAAGTAAAAAGTAAATAGTGTTGAATAATTTCGGCGGGCTGGTTAGAAAACGATAGCTCAATTGGGAGAGCACCTGGCCCGGTATGTCACAAAGGTGCGGGTTCAAATCCTGCTCGTGGAAATTTTTTCAACATTTGTGTTTTTGAGAAGAAAATAGTTGAAAATATTATATTAGTTGGAATTATGTATGTTGTGTACCTGTACTGATTTAAGGACAGCAATTAACCGATTTGCTTTTAATCTGCATTTGTTCGTCTTGTTTCAGAGAGAAATTACGGTTCACTAGGATGGCGGGAAACTCGACGAAGAGCTGAGATTAGGCAGAGTGAAGATCCTAGTGAGAGAAGGTAATTGTGTTTCTTCATATTTAAGATCATAAAAAGTTTGTTAATGAAAATTTTCTAAAGAAACATCGTCATGTTTATTTATGTCGTAAACAGTGTCTTAAATAGCCGAATTTCGGTAAGACTTGGGTATCAGACGTCACAACTTAGTTTTCAGGTAACAGCAAGATTGCCGATTTAATAAATAAAAAAATATTATGTTAATTCAAAATGTACTGAATAAAAAATCAAGTAGCATGATTGCTATTGCTGTAAGTCAAGTTATTTCTTACTTAGGACGAATTAAAGGTGAATTTAAGACTTTTAACTAATAACTAACAATCAATTAAAACAAACTTTTTATAACTTTTTAAACTGTCATGGTGACATTACTTTTAAATAGTTTTAAATAACAGGATTATTATCGAGTTTTTGTCGAATGTGTAAATATCGTTTCATTCATTTTATAGGTAGGTGGTGTTAACCACGATCGTCACATACAGGCAAAATCATTTGAAACTGTTTACCAGTTTAACTTTTGTTGATATTACGTTTTAAATCGGATATGTGAATGGACTGGATAGAAACTGTCTAAACGATTATTTTTTATAGAAATAGCATGGGAATGGCAAACTTTGACGTCACCATTTTGTTCCGACAATCCAGTGTTTATTTTTAACTTTTAGAAGACTTTACAGAAATTTGTACTTTCATAATATTTTTTTATTTATACTTAATAACTACTTTTACAGCGATTTATACTTCATCATCATCATCATCATCATCATCATCATCATCTCAGCCAAAAGACGTCCACTGCTGGACAAAGGCCTCCCCCAAGGATCTCCACAACGACCGGTTTTGTGCTGCTTGCATCCAGCGGCTTCCCGCGACCTTCACCAGATCGTCGGTCCACCTTGTTGGAGGCCTGCCCACACTGCGCTTTCCGGTACGCGGTCGCCACTCCAGGACTATCCCGCCCCAGCGGCCATCAGTCCTGCGAGCAATGTGACCTGCCCACTGCCACTTGAGCTTAGCAACTCTTCGGGCTATGTCGGTTACCTTTGTTCTTCTGCGGATCTCCTCATTTCTGATTCGATCACGCAGAGAAACCCCGAGCATAGCCCTCTCCATTGCTCTTTGAGTGACCTTGAGCCTTTTTATGAGGCCCATAGTGAGCGACCACGTCTCATTCCCGTATGTCATCACTGGCAACACACACTGGTCAAAGACTTTCGTCTTGAGACACTGCGGTATATCGGACGAGAAGATATTTCGTAGCTTACCGAACGCTGCCCAGCCTAATTGGATTCGACGATTGACCTATTTGCTGAAGTTGGACCTACCTAGCTGGACCGTTTGTCCCAGGTAAACATAATTGTCCACAACTTCAAGGGCAGAGTCCCCAACCTTCAGAGGAGTGGGTACGACACGTGAGTTCGACATAACTTTCGTCTTCTCCATGTTTATTTTAAGACCCACTTGTTGAGAGACTCTGTTGAGGTCACCGAGCATTGCGCGAAGGTCTTCCAGGGTCTCAGCCATGACCACTATATCGTCAGCAAACCGAAGGTGAGTGATGTATACGCCGTTGACGTTGATGCCGAGTCCTTTCCAGTCCAGAAGCTTAAAAACATCTTCCAGTGCAGCAGTGAACAGTTTCGGAGAAATCACATCTCCCTGTCTCACTCCTCGCTGCAACTGTATAGGTTTCGAGCTCTGGTCCTGAAGACGGACTGACATAGTGGCGCTTTCATACAAACACCTCAACACTTCGATGTACCGATAGTCAATTTGGCACCGCTGGAGAGACTGTAGCACGGCCCATGTCTCAATCGAATCGAAGGCTTTTTCATAGTCCACAAACGCTAAGCAAAGAGGCTGGTTATACTCTTCGGTCTTCTGTATAACCTGCCGCAGCGTATGTATGTGGTCTATGGTGCTGAAGCCTTTTCGGAAACCGGCTTGTTCGATAGGCTGGAAGTCATCAAACCTGCGTGCGAGACGATTCGTTATGACTCTCGAAAACAGCTTGTAGACGTGGCTTAGAAGTGAGATGGGCCTGTAGTTCTTCAGCAGGGTTTTATCGCCCTTTTTGAAAAACAGTACCACCATACCTTTGTGCCACGTCTCTGGCGTTCTGCCCCCTAGTACGACGGAATTAAATAGCTTCTGAAAAACGATTAGAGTACCGGTCTTCCGCGTGCTTTCAGAAGCTCGGCCGTAATTCCGTCAGCACCTGGTGCCCTGCCGTTTTTGAGCTGTTTGAGAGCCATACTAATCTCGTATAGGCTGATGTCCGGGATGTCTTCGGTATAGTGCCGGGTTAACTTAGCTCTAGGGTCTCTAGCTAAGCGTACAGATGGCCGTGTGGATGTGTAAAGCTGTCCATAGAACTTCTCGACCTCTCCCATAACATCGGACCTGGTCGTGACAGTTCTGCCGTCATCGGTTTTCAGCGTCGTCAGTTGGCACTGCCCAATACCCAGATCTCTTGCGAACACTTTTGAGCCTTTGTTCCGCTCAATGGCCTCTTTAATACGGTTAGTATTAAATTGGCGCGTGTCGCGAGTCATAGACTTCGAGATCTGCCTATTTAGCCGCCGAAACTGAGACGCATCACCTGAGGAAAGCAGAACCATTGCGCGCCGCTCTTCCATTAGTTTGAGAGTATGGTCTGAGAACTTTTTGGTTCCTTTTGCACGGTGGGTTTTAAAGAACTTGGACCCAACCGTTTGGACAGTTTCCACAAACCTGTTGCTGTATTCGTCCACATTTTCGCAATCATTTAGGCGCTCGAAGCGATTCTGCAATTCGAGCTGAAAGCTTTCGGGGTTTTGGATTTGGATGGGTGCAGGACGGAGCGTAGACCTTACCAATCGACGTCTTTCCAGCTTAACGTTGATATTCAATGTGCCTCTTACCAACCGGTGATCGCTGCCAGTTTTAAACGCATTGATCACAGTGACATCATTGAATATTTGCTTCCTCGTCGACATGATAAAGTCAATCTCGTTTTTGGTTGCACCATCGGGACTCATCCAGGTCCACTTGCGGTGTTCAGCTTTCCTGAAAAAGGAGTTCATCATAAAGAGGCCCTCCCTCTTAAGAAAGTCCGCCAGCAGTTGGCCCCGGGAGTTCCGATTACCAACCCCAAATCGTCCCACTCTCATCTCATCGCCGCTTCGTTTGCCCAGTTTTGCGTTAAAGTCTCCCATGACAACGGTGTAATGAGTTTTGGAGGCTTGTATGGCTCTAGAGATGTCCTCATACGTAGCTTCCACCTCATCGTCAGGGTGTGTCGTAGTAGGAGCATAAACCTGTATGACCTTCAACGAATACCGTTTGGTTATTCTGAGTATAAGGTACGCTACCCTAGGCGACACACTCCCGGTCTCGACAACGTTGTTCACGAGGGACTTGTGGACGATGAACCCGACACCACCTTGGGACAGTTGTTCGCCCTCCCGGAAATAGAGCAAGTTACCGGACTTGAGGATTATCGAGTCCTCCCCCTCTCTTCGGACTTCAGATAATCCAACTATGTCCTATGTATATGATTTATACTTAAGTCGAATAAAAAATAGTTTAATGTGTTTAAGAATTACTATTAAGTGATATCATTTATACGTAAAGTGCCTTACAAATAAACAAAGAATAAGGCCCGAATAGTTATTCCGTGTTTTGTTCCCGTCATGTAAAGGTCATTTCAAATTAGAGTAAACTATTCGGACCTTATTCTTTGTTTTAATTGTAATGCACTTAATGTTCTGGAATTAATTATCGTTGTACAGTCAACCCTATTATGATTTCCTATATTACTAGATACGGGTCGACGCTGAGCTGGGCCGGGCGCCGCTCGGGCTCCGGCTCGGGCTCGGGCTCGTCCCGGCGCGAGCCCGAGCCACGCCGCCGCCGCCGCGACGAGCGCCCCGCCCCCCGCGACTACCGCTTCTCCAACGACTTCTCTCCGCGCGACCACGCCGAGCCATTCGACCATGACCTGCATGATGTACCTACGCCTACCATTAAGAAACGAGCGCCGTATTCCAGCCTTGAAGGCACCAGGTATGTGTGTGACTAGGGATGCACGATATATATCGACATTTTATGAAAAAATATCGATGTTAGCGTCTCGATATATCGAATCAAATCGACATTATCGTATAATCCAATATCGATATTTTTATTTATTATTACATAGAATATCATATCGAAATTTAATCTATGGTTCACGTCGCGAGGCGAGCGGGAGATGGCCAATCAGCGATCAACTTTACAAAAGAAAGTTGATTTGGACACAAATAATGAACTTACTTTTAACACATTCTTATTCCATCTTATATAATTTGGTACTGAATAAATAAATACAATTTAGGTACATACGATATATCGCAAATTTCGATATTTTTGATCGATATATTGCAAAATATCGATACAACCTTTCAATATTTCGATACCAGAAGTATCAATTAACGTAAGGGACATTTTGGCCAAAATGAGTTTTATATATACAGGTGTCCCAGAAATCAACGTCAAGCCGAAACGGGGTGACTCCCGTGATACAAACGAACAACTAAAAACCATTCCACCAACCATTAACTCGAAAATAAAATTCAGCTGTTTTATACATTTTGGTCGCATGAATATTGATGTTTGTGTATGGAACAGCTGAATTTTATTTTCGAGTTAGGGAGTTGGTCCAATAGTAAGAGTTGTTCATTTGTATCACGGGAGTCACCCCGTTTCGGCTTGACGTTGATTTCTGGGACACCCTGTGTTAGGATTCAGAATTTTCCGCTCTATCGATTGGTATACTTAGAATTGAAAAATGTCCTTTACGTTTAACCATTTTCAAGCAATCTAGAACGATTTTCGCAAAAACATATTTGATTATTATTATATTTATTCACTTACATTAAATTTCACCACTAAAATTATCCTTTACAGTAAATTAACGTATATTTTTCGAAAGCTTCTAGCCGCTTATATAATTTTTCATCATTATTTTTTTATTTACACCTTAAATTTCAGTAACGTAAAAAGCATGTTAACATTCATTTTTAATGTAAGGGACATGTTATCTTTTTGTAACTACTAAGTTTAATGAAACTTAACAACTATGATAAGAAAGGGAAGATAAAACTAAGAAACTTTGTCCTATACGTCAATAAAATCGGATAAAACACTAAAAAGTTACAGACAGATATCGAAAAAAAAAACGTTTTTTGGCTCTCCTGTAAAATCGTGGTTGAGTTCTTGGCGGGAAAGTGAAGCGTCATGTCTGTGGTTTTGCTTTTTTTCCAAAATTTGTGTTATATAATGGTGGATTATTAACCGTTAAGTGTTCGTGAGTGTGCATAAGTGTTGGCAAATGAAACAAAACAGTGCAACGTCACTTTTCAAATTCTCTCAAGAAGCTCGCGTGTGGACTTAGTAAAGCCCCACATCTTTACTGAGATACTCGAGGGGTTGGGGGGTATATCATTTCTCACTTCCCATTTCTAATATCATTCATCATCATAATATATGGAAATATTGTTTATCTATGTATTACTTGTAAGTTGCTGGCTAAATGTGCTAATCGCACGAAGCCATCAATATAAAAAAAAAAACGTTGTTTGTTACTTACATTAATTGATACTTCCGGTATCGATATCATGTCGGGAAAAATATCAATAAATTTTTTACATGAACATCGCTACTTGTGACACAATTATTTATAATTTAAGTAAAAGAAAGGTACTGCGGCCCCGGAGACCAACCGAACGAGAGAAGGCAACTATGTCCTTTTGGCCCCATACAATTCCCAGACAATGCCATTTTTTGATTTAGTTTTCTTTAAAATGACGCCATAGTCGCGTGTGTCCGTCAGTTCACTAATTATAGCAGAAAAAGAAATAAAGCACAAGCCGTACATATTTATTGTTTTAATTACGTTACCCATTTAATATCATCTGAAAGTAAAATGTGTAGTATAATGTTAGTTTACCAAAAAAAAACATGTGAGCTAACGTTATTCATAAAAAGTTATGTTTGAACGTATTAAAAATATTTTGTCAAGAAGAATACAAGTAATCAAAGAACACTTAAAAAAACTGTTTGATATTTCGGCTGAATGGCTTTACATGTCTAAGCAAAAAAAAGGCTAATAATATGTGACTGACATTGGCAGATTTAAATCATCCCCATTTTGTATTTTAGGTACGTCGAAGATGCTTTTTGTAAAATATCTAAATAAACTCTTGGAGTGGATTTCACTGCCGGGGGATTTACAAATCATCCACTTCGCATTCACTCCAAATTCACTCCGCATTTACTTCGGTAAACTTTAAAGGGTATGAACCTAAATCATGTTTGTTTAATTTACTGTATTTGTAACACATAGTATACATTAATTTCATCTTTCTGCACTACTCCTTCTCCTTGTGAACTTAAATTATGCCAAACCTCACACTCCTACGAGCTCGCAATGTGCTTAAAAATAGGTACAAAGTTCAGCACACAGCACTCTGTGTATCATTTTGTTGTATAACATATTATACCGACGGTAAAGTGTCAAATGGCACGCCTAATTGCCGCACTCATAGACGTCAATTATCGTTAAGCCCTCGCGCGCCATATGTTCGTAAGGTCGTACATAAGGTCGTCGGACGTATATACCTATGGCGCGGGACGGGTGATTACTTAGCACCTAAAATTGTCTATTATAAAATAGTCTCTAACAGTGAAGTTATAAGCGTATTTTAGACTGAACCAGTGTTGGTGCTAAGTAATCATTAACTATAATTGACGTCTATAAGTGCGGCAGTAAGTGTCTACAAGTGTATATAAAATAATTGTCTTTGATCTAATAGTGAAATAAATACGACAGTTATGAAACTTTACTTGATTTGGTTTTTAGCAGTTACTGTTCATAACCTTTTTAAACATGCATAAATGACTTTATACTCGAAGGCATAAAGAAGGGTTTTTAAACGTAGATAGAATTCGCCACTCCCACTAGCGGCTTAGGACGCGGCCAGCGTATTTCTTGTTCATTGCGTTGCTGTAGTATGTACGCGCAATGAACTACACTTCGCCGCCGATATAGTGTTTCATTTCATATTGTTTATTTTTTGTGCCGGACAAATAAAGGCACCCTTCGGCCACCTAATAATTTAACTAACCAGATTATGTCACACGCCTACTGACTAAATACCCCCTTTTTTATACAACAGCATACCACTGCGCTCTAGACGCAAATGGTTATGTTTCCCCCCACTAAAAACTTCTGCACTTCCCCTCTGTGCTGCCAGGATGATCCGGGACCGTTATAAACAATCACCGGAGTGTGACTAAACATACCCTGGGGATGCCTATAGCCTTGATATGGGCTTTGTAGGCTAGCGATTTCATATTGTGAATGTTGTTAAAGGTTCGCGTTCGAGCCGGACGACGCGACGGCCTCCCCCCTCTCTGGGTGCAGCAACCGCGCGCGCGACGACTCGACCGCGACCCGATTCCGATTCGACTCCGACTCGATATCGCCGCGCTCGATGTTCGAGGACGACTTCACCGTCGGCGCGGTGACGCCGCGCGCGCGCACCGCCTCCATCGCCGAGGAGGACGAGGACGTGCCCCCACTCCGGATCAAGCCTCTCTCCGCCCATAGAGATATAAAGAAGTCCGAATCTGTCAACATATTCACTAGGGAATCCGATCCGTTTGAGGGCGACGCCTTCTTCGCTTGCACAGGGTCTGACCGCGCGGCGAGGAGAGAAAACTGGCCGGGTGACTTCCAAGGGTTCGATAATGCGTGAGCCGTCCGCTTTACAGTACTATGTCGTGTTACACGATGTGATTCTGCCCGTCAATGAACGACTGCAAGTTAGAAGCGTCGTCGAAGAGAAAGGTAAGCAGTAACGTCGAAACGCTAGTGTTATTGTAAAAATCAGCTTCGTCTAGTCACATTTTCGATAGCGAAAGTGCAGTTTGTACACGAGCCCAAAACGCCACTATAATGCAACATGGATGTATGGAAACGATATTTGTAGCTCCGCGACAATTTGCACTCGACCGTGTGTAAGCACTTTTTTAAATAACGTATAAGAGTGACGACTCTTCGAATATAATGCGGTCTCTGTTCCCAGATTCTGTGATATTGAATGTTAGTAGAGGTGTAACGACACCGATCTTGCCGAGCGAACATTATACGTATTATTTCATGGATCTCGTAAGTAAACTAATACTACATAACAGTCCACTATATTCTGATAGGGATAATATTGCACTTTCCAGTATCGTAATATCAAGTAATAATTAACCAGCGCTATAGCACGATTTCTACTTTTCAATTAATAAAAAGTATCGATAACTTATTGAGCCATTTTTATAAAATTATACCCATTACGTTTTCTGTATATTATTAGTCATAGTTGTAAGTTAACATGTCGTTATTTATTTATTAATGTAATATATTAGGCTGTATATCCAATGACCATCACCACCCTAGTATTATGTAAAATATTATGTTAAGACATATATGATCGCGAGTGTAACCTCGTGTTCGTATAGGCCTTTAGACGCAACCTGTGATATGTATAAGCAACGCCCTATACGACGTTTATTTGTTAAAACGCTTCGTAGTGTCACGTTTCCTTTTATTTATATAATGTTTTCGTCTTTGATATGAAATGAAATAGAGCACCAGAAAATGTTTGTTACATATAATGAAATAGTGATGTTGTCATACTCTATCATAAATCGCAATAGGTAGAGTCCCCGTAAAAAAGGAAACAATCTTCGTGATGTACTTACTAAGATTTGGAGTTTAAAAATTTACCTTTACAATATGTTTTGTTTGTTTAAAATTGTTTAAAATACCATTTTAATGCATTTTGGAAATAACTAAGCATGTCTCCATATCCATAATATGCCAACAATGCAAACGTAGTTATATAAAAAACTCGACCTTTTTCGATCTATGTACACAAGCCTGATTGTGGTTTGTTAATGAACCTACCAGATACTGTTAAATCTCCTCAATAGTCTTTCAACTTTATGGCTAAGCTATATGGTTGAAAATGTATGAATGAAGTTTGATTAGGTTGATGTGCAAGCGTCTGTACTCATTTACACATTAGACATATTTTTAATAGTATACAATAAATTAATAATTTCGCACTATGTAATGCTCAACCCTGGCTTTATATACATTGATTGTTTGCATTCCAAGGGTCGTTAGAAGTAATGATAACGTTATATAGAATCGTATGGGCTTGTAATGTAGGTTACCTTGGGGCTGGTTTAGCTAAGCATTTACTAAATAACACAAATTTAATTCAACAATTGCTTTGGATTCAAGGTTTAGGCCAAAACTTTGTTCGTACGCCAATATAAATGTTGGATAAATGATTTGGTTTGTGAGAGGACTTTTAAGACCGCCTGGCTACCACCGTATTATCTTAGTGTGTCGCCATTACAACAATGTTATTAGCATTATTATTACATTACATTTCTCACTATGTCATTCACTGTCAGTCACTATGTCACCTGCCATCTGAGTGGCTAGTGCTCAGAACAATAACTAAAGCTATAGAAGGATAGCTAAAATAAAAATCGTGCAACTATGTTTAGTTCCGTTCTATCTTATGGCTAGAAAAGGAGGTTGGAGTGCAACAAATGGTTGACACTTAGTTTTTATTTTTTGTATTGTTATGTCAAACGGTCATCAGATAATCGGTGATCAAAAAAAATCTTGAGTCCTTTAATATAGTCACTCACTACATTACCTCAAATATGACGTCACAAATCTGGTGACACCTTTGCTATTTTAGTCCGGTTTCTATAGCTTTAGTTATTATTCTGAGGGCTAGTGTATGTTTTGTTTACTATCCGTATTCATTCGATTACGTTTACGAAAACGAAAATTTGTATGTCGCCAGGGGGCGCTGCTTCATTGCCATACTAATTTTCGTTTTCGTTAACGTTATCGAATGTCGAATGAAACTCGCACTAGGCACTCTGGAGAGATAAAGGTTAAACGCTTTTCCGCAGGAAAAACAATAAATAATAATTTATAAATAAAACACAAATTTAAAGATGTTCAAAATAGCCTCGAAGCAATTATTACAATGCACACAACGCATTAGACAACTTACATTTTTTTGTAGAACCAAAATACTCATCTTTAAAAAAATATATTTAGAATTTATTTTCACTAGTTAACCGTTTTATAACAATGCCACACTTTTATCTATTTTACACGTCAAGGCGGTTAGTCAGAGGCAAAAATGCAAACACCCATTTCATCGATATCGTAGTCATAAGGAGATTAAAAAGCAATTAAGTATTTTCAAACATTGTAATATGCCACAGCTTATGATTATTTAGAGAGTTTTTATGCTTAATTAGTGCTATATTTTAATACCAGTATAATGAGGTTAAAAAAAACTCAGAAATACAATTTGGGCACAAAATTATTTATTACTTTTATTTGTCTTGTATCATGTAATTTTTATAATTACTTATGTAAATAGTACCGAATATAGTATATTGTAAACTGTAAAATTATAAATACTAATGAAATCATGAAAATTTTATTTTTAATTTTAATCATTTTAATGCTTTTAGTTAGTTTATCATTTTATGAAGTAATCGTTTTTGATAAATTGCCTATTAAGAGTTGAGTTTTAACAATACAAGGTCAGGATTGCTTTTACTCACTAATTAGTGATTGCCTACCAATGAATGTGATGGACCAGATTAATAAAATTAGCATGGCTTTTTCTAGATCTAGGTTTTAATAAAAAGTTTTTAATAAAACTGATTACTTCACAGATTGTAAGAAAAATTATCAGATTAAAGAGTACCTTTAACATTTTCTTGTTTAATTTGTACTGTGATATTAGTATTTCTTTTTCTTTTATTGTATTGTAAAATTTTAATAAAAAATTTTTTGAATTAATATCGATCATACATGAATCTCTTTACATTTTTTTGTAAGTATTATGAATATGATATTTATTTTTATTTTAAGCACTTTACATGTACCTCTGTATTTTTTTCTATATTGCCGGTAATTTACGGGAACTTCTAAATATACCTAACTATTATAATAAATACCAGAAACACATTCAGATGCGTTTTATAGCATGCGCTGCATATTCCATAGGCTAATTGTTACCTATACCTAGGAATGGTGATAAAACTAGTTTTTGTATTAATGTATTTTTTGTACATAATGTAGTTAGAGGAAATAAATTATGTGCAATTATTACCACTTCTATGATGGCGCAATACCAAAGGTATTTATGTTCTGTAACTGTTGTGTAAAATACTCGAAATTATTAAATTATGACGAAAATAAGATTGAAAATGTACTTTTATTTTTATGCTTAAGTACCGGTAGCATCGTATTGATCGATACTCGTTATTGTTCCAAAATATATATATTTTGTTGTTTTAGTCCTTTATTACATTAAAGGAAAATAAACCTTACGTTTATGTGATAAAGTTATTTTTTAATAACACCGTCAACGCTAACGATTCAAGCAAAAATATACTTAAAACTTAACATAGTATGCCTCTATCAATTTGATGCTAACCGTACAATCAAGTTCAAAAATATCTGAACATCCTTTTGTAGGCTTTTCTTTAGGTTATCAAAAATTTGGTTGCCGTGACAAGGTATATTGAGCTTTAGATGATAACAAATCTCAAACACGATCCAATATCAACGAAACATCTTCGTTTCAAAACAACCTATCAAACTGAGCACGAAATGTAGGTGTACCCTGCTGGGAATCGAAATGCGGTTACAAGTCTGAGTAAGGGACTTATTCCTGCTATTTAAGCAATTGGGCGGATCCGACCGCCTTATCACCCTATAAACCCGATGCCCTGTCTTCTCTTTAAGGCTACAGTAAAACATAGATTTTCATTTAAATTTTTCGGAATGACAGCATACTGCTCTGAAGGCATACTGAGACTGGGAATGTTATTGAGCTACAACCTGTAACAACGGTAATATTATACAGGGTGTACGGCAGATCGTTTAACATACGAAAATGGGGGGTAGGTGGGATCATCTCCAAACCATTCAGGCATTAAAAAAAATCCTGGTCATAAAAATATTTTTATAGGATTTTTTATTTAATCTATTCCATTTTTTTTTCTTTATTGGAATCTTAGAAGCCGGTAGGTCTTAAAAAAAGGTAGGTATTTATTACAGGTTATTGCTAAAAACAAAGTTGTGGTCTCCCAAACCTAAAAAAGGTTGCAATAAAATTTAACGCTCAACTTTGCGTTGCATTTAAAAAAAAGTAAAGGTGATAGAAAGCTTCAGATTTTTTTTAAACATCTCTAAAGTGTAGGCTTTTTAATGGTATGTTATTTGTTATTCTTCTATTCTTGCTCAGTTATAATAGCTACCTATCTTTTTCTTGCTTATTCTCTGTGGAACGCTTAAGCAGGTAATAATTAAGCTATAGTGTTTCGCTCTAGCACGCTCATATCGTATCTTTTCTCTTTTTCACTTTTCTCTTCAATCGGTTCAGAGCTTGCATCACAAACGAGGGACGGCAATTTGAGCAAAATTTTAATTAAAAGTTTATAAAAATAACTAGTTTTTGTCATTTCATTGATTCTTTTAATAAAAAATCATCGTCGTCTCATCATCATCATCTCAGCCAAAAGACGTCCACTGCTGGACAAAGGTCTCCCCCAAGGATCTCCACAACGACTGGTTTTGTGCTGCTTGCATCCAGCGGCTTCCCGCGACCTTTTTTTAATGCCTGAATGGTTTAGGTGATGACCTCACCTACCCCCCATTTTCGTATGTTCAACGATCTGCCGAACATCCTGTATATATTAAAAGCTTAAGCCGATTTTTGTCCCAGTGATTATGGGACGATCGCTGCACACTAAGGCTGCACATAAAAAATCGGTTATGGTCTCATTTTGAAGAGCTCCAGCCGTAGATGTGCAGAAAAATAAAGAAGTCTGTCATAGGTTTCGAAATTCCTAAAAAGTCTGTTGAATAAACGCGAAGTTTTGCGGGCGACCCACTAGTAGATTATTAAACAGCAAACTCATATTTCTATCCGTTTAAAATAAAGATACCTTATAGAGCAAATTCGTGTTTTTTTAGCCGTGTTTGTTTGCAAAATGAAACAAAAGAGTGCACTGCGCTGCGTATGGCATTCTCTCAAAAAGTCTGTGTTGGGCTTAGAGCAAGGTGTTGGGTTTAGGTGAACCTCACATTTTACTGTAGTATAAAGGTAGCGGATGAATATTGGTGAAAATTCTTCATTTTTCACATAATCATCTATTATACTCTTATTATACTGCATTAACCAACTTAGACATTTTGTGACTGACATGACATCATTAAATGAGGAAAGTTACTGAACATAGTCGGTACTCACGAGATCCCTTTGCCTTCTCCAAACGAAAAATATGGAAATTAAAAAAATAAGATGCCAGCTATCATGTCAATGTGAATATTCTCGGGACTTCTTGGCGGGAAAGTAAAGCGTCATGTTTGCGGTTTTGCTTTATTTTCCAAAATTTGTGTTATGTCGAATATTAATGTGAAATAATGGTGGATTATTAACCGTTAAGTGTTCGTGAGTGTGCATAAGTGTTGGCAAATGAAACAAAACAGTGCAACTTCACTTTTCAAATTCTCTCAAGAAGCTCGCGTGAGGACTTAGTAAAGCCCCACATCTTTACTGAGATACTCGAGGAGTTGGGGGGTATATCATTTCTCACTTCCCAATTCTAATATCATTCATCATCATCATCATATATGAAAATATTTTTTATTTATGTATTACTTAAACTAATGACATGGCAGCATGGTCTATGACCTTAGCCGGTTCCTCAAGGAACAAACTACACTAAAAAAAAAATGTGAATATTCTCTCATAGTCTGTCAAAGTCAAAATTCATTGTTCCTGGAGAAACTGGAAGTTGCAGCAGCAGCTGTTCTTTTTAATATTTTTGTTGCATTTAACTTGGATAACATTTAACAGGGTCAACAGGTAGAATATATATCAGGTCATGTTAGTTAACATTAGCGTTAGTTTAGTTTTTGAAAATGAAACAAAGGTAAGCAGTAGTGCCTACGTAGTTTGTCTCTATTGTGCTATGTTATTGTTTACGTGTTACAAAAATATGTTAATATTAAAGGACCCGACTAATGCACGGCGGTGATGACCTGATCGCACCCATGGGTAGCAGTAAGCTAGAAGATGACCAAATTGACATTCAGCTGCACAGGATGAGGCCACAAGAGCACTACATTGAAGCTCAAGTTCAGGAAGGAGATACTTTACAAGCTATTGCCCTAAGATTTTATTGCCCCGTAAGTAATCTTACCGTGTCATTATGTTTTTAAATAAACTGTAATAATGTATGCTGCTTTCAGAATGAAATTATAAAAAAAAATTTGCACAACTGTTTTCTGTTTGTTGAGATACAAAACGAAGTATTTAAGTACCTTACTTAATTAAATAATTATGTTTTACTCTTTCTATAAAATAGACAGCTCTCTTAGTGCTGTAATAGTTGAAACTTTTACTTGACTTACAATGTTTTGTCCAATACTTAAAACACTATATTACTTATATCTGTTTTTAAGTGACAGCAATTATAATTTGTCTGAGACACATTTAATTAGCTAACAAACTTGTTCTTAAGATTTCAGAATTGAAGAGGATAAATCACATTCACAAGGATAATGAAATATTTGCGAGGCGAACTGTTAAAGTCCCTGTCACACCCTACTCCGTTTTAACAGAAAGATTGCCAACAACTCAGCCTGGTTTTGAACCAATACCTTCAACATCAACTCATATACAAGTAAACAGTTCCATGCAAGAGCTACTGCCAAGTAGCAGTCAAGGACAACTAAGTGTTATCCCAAATGATGTGTCGAGTATTAACAATGGTGACTATGCTGTAGACTGCAATGCAGTTGTAATGAACAGCACACTCACGCCGTCTCTAGTGCCCTACACTGATTCAGAGTTGACAGAACCCATATCAGAGGATACGCAACTTTTGCCAAATAAACAAAAGATATCAGTAGAAGCTGTGGTTGTGAAGGAACTGACGTCACATGGAGCAGACTTAGGACTTAAGTGGTTTCATCTAGTGTGCTGTATGCTGGTTCTGGGTGTAGTGATACCTATTGTCTATGTATTGTTTTATTTGCCAAAACCAGAGCATGAACATGAAATCTCTACTTGATAATGGCTATGATACTCGATCTGACTGAAGAGCTTTAAGTAGTAGAGGTATTTTTATGAAATCAATTTTATATATCATATTAAGATTAAAGAATGTGATTCTTTTAATAAAAATCAATTTATTATATTATGTTGTAAGTTTTATTTCAGTTTTTAATATTTTTATTTTCTTTTTTGAGAAAATAATTTTGAATAATAGAATAATGTATATCTTCTTTTGATATTTTCAAAAGTATTTTTTTTTTATATTAGTTACCTTGGCAAATGACTCCATCTCACCTGATGTTAAGTGGAAATGGAGTCCAGATGCGAAGATAACTGGTGCAGGGTGGAAACAAACGTAGCATCAATTAACTTCACTCTGCCGGCCCGCAAGGTGCTTCTTCACGCCTCTCATGAAGGACCCCATATCATAGGAAGGAGGGAAAACGAATGCTGGTAGACTATTCCATCTTTTGGAGGTGCGACAAAGAAACGAGTCACCAAATTTCTTTGTACGCGATGGGATATTTGAGACTGAAGCGGTGAATCCGAAGAGCACATGTACTCCTATGAAGAAAGGGAGAAGGTGGGATGAGGTCAAAGAGTTTTTCAGAGCATTCGCCGTGGTATAAGCGGTAAAACACGCTGAGTGACTCAACATCTCTACGCAATAGCAGAGATTCAAGAGTATTTGCCACTTCTGCATTGCCGAGAATGCGTTCAGCGCGACGATGCAATCTGTCCAAGGCATCGAGAAGGTATTTTGCGGAACCGTACCAGATGTGCGAGCAATACTCCACGCAAGACCGTACCTGTGTCTTGTACAAAAGGCACAACTGCCCCCCGACCGCCTAACCGATCGCTTTGGCTACGCTTATAGTTTATGACGTCATCTTGACACCTCGCACCGCCTATGAAAGCAATATCGAAAGCTATAGCTAACGGCTATAGCTTTCGATATTGCTTTCATAGGCTGCACGAAACAACAAGATGACGTCATAAACCACACACGAAGTCAAAGCGATCGGTTAGGCGGTCGGGCCCCTGGTCCGGCGTAAAGAATATTTAATATAATTGATTGAAAAAAGCGGCCCGCTCGCGGCTTCGTCCGCTTGAGTGAATACCCGTATCCTATAGAACCCTAGCAGCATCACCTACCGGGTTCAATTATATGCACATATTATACATAATTATAAACCTTCCTCTTGAATTACTCTATTTCTCAAAACTGCATTAAATTCCGTTGCGTAGTTTAAAAGATCTAAGCATATAATAATAATATATAGACGGCGAGAGCGACTTTGTTTTATACTGTGTAAATAATATGTTTATTATTAAAGTTCAGGATGGTACAGCCTATAGAATTTACTAATCATACTAGATCTTAAAGCCTTCAAACTAAAAAAATAATAAGTAATTGCAGGACTACCTACAACAGTGGTGACAATCCTGATACATATGTTATTCTATTGTCTGTCTATTCTGCCGCCGCGCCATATTACAGTTTTACTTAATATCAATGACATGGTATTGTAATAGGTCCATCCTTATATAGTTCAGGACTTTCCCTGATCGACAGACATCATTAGGATCGTTCACTTTCTGTAGTAAAAAACTGGTAACGCCAATGCCATTAACCGGTACCAGTTCCTTAGAACTAATTTCCTTATCTCTTACTGCGCGTTTCGACTAAAGGTATTTATATCATTGAAAGTATAAGAAGACAACAATTATATTAATATCGCTAGGCTCACGACATTCTTATCAAATGAATCTGACATCAATGAATGGCATAGGTGATATTATATTTTTCCAATAGAATGACTTACATAAGCACGGTTTATATTTCTTTCATCTTTTCTTAAAGGTATCCCAACAAATGATATGATCCAGACGTCAGAGAGAGATCATTCCCTAGATCGTGCAAGATATCTGGGTCATCTATTCTTTGGATCTTCCCTGGCATCTCTCCCTAGACTTCCCGAGAGATCTTATTTTGATGTGATATTTTTCCAAGTCATATTTACGGAGTTTCACTCTTTAATTTATTTTGCCCATGTCTCTGAAAATAGACATATTACTTACAATTTGTACTAATTTGTAAAAAAAGCTGCGGTCTCCTATTTTTTTCTGTTTTCCTAACATACCGAACGAACTTACAAAGTTCGCCAATATTTATATTTTTCGATCAAGATAAAAAAGAAGTTGCCAAAATAGTCCAAGAATACGGTATCGTCGGATTATGCAATTTATAAATTAGGAAGACCAGCTACGACGAAGTATAACCCGTTACGTCACTAACAGCAGCATTGAGAGCGAATCGAGTTACTTACTTGGATTGAGCTATATGGGGATCCTAAGATTAGATTTTAACCGTCTTTGTGGTCTAATGGTTAATCCAAGCCCCGGGTTCGATCAGCAGCGGGGGGTACATGTTTTTGTACTCTGTGTCCTTAACCACTAGACCACAAAGGCGGTTAAATATCTACCTATCAAATAGTAGACCCAATCACTCTAATGAGATAACGTAGCTTGGTTGGTTGGTGGTAGGACTCGTTTATTCACCTGGCTAGCTACCACCATCTTATCTAAATATGTCGCTATTTCATTAATGTTTATAGCATTTTTGTTGTGTTCTGCACAGTTAGGCAGTTAGTTAAGATAGCCAGTGCCTCAGTAGGGATTGTTCCCTGTTGTCACCACTGGCTTAGTTCCCACGTTCGTGACAAATGAGAAAAAAAATCCCATTTATCGCCAGTGGGGACGAAAGGGAAAATGAAATCCCAGTTATCGACCGTGGTGACAATCGGATGAAGGAATATCCCGATCGTGGCGTGGTAACGCTTGAGATTAAAAATTCCCGATTATTATCAAAGGTTAATAACGTTTTTTTACACATACCTACTTTCTTAAAAATTCTTACTAAATTGTACTTAGAACACATTTTTTTTTCATTTAACACATCTATATTAATAATATTATAAAGCTGAAGAGTTTGTTTGTTTGAACGCGCTAATCTCAGGAACTACCTATACTGGTTCGAATTGAAAAATTATTTTTGTGTTGGACAAGTCCATTTATCGAGGAAGGCTTTAGGCTATATAACATCACGCTGCGACCAATAGGAGCGAAGCATCAGTAAAAATGTTGCAAAAACGGGAACAACCTAAAAAAATACTGCCGAAAGTCACTATTCCACGCGGACGAAGTCGCGAGCACAGCTAGTAATAAAAATATAGTATTTTAAAGATAAAAGATTACAAAGGTCCAGCTTATTTTGCACTTCATAAATGCCAGTGGTGTGGACTGTACTATTGTAGGTACTAAGAGAAATGTCAAGAATCATGTTAATTCCTGTCACAAACCAATAATCAAAGAACGCACACTGTTCGCCCGTCACGCATCCACGCGAAGGTCGAGAGAAATTCTCTCCGTGGTACGCGAAAACGATGACGCGGAGTGGCTTGATGACACTTGATGTTAATTTGTAACAATCCTCAATGCCAACAGACCAGGAGCCGCAGCAAGTTGCTCAACTGATTACCGTGGAAGAAAGTCTTGTGAATCCTTGGTCCAAGGACAATATTCTCTAACTTTTCAATTACATTATGTTTTTTCTTAATAATTATTATCTTGATCCGAAACCACCTGCAACCTTAAAATTTTAATAGACGGCTCTTATTAAGTTATTGTATTATTTTGAGGTACCTATTACATTGGTAATTTTAAAAAATATATTAATACTGTAATATAAAAACATATTATGGAATTAATGATGTGATTATTACTGATTAAAAAAACTTAATTATTGTGGAAATTATATGATTAATACTGTGATTAAAAATGATCGGAGTATATCTTAACAATTACCTCGTTTTTTATTTAATTTCCACTAGTACCTACCTACTGCAACAAACAATGGTATTTCAGCACTGACAATTGGGATTTTTTTATCCTAATTGTGACCAGTGGCAACAATTGGGATTTTAATAACCCAACTCTCGCCAGTATTAACAACTGGGATTTTAATGCTCCATGCGTCATCAGTCATCACTCTGGCAAAAAATGGGATTTTTTTCTCATCTGTCACCAGTGCGAACGACGAAGCCAGTGGTGACAACTGGGAACAACCGAGTGCGGAGGAGTGCGTACCCGTAAAATAAAAATCAATTTTGAAACTAAGATTTAAGACTACGAGGGTGGAGACAGCTGTAAAAAATCATGATCACATCACATCAGTGTGATGATAACGTATTGTCGATTGGAAATAAGGATTAAAACCATCGTTATCAGGCCCAGAGGTCCCGGGTTCGATTCCCTGATTCGGGTACATGATTGTCCTCTCGGTTTGTTTGGTAGAAAGACTTGTTTTAAGCCCGCCTGGCTAACTACCATCATCTTATATAATTATGTCGCTATAGCCAATGTTAGTAGCGCCGTTGTACTTAGTATAATAAGGCGTTATAAAACAATGAAACCAGTTTTCACAAAATAAACTATTTATTAGTATGTATTGTATTTTCTATTCACTTAAAAATACATCGATGTAACAAATTATGAGAAATTCACACCAATCTTACATAACTTTTCATAATTCATATAAATGCATTCTCAGTTTCAGTCGAAACCAGGCCAGAAAAATTCATAAAGATAACTTCATTAGACATCTTAAATACTAAATTGCATTAGCAAAAGCTAATGTCTTGCATCGCTAATGTATTCTGTGACCACACCTAATATCACGTACAAAATGTTGAAATAAATTATTACGCATTCTATTAAACAAATATCGGTTTCAATACATTTCATTACAAATATTAAATGTTACGAGCCTCACTATACAGGGTGGAAAGATCGAATACCACATGGATGGCAATTACTTTAAATATTGGAAATAGCACACCTGTGTACCTTTTAATTTTGTTTTCATCCGTCACGTGAAATGCACCGCAACTACTTTAATTATTGGAAATAGCAAATTGGACGTAATGGAGACTTACTACAATTATGGATTTTTGAAAAATCGTCTGTCCTAACCGGGAATCAAACCAAATCAAATGTGGTAAAAATAACATGCCGTATTTGATGAAGCAGATCGAAAGGGCCTTTCATATTGATCGTTTACAACACATAAATAAAGACCGTGAAAATTAAGAATTACTTGTATTGTGGTTTGTCATTACATAATCATTTAACGAATACTTACTAAAAAACAAGACACTAATCTCTGGCATGCAAGGATCTTTCCACCTTGTATAGTAAATATCTCGTAAAGATTAAGGTGGCTAAATAAAGCTTCCAAGTTAAATTATACTTTGTATATTGTGTACTATCGCTATTACAATCAGAAGTTTCCGCGGCCGTGATTTAAGTTGCTCTCGTGGACACTGAAAAGAGAAAGATACAGTCAATACTGGGTCTTAAAAAAAAACATGTTTATGAATCAGAAAAAACAGAAAATTCACATAAGGTTATTTAAGAAACATACAAGTTAGTAGACAGACAAAGTTCAGCATGAGGAAGAGTCTTGATCTGAAGTGTGCGCGAGTACTTTGTAGGCAGATTAGTGATTCCTTGTTAGTCAATCAAAACAACAAAATCACTAGTCTTCCATACAACGCACCGCGAACGCCCGACGCCCGTTAGTTGGTTGACACCTAGAAAGTTGTTATTGGCAAACACAAGTTAGTCACAACACAATGATGGTTATTACACACGGATGAATAATGAATGAGCCTATTAATACATTTATTACAGGCCAGTTATTTCAAACTGCTTTCAAAATGTTTGATCATAAAATTTTGACCATTAAAAATGTGTAGTTTTATTAATTTTCTAAAAATCAATTTGAAATAGCTGGCTATTTGCAAAATGAATTACTATTCTTAAATGTATCTGAACTGTATTACAAATTCTGGAGATCTACATACTAAAACTATTGTTATAACACCTTTACACAGTCAAGTAGGAAGTTACACACATTAACTACTTATTTTGGTTTGCTTTTTACCTGTACTCTATTTCATCGTTGACTAATCCTTATGTTTACTAAATCTTAGGTTTGTTTGGGGCCAATGCAGGGAATTCTTCAAACATTCTATCGTCAAAACAATGCTGTGTTAGTAATGACAACAAGGGGGAAATTAAATTAATGGACCATCTCCGACACAAGTTAAAACAATAATTAGTAGGTGATGTCGATGTTATTTCGTAATTTACATGCAATGCAAAGTTTTCGTATAATGCTTTTATATTTTAGTGATACTATCATTAATAGCATTAAGATACTAGATTAACTTAATTAATTATAAAATCATATTAAAAATAAATATACAATTGACACAACACAGCAAATTTATAATACGACAAAAACTTGGCTATTGCGGATTATGAGTAGACTTTTTATATGGAATCTAAAATTATAATCAATATTTAATTAACAATTATTCCATAACATGTCTGATTGACCTTATTTTCTTAACATCAGCCTGTTTTAGGCCTCTTACTCAATTTGTAAACACTTTTTAAAACAAACTGTGCGCGCACTTCATATCTTTATGTACAGAGAAGTATAGAACATGCGCGTGCGAGTTTGCGTCATATCTATGCCTGATTAGAATCTGTCGTCTGCGTAATGGTGCATCCACACCGCAGTTGCTTTTAGTGGAGCAACATTTAGCTAGTTACCTACTCATTTATTATGACGGTAAACTGTAAGGATAATCGTTATGACGATACTAAACTATAAGGGGATCGTGTATCTACATAATATAAAACTTAAGCCATGACTGACTTGCAGGTAACTGATTGAATGAAGAATTATCAACATGGCAGCCTACACCACTGTTGAAAATAAAACTCTTGATATTTTGCAAGTCCATTGCATGAAGGTAAGGTTTTCCGAAACTACCATAGGATCACGGGTTTACCAGCATTAACGCGGACAAAATCGCTAGTCATGCACATATTGAAATAAATGATAACATGTTTTAACAGAGTATGTGGGCATGTAGTAGTTGGTATAAGTTAGCGAATGATCGTCGAACAGCACATTTCTAATACAAACCTATGTTGTTTTTTTTGTGAATGTTGTAACCATTTTTTTAATTTTATTATGTTTATATGGTAATAAATAATTTAAAAAACAAATGCTTTGTCAAGGATCCTTGGCGCCAAACAATTAAAATCCTATTGTGTCTGTATTTACGGCAGACGACAGGTTAATCATGTCGCTCAACGTAGCATAATTGAAGTGTGGTTGCACTATTACGCTGTATACGAATTATTGGTAAAATATCATCAGGGTGTCAAATTGTGATCTATACAAATTATTGGTAAAACATCATGATTACGAGTAAAAATGTATAATTAACACGAGTAGTGTATGACGGAACGGGTAGCGTACCTCTGCTGCAGCAGGTACTGCGCCATCTGTATGCGCTGCGGGGTGCCGGCGATGGTGATGATGCGGTCGGTGGAGCCGGGCAGCGGCTCGGCGATCTCGATGCGCGCGCCGCTCTCCGCGCGGATCTTGCGGATGCGCGACCCGCCCTGCCCGATTATGGCGCCCGCCAGCTGTGGACGGATACTCACATATAAATATCCGATTCGATCCGAACGGAGAATTTAGTTGGGCACGGGGCACTAGCACGTGATGCCGTTCCCTCTAGAAAACCTCCGAAGGCGATTCGTTTCACACGGCTCGAGGAACCCTTTATGTTTCTCGTCGCCCCAAAAAAAGCCCGGTGAAGCTGAAAATGCCGTCTCAGGCAATAAGCAAACTCTCTCTCAAAAAAAAACCTAAATACATTTAAAATTTCTCAAAAAAAACCTAAATACATTTAAAAAATCTCTCAAAAAAAAAACCTAAATACATTAAAAAAATCTCTCAAAAAACCTAAATGCATTAAAAAAATCTCTCAAAAAAAACCTAAATACATTTAAAAAATTTCTCAAAAAAAAACCTAAATACATTAAAAAAATCTCTCAAAAAACCTAAAAACATTTAAAAAATCTCTCAAAAAAAAACCTAAATACTTTAAAAAAAATCTTAAGTCATTTGCAGTAAGCTCGTATTCATGGAGACTAGAGTCTTAAAAACTCGTTATCTACCCCCATCTTAATTAAGTCTATCGCCATTATAACAATGTTAGTATCGTGGCTGTACTCGGACATTAGAAGAAAGCCTCCTTAGATGTTGAGTTGACGTACTACGCTTCCAACGGTCTTTTGACCGAATATACGGCCAAACCACTTGTTGCATGTAACTTTGTATTTGAGTTTTTATGCAAAAAAAAAGTATCAAATACTCGAAGGGTTACTTTCATTAGCCGTCAAGCCATATCAAGTTGAACCTTATTAACCGTCTTTAAGATCTAAAATTCAATAAAAAAAAGTAAAGCATAACTACTTAATTTTCTGATTCCTAAAAACAACACATTAAATGTCGTATTATGTCGGAAGTCTACACCAAACTTGTCGAGGAAAGCTAAAAAAATAAAAACCACTCACATCAATAGGAATGGTGACCTGCGTAGTGGTATCCTGCTGTCCGCCACCGTTGCTGTTAAAGTTGCCGGTGGGCGGGTTGTTCCTCTGTCCGGGGTCGCGACCGAAGCTGCCGCCCCCGCCCCCGAACCCGCCGCCCCCGCCCCCAAAGCTGCTGCGCGGAGGCCCGTTGAACCCGCCGCGGGGGCTCGGTCCACCGAAGTCGTTGAAGCTGGCGCGGGGGCCCGGCGGACCCCGGCTTATCGGGGGGCCGCGGGGACCTGTACAAATAGGTGCTATGTCATAATACTATTCGGAGGAAGCTGCTGAACGGGCAACTCCATTTGTCCTAGCCTCACTTCGGGGGTGGGGAACACCATCCTCCCCACACTTCCCGTCTAAACTTCTCAAGATGCTAAGGCGTCCCGTTAATAGGAGACGTGTCCATGGCGGGTTGTGGACGCCTCCTCAGAGTTCTTGGGATCCCGCCTAAGCGGTAGACGGGTGGAATAGCTCGGTTATACATTAGGTAACTTCAAATACCCCGTGGATTTAGATAACACAAGTGCGAATTTTTATTGTTTAAAAAATATAATACTATACTATACTAAGGCACTATTCGATGCAGTGACTGTAAACAAACTATTCACTACTACTAATGCACGTATCTACCCCATCCTTGTCGTATAAAGGTTTATTCGTTACCAAGCGGCAAGTGATCTATCATCCACTTTTCGACTGTTCAAACTGTGTGGTATTTTAGCTACCCTATAAAGCGAATGGCACAAGCCGAAAATGCCCTATGCCCAAAGGTGCCTATGTCAAGCAATAGGTCGAGGGAGGGTGACGATGATGATGATGATGATGATGATGATATAATACAAACTACTATGGGCTATCTATATAGTGAATAAACTAATGTCTACACATTAGTTTAAAGACCAATAAATATATTAATACTAGCTGACCGGCGGACTTCGTACCGCTATGACAGTTTCCATGACAACAAAACAAACATATCATTCGTCCGCTTAAAAACTTTCGTATCCCATGATGGACCCCTATAGCAGCGTCACCTACCGGGTCCAATAGTAAATCTAAACCATTCTCGAATCCACTTGAATACACACAGAAAATGTCATCCAAATCGGTCCAGCCGTTTAGAAGGAGTTCAGTAACATACACGCGCACAGAAGATTTATATACCATAAAGATAAAGCAAAAAAAATAGATATTTTAAAGATACAACTACCTGATCTCCCCGGCCCCCCCCATGGGCGGCGGGCCGCGCGCCGGGGCCCCGCGCGGCGGCGGTCCCCCCCGCGGCCCCCCCCTGCCGCCGCCGCCGCCGCCGCCACCTCCAGCCCCCCCCTGCCCTCCCCCAAAGCCGCCGTACTCGTCCGCGTAGAAATCATCGTAATTGTGCGGGTCGTAATTCTTTATTGCACCTTTGATCGGCACCTGAAAAGTCCATTAAAAACCATTACAAAACTAATCGATTATTCACATGTGTCGTGAAATGAAACGCTATAATGCTTGGATAATTGTAAACCAATATGATTGAATAAACTCTGTACAGTGGGCATGTAGGTAGTGAAAGATTATTATCTTGTATCCAACCGCACCGTCTCGAATAATGCCCTTGTAATAATGATAAAATTATCGATATTCGATTTTAAAAAAGAATGGTAACGTCTAATCCTGGTAGGTATACTATTACACTGACCTGAAAAAAGGTCTTCATCATTGAAATCAAGTCATCGATACAAATATTATTAATGAATGGCTACCTTGTCAAATGCGGCTTGGTGATGAACCGAGAACTTTCTTATATGAGGCCTCGCACTCTGCCACTGAGCCATCAAAGCAAAAAAAAACTTAACCTTTTCACCGCCCAACTATTCTGCACGCGATGTCCCGCTGTACGCCAACGTATAAATGTATTTTAATAAAGTAGGTACAAAGATGAACATCTATAGAAGTGCTGGCGTGGCGTGGGCGGCACGAAAATCTCGAACTTCTATAGAAGTTGTTGGCAGTAAAAAGATTAAAGTAACCCAATAAAGGTGTGAAATTGACGTGCAATACGCACCTGCCGTATGAGGTCGAGCACCTCGCGATCGCGACCGCTTCAATCTTGAGAAAACCAGCAGCAGTTGCAAGAGAAGAGATGCCTATGCCTAGCAGTGAACTGCTTATGATGATAATGATGATGATGATGAAGGGCGTATAAGTGCCAGCGCTACGCACCTGCCGTATGAGGTGGAGCACCTCGCGATCGCGACCGCTTCAAACTTGAGAATAGCAGCAGCAGTTGTAAGAGAAGAGATGCCTATGCCTAGCAGTGAACTGCTTATGATGATGATGATTATGATGAAGGGCGTATAAGTGCCAGCGCTACGCACCTGCCGTATGAGGTCGAGCACCTCGCGATCGCGACCGCTTCAATCTTGAGAATAGCAGCAGCAGTTGCAAGAGAAGAGATGCCTATGCCTAGCAGTGAACTGATTATTATGATGATGATGATGATGAAGGGCGTGTAAGTGCCAGAGCTACGCACCTGCCGTATGAGGTCGAGCACCTCGCGATCGCGACCGCTTCAATCTTGAGAATAGCAGCAGCAGTTGCAAGAGAAGAGATGCCTATGCCTAGCAGTGAACTGATTATTATGATGATGATGATGATGAAGGGCGTGTAAGTGCCAGAGCTACGCACCTGCCGTATGAGGTCGAGCACCTCGCGATCGCGACCGCTTCAATCTTGAGAATAGCAGCAGCAGTTGCAAGAGAAGAGATGCCTATGCCTAGCAGTGAACTGATTATTATGATGATGATGATGATGATGAAGGGCGTGTAAGTGCCAGAGCTACGCACCTGCCGTATGAGGTCGAGCACCTCGCGCACGCCGGCCGCAACCGCCTCGGCCTTGCCCACCAGCTGCACCACGCGCTCCGTGCTCTGCGGCGCCGGGTTCGAGAATATCTTCAGGCGAGCGCCGGTTTTCTAAGCAAACAATTCAAATATTTAGTAATCAAAGATTTTTTTGTCATCTGGGAAGTTATCTTTACAACAAGATAAATATGTCTCTATGTATTTATTCTATGAATAAAGTAATGTGTAAAAAACCAATACAACAGTGGCTAACGGGGAAATCATACGATGACACTGATAATCTACTTTTAGTCATTACATAATTTTAAGAACTTGTTAGAAATAATGCTAAATAAGCAGAGCAACAAATGTTATTATAATTATTGCCTTATTTACTATTACTATGTATGTCATTGTTTTTGTGTAAAAGTTTTATTGTTAAGTAAGCGCTAATCTGACTGTTTTGGATACGTACCTAAGAGACAGGCAATCTTTTTGCTTAGCTTAGGTATTACATAATTTATTTTATTGTATACCCCGACATTAATTACATAGTTTAAGTTTTTGTATCTAGGCTAAGTTTTATACAGCAATAAATTATCTTATCTTATCTTAATCTATCTATATACCTATGCCAAGCAGTGGGCGTCATATGGCTGACGATGATCTATATAGGTACATATAATGACTTGTCCTGACTGACTGATTCATCATCGCCGAGCTTAAACCTCTGAAGCTTATTAGATGAAGACTTTAGGTTAATTGAGTGACGTAACCAGCCACTAAGAAAGGATTATAGAAGTAAAATACATGAAAATAGGTATTTGGCTATATAGAAAGAAATAAAGAATGACTTGTCTCAGGAATTTTGTTTATTTTCCTTTAAAGGAGAAAAAAAAGGGAAGGATTTTTTGAGGAAATCGTTTTTTTAAAAGTAAGAATTATAAAAATTTATAATTTAATCGATCTTTAGATTTTTCAATAAAACTAAAGAATGACGTGTTTTAGCATTTTTCGAAAAACCTTCCCTAGAGAGGTGACTAGGGTGGAAATTTTGTATGGAAATCTGACATTTTAAAAGTTAAATCCTTCTGTATTTGGAATGGTTAGAAATTATGAAGTGTTTTTCAGGATTATCATTACATGTACTCATCTTTAATAGGTTTGACTTTTATTTAAAACAATTACAAGCCGTGTAGCCCATGTGAGCCTATATACTAGACTTGTTCTGCTGTTCTCTGAATTAATTTACAAATACAGCTATGTTTGTAATAAATTATTTAAATTAAATTTATAAAATAGTTACTCTATTGTATTACGTTCATAACCTGTAATAAAAATAGATGTAAGTGTAAAAAAAAAATAAAAAAAATGCTCCGCTGGGCAAGGAACGTATTGAATTAAGTCATAACTACGATGCATTATTAGTGGTAATAATAATTTTTGCCACTTTCACTTTCTTTGGCGAGAGGAAGAGCGAAATATCCAATTAAAATCCTTTCGGCATTTTCTCCGTTTCCTTGCTGTCATATTCGCCACGCAAATTAGGTTTAAGCTGCTCTTATAGGCACATGCCCCTCCTTGTGCAAATAGTCGTACACGTGTATCACAGTGTGTTTAAACAGACTAATATTTATTATTTAAATTAGGCAACCTTGGTCTATATTTATTATGTATTTTATTTATGTAACATAAATACCTAACAGATTAACATAATCGTACATAAAGTCATTAAAAATAAACTGTTATTGTAACGCGTAAGGAAAGGCGAAAGTGGCGTAGAGTGTAGTCCGGTAACCGACCTCGGAACCGGATTATTGCTGGAGGGTGAGCAACTGAAATGGGTCAGTATGGGGAAGTCCCAAATCCTTAGTAGACAGGAAAACTTCTTGAAGAGAACGGGGCAAAACTGACTTACAATGCAATAATGTTCTTCACATTATACACACGTTGTGTTCCTAAGTTTTATTTAAACTGATTTAACAGTAGGATCAGAAACTAATTTGTCTGACAACGAACGACGTTCGATTATTAAATGATTTGGTAAATTGCCATAATTTGTAAAAAAATTACAAAATTTAAACGTCCTGTTTTAACTCCAGCTAATAGTAAAGTTAACCAATACAACTACCTCAAAAGGGAATCATCGCCAAATAAGAAGGAAAATGAGACTATAAAACTAATCCAACATTTTTTAAGTCAATTTTTAATTCCGACGAAAAATTTCGTAAATACAACGTAGGATGAACAAAAACTAAAATAAGTATAAAAAACAACAAAAGCTTTTAGTCAAAGTTTAGTTTAAAAGATTTGGGACTTACAATACTTATTGACCCACTATTAATATAGGAAACATTTTGATAATTTAAGGCATCAAACATAATAGTTAGTAGGTACAAATATATATAATAAATATCAGGGTGAATTTTTCAAACGGGTATGGATGGGTAACTTTAATCTAAGAGATGTAGCGAAAAATTATTACAACTATTATGAAAACTAAAAAAAATACTACATTGTAGGAATTTTTATCCTAAAAGCCGAAAATGAAAGCCATCTACTTTTCAAAAGAAACGAGAGAATAGTGTCGCTTTTAAAATGCTATGGTACTATGAATATATCGCTCATAATGATAAAATAAAATAAAACCCAGCCAACACCAGGACCAATTTCAATATTGATAACAGTTCAATACATTTCAACAATAAAGTTAAAATATCAGTGCACGCTATCGTTGTACGTAAACGACGAGACGGTAGTATAATTCCATCGAATGCAATTTGAAGTTTTATTGCCCTATACATTTACTGCAAAATATTGGCGCAACCCGTAGGAGACGTTGCTAAATTGTACATAAGTACTTTTCTTAGCTTATCGTTTAAAATGCAACCTGAATTTATGCTATGTAAATTTTGATTATTAAATTATTCATCAAAAAATCATGTCATAACTCATAATAACCTTCAAAATCGCTAACAAAATTAAATTCAAACAAATACGAGATTAAAGAATATAAATTTTCTACAACCGTAGTAAACTCAGCTGTTCCATACTTCGTTATGACAGGAGGGTTATGCAAAAACAGTAAAATATTTTTATAAATTGGTGTGTTTCTGGTAAGCCCTGTAACCGTGGCATCACAACAATGTCCGCGTAAGTTCCCTGCCACCGTGGTGGTTTGTGGTATCTGGTGTCGAAAGATCGATGTGTGGCCAATCACCTATATTCGTAAAGGTCGTCGACGTCACCACGGGGTGTATCTGTGACGTTTGGCAGGGCGCATGCGCCGGCCCATCGACCCGCGCACGTGGCGCGCCACGCACAAACAACGCCGCCCGCCGCCGCCGCCGGCTGCTCACAGGACACTGACACCGATTTGCCGACACTGCACATTGTACACCACCAAGCCGGCACTAGACTGAATAACGCCCGACAAAAAAAAAGATTTATTTTTTAATAATTGCCGTCTTTAAATTCGTACAAAAGAGTCGCGATAACTTTTACGAAGTTCCCGCTGGTTGTTCGCGAAGGGAGCGACCGTCCCTTAAGTGGATCGTCAGTGGAATGAGCGTAGCGCTAGGAGCGAGGCCAGCGTGCACCACCTGCCGCCCGCGCCCTGCACTTGCGGGGCCTCGGCGACACCTTCCGACCATCTGTCAGCCCCCCGACCCTTACTAGGTCTTTGCACACCATTCAACAGTGTCTTACTGCAGTTGCAAGGCGAGTCGTTAACGTTCACCGTTAATCCTTGGAGAAATATAGAATTATAGAAACTGGACTGGCATGAAAGGATTATCGAAAAATAACTCTATCAATGAATTATGTCAATGAAGAATATAGCAAACTGGCGAAGGTATTAGCGTTAATGCCGCACCGCAGCATTACCTGATTAATATTAGGAAAGCAATAGAAAATTTACTGTTGACATAAATTAGTTAAACCCAATTCCGTGGATAGTCGAATGTGTAGGTAATTTACTGAACAAGACCGAAATTGGAACCTATTCCATTAGATGATTACTTAGTGTACTCAATGGTATTGTAGAATTTTATGTAATTATTATAATTCATTGTACATATTTTGTCTGTTTCATAATTTAATTATATTTTATTTCATTGTACAAAAATGCGGAATAAGTCATTGCCCGATTTTCCACCCTGCTTGAAACGTTTACCTACATAAAAATACTAATTCATTGGCTTAAAAGGTAGCGCGTTCGGGTTTTTAGTTCAGTTTTTTACGTTAGTACTAAAAGATATTTGAATTTTTTTATGGAGAAGTAAATCTTCGTAAATATGATTTGGCCTATATTATCACGGTGTTCTTTATGGTTGCATGGCTATGTTTCCTGTATATTCCCATTCTCCGATCTTCCCATCTGCTATCAGGGTGTAGAGTTCCAGGTTGCATCATCATCATCATCATCAGCTCATTTTATGTCCCCACTGCTGGGGCACGAGCCTTCCCTATGGATGGATAGGGAGAACGGGCTATAAACCACCACGCGGGCCCAGTGCGGATTGGTGGTTGTTAACGACTGCTAATGCAGCCGGGACCAACGGCTTTACGTGCCTTCCGAAGCACGGAGGAGCTCGAGATGATAAATTTTTGGTCACCCATCCGATGACCGGCCTTTGCGAAAGTTGCTTAACCTTAGCAATCGCAGACCGGGCGCGTTAACCACTGCGCCATCGAGCTCCTCAAAAAGGTTCCAAGTTTATTTACCATTAAATCAAATTAATGAAACGAGGCATGATTGCTATAGAATTTCACCACCTCGTTTGTAAGCAGGAGGCGCTACTTCAATGCAGCCATTCAACTTTTGGCCCTAAAAGCTGGACTTTCTTTTTTAAAGCTGACAAAAAAACCTGACAAATGCCATAAAATATTGTCCAGATATGGTCTTTAAATGCCGAGCACCTAGCAACCCTGGTTGCAGCCTAAAAGAGATAATAAAACAATGTCGAACTTACAACGTTATTTGAATTGCTTTATCAATTGAAACTGCGGACTGCTGGGTCTGCTGCAGAGAGTGCCGCGAGGCAGAAACATTTAAAGTATGGTGCCTTGAAGTCACAGTACCACTTTCTCCCTTTCGCTGTAGAGACTTCGGGGGTGTGGGGCACGGAAGCGAAATCTTTTATTGCCAAATTAGGGCACCGTTTAGCGGATCGTGGGTACGATCGCCGCTGCGGGTCATACCTGGTTCAGAGACTCTCCCTGACAATACAACGTGGTAACGCTGCCGGTATCATGGGAACCTTTGAGCCGGGGGTGGCCCGTGATGGTCTTTTAGATTAAGGTTTTAAATTAGAATATTTAATTATTATAATTATTTGATTGTATTAAAGATTACTAAACCGATGTAATAAATTTATAAGCATATTAAAGTTAATAATTTTTTTAGTATAATTGAAACTGCTAAGAACGCTTTTGTGACATTTGGTCACAGTCAGTCGGTCGGGCCGGCGGCATGGTCGATAGTCCGGTGTTCGGTGTTGCGAAGCCCTAGCGGTGTGCGGCTCGGAAGCGGAAGCGCTCGCGTGCGGTGTAATTGCCGGTGCGGCCGCCGCCGCCGCCCGCGCCGCGCCCCGCGACATGTGCCGCTCTCCAATTACATCTGTTTGTGTCAATACACGATGCTCCTTTGTTCCGTTTGTAACTGTCACCGGTTTCGAAAGTGTTTAAAAATATAGAGTTTGAATTTTTTAAACGGCTATGCGTTGCCGGTTTTATGTCATTTATTCTAGCCTAAACGCGTAAAAAAATATGAATATATTATTACGTGCCTGACATTGATGAAAACCAATAGCTAAACGGAGATAGCGCATTTTTTATGTTTGTCATTAATAAATTGACACGCACGACGTAAAATAAATCGTTCTAAAGAAACAACTGAATATTAGTTTTATATGTCGATAACTTTCTAGGCCGTCTATTTTTAATACTATTTACTTATATATTACCTACACATCCGCTGTTTTTGTCGCAATTGCCTATCCAAAGGATACGCGGTCCAAAAAACTCTTTCCCGTCATCGCCACGTGCGTAGCTCCGGTAACTTTAGCCGGGCGCCGCACTCTTCCGACGGATGGAGCTTGGAGCCCTCCCCCCGCACACGTGGCCTACCCTTAGGCTCCATCACCAAGCAACGACACGCTTTCCTATTTAAAGGTACAATAAAACATTATTCGGTTGGAGTTTAATTAACCCTTTGTTTAGGGTCTTCCCAAAACTTTCGAGTTGACGTATTGTGGTAAAAGAAAGAAAGAAAAAACATTTAATTACTTCACAAACAGGAACAGAAACAAAACAAAATAAAGACAAAGACATACTGTTACAAACGTTTACTGTGGCTAAATAGTCGAATGATCAAAGACTGTTATTATTAAGAAATTGTTATAACACGAAGCTCAATCCCAGTGGTTGTATAGCAGGGTTACCGTATAAACCGTACGAGATTCTAAATTTACCTAATATCTATAAGCGAGTACGGAGTGTTACTGATCAAATTATTGGAAGACAAATAAACATTATAGAATGTCAGCTGAGGCGTAGGGTGTGCGGCGATCGAATCTACCTGATATTTCTTGTAGCAACACGGCAACCGTAATCAAAGGGAGGCGGGCGACGAACGGGCGACAGACGGGCGACGACGGGCCGCCAGGCCATATGTTCGAAATTTCTATTTATACAAGAAAGAAGCCCTCGGTCTGGGGCATTGTGCAAGTAGGTAGTGAAGCCCAGGTGCGCGCGCGCTTTTTGTGCGGCATCCGGCGGCTGCGCGCGCACCTGCCGCCGGCAGCTGCCGCCCGCGCAGCACGCGCCGCGCCCAACCACTTTACTTCGCGCTCAGAGTTCTCTCGATACCTCTGCCACGAGTTTTCAGATACAGAGTTTGACACATCACATTGGCCTAATATGTATGATGTATGTAGACATCACAATCAAGAGATTTCCACTGTCAGTGTGATCTACTAGCCAAATTGGCCCAATACCTCGCCCATGAGTTTTCAGATGCTATATCGTAATCAGTCTAGAAGTAAAGACCTAGACACACCCCATTGACCTAATACTACATCCTGATCAAGAGTTTCCCACTGTCAGGCTAAGTATAGATGATAGATCTAGCCACATTGGTCCAATGCTACTTCGCGACCGGGACCTTATGTTTATCGAAACATGAAAAAGTTGAAGAAAACTAGGTTACATAAAATACGAACATCTTAACCGAAGACAACAAATTAGGTATCACTAGCAGGGTTAGTATAGCTTGCGGAATTCACTTTAATATGACTATTTTAAACTACTAACAACAGCACCCCTAATCAAACATTAGTTTTTATTAATAAATAAATAGTCAATTAAGCCCAAACCGAAACTTGGCAATGCCATATGAAATCGCATTATTAAGCATCGCCGATTGCGATTCACGTCGTACTTCAATGAATACAGCTCTCAAAGTTAGATTTAAGTAATAATCTTCGCCAAATTATCATTAAGATATTATTACGTCGATGAAAGATCATTTTGGTGCAACCAGTTGTGTATACCTTTGCAACCAACAACTCGCAAGTCCCAACCATTCACACAAAGACTGCACATATAATTAATTCGTGCTTTATTTAGCCAAGGAACTGGCGTAGGTACTTATAGAAATTTCAAATTCCAGTCCAGGTAACGTTCATTGATTCAAAGAATTAAAATCTTTTCTTACAAAACGGGACAAAGGGGCCGCGCACAGCTGATGCCTGGCAAAAAAAACCAGTGTTGTTTGGCCTCGGCCAAACAACACTGTCTGTCTCGACAGACATTCGGAATGCGAGCAAACGTTCGCGAAGTAACAGGGTAGGTATGTTTTGAAGAAACATTAGACATTTAGATATTGAACGACGTCAGGACGGATCTATTGTGTTACTGAACAAACTAGGAGATGAGTTATTTGTGCCTCCTAATGCATATGCGAAGTATAAGCTGTCGAGGCAAAGATAGAGCGTAGCGAAGTTATCAGCTTGGAAGAGATGTTTTAAAACTTAGCTGGAGTAGAGTAATCGATCCGTGCTTGGATGCACTCTGCAGTCATTAGCGCTAACTTGTTTGTTCCTCGCCGCCGACTATGCTATGACAAATTTGCCTGTATTAAGCTACGGCTACTGGCCACTTGTTCAATTGTCACTTGTTAAAAAGGGGGAGGAAATAGACGCTATAGTTATGGAGATTACATTAACATGATTAAACTAAAGGATTGTTAATTATTTTAACAGCGTGATATTAAAGTCTCAAATAATTAAGAATAATGTTAACGTCAAACTCTATTTACCTGAACAAAAAAGAAAGTAATAAAAAATAAAAGACTAAGTGCTTTGCTTAATATTCGGCCGATAAAAAGATTATAACTGGAGACCGGGCGGCAGCTGCCCATACATCTGCGCTTCATCCCCGTCGCCCCACGTGGCGCGCATCTATGATAAAAACTTATTTACGAATAACTGTACCGCGCGGCAGATGACTGCTGCTAAAGGGATGCATCTGCTCCGCTATCGACACTCCTAACGGGATGAAACAATGTCATAGGTTGCACACTCACCTCTCGCAGCTCCTTGATCTTAGCACCAGCTTTTCCTATGACGCAGCCGGCTCGACTTTGGTGAATCAGTAGACGGACGTCCAAGTCTTCGTTGCCTCCACCTCTTGGTCCATTCTAAACAAGATAATTTAATTAACTTCTTGACAAATAAGCTTACGAGTTATATGATGAGAGCAATATCGACTGATACTTACATCAGCCAAATTCGGCAAAATGTCTTTGACGATTTCTAAAATCGTCTCCACGTCGGGTGCTGTTATAGACAGTACACTGAAAAATAAAGATCTATTAGCGAATTGAGCAGTTGAGATATGGAAATAAAAATGCACAACACAATATCGAACAGCAGATTAAAATCAACGGTCGGGAGGGAGGTCTGTTTGCCGGTCTGTAATTAAAGCATGATGGCGATGAAATCGTGAATTCAGTAGAAAAATTGTTCGTAAGAGAATCTTCCATCGCGGAGAAAAGATCGAGTGATAGGATAATAGTCCTAGGGAATAATTGTGGCGGCTAAATGATTATCGTGACGACGACACCGAAGTGTAGAGAAAGAGCAGAAGACGTCGAGTGTAGCAACAGTGCACATCCTGCGGAGATTCGTGATGGGGACAGGTTCTCGAGATACGGGATGGTGCGACTGGCGCCGGGAGCTGATGGCGGCTCAAACACGATCTGACTCCTGACAGTTGACGGAATATTAAGAGCGCGAGTGGGCTGTTTAATTGAGAGTAGATGTTGGCGATATAGTTTACCGTTCGGGGCCGGGGCAATCTGGGACTGTAATAGAGGCATTGTACTGCGTGGCGGGGCGGCGGGTGCGGGGCAGCGGCGTCCGACGGGGCGGGACCGGCAACCAAACACGCTGTAGCGCCGCGACACGCGACTCCACCCACCACGGGCGGCGCCCACGACCAAACTCAACCGGACCACAAACTAAGGAGACTACAGAAGGAAGGCTCCATACAAACGCACTCGAACAACACACGCATAGACAACGTCTCACAGACACGGAAACTCGCAACAGAGCAGTTTCTGTGCAAGGAGTCTACGTCACAGAATACTTAATTAAATTCTACGTGCGAGTTGCTCGAGCGCAATTAGTATTAAGCTTACCAACTGGGTCGCCTTATTTTATGACCGGCCTCAGTGTACACTCCCGGTCTCAAGGCTACGTTGAAGATGGTCGTGGAGGTCATGGCGCGTGGAGGCGCGGGTCACGTAGCGCTACAAGCCACAAGGCGTCTCGGGGGCGATAAAGACCTGCAACTGGCTGCCGGGGGGTTATTCTGTCTACAACCTACGGATTCGCCGCTGGCGCGAGGCTCGGTGATCGGAGCGACCATCGAGACTTACGAGCGATGATTTTTTTTTTTTTGTCACTGTCTTAGAATTCCATAGAAGAAAGTAGTGTTAAAAAGAATTCATGAAGAGTACTTGAGTTTGGGTCTGGTTAACAGAGTATTTTTGCAACTTCCAATAGAAGTAAGTATATTGCAATACATTATTTACGTGAAATATATTAAATTAGTAGACGTACCTGTGACGAAAGTATGTTAATAAAAGTAGATAAGTTAATCTCATATCAAATAATGAAAATAAATAATCATACCTACTACCTTCTTGAAGACTACATTATATTAGAAGGCTACATTAGAAATGACTTTTACAAAAGCAAAAATGATTAATGAACTGTCAAATAAATGGAAATTAAAATACATCTATCAACTACGGTAACGATGTTCAGAATTTGTTGATGACCAGTTCTATGTTTAATATTGTTTGTTCATATTACCAAATATGTTGACCCTTGTCAATCATAAGTACTGACCTGATTCCTTAACTTCGAAATGTTAGTGCCGCCTTTCCCGATGATCGAACCAGCCACCTGTCGAAAAACTCGTTATTATAATACATTTTGTATAACCATAGTTATGTTAAAGCAGGATCAACTTCCTAAGAAATACCTAACTAAGGCATGCCGGTCCTACCAACCATCCGGTAGTATGAAGGGTTCCCATTCCCTCACAGAACTCGTCTAAATAACTATCTACCGCTAACTGATATTAGCTGTTAGTAACTGTACAATCTCCTACAGCTTATACTGCAAGGCAAAATACAAAGCCGGAGAAGACCAGGCCGTAGATGCGTGCAATAGCAACAGAACCTCGCCGAGTGATACAATATGAGTACTATAGTTTACTTCATAATTTTTCCGAGCCGCAACATCACGGGCCCAAGTGGCCATAATGATAGCTGACCTCCGTGAATGATAGGAGATAAAGAAAGCACATAAATAATAAATAACCGATATCATGCTACTATAATTATTATTTTAATTCTACAAGGGGCAAGAGCTTGGCCTCTTACCTGGTGGTAAGTGATATTCTCTGCCAAACGGAGTCCCTTCCAACTGACACAGACTTATATCTATCTAACCATCTTAGCCTGCTAGGTACAACCTCAACCTAAACTTCGGCCACTACATAAGAGTCCATGGCAAAAACAGCAGCAAAAAAACTTGGCATCCTCTAATGTGAGGCGGTATTCAATGTATAAATATATGGCTATGGCAGAATAACGAGGTTTGTTGTGGGTCTCCTTCAAACACTGAGCCATAGACCTTTTTGTCTGTTTTTGGGCAAATAAATATACTTATTCTTATTATTATTATTATTATTATTATTTCACACCGGGGCAGTTGCTTCAGCTTTACCAAGCAAAAGTCCGATCCTGTATGGAATACTGCTGCCACCTCTGGGATGGATCTGCCAAGTATCAGCTAGCCGCCTTAGGCTCTTTTGAGAAGCGCGCGAAGAGGGTCATTGGCGACTCCAAACTCGAATCCAAGCTGCAGAGTCTTGAACATCGACTCAAGGTTGCCAACCTTTCGGCATTTTATCGGATACACTACGGGGAGTGTGCGATGGAATTACACGAACTGATATCACCTTTTCCTTTTCATCTTCGGGGAACTACACGCGGACTGAAATCACACCCTTATGCTATCAACATACCACCTATACGCACAAAGCGCTTTGCGTCATCATTTTTGATGCGGACAGCTAAGAAGTGGAACTGCCTTTCTGCGGATCTGTTTCCTGAAACGTACGTACGTATGTCCAGGTGGACATTTTTCAAGGCAAGAGTGAACAGGCATCATCTAGGCGAGTATGCTACATCCTAGACCGCATCATCGCTTACCATCAGGCGAGATCGCGGTCAAATACTTGTCTATAAATAATTAAAAATAAAAAATAAAAATATAAGGCCGTAGATGAAAACGCACCTCACTCGAAATTCGCAATAGCTAACGATTTATTACTAGTTAACTTCATAACTATCGTCATCATTACAGCCGAAAGACGTCCACTGTTGGACAAAGGCCTCACCCAAAGATCTCCAAACGGCTGGTTCTGTGCTGCTCGCATATAGCGGCTATACTCGCGACCTTCACGAGATCATCGGTCCACCATGTTGAAGGCCTATCTACACCGCGTCTTCCGGTGCGCGCCGCCATTCGAAAACTGTCCTGCTGCTGCCCCAGTGACCATCAGTACTACGAGCGATGTGCCCTTAACTTAAAACTTATGAATTTTGAAAAGCTAGACAAAGGCGGACACACTTTAGGCGGTCTTATCTCCTCTCCATTACTAAAACTTTTTGCCTTATTTAGTTCGTTGCCTTATTTTTGCAAAATACATTTTTTTCAGCATAATCATAGATTCCCGGGCACTTCGGCAACAAGGTCTGACCCACTAAACACCAATCCGCACTTGGCCCGCGTGGTGGTTTATGGCCTGTTCTCTGTGGTGTTTCCATTCATAGATGGGACTGGTGATGATGGTGATAAGCCCACTAAACCACCGGGATACTCACCTCATTTTGGCCCCCGCAGCCCGCTGGTAATGACTTATGAGCATATGCTACTAACCTTGCTAGGAATGAGGAAGGTGACCTCGTCGTCCGTCTGCCGCTGCCTCTTCATGGAAGGCCCGTCGTCGCCGTACGCGTCCCGCTTCATGGTTTCACCTACAAGAAAGAGCCATTTATAAACACATTTTTCATACAGACGCTATTGAGGTTAATTTAATTTAAATAACTCAAAATACCATATGATTTTTCGGGCTAATGTTAGAGAGCAGTGATTCATAAAAGGGTTTTGAATAGTGTAATTGAAGCCCAACTGTGGGAACGAGAAGCAGGCGGCGCCAGAGAGTCGCACGGCCGGAGACGAGTATCGATTTCGTTACTACCGGATACAAACGACAAACTCTCTCTAAGATTGTTGCTCTACTATTTGACTTAATCAATAAATTGACTTATACGATTTTATTTATAATGTTAATGTCAACAATTCTAATACTAACTATAGACGCAGAATACAATGCAATAATAGCGTTAAGTGTTAACGTAAACAGTAAGAGCAAACCGAGTGCGTAGGTATCGCTTAAAAACACAATCCTTCAGTATTGACTATTAAACTCATTCAATATAATAAAACTGAACAGTACCTTTTTTATTATATCGGCACTGTGTTAATTATAAGTGACTACTATAAACAAAAGGTAAGAAACAGATGTTTTCCACAAATAAAAGATTCAAAGACAAAGCGACTGGAAATTCCAATATCATGAGTATTGGGACGAAGTGACCGTACTAGGTCTTTACCTAGGTAGTAAGACTTGACTGCGGTAATAATAGAAAAATAAGAATAACAACTAGCCCGATATCACTTTAATGAGCTGATTATTTTAAGAACGGCCACTCTTATATCCATCCAACCTAGCAAATGAAGAATCCTCCTAGATTCACTTCAGATGATAATATTAACAACGCATACAAATTACCCCTTGTTAGAATAATGATGTTTTGGGGAAGAAATTAAATATCAAAGCTTTTGAGCCGTAAAACCTAGTAGATCAGAAGATGAATTCATTTTGACAATATGGTTAAATGAAAAACCGTAATTAAAAAGGGAACAAGTTGAAAAGGAGACGAAATGCATAGAGTGACATTTATTTAAATAGACCATCTGGAAAACCACATTTATAAACCAGTACACCTCGAATATTTTAAAATACAATGAAGTATAAAAAATTAATACCAAAAATTAGATTGGACCAATTTTAGACTAAAAACAAAAGACAGTATTCAAAATATTTAAAACTTTTATTATAAATTAAAAAACAAGGCTTTTTTCATTTCCGTATTGGCAAGAATAAATTAAGATAAGTTGAGAAGGACATTAAGGGTTGATCATGATAAATCGATAGATACTCGCCACTATCAAGAGTAAGACAGGAAAGAACCTCGTTCTTAAAGATTCAGGCAGGTAAGAAATTGTTAAAAAAAATAAGTAAAAATTTAAGACGAGTAAATGAAGGCATATGTTAGGTAATGGCTAGGTAGTATCGTCGGCAGCAGGTGATCGGGGTCAACGACACCCGCAGGTGCCGGAGCGCGGCCGATTCGCGGGCCGCACAAAGGGGTACTGTGTGAGCCGCGCATTCCGCGGGTACTTTACCCAGGATACCATACAACATTTGATTATCTTTAAATCAAGCATGTGTGCCATAAGGTTATAAGTTATCCTCAACTTGTGAAATTAATACGGGTATTGTTCTTAGTTTTCAGAAAGAAAGAGATTTTTTTACTGGACTCCAAACTATTTTGACAAGAAATGGTCACGCAAAGTAAAATTGATAAATAGAGTCAAGCTGAAAAGTCGTTCACTGAAGAATTACATTTGCCCCATTAACAAGGGCCAAGCGATATTTATCACTACTTGATGGGGCTTAAACGAATGTTAACACAATGGAAAAAGATGCAGTTGAGGTTTTACTTGACGCGAAAAAGACAACAAAATCACATAACATTTACATAACTTGTTTATAGAAATGTAGTTGTTATTTGTAAAGCATGGAAAAAATTCTCCTTTTCAAAACCAATAAAAAAATCAAAGGCAATGCGTTTACTAAGCAAATTTTAAAATCTAACATATTATTATCTATTTACGAAAGTGTGTTTCCTTATCACGTCAAAACAAAGTAACGAATGTGATTTACTGCACAGAGAAAAATTGCCAGTCTGCTATTGGCTACTTTGTATCCTGGATCAAATACAATGTTCCCGAGGGCAAGCGATAAAAACTTTACCGAGACCGAATTTCACGTGGGCAAAGCCGCGAGCGGAAACTAGCGTGTTTAATAAATTGATGTCGATGCTCAAATCTCAATCAAGAAAAACGAAACGCTTATTCATACGCAGATAGGTATATTGTTAAGCAATAAGTTTTTGTAAAGTACACCTTTTAAGAAGTTTCCTGGCATTCAAAGCTGTTACAGACCAAAGGCGCCCGTCAGCACCATCAAAAGCACAACTTTCTTAATTTCCGAAGCTTCGCTTTTATAATGAATTATTGCACAGCCATTTACCCCAGTTAAGTCTATAAATTAAACAACATTGTCAAGCGCAATGCCTATTTACTTCTGGTAGATTGCCTTTATGTGAATTTTGGAATAATATGTAATAATGGAAAAAATTACCATTTATAGAATTGTTTTCGGACAAGCTGCTTTACGATAACGTGATGATTTATAATTATTAGCAAACCCTGATAGGGTTAACTGAAGTTAAGACCTTTATTGGTCTGTTAACGAAAAATGCGATGAAACGTGTGCGAGAACGGGCTAAGCAATCCCAAAACGGCAGGTGTTCGCAGCACAAAGAAGTTGCAGTGAGCACAAAAAATGGTTCAAGAAATAGTCACATACGACGTTTTACCTGCGAATTTTTGTGGGTTAGATTTGATTGCACGAACCGAACCACTTGAATTTATTTATTGTCTTACAAGCATAATTACAGCAGCACGTGACAATATACTGAGTACTGAGGCGAAATTTATTACCGTATTGTAATAATTGTTTTATTATTAAAAATTTTCGAAGTAAAAAGAAATTTAAGAAAATAAGCCTAAGCAAAACGAAATTATTCTCTTCCAATTTAGGCAGGCATTTCCGCATCGAGTACATTTTAAGGTAGGAAACAAACAATTCACAAAAAGGAGGTTAACATAAGAATTACGACCAAGAAATTAGAATACTTACCAATTTTATTATAATTCTTGAGGATTTAGGCCAAGGTATTTGGAATCTAAAACAAGAGAGGGCTCGTTAGAATTCTCGAGAGTTTCAACTTCCACTTGGAAAATATTTGAGGACCTACATTATAACGTGTGATAAGGGGGGAAAGCGCGTGCGGCATTGTTGCAAGTTTTTCGACTGCTCCGGGAGCTGGCCGCGAGTGGACTGAGACCGGTGCGGCTCGGCACGGGCGTTATTACCGTGCTCCCGAGACTCCGGGGCGCCGGCGGCGCACATGCGCACTGCCGCCCGCCCCGTCGATAACACCCTGCCTGCCTCTCATTGTGCCCCGGAAACGTACACTTAACAAGGCACACCGCAAGACGACACCCTGTTCTATGCCTAAGGCAACATACACACACTTAAATTAGCAAATTGTAGACAAAAGCACAAATCATTATTTTTTAAGAAACGGGGTCTTTCTGTGCCGTTTCAGACGTATTAGGCCGCTGCTTTTCTTCATTCTTTGAACAGAGTCGTGACTTCCTATAGTAATATAGATGGTACTCCACCTGCTTACAGTAACATCACTGTATTTCTGCATGTCTTCGTAAGGAGCGAATGCAAATCTACTGAATAAGTCTAAAAACTATTGTAGCGTTATTATGAGCATGTCAAATACCCAATGCTGATCAAGGTAACAAGCGCATCAATTCGCAATTTACCACGCTTTTGTTGATTGCCAGAGATAAAATATTTAAGTCACCCATCCGAAGACTGAACGCTTTGGTCTTTAATTGGCTAACTTCCTTAAAATTGGGTAAAATCAATCAATTTTTAAGGGCGTGTAAGGCATAACAGCATACTCATGATCTAGCCAGTAAACCGACTTACCTAACCACGGACGGTCAGGCTTTGTGCACACAGCGTGAATTCCGCGAACGTGCCCTTATTTACACATGTGTACGTTTGACAACACCGATTGGCATCGCTCTGGCAGGCATTTGCATATAGGTGGGACGTGTTTACACGTTGTCGAATTATACCTATTTGTTATTTATTATTATATCGAAAGTATTATGGATTGCGGGGTTAAATCATCTATAATAAACATTGGAATCTACATCCGTAATAGAATAATAGAGTTGACGGTGGCTTATAAATGCAAAATACGGGGCGAAACATAAAACTTGGGGCAAACAATTGTTATAACAAACACATGGTATATACACGTCATTTGTATTTTATTTCTGACTTAAAACAAAAACTATCGTAAATAGGTGTTCCGTATCAGACACAGATCTCGATACTAGGCATGCATGTGGTTACCACATCATAACATTACCCGAGCACGCGAGCCGAATATGGATAGGAGGTTGTCATCAATTCAGTATTAAGGATTTCGAAGGACGCAGTTCAGAGACAATATTTTTTATTACCCGTCTGGGAAACAATCATAGCGATTATTAGGCTTCATTTCATGATTGATATAAAAAGAATTAACTTAAAACTAAAATTGTAAATCGTTGCTTTAAATTAATCAAGTTGTGAGACATACTAGGTATCTACGGAAAAAATATAAGGTACAGTCAAGTGCAGAGCACTTTTAATTTTAATTGATTTCCATGTGTGTGTATGTTTAGTTTGACTGGTATTTAATAATAAATCTTGCCTATACATTTAGATCATAAACGAAAATAATTTACGGTTGTAGAATTCATTGGTAGACCAGTGAGTCTCTACAGGCACAGAAGAAAATAATGTTGACCCAAAACTTCTAGGCTGCCTCTTTAGAAAATGAGTATGTCATCAGTCACCCATCAACTAAATAAATAGTTATTTCATGTAAGAGACTAATGGCCATTTTCACCATTGACCCCTAAGTTTTAGGTGACCCCTGAGTTATTTTAGGTGACGGTTTTGCTCCAAGAACTGTATCGTAAACTTATGAGTCGTCAGTGAAATCAGGAATAAGTTGTTCCAATTGTCAATTGCACATGAATATCAGCTCATCGGTAGGCATGTTCTAATTACGGTACAACGTTATCATAAGCAATATATCTATGGGGCTTAATGCGTCCCAAACTTATGACTTATGTAACAAATTGTTCTAATGTAAGAAGGTAAATAATAAATAATACGACCATCTGTAGCGCGGCGGTTTACATGCAACTCAGTCGTTAGCTGCCGGTATTCCACCAAGACCACTTAACAAATTGACCACAGTAACTGATTGTTGTTTCCATCTATTGTCACTCACACAAATATTACAGCTAAACGTCTCTAAAACGATCTGATATCTTATAAAGAGGTAGAGGTAGGTACCTATCTACGACGTGATTTCAGTAAACCACTAAAATTAGATATAAGATTTCGTCACCGAAAGATAATAGTTAAGAAATAAGTACCTGGTAAAGTTATATGCTTTAAGTTTTAAGTAATGCATGAAGAGCTCGAAAGCAATAAAAACAAATAAAATATCTTAGGTAGGTACTATGGTAAGTACAAAAATTTTATTAGTCAATAATGAACTACTTATTGACGATGCCAATAAGTAGTTTATTATTGACTTATAAAAATTTTAAAAAGGAAGAATGCAGCCTAAGTTCATAGTAAATGTAAATGCGGTTGTCGTAAACTGTTTTCCGATTTGATTGTCACATACATATAGGTAGGTATAAAGCTCTAAATTAAGTTACTCATAAATTTTCCAAAGTTTGTTTATTTACGAGCACCAAACACTTCCGATATTATCGAAAGATCAAACAGGTACATCACCGAAACGACCATCATAACAATCAAATGACTGTTTGAACTAAATTTCTGTAAAGGTAGGTAGGTAGGTTCGGCCCCTGCCCGCTGACACTATTCGTATTGTTATATGTATTTGTATTTGTCAATAGCTAATAGTCGGCCGATGAGGCGACATCGAAGACAATCGTAACCTAGGCGACGAGACAACAACAAAAATGCGCACTATCATAATGTTAGACTTATGTAACAATCGTCCACGTCAGTCGGCCAATATAAATTAGTAGATTTACAAATGATTGGCCCTTATAAAATACATATTCTCTCCGACCCACTTCGGTAATTAAATCGGCACCGATAATTTTATATCAGTCATTGTAAATAGCCTTTAAGTTAACTGTCCCACAGCTGAGCAGAGACCTCCATCATTGAAATCAAGTCATCACTACATTTGATGTGTCAAATCATCACACCACGTTGTCTAGCCAAATGCGGGTTGGTGATATAACAAACCCGGGCTATGCATCGAAATATCCGAAACACACTTTTCCCGACCTGGAAACTGAATCCGGGACCTAGCGCTTTGCTACTCATTCATTCATCAGTCATTGAGCATTCTTTAAAATATATCGAAAAAATATATCTAAATAACTTCCAAGAATTTCCTCTTACTTAAATAAAACTATTTATATTAAAAAAAAACTTATATTCTATACATAATAATGAGGCACAGAAAAGGATCCATCACAACGAAAGTGGTGACAAAAACTATTAAGGATATTAGAACAAGCATTATTTAAAATATCAAGGAGAATTGCAGAATAAACTGCAGACGATAATATTGATTTCAAACAAACATTTTACAAATAAGGGTGAAAAAAGATACTTTAAATATTTACCTTACCTTGTGTCAATAATTAATACCTATATCAATGTCATATTGGATGCAAAACGGTAGGTCAAAGTAGGTAATTTCAAAGACAGAGGGGGGCGATTGGCTAAGTGGCACCTACCATGTGAGACATCAGGTGCGGTCGGCAGCAACATGCATGCAGTCGGGGACGTGGGAAACGGAACAGCTTCAAAGACAATTTTATTCAGCTGACCTAATTGTGCCGGCCCGTCCTTTGCATGGAGTATCATTTAAAGCGAATAATAACGGGTAAATTGTAGAAGTCGCGAGGGTTGATGGACCGAGCTCCGTAATTTTCTCCACACCATCTGCTAAAATATTCAGCGAGCCATGGGAACGCGAGGAGCGCACGCCACCCGTCTTCAAAGCGAACGAGTGGGGCTAGGGTGTCTCCAGGCAGACATATTTTCTACCACCACACACCCACTAGGGAACCGGCACCTGACTCCGACCGCTATTAATACCCTCTATTAACTAATTATAGACAAAGAAGAAACACGGTAAAGCAACAAAATTTGCTGAACTAACTTCTTCGTATTTTCTATTACAAATACAAGGATTATTTTAACTATATATCATATACGGATACCGCTACTTTCTTTTTAACAAAATAAGAGATAAGGTTACATAGTATGTATTTTTTGTAGTCGTCTCCATGAATTTAAGACGGTAAGGCAGAATACAAGGCAAGTGTAAGGTACAAGATACCGCCTACTAAACGCACAACGCTCGTTCCATATATTTCGAAAAAGATACCCGATAAATTGGGGGACATTTAGAAAACGAGGTCCGCGTAAAACTTGGCCGGAAGCTAATCTATTATTGATAGAGGCTTTGGAGAAAGCCGTCTTCCCAAAGATAAATTCGATTATACATAAGTTCTCGAGTAACTGCAATTTATTGTGTCAGTTAACACTAGGTTATATTTTATTTTTGAGCATATTTACTGTAGGTTAAATACCTATACTAAGATAACACAAATGCAAATATTTTTTGAGAAATTGTTTATTAAAAATCCGCAAATACATAGTCCGAAATAACATAGTTTCATAAATAGTCATATAATGTAAGTTTCAATTTTTATTTAATTATTTACCGAAATAATTGCACGTTTTCATTGTGGATAAACGAACCCTTGGCAAACCGACGGACGTTTGAAACCATACGAATGACAGGGCGTCATTCGCACGTAATAATTTATTAGCTAATTGTGTACAATGTTAACAAACAAAAAACTGCGGTGCATTATTTATTGGGTATGTATAATTTTGCAAAACAAACAATAACGAATCTATAAATAACTAGGGACTAGGTACTTATTAAAAAAATTGCTAATTTCCGCTTGTGGCTTTTACATCGTAACCGTAAGGGTAAATCGTAAGGGTATATTGGCAGTCCGAAACATGTTGGTCTTCAAACCTTATATTACTTGATATCCTACGTTGGGTTGAAACATACAATTTCGATAAAACTTTGTAAGCCTATACATGACATACTTAACAGCGTTTACGCCGCACACTAGGCGCCGCCAATGAAAAAAAAAACATATCTAGTACCTAATTAGAGATAGAAAATCAAATTATGCTCAACAAACTAAATGAAGTAATTAAGCATTTTTACGTCACCTAATGAACATCTGACATGTTATGGTTTAGTTAAATAAGACGTTACAGCTAAAAACGGCATAACGCCGTATTTAACTAAGCTAGTTCTAGTGTGTGGCGTAAACGCTCTTAAGTCACATGTGAAATGATTAACAGGCAGTAATGTGAACATGGCGCTTGCTGTGATTGCCACTTGATACAAAAGCAATCGTGCTTATTTCACGCTTGGAAGCGCAGCCCCGCCCGCCCTCCACTAATAAAGAGACCCCAGAAGGTAAGCTTAAGAGGAAACACTAAGGTCGACTGAATTGAAAAATATGTATGAAAAGTAGACAAAATCAACGTTTCGTAGTCCTCTGATTCCTCCTCCAAAACTAGACCGTTTCAATTTATTTATTTATTTATTTATTACTTTTTTATTAAAAATTAAAAAAAGACTTAGGCTGTGTCCCTGTTTTCTTTTTTTTCAAAAATAAATTATTAAAAAATAAAACAAAAAACCCGACTGCTAAAACCACTATATAAAAAATAAGTGCAAAGAGAAAAAACTGAAAAGAAAAAAACAAGTTCTAGGATCCCAGAATTCAATTTGAGCAATGTTGAATGCAACGTCAATTAAATCACTCTCTTTGGTTGGTGATTGTCCCCGCCTGCGACAACTATCAATATTCAATGTATTTAGAAATGTTTCACGTTGCATTCAACATTGCTCAAATTGAATTCTGGGATCGTAGAACTTGTTTTCTTCTTTTCAGTTTTATTTTGTTATTTTTTCAGTCGGGTTTTTTGTTTTATTTTAATAATTTGGTTTATTTCAAACTTTTTAGTTTTGTAAAGTAAATAACCAAGCATTTCAAAACCTACATAAAATAGTTAAATTAAAACGCTTTACTCTTTTAAATAGCAAAGTCATAGCGCATACACCAATTGGCGTAAAACGAAACTCTTCACGTCTAGTACTTTTGACTGACAAGTTCTTTGAGATTTTTTAAGCATGGGAATAAAATCTGCTAATATTCCCGAAAACATTGCTTTACCTAAATGAAAATTATTAACTACATCTACGTCCATAGAAAAATAATCCTTTAAATTCCGTAGACGTTGTAGTTCGATTAAAGAATTTTGATCGTGTGGTCGATCTAACAGTTTTTGGGGTTGTAGTTCGTTAAAAGAATTTTGATCGTGTGGTCGATCTAACAGTTTTTTGGGGTCAAGACTACTAACATAACGACACCTCATATGTTAAAATCCACCATGCCGTTTGGGCTGTAGGGCGTGCCAAAGAAACAGACATACATATACAAACATACACTCGAAAAACATAACCCTCCTTCTGACGCAGTCGGATAAAAAAGATATGAACCTTTAAAAACCTTAAAAATTGGCCAGATTTTCCGCTGTTTTTCCCAAATTTGAAAAGATTATATAAAAAAAAAGGAAAACATAGGGACACAGCCAAAGTTTTTCTTTAATTTTTAATGAGAAAAGTAATTAAGGCGACGCACAAATCTCATACGGAGCGTTTGCGCCCCCCGTACCATAAGAAAAACTGTTTATTTCCCTTCAAATTAAAACTACAAATTATTAAAAAAAAAATTAACTACAATGTTGAAGTGTGTGTTAAGACTAATCTACTAAGAAAATTTAGATGCTTAAATCGGTCTGGTTAGCCTGTAAAATGCAAATCTAGATTTTAAGAGGTTACTTTGATATTTTTTATCTGTCATAAAAGTAGACAAATCGTGTTTCTGCAATTAGCAAAATGAAGTCAATTAAATGAAAAATCATATCATCAAATATCACTTTCATATGTTTCGTAATTGTTGGGAAAAATCAAGATCCCGCCACGTAAATTTCCAATGCGTCGCCTTAAATCGGTCCTAAATTTTTGGGGAGAAATCAGGGGACTACGAAACGTTGATTTGTCTACTTTTCATACATATTTTTCAATTCAGTCGACCTTAGTATTTCCTCTTAATTCAAACCGCGCTTGAGCAACGCACACAATGACCACCCTCTCACGGAATCTCGGACCATTTCAAACGAGTCCGAACTCCGAACACAGCTGTTGCGTCCCCTCCGCCTAGGGTTGCCATCAGCTAAATTACGGACCCAGGACAAAAACTTCAAAGACCCAGGACAAAAACTTCAAAAACCCAGGACATTTTGGTGAAATAAAGATATTACCCCGGACTCCATAGAATCAAAAAAAAATTACAATAAAATAAAAACATAGTTATCATATTTTTATTTATTTATAGAAAATCAACTTAATCGACTAGGGGGTCACGTCACGTCACGAGAGTCACGAGTGCGCGGATATAATTGCTGCACCGAATAACTATGAAATGCTGTAATTTATTGCTAATCATTCCATTCTATAAAGTTAATCGGATTTCCCCTGACATAAAAAGTGCCTGGGTTTCACCCGGACACCCTCCAAACTAGGACAAATCCGGGGAAACCCGGACGGATGGCAGCCCTACGCCCAATCCTCTAAATGCCACTACACATTTACAGAATACACTAAACATTCACAGTTACTTTACACTAGTTTAGGCCGAAGACACCGTACTCGTAGAACAAGGGTACGAAGAACCGGTTCACACGCGCTCTATACCAGGTACAGACATGTATCTGGGCGCTTCTCTCCTCCACCACGGCCCGGTCAACCCGAGCCTTTAAGAGGCGCCCTCGGGTTGTTCCGCTCCTCGATCCGATCCGAACCCTTCGGAGAATCTAGCAGGGCACGGGGACGCGCACTTTTAAGTGTGTAATGCTTTACGTACCTCGCCGCCCCCCCTCAAAAAAGCCCGGTGAAGCTGAAAATGCTGTCCGAGGCAATCAGCAATCTCTCTCTAAAAAAAAATCCTGTTGCAAGATCTCGTGTCCGTGCGAGGTTGTTTGTGAGTGTGTTGCTCGGGCGCGTTCGTATGAAGCTTACCTTCTACAGTCTCCTCATTTTGTGCGCCCACGATCCTAAGATAATGCGCAACGAGCCGGAAAAGCATTACAACTTTACTTACGACCCTAACCGGCTAATACTCGCTACCATTTACATCCTCATAACAAAAATACGGTCACGACATTTAAAAGACGGGATCACTTGAGCTTTTGTACCATAGAAATTAAACTTTAGAAAGCAATATTTTATACCTACCACAATATAGATAAGATTGACATAGGTAATTATTAATTGGATCAGTAAAATATTCAAAGAAACAATGGTCTTGGATGAAGAAATATTGTTCGTAAATTGATCAATTTTCGGAAATGCCTTTACGTTTGGGGAAAATAGTTACATTATTAGAGAAGCTGTTCAAGTGTGGGTCGCCTCGCACAAGTGCACGGTTTCATAGTTTATTATTAATTATAATTTTAACTAGGTATCACAACCTAATTATGTTTATTTAAAAATTTGTGAGATCCAAGTTGGTTAATTTATTCAGTCCCTACTTATGGGACCTTCCGTCTTAAGTTATTATGTAAATAGCTAACCTAACAACATCATAGTGACCATATCAATATCACAAGGGGGGAGGGGGAGTTTAAGGAGATATCACTGGATTTATTTTCGAAACCGAAAAGCATTTGTTTTTACAATCTTGCAAAAGCAGATATCTTCAACTGAAATTTCGTATACATGTTCAGTTCGGAGCACAAAGCATGGTTAATTGTGTGACGTCATTCTAAATCCAAGACGGCGGCACACCCAAGATGGCGGACTAATTTACTTTTAATGCATTCCTAAAATATGGGTATCAAATATAAGGGCTTGATAACTTGAAAAATAAAGTGACGACACTCTAAATCTAATATGGCGGATTAAGGTTTTAATGCTTGCCTACAATATGGGTATCAAATGAAAGGAATCAGATAAACAGACTGAGAAACGTATCCAGCGATAACTATAAAGTAAAAACCTTTTTAAAAGAATAAGTTTTTATTTAAATACGCTAAAAAGAAAAAAAAAAACTTTTACTATCAACTTATAACGTCATTAAATACCTACACAATTTATAATGATATAAAAGTTTATCGCGAGATTTACTTGTATAGATAAACAAGTAAATTAAATAACTTGATGTGATTGATTTTAACTATTAAAAATTTTAATCGAAGTAAATACGAGTAGATCCTTACAAGCTTTTAAATCATATAAATTGTGTAGGTAAATAAATGACGTTATAAGTTGATAATAAAAGTTTTAATTTAAAATAAAAGTATTTTTCTTTTTAGCGTATTTAAATAAAAGCTTGTTTTTTAAAAAGACTTTTACTTTTAGTTTTTTTTCAATTACATTATGTTTTTTTCTTAATAATTATTACTTTGATCCGAAACCACCTGCAACCTTAAATAAAATATTAATTAATACTTATTCTTTATTCTAGTCTCTTCGTAACTACCTTTTTGTTTTTCTATATACAGTTGCTTATTTTTCCAGAATTTAATTAGATTAAACTGTTTTTCAAGTCAAGGTTTTTTTTAAACATATGTACAAAAAAATACACGTGATCTTATGTGGGGGGGAAGGGTAGTACAAAACCTCACCACGTATCACCAGGGGGAAGGGGTCTAAAAGTTGCTAAAAAAACATCACGTGATTAATGGACGGCCCCTTTACGGTAGAAAAACTGAGTTGCAAGTTTATTTTTGATGGTATCTCATTTCATTTTGTAGATAGTCCTTCTTTTTTTTCCTTTCCGGTACCATCTAGGTACCTATCTACTCCTATTATTCCATTGTATTATACATATACAGGTACACTGATTCATTAACTGCAAATGTAACGTTGTAATCCTATATATTTATATGGGATTACAAAGTTATTTATGCAGTTGGTGTATCCAGAAAACTGGACCGCAAATACAAAATATTTTTTTAAGTTTTTCTTTGATTTATAATTGTAATTTAAATTTGAAGCTTCTATGTCTGCTAGAAATGCCTTAGAGTTTTGATGATCGGTCGGTCAGTCGGTCAGTGAGTGAGTGACAAAATTAAGAAACTTTGACTAGTTATAATTCTGAAACTACTGGTTCAAATTTAGATTTACCAAAACTGCTAGGTATTTATCATTATCAGCCTAAACCATCCGACTACTGTGCTCAGACTTAGCCACCATTAGGGCAATAGCACAAGGGGATATCCACGGGAGACCGGACCGGGTGTCTTTTTGCTAGTCGGAAATGTAAAGAGCCTAAAAACTTAGTAAGAGTATACCTATTAAAACTTTCAAGTGATACCCTCATCCCCACTTTACATGGTAGCGAAGTTAGTTTTATTATTATTTTGTTATACAATTATAGTCATATAATGGAGCTAGAAAGTTCTGCTATTATGGCGAGATTTGGATTTCTAGCAATGGGCAGAATTCTCTAGCTATGCTTGCGCGTAAAATGGCTTAGACAGACTGACGAAACCCTAAAAAAAGAGGGTAAAAGTTAAAGAGAGCCACATTCGCCCCTCGTGGCCTTTCAGACAACGGTTATCCATTCGGCTTCCTCATAGGCCGGCGGAGTGCGTGAATATTTGATGCACCTATCGATCATAACTTCTTTGCGGCCGGCGGCGGTCCATCGGGCGCGCAGGGCGACCGAACCGCCTAATATCAGTAGCCGGGAAGGTATTTCGGTTTGTAGCCGCCTTTAGACTTTTGAGGCATACAATATTATGTTTATGACTAAGACGACGATAGGTCGTCATTAGTGCGGCTACAAGCCGAAATAGGCTTAATTATGGCGAACCCACTTAAATAATTTGCTACAAACTGCAGCTATTAAAACTACTACCACAGAAAATACCCATCAATATCAAATGCAATAATGAAGGGTTGTCATTAGACTGAAAGACAATCGACATGTCAGGACAAAGGACGATGACGTGTCTTGTCTATGTACAGAGACGGCTTTTAAGTCTTCCGTGAAGTGCTCAATGTAAAAGGAATTTTCAATGATACATTTAACTTTGTAATGGGGCCTGCTTCATGACTTATGAAGACGAAGTGGTTGGCTAGGAGGTAAAAATAGCCAGCAACAGCAGGGAAGGTGGACATTTCGTGAGTGTAATTGGAGAGGCTCGTGGGCGTGCCGCACGCCATGGCGGCGCGGCGCAGTCGGGTGGGAGACATCTTGTATGTATTTGCCTCTCTAGTAATTTCCTCGTCCGTCCTTGTGTATATTTAAGCGGCAGCGTCGTCCGTGCCGTTCTCATGCATATGTCATGAGCAGTTGCCGTGCGACGGTTTGTTGACGGTCGAGCCGCGGGAACTGCGACCACCGGCCGGCACTCGGCCCACCGCCGACCGCCACCACCGATAATTATTACGTTCTACTTTCGATACCGGTGGCTATTGGCACCACCCCCCGACGACGGGCCTACCGACCGCCCGGGGACGAGGGATGAGGCGACAATTAGATTCCCGCATTTCTCCGATAGTCCCCATGTAATGGCCATGTGGTGTGTATTGCATGTACGCTCAAATTAAATGGTGGCTAGCTACCGTAAAAGCAGTTATAAGTCCGGTGCACGCACGCGAGGGCAATAAATAACGCGCCTCTATTTAATGTCCCCATAGACAACCGCCGCTGATGGATCATTATTGAATAAAATCGACAATACATTTTTGTACTCACTTTAATAGTACGTAGTGGCTTTCATTTTAATTATCCTACTATATGTTAGTTTGTATAAACTTTATCCTACATCATATGGCTTACAAAAATTCATTATTACCATTCAAGTAATTGAAAACATATTACCTACCTACCTTAATTAGCATTAGTTTTTACATAGTTATTTATGCCAACACATAATTAATTCATATGATAAGATATCCAAACAAATAACAGTTTCATTATTAAACCAGAGATAATTAGTTCGAGTCCTGCTAGGAAATAAGTAACATGTAAAATTTTCTTTTCATAGAACATTACTTGGGTATAATAAAAATAACAATAACAATAAACTGGAAACTATAAAAATCTATTTGCTAATATTAATTCAAATTCCCGGGCAGGACTGATTTTAGCAACTTCTGCTTTGCTAAAAGAGAGAGAAAGGGAGAGAAAAATAAAGCCTTCTAAGTTTTAAAGATAAGTAAAGTAGTTACAAAAATATCTAATTAATGGAAACCAATTATTAGTTCACAAAAATCAAATGAGAATTAATCATTATTATCTACTAGCTGTCCCGGCACACCTTGTTCTGCCCTATCTCTCTAAAACAAAGTTACATTGATTTTTTTATGTTAATAGCTGCCCCGACAGATTTCGTTTAGCCAAAAGTTATTGGCCTGTCGCAGTATAGAAATAAAATAACATTGAAAAACTTTAGTAATATCTAATGTGATGATATTTTTATTGTAATGCCCAAAGTACACGATATTTTTGTTTGATTACTTGGCGCGTAAATAAATAAATCTGAGCTCTCAACTTGAAGGCATACCAAAGATAATCCTACGCGCCTTTGTTTTGTTTTGATTGCATCGATTTAGAATACCTAGATACACCACCAACGCCTCACACGCGGCTTGAATCAATTGTGCTAAAAACGCGTTCTAGCACAATTGCACTCGTAGTCACGCGCCGATCACCGTCAAGTCAACATGCCTAAGTGCTCCGTGAAAAAGTGCAAAAATAATACTTCAAATAGCTTAAAAAAGGATGGGGTTTCGTATTTTTGCTAAGTATTCATTTAAGGTTTCATAATCTAATGAATTTGTGGCTAAATTTACCTTCTACCTAAGTAAAAACATTATTTTTCTAAAATAGTTTGAATAAATCGCTTACGCGGTTGTCCCTTTCCCTCGTGTGACGCTATTCACGTGTTAAAATGGACAAAAGATTCATAAAAGTAGAACATAGTTAAAAACCAAATATATAGAGCCGCCTGTTTAGTTTTTTTTAAAGTTAGTTTTGTAGTCCACATCTTTTGGCGGTATGTCGGTATGTTTCTTTGGAATTAAAATTAATAAATGTTTTTCAGCTACTATAATAAATCCGATCCGATCCGAACCCTTCGGAGACTCTGGAAGGGCACGGGGACGCGCACTTTTAAGTGTGCGATGCCGTACCCCTCTAGAAATCCTCTGAAGGTGTTTCGTTTCAACACGGCTTGAGGTACCCTTTACGTACCTCGCCGCCCCTAAAACAAGCCCGGTGAAGCTGGAAATGCCCCTCGGCAACCAGCAGTCTCTCTCCAAAAAAAAAACTATAATAAATACTCAGATCAAAGCGAAAATAATAATTATTTATGATCGATAAGTACTGTACCTAATGTACTTCTACTGATATTTGTCAAACATTATTTTTTACACGCTTTGTATTAAATTGCAATGCATGTATGTATGTAAGTATGTACGTAAGTATGTTTGTATGTATGAATGTATGTTTGTTCGGGTCAAATCTTGCAAATGAATTTTAAAGCAGTTATCCTCCTCAACCGATTGAGCTTTTTTGCAAACATATAAAGTCCGTTGAAAATGTAATATGATGGTACCATCTAGCTGGTCTGATGATGGAGACAGAAGGTGACCATAGGTAATGACGTAGGCGGACAGATTATTGTGAAAACAACGATCGTTGGCTTATGTAGTAGTAAACAAGTTCGGTGACCGCATTAGGTGAACGAAATAATTTAATTGCCATTTTGGCCATGTTGGCGGTTTATGTTATGCGTCTAATGATTAATACCTAATTTGCAACGAATCTGAAAAGATCATCAGGCACTATATTAAAATAAGTGGCGGAAGTACACTGTTAAGGCGGTATAATGGTAAATTTTTTAACGATGCAAATATATTTATAAATAGAAGATATTTAAAAATACAAATGCTCATACAAGTGATCAATTTCACCATATTTATAAACTGACAAAATCAGCAGTTCAGAAATATGTGGATGTGCGTCTGCATTATATTTGTAAAAAAGAAAACTTTAAAAAAAATTACTTCGAACGACAAGTTAACAATATATTAAATTTTGTTTCAGGGTACATAAACATATATGTTTTAATAATAAGTTATTTGTTTTATTTTTACTACAATTTATAAACAAAATTGTGCAACTAGCATAACACCAATTTTACAAATTGTACAATACGTACATGAAAATAATTTTGTTGAACACGACTCCACTTACTCTGTTCCTACAAGAGGCGGAGGTCATTTAATTTTACGACTTTCGCGATGATCGCATTTTGTAATGTCACAACCGCCTAACGCGTGCAATACAAATAATACCTTATCTGTGGGGAATAAAGTTGTATTTAATTTTTATAAATATGGTCTTAGCACATTATACGTTTTTAAATTGTCTACTATACACGTATACTTACAACTAAGCGAGTCGGGACACTTTTTCGACGTGAATTTGTAGGTGACGGTGTATCTAGGTATTCTAAATCGATGTTTGATTGACGTCAAATGTTTAACAGCTGGGTTGGGTGGTTTGTATGGGAAGAGAAAATTGTTGTTTTTACTATTTTTCTCAATTTGTTTACGTTTTTTCTCTCCTTATCAACCTTTCTCAGACTTCATCAAACACAACAAAAAAGAAATCAGTCAAACTGGTTCAGCCGTTCTCGAGTTTTGCGATTAGCAACACATATAGCGATTCATTTTTATTTATATAGATATAAATAAAAATTAATGTTGCCTAAGCGCAAAACTCGAGAACGGCTGAACGGATTTGGATAAAACTTTGCACATAGACAGACCATGACCCGGACTAGGACATAGGATACTTTTTATCCCGGAAACAGGTTCCTGTGGGATAGTGTAATCTTCGCGAACGAAGTCGCAGGCGACAACTATGACAAATAAATTTAATAATAAACCATTATTCTAAAACCAGTAATTTATAAATTTTTAACATAAATAAGTATGCTTTTATGATTGGTGTCAGTAAAAAAATTGTAAATACAATACCTAGTATCAACAGTCAAGTTAAATAAATTCGAAATGTTAAGGATTTACATGATCTAGCAAAGTAATGAAATGTAAGTAAGAGTTACCTAGTTCCTCTATCTCTATATTTTTTTAAATCGGTCCAGTAGTTTTTGAGTTTATTTGTTACAAACATACATACAAAAATACAAAGCTTTCGTCTTTATAATATTAGTATAGTTATGTATCGGTCAGGTCAACAAGTAGGTAGCAGATTTTGGACATAATAGGTATGCTTAGTGTTGAAGCAAGAAGTTTTTATTAACATTTAAAGAACTTTTTGCACAATTTTGATTTTTATATTTTGAATTTTGTTGAATTTTGACAGTGTCTTCAAACTTGTTTTGTCAAAAATAAAATACGTGTTTTCATTAGATTTTATTTTATTATTTCTATATCGTTCAGAATAATCTATCGTTGGTTAGTCTAAGGTCTGGGTTGACCAATAGGTTATGGGCCCAGGATTTGATGCTGAATGAACATAGGAAGCGGAGACAATATTGAAGTCAGATCAGTCGAGATGGCAAGCAATAGTGGTATAAACATGCCACCAATGGCGAGACTAGAGGGTAGCTCCAATTATGCTACGTGGAAAGTCCAGATGGAGATGGCACTTGTCTACGAAGATCTTTGGGAGTTTACTAGTACAGAGCCAGATGCGACTGATGTAGCTGCCAAGAAAAGAGACCAGAAAGCAAAAGCCAAGATAGGTATGATGGTTCAACCTGAATGTCTTGTGCACATACGGTCTGCGAAGACAGCAAAGTAATCTTGGATTAAGCTGAGTAAGACGTTTGAGGATAAAGGCGTGAACAATCGTTGCCGCCTGTTATCAAAATTAGTCAGTTTAAAATTAGAAGCATTTTCGACGGTACGAGCTTATGTTACTACTGTGTTAACTATAGCCGAGGAGCTGAGAGACATTGGAAAGGAAGTTGATGATGAACTATTGGCTGCCCTTCTCCTGCAAGGTCTAACACCAGAGTTTCAACCTTTGAAAATCACGATTGAGAATAGTCAAACTGCACTTACGTCGGATTACGTGAAGAACAAGCTGTATCAAATGGAAGATACATACGCTGCTTCAGGTAGTGGAAACCAGACGTCAACGTCAGCACTACTGACAAAGAATAAAGGAAACAGAAATAGCAAGGGCGATACTAAGAAATCTACAAAGAAAGTATTGAAGTGCTACATCTGTGATGGCCCTCATAAGTGTTTCCAATGTCCAAACAAGGATAACTCCAAGAATGAAGCTCATCAAGCATTCGCCTTCGGAACTGCGTCTGATACTGCGACTAGAGAAGATTGGGTGATCGACTCTGGTGCTTCTTCACACATGACGAAGACGAAAGCCTGGCTGAAAAATTTAAAGAAGGATTCTAGACCGTTAAGAGTTACGTGTGCGGATGGAAACGTGGTGCTGGGCGAAAGTGTTGGTATGGTTGTGTCTGACAAGATGACGGTAAGCGATGTAACTTATGTACCAAATCTAGCATCTAATTTACTAAGTGTGAATGCTATAGCTAAGAAAGGTCATGTATTAGTGTTTACAGAGGACAGTTGCGACATCTTTAAGAGTAACGGATGCGAGGTGTATGGCGAATATGTTGGATCAGGTGTAGAAGATAGAGGTATTTACAAAATCAAGGATTGTACATACGGTTCTGCACTTGCAACAGCAGAAGGTGAGCCAAACGACCTGGTTTTATGGCACAGACGAATGGGTCATCTGGGCTTGAGAAATCTGAAGTTACTGAGAGACAAGATGGCAACTGCGGTGAGTTTTGAAAATTGTTCTTGTAAATTTGAATGCATTTCTTGCATTATGGGAAAACAAACTAGGCAACCTTTTACTAAACATGGTTCGAGGGCTACTGAAGTTCTAGGCTTGGTGCACTCTGATGTGTGCGGACCTATGCGTATTCCCTCAATTGGTAGAAATCTTTATTTTGTTACGTTTATTGACGATTTATCGCGTAAAACTTTTATATACTTTTTAAAACAAAATAATGAAGTTTTTGAAAAGTTTAAGGAGTTTAAAACTTATGCTGAAAATCAAACGGGCAAGAAGATAAAGATTTGAAGTCGGATAATGGCACCGAGTATGTCAACAAACGGATGGATGACTTCCTAGCGGCGAACGGGATTCATCGTCAATTGACGGTTGACTACACGCCAGAACAGAATGGAGTTGCGGAAAGGGCAAACCGCACTATCTGTGAAAAAGCGAGGAGTATGCTGCAAGATTCTGGACTACCTCAACGGTTCTGGGCTGAGGCTGTTCATCATGCAGTATACCTCAAAAATAGATCACCAACCATTGCGGTGAGAAACATGACACCAGAGGAGAAATGGTCTGGAAAGAAATGTGATCTGAGCATGGTGAGGACTTTCGGGTGCAAAGCTTTTATGCATGTTCCAAAACAGAAGCGAACCAAATGGGATGCGAAGAGTATAGAGTTGGTTCACACCGGTTTTTGTGACAATGCAAAAGCTTACCGCCTTATCGATCCGAAAACAGGGAGACAGTACAAAGCCAGAGATATTGTATTCCTGGAAAACAGTAAATACACAGACACAGAGAATTCAGAGGAGAACGTAGTGGAGTTCATAGTATTCTCTGAACCTGAAAGTGATCGAACCCGAGGCACTGAAGAGTCTGTACACACGTCTTTCGAGAGAGTTCTTGGCAATGGAGATCGTGAGATAGTTTGGATCTGTGAGTCCTAGATCTGAAAAAGAGGATCGGGAACCGCAAGCTGAAATTCATGAGCCAGAGGCTGGAATACAGGAACCAGAAGCTGAAATTCAAGAGTCAGAGGCACAAATTCAGGAATCAGAGGCTGAAGTTCCAGAACCAGAAACTGAAGATATATTTGAAGACTGTGAGTTAGACGATGTTTCTGAAAATGAAGAGGAAAGTGAAAGGAGGTACCCACTCAGGGATAGGAAGAAGAAAGAATTTCCTGACTACATCCTATATCACGCTGAGGCGGAACAAGATCCAGTGACAGTGCGTGAGGCACTATCAAGATCAGACAGCGAAGACTGGAAACAAGCAATTCAGGAGGAGCTAGATGCGCTGAAGAAAAATAAAACATGGATTCTTGTGAAACCGCAAAAGAGGTGTAACATCGTAGACTCGAAGTGGCTCTTCAAAGTCAAAGAAGAGGCGGGGAATAGAAGACGGTATAAAGCACGGCTTGTTGCAAGAGGTTTCCGTCAAAGGCACGGAATTGACTATGAAGAGACTTTTGCGCCAGTAGTAAGACATAGTTCTTTGCGAGCCCTTATTGCTCAAGCTGTGACACAAGGACTAAAAATAGATCAGATGGACGTCAAGACAGCATTTCTTAATGGAGAATTACATGAAACTGTCTACATGAAACAACCAGAAGGCTTCGAAGAAAAAGGGAAAGAAGACCATGTTTGTTTATTGAAACGTTCACTGTATGGGTTGAAGCAAGCCCCAAGAGAATGGAACACAAAGCTCAACAAGGAGCTACTACAACTAGGATTCAAGAGATCTAAGAATGAACCCTGCGTGTACACAAGGTCTAAAGGCAACAATGTGATCATACTAGCAGTGTATGTTGACGACATGTTGATTTTTTGGAATAATGCCGCTGAACTACGGAAGGTCAAGCAGGAACTCATGGCTAAGTTTGAAATGAAGGACTTAGACAAAGCTGAACTTATCCTAGGAATGCACATAACTCAGAGCGAGTTAGGGATCAAAGTAGATCAATCAAAGTATGTGAACAAGGTTTTGAAGATTTTTGGAATGGAGAACTGCAAGCCTGCAGCTACGCCTGCAGTTACAGGTCTAAATCTCAATAAACCTGGACCGGAGAATGTACCTGATCCTGACACACCATATCAAAGTTTGATTGGTTCTTTGATGTATCTATCTGTATGCACTAGACCAGATATAGCATATGCGGTTAACTATCTAAGTCAGTTTAACAGCAGCTATAGTGACGAGCATTGGATTGCAGCGAAACGTGTATTAAGGTACCTCAAAGGAACTAAAGACTTTGGATTGATGTTTAAGAGAGGAACATCAGATGAAGTTTATTGCTATGCAGATGCAAGTCATGCCTCCTGTTATGATAAGAGGTCGTATTCAGGAGCAGTATTCTTGCATATGGGAGCTGCTATCAGCTGGGAAAGCAAGAAGCAGAAGACCATTGCATTATCTACAGCTGAAGCTGAGTATGTTGCAATGTCGTAAGCTGCAAGAGAGGCAATATTTCTAAAAAGATTTGTGGCTGAGATAACTGGTCAAGCCGAGTTGCCGATTAAGATCTACAGTGACAGCCAATCTGCTATTGCAATTGCACATAACCCTGTGCATCATCAGCGTACAAAACATATTGCTGTACGCCACCATTTTGTGAGAGAGGCAGTTGAACATGGGCACATTGAGTTACAGTATGTTCAGACAGAACGTATGGTTGCTGACTCATTGACCAAATCTTTGCTGAAAGGAAAGTTTGCATGGTGTACATTATGTATGGGAGTTGTATAGGTAGTTAGTTTTTTTTTGTATGAAGTCAAAATTGAGGAGGAGTGTTGAAGCAAGAAGTTTTTATTAACATTTAAAGAACTTTTTGCACAATTTTGATTTTTATATTTTGAATTTTGTTGAATTTTGACAGTGTCTTAAAACTTGTTTTGTCAAAAATAAAATACGTGTTTTCACTAGATTTTATTTTATTATTTCTATATCATTCAGAATAATCTATCGTTGGTTAGTCTAAGGTCTGGGTTAACCAATACTTAGTATAGTATAGTAATAGCTTTAATGTAAACTATTACAATCAATATGTTCTATTTATAATTGATGAAATTAACATGTTCAGCGCTAAGACACCTCTTTTTTGTATAAATGACATGTCCCTGTCCAAAATACTATGTGAACTTGATATTATTTTTTTTACCTATTCTCCTCGGTCGGTTATTTTTAAGGTGTATTATATCATATACACCGGCCCCTGAGACCGACTTCTGGAAAATTTCGTCTCAGGGGCCAGGTGTATATTAATGATATACTATCCTTCCCTGCATTTATGAGTTTCTCCCCGCTTTTTTCTTTACATTTGACAATCTGGTCGGCAGTCCTCCGAAAAAGAAGAGAGGAAGGTGTAAGAACTGCTACACAAAATGTGGCAAAAAGGGCAAGGCTCAACCTGGCCAAAAAAAGTTTGCTGCACAAGTTACAACTATTTGCTCTGTGTGCAATTTTTTGTACTGCAGACCCTGCTTCAACGAAGTCCATAGTAAATAGAAAAAGGAGGTGGATTATTAGAATAAGTAAAAATAAATAATTAAAAAGGCTGATGATTATTGAATTAAAAAGTCTGATTGATAAATAGTAGTGATAAGTAGTATATCTGATTCAAAGTACAAATAAATAAGTAATTGTTACAAATAAATATTAAGTATGACTGTTTTGTTATACTTTAAAAATTCATTAAAAAATAATACATAAGTGAAAAAGGTTGTTAGAAATCTATAAATAGATAAATAAATGATTATATTAAAATCTGAATTTAAACAATCTCCTTTTATAGATTCTTTGAACATTTAGTCAGCGAAGGACGCTAGCCTACTTCATCCGACTGCAAGAAAGCGCTATGTTGCTAGATCCACAGACAAAACACTAGTCTAATATTTATTTTTGTGTGTACAGTAGTCTTAGTATATAATCTAATAGAAATTGTAAATAAATCTCTTATTTGACTCAGCCATGGACTACTTCATTTCAACACTGGTTTGGTAACTATAATCCTCTCACTGTGGCAAAGACACCTAGCGCTGTCAGCTTCTCTGATCGGTCTTGTGAGCCTGCTTGAGTAAGTTGTGGCAGTGAGATAACCTCCTCCTAAACCTTATTCCTAACCACTTTCCGTCTGTTACCTTAGATCTCATGGTGCAGACATCCCGTACTTATCTATATATTTATTGATTACACATTTATACTGTAGGTACTTAGGCTCCGTAGGAACTTAGGGGCTCAGGTTCTGCAGGGATTAGGGAATTGAATAGGGTAGCTTTAGTCCTCTTCCTGTAGAATAACAGTTTCATGTGTAGCTAGCCGGTGCCTTGACAAGAGATCTGTGGTGGTGTGGTGGTGTGGTGGTGTGGTGGTGTGGTGGTGTGGTGGTGGTGTGATGTGGTGGTGGTGTGGTGTGGTGACATACATACACTCTGACATATAACACAATTACAGTGGCACTAGTCAGCAGCTGCACAAATATTATTTCATATTATTATTATTATTATTATATTATCTATAATAAATTTATTATATTTAATACAATCAAATAATTATAATAATTAAATATTCCAATCTAAAACCTTAATCTACAAGACCACCACAGGCCACCCCTGCTCCTCAGCTCAAAGGTTCCCATGATACTGGCAGCATTACCACATTGTATTGCCAGGGAGTCTCTGAACCAGGTCTGACCCGCAGTGCCGATCATACCCACGATCTGCTAAACGGTGCCCAAATTTTAACTGTTTCATTTGAAAAAAATCCGTAATTCCTAAACTATATCACATTTCTATACTCCGATACACCAAACAACTCTTGAGGGCCAGGGCTACAAAGTTACCATACAAAATGTTCCGTTCGGTATATATTTACCGTTACAACAGCCTCTGAAGTTGACTACTCCAGGTGTATAACTAGTTATACACTGGCCGCGAGATTTGCATAGGATGTATAATGACATATACATGTGGCGCGTAGGTAGTCAGTCAGTATATCATGTTTACAAATAAATCTTTACCTTTTAAGTAGTTGAATTGATTTTGTAAAATAGACTTAATCAGTAAGTACGTAGCGTGGTCCAGTAAAGTTGTAAACTTGGAATTATGAGACTAGTTGAATTGATTTTGTAAAATAGACTTAATCAGTAAGTACGTAGCGTGGTCCAGTAAAGTTGTAAACTTGGAATTATGAGACTAACTATTGGTCGGGAATTTAATTATCTTTAGTAAAGTGGACTTTTGTCTACATAGATAAAATAGGTATTGCATGTTCTGCACTTAGTAGAAATAAGTAATGGTAGATTTAAAAACAGGTAGTAGTCAATAATAGAGGTAAATATTCAATAAGTAGGTACATGTTACATATTAAATCAGGTAGGATTAGAACTTTAGCACCGTAATAATACGATTTCTAGCTACATAGGTACCTACCTACTTAAATTTGTATGCCAATTTCTACAGCAATGTTTGATCGTGAACGTTTATATTTTCTTAGACAGAGAGTTAGGTTACTTAGCTCCAAGTATTTTGTACCATAAATAAATATAAACGATTACGAAAATTATGGAATGAAATAATAATGTTTAATGTGCATTACTTAACAACTAGATTTTTTATAATCAACGCCGGGTACTAATCGATATGAATGTAGGTAATGACAATAATACAGATTACAAAATAATCACTTACCCCTAGCTGCCGTCTCTTCAAATGGTTATTTTACACGAAAATGATTATATAATATGATTACCTAGGTAGGTACTGATATTAATATTTGGGGTTAAATTCTGATGACAATAATAATTAAAATTGCGAACAAAACGATAAAAATGGCGGCACGGCAGTGGCAGCTTGAAGCTTGGCACTTTTGGCAGTTGGCTTGGCTAGCTAAGTTGGCATTAGAGATGGGATAATGACTCGTCGTGTCGTGCGTGATGATGAACTAAATTCGATTGAGTTGAATCACAACAGTTTTGCTTTGCTTCGTTTTTTTCGGAGCGAATACAAACGTGAATTAACGTGATACAAATAGTATTAAACTGAAGCAATCCCTCTGGTGTGCAAAAAATATAGAGAGAGGTAGGTATGGTAATAGTTTTGCTGTACAAAAGTTATTCCATAGACAATTTAAAAAATTGCTGTGAGTTTGTTTTGTTTAGTTTAAATAGTGCTTCGTCGGTTATAATTGCTGCAAAAAAAACTCTCAGGTGTCTGCGACTTATAAATTGAGAAAAATAAAATAGGCCTTTTTTTAATCTGAAAAAACTTTAAAAAAAATGCTTTTCTAATGGTGGCACTTCACATGGCTATTTGTATTCGCGTATTTGCCATATTTGGCAAATAATTGCCCTACAACACATGGCAATTATTTGCCAAATATGGCAAATACGCGAATACAAATAGCCATGTGAAGTGCCACCATAAAACTAAACTACATATTTAAATTTCACTCACCTTAATCAAAGCTCCTTTCGAATGCACACTGGTGGCACTTCACATGGCTATTTGTATTCGCGTATTTGCCATATTTGGCAAATAATTGCCATGTGTAGATGATATGTGTGAAAAATATTCGTCTCATTTGCCTATTCGACAAACACGGCAAATACCAAATACGCGTTTCCGTGCGCTTGTCGGTTTCTGGACACACATCAAAGGGGTCAAATAGGCAAATAAGCAAAGAAACCGTCCACACAATGGCCATATTCAGAAGCCCGCCCGCCGTCGACCTGTAACGGACACGTTTGTTGCAAATTGAGGAACAAGTGTTGAGAATGAATTGGGATAACGCAACAATGTTAAAATTGTTGGAATTGTATCAAATTAATTCTTGTATATGGGACCCCTCCAAGGTCTTTTCACTACTTTGTATTTATTCACACATTGCATATAATAGTAACATGCATTCAAATAGTAAAATCCTGCAGCAAGTTGAAATACGTCCATGTTGGTGGTGGACTTGGCTATTTGTATTCGCCTATTTGCCATATTTGGCAAATAATTGCCATGTGTGGACGGTCGTATTTGTTGGTATTTGCACAGACATATAATAAGAAGCAGACCAAACATTATTTCACAACTACATACATGAGAATAAAATAATATTTCTACTTCTTTCTCTCCAACCACAAATTAATAAGACTATCTCGTTTCTTTTTACTGTTGCAACACTTCCACACACATAGACAAAATGCGACGTGAGGCAAAACGCCATCTTGCTAAGCTACCAATAAGCGAAAAATGGCGTCCTAGACTTGTCGTCAAGCGGCGTACAGGAGATTGCTTTTCGCTTATTTTTGCGATTTAATAAAGTTTAAGAGCCAAAAGTACAAAAATAAAATGGTGAAGTGTAGTGCACCTTTGTGCGGCAACTCCTCATGTAGGAAAACAACTGAAATTACTTTCCATCGGTAAGTTTTGTTGTGCCATAAAATCTCCTATTGGGTTTTTCGTCACTAAGTGATTATTATTAATCTTTTGGCATTGTAGAAGCAGTGAATAATTGTTAAAAGTGCAAATCTCGTAAAAACTAAACGTAAAGTAGTTTTTGAAAGATTATTGTGGTAACAATAGCCAATTAATTTTTAACCCCGATCTCGTTTGACGTTTCATATACTTGTACAATTTTACAGGGCCTTAATAGGAATATTTATGAAGATTGATTAGATTAAAGTATGCAATTTAATATTTCTTTATGGATAAATTTTAATGATGAAATCGTTTTCAGGTTTCCAAAGGATGATTATTTAAAAAAATGCCTTTTTGAGTAATATGAAAAAAGAACATTGGCAGCCCAAATCATCTAGTGAAGCATTTTGAAACTCATATATTGGATCACAGAGTGGCTACCGTACAGTTCTTGCTCCTAGTGCGATTCCAACAATTGTCGATTCATCGTACCGAGAAGAAGTAAGTGTCCACATATCTTTTTTACGTACCTACCTATCCAAACCATCTTGAGTTAAGAGCGTTTACGCCGCACACTAGCGCCGCCAATGAAAAAAAAAACATATCTAGTAATTAGAGATAGAAAATCAAATTATGCTCAACAAACTATTTGAATGAAGTAATTTAGCATTTTTACAGCACATAATGAACACCTCATATGTTATGGTTTAGTTAAATAAGTCGTTACGGCCACTTTTAACTATAACGCGATATTTAACTAAACCATAACATGTCAGGTGTTCATTATGTGACGTAAAAATGCTAAATTACTTCTTAATACTTTTTATTACTTCAGATAGTTTGTTGAGCATAATTTGATTTTCTATCTCTAATTACTAGATATGTTTTTTTTTCCATTAGTGGCGCTAGTGTGCGGCGTAAACGCTCTTAAAGGAAATATTGAAAGCTATTGAACTTTAAATTAACCTTAACTTTAATTTTTTATTTAATTTATCCTAGGCCTATGTCCAGCAGTGGACGTGTGTAGGCTGTTGATGATGATGATGATGAAACCCTATCCTACCCCTTTAACTCTATGCTAGTCGTGGGGATGTATTCTTGTATGAAAATGTGCATAAAATAATAAATTTTTTAATTTGTTTTTCAGAATTTATATAATCTTAAAGGTCCAGTAAAAAGAAATGCCAGTGGAGATCATGTTTTGAAGAATTTGCAAAATTTACAGCCGAGTACCTCAAGTGTACTACATTATGTGAGTTAATATAAATATTATATTGTTGTACAGTATTAAATGGTATAACATGACGAAGATATGTCTGAGCAGTTACTCAACTGCATTACTTTGAAATATAAAGAAAGTAATAAATTTATTTATTTTCAGAAACCTTCATCGTCATCTTCATCTTCAACCTTTGGTTTCGCAGTCAGGGTCACTGACTTCTCGACCACCTGGCGCGGCGGTCTTATCACTAGTTTTAATTTTATTGTAACATTATTAGAAATAGAAATAGAAATATATTTATTGTCTTTCTACATTTTTATACAAAAGATAAGAAAATCTACAGTACAAACAGTGCAATTGCACTTAAAAACCAATTTATATAAAAATAATTTATGAAAAAAATAAAATAAGAAAAGACAAAAGGAAATGGCTCAGTCTAAGTTAGTTGAGGCCTAGACCTTAACCAACGCTGTTTTCAGCCACTCCCTGTACTCTGAGATGTCAAAAGAGTTTGCCAATAGTGTTTGCCAAGAGGACATACATGTTTTCACATTAATTTTGCATACAATTTTATATAGATTATTAATTATTGTAATTATTATTTTATTAAAAAAATACCAGCAGAGTATGTTGTTGTTTTTATTTATTTTATTTTAAGGGTTCCGTACCCAAAGGGTAAAACGGGAACCCTATTACTAAGACTCCGCTGTCCTTCCGTCCGTCCGTCTGTCACCAGGCTGTATCTGAACCGTGATAGTTAGACAGTTGAAATTTAATTTTCACAATGATGTATTTCTGTTGCCGCTGTAACAACAAATACTAAAAAACAGAATAAAATATTTAAGGGGGCTCCCATACAACAGGCATGATTTTTATAGAACAATTACACGAGATAATGGTACGGGACCCTTCGTGCGTGAGTCCGACTCGCACTTGGACGGTTTTTTTTAGTTTACCAACTGTTCATACATTTTATTAAAGTTAATGATGTGGCGTCGTCACAGGCAGATATAAGGTAGATACAGAGATAGCCTGACACTCAATGATAGATAACGTTAGCATTCTACTGGTAAAATCGAAAGAGTATCTTCAAATTTCTTTTTAATATTATCCTCTTTATAACATTATTCTATAGATGTAGGTACTTGAGGTCCCTTGCGTGCCTGAGTTCGGCCCCTTTTATTGTAAATGTGTGCGTGACATTTGTCTGTAGGCGTAATTGGCACGCTTTTTTATTATAATGTTACGTCATTATACGTCTGTGTGGTATTTGCGAGTACGAGAAGGCACACAAACTTACGGTTGGTACTGCATTTAATTGCAGATTTTTAAGTAGTATTTGCTATGCAAAGCAAGTAACAAAACGAAGACCAAAAAAAAAGCTTTTTTTTCTGGTTGGTTTAAAATTGTATACATTACTGCTTCTTGTGCTGCAACTGTTATGCAGCGATTCAATCGACAGTATAGTATTAATATAGTAAGTGATGCTGAGTAGTTAACTAAAAACATCAGTAACACTAGTAGCTATAGTCGACAATGAAATTGCTTTACCACATTAGAAGTGAATTTTGTTTGCTTAAAATTAAACAACAAGTTCTATTTTAGTTTAAAAGACCAAGTGACAGATACGTTGCTATTATTGACAATGAGCCTTAGCGAAGATTTATTGTAATGGATTATGGAAGTTTTTGTCAAAAGTGATAAAGCAATTTCATGGTGACTATACTTAATAAAAAAACCTACTGCTACATTATTATGATTTTTAAGCATCATCATCATCATCATCATCTCCTCCAAAAGACGTCCACTGCTGGACAAAGGCCTCCCCCAAGGATCTCCACATTTTTAAGCATAAATTAAATCAATTCTATCGACTATTTACAGCTATCGTATGAAAATACCTATACATTGCACCCCGGTGGTACTCCTTATTATCAATAGTATTTGCCGGCCAGTCAAATTCTCAGAACAAAAGATAAAGCATAAATACCTACATTGTTCTGAGTACCTAGCTTTAGCCTAGCTGAGGTAACTTTAGTTATTGTTCTAAGGCTTACTTTAGTTATTGTTCTGAACTTATTCCATAGCTTGATTAGAATTTAGAATGAAAGTTGTTAGCAAAAGGGGCGACCTAATTTTGTAATAACGTCAAAAGTAAAGTATTGAAACACGTAAAATCATTCGTATTTGGCATGTTGTTATTATGATTTATAAGAATATTGTTAAACATATAAACCAGATACGATAAAATTAGCTTAATTAAAAGAATACATACTAATTTAAACTCATAAAAACCTAATTATTGTCTACGACGACCTTACAACTTACAAGGCCCGATTTGTCGATCCATAAGTTTTATCCTCAGGTTTTATCCAACGAATAACATTGTCATTGTGACATATTTTCTAAAGAGAATCTGTCATTATGTCAAAATTATTCAATGAACAAACTATTGCAAACGATTGAAAAATCACAGTGTAAAATAACTAAAAATAACAAATTGCAAAAATTTTAGAGATGAGACAAATCCATTGAACAAACAATTAATTAACAATATTAATTACAATATGTAACATAATTTATGTAATTGTTCATGAAAAGAAATCCTTATTTAAAATAATGAGTCAATCTATTTCTCAGAATAATAACTAAAGCTATAGAAACCGGACTAAAATAATAACACAAATTTATCAGTTCGCACTTTTTTAACTAATGAATCTAGGTGATGTATTAGAAAGAGATCGATTGTTCCTTTTCTTTCGTTTAATCGTTATTTTGAAGGTGTCACAAGATTTGTGACGTCATATTTGAGGTAATGTGGAGTCTTTATCGACTTTATTATCGATCTAAATAATTGAAAACAACCACATAGTATTTCTTTTGTCACTATATTTATTAAACATATATGTTAATTTGACAATAAATACACAATAATACTACCCAAACCATCAATTGCACTATCAAACAACAAACTCATCGAAAAGAAACAATTTTAATGAATTTTAACTTAAGATTTAAAAAAAAAAAATTAAATTAAACCTTAATAAAATCTTAGTGATATTTATTTAAAGATGGGCTAGGGCCAATATATATACAGAAAAAGGCTAAATCATCATTGAAAAAACAATACGATATCAATTTTAGCAATTACACAAAATTTGTTATCAGAAAATATGAGTTCGTAAATATTAACATTAATTTCAAAATGATTATTTATGATCAAAATTGAATATGTCTGAGTATTTTGTCATCTTTGCCAAGCGTTTCTGCAAAAAAATAATTTCTTATTATAGTAAATATTTAATAGGTTGGTTTTTTTACAAGTTTGTTTCTGATGGCTATATTATATTCTATTTAATTTTATTTTGATTCTATGAGAGTAGGCTAATAAAAAAAACACAACTATCTTATGTCAGTTTACAAAATGTTCTTTAAAAAATCGAGTGAGGAGGCTAAAAGGATTGTGATTATTTTGGATATCTTCAAGCAAAGAAAATATTATGACGGTGATGATGATATGGGCTTAATCCCTTTGCCTTTCCTAACGTCAGAAGAAAACGAAGAAAAACAAGACTGCGTAAAATGTCAAAAAAGTAATAAAAATAAAGTGAATATGTAATTGTTTTTTAACTTGATGTATTTTATTAATATCAAATTAATTTTCATAAAAATAAGTGTTTGTTACTCTAAAAATTGTAAGAGTTTTGCAAATAGTAATTTTGGGTTAAATAGTATCCTGTAATGTACCTTTAAATATTTTATCTTCTTATTTCTAGTCTCAGATACCAAGAAATGAAAAATGAATAACAGTTCCGACTATATATTATACGAACTGCACTGCTCTAAGGACGCCTTAACTGACAACTATGGATGGTTTATGCAGTTCTTGTTGGCTGTGTTAGCGTTTACTTGCTTAGTAGGTAAGTTTAGCCCCCTATAATTCTTGTATGTAAATTTTATATACTTAAATAGTTAACGTATAGGTACCATAGTTTTTAATTCTCTAACAAATTTCTTTTTATTGGCAGGTAAAAGATTCTGTGAGCCTCGCTATGCAAGAAGGCCCTGGTTGATATGGTTCTATGATACATCGAAGCAAGGATTGGGTGCTCTCATTATACACGCAGCTAATTTATGGCTATCCCCACATCTCACAGGAAACCCTTGCACATGGTAAAACTGAATTTGTTATTTTGTAATGATCTAACAGAACAAAAGCAGATTAGTAAATCCAAATCCTTAATTACAAATGACGTTATGTAATGCTTTTATTTAGCACTATTTATTGGGGTAATCTTCATAATTTTTTTATTTTTAATATTACTTACTTTTACATTCCAATCATAATTTCAAAATGTTCAATTGTTCTTTCTTTCTGGCTTAATATAATAAAAACTAAGATTATAGATTCAACTTAATATTGAGTAGGGTACTTTTTATTTAGCCACAGTACACAACTGCGTAGTTTGGAAGTCCTTACTGCAAGCAAAGGATCACAGGATTTCATCATCATCATCATTAAGTAGGGTAATGGCTCCAGTTTTAGATGAATGATTGGTCTCGCTGCGCTCTACTAGATACCGCCAGCGTACTTGTTAAATGCGGCAAAAAATATTACGCCGAAGTCGGCGTACCGAGTCAGTCGCCTGCTGTCAGTCGCGTTGCAAACTGTGTGAGGTGTGCGTACCAAATGTTTTGTTAATCTAGTCGAGCACAGCAAGACCAATCATTCATCTAACTAAGGGCACCAGTGATTGACACTAGGGGAGGATGTTGGCGATAGGTCTGGCAACTCTGTTGCTATGCAATTGTTACTTCACTTGCATAGCAACAGAGTGCCAACCTAGATTGGATTTTCTATAGTTTCCGTGTTTTAATATTTAACATACATACATATAATCACGCCTCTTTCCCGTAGGGGTAGGCAGAGACCACTTTTTAATATTTAATTTCTGTAATATATCGTGAAATTCACTAAATTTGGGGCTTATTTTCCGTCTGTCACATCGAGCCCAGCAATCAACAGAGTTTTCGTTGCCAAAAACTAACATATTATATTTTCATTGAAACATTACAACAAAGAAGCAGGTGGTTGGTATTAAATTAAACAAATTTAAACGGGGATTAACGCAAACTAATTAGTAAAAAGGTATCATACCTCCTTTATACTCGGTCGAAATGTCAGGTATAAAGAAGGTATGATACCTTTTTACTAATTAGTTTGCGTTAATCCCTGTTTAAATTTGTTTAATTATGGAACGCAAAGTTTAAAAGTGGTATTCAATTGTTGCTAAAGACTAAAATCAGTTGCTGGCTCCTATTTTTAATTATTAAAGGACGAAAATGTCGATCACTGGCTCCTGTCGAACTCTGGTGCCACACTGCCCTACTAAAATAGGTATTTTTGTTTTGTGCTTTGTAATAAAAGAAATAAAGATTAATTATATTATTCACTAGCGGCCGCTCGCGGTATCATCCGCGTGGTTCCCGTTCCCGTGGGAATATCGGGATAAAAAGTATCCTATGTTTTAATCTAAGTTATAAACTATCTGCATGCCGAATTTCATCCAAATCCATCCATCCGTTGCAGTGTGAAGAAGCAACAAATATATGAACATACATACACACAAACTTTCGCATTTATAATATTAGTACATCGATTTAGAAAATTCAATTAGGAGTCATCATGAATGAGTTAAGAATACTGAATCATGTCAGGACCGTAGCGATTAGAGGTCTGTGATATCTGCCTACCCCTCTTGTAAATATAAGCGTTATAATATGACATTTGATGATTATTCACAGGTATATAGTAAACTTCATGCTGGATTCAACGCTGGGTCTATTGATCATATGGGCAGGCATCAGACTAGCTCAATACTGGGCCAGAGCTTATGATATACCACTTATTAATTTTGGTGAATATGGTAAGTCTTTTTTAAATAGATTTTTATTTAATTGTTTTTTTTTGTAGGTTCATTTTTAAAAATTGAATGGTATGCCTAGCACATACTTTTAAAAAAAGTTACCACCAAGTGTTCTCAATACTATTAATAGGTCCTTAAACTTTTCAAAAATATTTTTAAAAGTTTGTTCCTATTCAAATTGTTTCGGAACTATTCACACAAGTACAAAAAGTATGACAGAGTCATAAATTCGATAGGCTGTCTTTCAATTAATTGTGAAGCCTTATAACCCTTATAATTACAATAACAACCATAATTTGCCTTATTCCTTTTAACTTTTTGCTTTACCGCAATGCTGTTTCACTTTTCGATCTGCCCTCCTTTTATACTGGTGGTTTCCTCCCTTTGTTTTACTTTATTAGGAATATGCCAGTGCAAACTATGCGGCATTGACGATATACGCCAAGTTTGCATTAGTAGTGCTTGCCAGGGCCTTTAGTGTCCACAATGTTCCTGTTCCACTTTTTTACCCGACTGCGTCAGAAGGAGGGTTATGTTTTTCGAGTGCATGTATGTATGTATCTATGTAATTGAATTCTGGGATTGTAGAGCTTGTTTTTTTTTTCAGTTTTTTCTTATTGCAATTATTTTTTAGCTGCTAGCTGTTTTAGCAGTCTGGTTTATTGTTTTATTTTAATAATTTTTTAATGTAACTGACGTGCATTTTAATCGCCTTTGTGGTCTAGTGATTAGAGCCACCAGATTAGACGCAGAGGTCCCCGGTTCGATTCCAGGGGGGGGGGGCGGTACATGTTGGTGTACTAAATATGTCGCGATATAACATTAATGTTTATAGCATTGTTGCGTTCCGGCAGCTAGAGATAAAATAGCCAATGCCTCAGTAGTTGAGGATTCCGTGTGAAATGCGCTTTCAACTTCAGCCTGATCATTTTACATCAGGTGAGATGTAGGCCAAGTGCTTACCTGTAGGATATAAAAAAAAATACGCGATGGTGACCACCTTTCTGAATCCTACCAAAGAATAGTGTCCGTTGCATCGCCAATTTTTTCCTCAGATTGAGAAGGAATGGAACAGTTCTCTCCTATGCTCTGGCACTCACTTTGTTCCACGGCTGGTTTTTGCATACATTTTTCTTTTGCTAGGTAAACCTCCAATGTGCGCGGCGTGGGTGTGCCAGTGCATTCTGTACGCTGCGCTGGCGACGTTCGCCAAGTCAGTGCTGGCGCTAGTGCTGCGGCTGCCGCCGGTGGTGGCGGTGCTGTCGACGCTGCGACTGTCGCCGGTCACCGACCCGCGGCTCGAGCTCGCGGTCGTCATGCTTATTATACCCTTCTTTGTTAATGTAAGTATGCTCACTATACCCTATGAAGGTATATATAGAAAGAAAGAAAGAAAAAAGATTTATTGGTCGAGCATTTAAACTTACACTAAAACTAATTAAATACAATTAAAATTAACATAACTGCCGACCAAATGGTTGCCACTCAGCATAATGCCATGACATAGTTATGCCAAGGCGCTGGTTTTCTGTGGAACCATTAACTTAATTATGAGAGAGAGAGAACATTACAAAATATAAATTGATTTAAACTTAATTAAAAACAGTATTATAAAATATCTACCTATCTATGCACTTATTTGTGAAAACTAACAACAAACTACATATTTATATATAGAACAATAAAATAATGGGTAAGAATAATAATAATAATTATGAGTAACCATAAATATATAATTTAATTTAAGAACACACATTTATACGCTCACGTAATTATAATATACTTATATAAATATATATATATTTATATATAAAATATATAATATATGATATATATATGATAGCTGTATTTGATGAATAAATGAAATGAAATGAAATAATTAACACGACTGCCTATGCATTGGATGTTATAATTTGTAACTCTAAAAGACGCTTTTTACACTTTTGTTTAAACGCTCATAATATTCTTTTTAGTGAAGGTGAGTATAAATTCCTTTACCCTTTATAGGGCTCTGGAAATATCATCATCATCATCATCATCATCATCATCATCATCTCAGCCAATAGACGTCCACTGCTGGACAAAGGCCTCCCCCAAGGATCTCCACAACGACCGGTTTTGTGTTGCCCGCATCCAGCGGCTTCCCGCGACTTTCACCAGATCGTCGGTCCACCTTGTTGGAGGTCTGCCTACACTGCGCTTTCCGGTACGCGGTTGCCACTCAAGGACTGTTCCGCCCCAGCGGCAATCAGTACTGCGAGTAATGAGCCCTGCCCACTTGAGCTTAGCAACTCTTCGGGCTATGTCGGTAACCTTTGTTCGTCTGCGGATCTCCTCATTTCTGATTCGATCACGCAAACAAACCCCGAGCATAGCCTCTCCATTGCTCTTTGAATGACCTTGAGCCTTCTGATAAGGCCCATAGTGAGCGACCACGTCTCAGTCCCGTATGTCATCACTGGCAACACACACTGGTCAAAGACTTTTGTCTTCAGACACTGCGGCGGTATATCAGACGAGAAGATATATCGTAGCTTACCGAACGCTGCCCAGTTTAACCAGATTGACCTCTTTGCTGAAGTTGGACCTACCTAGCTGGACCGTTTGTCCCAGGTAAACATAAGCGTCCACAACTTCAAGGGCAGAGTCCCCAATCTTCAGAGGAGTGGGTACGATACGTGAGGAGTTCGACATAACTTTTGGCTTGTCCATGTTCATTTTAAGACCCATTTGTTGTGAGACTCTGTTGAGGTCTGGAAATATATTGAATATTTATTTATTTATTTATTTATTTATTTGATAGGTACAAAAACAGATAACAAACTATAACATTCAATTGGTCATACATTTACATTTAGAGTTCTTTCTAAATGTGTTAACCTAAATATTGTACACGGCATTAAAATAAAAAATAAAGTCCGTTATCAACATACAGCATTAAATACAGTGTTTTAGTTAATAGTAATTTAAAACAACTTATTCCTAAAGCAATTAGCACTCTGATGAAAAATATCGAGCTCAGTGCACACACTGTTATAGGCTTCGCACATACGATAAAGTGGGTTGTTTTGAGAAACATTATTGTTGGACAGTGGGACGTTGAACAAACGAGGGTTGCGAAACATACGTTTAGGGGTGCTTATATACAAATATTGGAGCAACTCATCACTCAAAGAACCATTTGCGATTTTATCGAGATCTCGGATTTTACGTCTATTCTCTAAACTATAAAATTTAAAATGCTGAAGTCGATCGAGATAATCTGGAAGCTTACGCCTCAAGCCGAACTTACAACACATTTGTCTCAAGAACTGCATTTGTACAGACTCAATTCTGTTGGTATCTATTTTATAAATTGGTGACCACACAGATGAACAGTATTCTAATTGGGTACGAACTAAAGAATTAAAAAGAATTATTAAAGATTTCTGTTCTCTAAAAGGTTTGGTTGTACGCATGATAAAACCAAGCATTCGTTTAGCCTTACGAACGACAGTCTCATATTGAAATTTAAAAGTTAATGTGGGATCATACCATACTCCCAAATCCTTTACCAATGTTACCTGGGTTAAGGCCGTCCCGTCGATAGAATATGGAAAAGTGATACACGTTTTCTTTCTTGTGAATGTGATGTAATGACATTTACTGATATTCAAGGACATACAATTAGTTTTACACCAATCACTGAGTACATCCAAATTATGCTGAAGAAGCGCGCAGTTCTCGATACAAGACACTTCGATAAAAAGCTTTATATCATCAGCATAGGCAAGACATTCACAAGTCATCATATCAAGGAGGTCATTTATAAAAATTATAAATAACAGAGGACCCAGGTTCGAACCCTGCGGCACACCAGACGGTGGTATAAATGGGGTCGATTCGTAACCATATAGAGCAACTAGCTGAGTACGATTAAATAGATAAGAATGGAGCCAACGAAGAAGGTTTCCGTGGATACCAATATGCTGCAGTTTTGCAAGAAGTATAGTATGATTAACACGGTCAAATGCCTTTGCGAAGTCGGTGTAAACTGAATCTACCTGTGATTTTTTATTGAATGTTCTACATAGATAACTCGTGTATGTCAAGAGATTAGAGTCTGTAGATTTACCACTTACAAACCCGTGCTGACACCTACTGATCATATGTTTAAAATGGCTGTAAAGATGGTCATAAATTAAGCTTTCAAAGAGCTTAGCAAAACAGTTCAAAATACTAATAGGTCTGTAATTGGACACATTGTTTTTATCACCGGTCTTGTGAATAGGCATTATTCTGGCAATCTTCCATAAATTAGGGAAAACTCCTTCATTTAAAGATTTATTAAAAATAATCGTTAATGGCGTAACTAGCGCAGAGGCACACATTCGAACAAAAACTGGGGGAACATCATCAGGTCCTGATCCCTTTTTTATATCCAGTTTAGAAAGTAACTTAAGAACATCATGCGAATCGATTTCTTGATAATGAGCACAAGCTGTAGTTTGAGCGAGGAAACGATGGAACATAATCATTGGAAGTAGAATCAATTGAACTGTATACAGAGAAAAAATATTCGGAAAAAAGATTCACAACATTATTCCGGAAGTTGCTGTACGCGATTCATAAGTTATTGATCTTGGGATATCGTTAGTTATGCGTTTAGTTTTAGTATACCTCCAAAAAGCTTTAATGTTGCCTGTAAGGTTAGTTTCAATTTTGGAAATAAAAGCCTTGAAACACTGACTCAATGACAACTTAGCGCGACTCCTCAGATAAAAGTATGTATCGTAATCACGTGGGTTATGATATCTTTTGAAGCGGCGGTGGTATTTGTTCTGCTCTTTTAAAGTTCTAATTAGGGCTCTGGAAAACCACGGAGGATAGCGATTACCCTTCCTACTAGAAGACGGCGTATAGTTATTAATAACATTCCAAAGCTGATTGTAAAAATATTGAAGAAAATCATTACAGTTTAGTGCATTTGCGTGATGTGACCATGGAATTTCGCTAAGATGGATCAAACCATAATTAAAACTGAATCCCCTTTATATAAAGTCGAAAACCAATCAAAAAATCCAATATGTTTACCCGTTAAAGAATTAAAGGGTACTTAAAATAATAATAAATAAACGCCTCGGTGGCCGAGTGGCAAAGTGCTCGGTCCGATACCCGAAGGTCCCGGGTTCAATTCCCAGGTCGGGCAAAATGTATTTCGGATTTTTCGATGCATATCCCGGGTTTGTGATCACCAACCCGCACTTGACAAGCGTGGTGATTAAGCCATTACCCATCAATTGTAGCGATGACTTGATAGGCCTTTGCCCAGCAGTGGGACAGTTATAGGCTGTTTACTTTACTTACTACTAAAATAATAACCGTTAATGGCTCTTATCTCCTCTCCGAGATTCTAGCAAGGGTCGTAGACACGCTTGCGGGATGCCATCCCCTCTCCACCTTTTAGGGGTCACTAAGCTTGAGGAACTTTAAGTTTTCTCGCAACAGCTGCGGCAGCGCTTGAGAGTCCAAGCGTGAGAGATTGTCTATGTGTGGCTAAGGTTTGCAAGGGGTATATCAGATTAATAATTAAATAATGTAAAAACAATACTTATTCTACCTAATCCAAACACCTTGGTCACGAGAATTTCGAGTTTATTGCACGGTATATTAAGGATGTCTTAGTCCACAGTAATAGAAAGAACGGAATGGACAGAGAAATCGTAAAATGCGCCGCAAACCGCCTTTGGTCATAGCCGAGCGGTAATATTTAGAAATACCAAGTCACGCTCACGATACAAGGTATGAATGTTAGGTATCGTTGTTTCTGAAATTAAGAAGATAATTTCATTAATAAATTCGCAACAGAAAAACTATACAACATTTTAGTGTAATAGATTTTTTTTTCTAATTTTGAAACAACATAATAATTAGGTCGATAAGTGCTTAATATAACCATGTTGGTAATATAAAACATATTAAAAATAAAATAAATCTTAAGGCTTGAGTTTTTAATCAATACGGTAATTAACGTAACAGGTCTTTAATTACTTGTCCTACTTTTCAAACCAAGTTCTATAATCTGCTAGCTGCCCGGACAGACTTCGTTCTGTCAAAACTTACGGTTATGGACTTAACCAGTATATCTATCGGGCAGGTGAGTGCGAAGGACTTAAAGCTAGCATTAAAGCATCTTAAACTTAAATCATCGGGTGGCCCTGATGGAGTCCCCGTGTTTCTGGCCAAAGACTGCATTTCTGTTTTGCTAATTCCTCTTCTCTACTTATATAATCTCTCTTTACGGAAATCAAAATTTCCCCAATGTTGGAAACTTTCGAAGGTAGTTCCAGTGCCTAAAGGTGAGTCTGGAACTGACGTAACAAACTATCGTCCTATAGCTGTGCTCTCGGTCTTTGGGAAAATTTTTGAGTGTATTCTTAACCGTCAGATTATGAACCAGATTAGAGATTTATTGCATAATAGCCAGCATGGTTTTCGCTATGCTCGTTCTACTACCACAAACTTGGTAACTTTGGTGGACTATATTCACAATGAAATGGATGCTGAGAGGCAGGTGGATGCTGCCTATTTCGATTTCCGTAAAGCATTCGATTTGGTGGACAATGATATTCTATTGGACAAACTGGCAAAGATAGGATTTGTACCTAAATTGTTGAAGTTCTTTTGTAGTTACCTGGATAATCGTCAGCAATTCGTAAAAGTTTGTGGTTATGAGTCAGACTGCTACTACACCAGGTCTGGAGTCAGTCAGGGAAGTACTCTCGGGCCTACGTTATTTTTAATAATGATTAACGATCTCCCTAGGGTTGTTCGTAATGCCAGATGTCTATTGTTTGCTGATGATTTGAAATTATATCTTGGTATACAAAATGAAGAAGATGCAATGCTCTTGCAAAATGACATTGATGCGGTGGTAGATTGGATCGAACGCAATAAGCTGCCTTTCAATGAAACCAAGTGTAGTATAATTACCTTTACCCGTAAACGTTTGCCTATAGCTGTTAATTATGTAATATCTGACACTCTTTTGGAGAGATCGTTTGACATTCGTGACCTAGGGTTAGTTTTGGACAGTAAATTAGACTATCATAAACATATGACAACAATCTGTAAGACTGCTAATAAGTTATTAGGTTTTATTTTAAGAACTGCAGCTAATTTTGACAATGTAAAGGTTGCTAAAGTTTTGTATAATGCATATGTTCGTAGTAGGTTAGAATATGGAGCGATTGTTTGGGATCCATATGAAGACAAGTACAGACTTATGATAGAAAGAGTGCAACGGAAGTTCGCCAGGTGGTTAAATAGGAGAACTTATGGCTACTACCCTTATTTGTATCCATCACTTTTCGTTTCTGCCATGGTTGACCTAGAAACCTTGTCCTTCAGACGTATAATGTCTACTATCGTACACATTCTGTCAGTACTAAATCATAGGATTGACGGTCAATCGGTGTGGCAAAGTTTGAGCCTTAGGGTTCCTGTGCGTTTAGCATGTGATGGTTCTGGTATGGTGGCGCCGCGCCGCCGCCCGCGCCTGCTCGTGCGGCAGGTGCTGCGTACCAGGAGTGCTGCGCATGCTCCTACTGCGCGGGCTCTATGTCTCATAGGGGATATACTCGCTCAGCACGAGGATCTTGACCTGTTTGCAGATAGCTTGATGTGCTTATGTAACAAGATCCATATGTATCTTAGTATTGCTTAGTATGACATAATAATTTATTTAATTTTAATGTTTGTTGTAATAGTATTATTCTTGGCTTGACGTTGATCTATGATGATTACTATTATATATAGCTTGACGTGCTTTTGTGATGTGATCCATTTATTGTATATTAGTATTAGTTAGTATGACATGATAACTTATTTAATCTTAATGTTTATGTTGTATTAATTTTATTATTGACTTGACATCTATCTATTATGACTGCTTTTGACATTGTGTTTGCAAATTTATTCATTTGATTTCAATTGACTTTTGTTTTGTATTGCTTTATATCTATTATTATTATTATTAGTATTTATTACTTTGATATGTGTTTATAAGATTTTAAATGTAATTTTAATGAATGCTTGTAAAAAGGTTTTGCTTGTTGGCGCTTTGGTAAATGCTGTAAGCCAGTGAGTTTTCTAGAATAAATAAATAAATAATAATAATAATAATAAAAGTTAATAGTAAAAATTAAATAAATATAACGTTTTTGTTTTTTTTCTCTTTATTAAAATTTTCCGTGGGCTCTATGGAACATACGAAAAAAAATTTGCCAAATCGGTCCAGCTATTCTCGAGTTTTGCGCGTAGCAACATTCATTTTTATTTATATACATAGATTGTGGAGGTATGTTATTATTAGCTTGTAGATGCTACTTAGTTGTACAATTACCAATGTTGGCTGTAAACCTTCCTTTAAACAAAATAAAATAAAGTATTATTCAATATCTACAGAGGTTTTTTTAAAGAATAAGTGCATATTTTTATGTTTACGTTTGTAACCGCGTTTGTGGTCTAGTTAAACATAAATTTAACCTTCGCTTTAAGCAGAGGTCCCGGGTTCGATTGCCAGCGTATGTATTACTGTAATCGGTTGGTAGTATGCCTTGTTTTATTACCGCCTAGATAGCTACCACAATCTTATCTGTCTAATCTGTTGCCATGAACCCCAAATTAGAGTTAGAAGGTTCTTCATTGATATGGATGCCGTTGAGTGCGCTTCCTTCGGCTTTATCGTCACTCACTTTCGCTTACCATCAGATGAAATAACGTCCAATAGCAATAAGGGCTATCATCATCATCATCATCATCATCATCATCTCAGCTAATAAATGGGATAAATATGTTTATTATCTATCTAACGCTTTTAAAACTCTATGTATGAAGAAGTTTAATCACAAATGAAATTAAAACCAACTGGAAATAAAAAAATAATATTGATTAATGTTTTTAATAGTTTTTTAGATTTGCAGAATTGTTGTATAATTGCGTGATTCATACACTTTTAAACTTTCGCGTTCCATTTTAACCTAAGTTTTTATAATGGGCATCAACGTAAACTATACATAAAGGTATGTCTGATACCTAATACCTACTCGTCCATAGTAGTTATAAAAACTTTGAATGACTTATACTTTTATTTAATTAATAATAAGTAATGGTCGCCTAGTGGTCAAAAATCGTATTTCGGATTATCCGACGTAGGTATAGCCCGGGTTTGTGATACCAGTATATTTATAATATTATGTAATACTAATATGAATAATACAAAATGTAACTTACAAATAATTGCAGCGCTTTTGACTTTACTACCTATTCTGGTTCATAATTGCACTGCAGGTTGGAGCAGGTGTAGACTTCCCAAGCCATCTTTTATTTATCAGCATTGACGTAAATTCCCTGCGACGCGACGTAAAACATCTGCATTTTGTTATTGTTACATTGACAATGTTATGCTAATCTATACTACTATATAAATCTGTAGGCTCTGTGTGATAAATATTCGTTTTATGACACAATGACAACAATTCCTCGATTTTTGAAATTTCTGTCTGTCTGTCTGTCTGTTTGTCTGTATGTCCTCTTATAACTTGATGAAAATTTGTATGTAGTAAGAACATGCGATTGTGCAATTCCGATCCGATCCGAACCCTTCGGAGACTCTGGGAGGGCACGGGGACGCGCACTTTTAAGTGTGCGATGCCGTACCCTCTAGAAATCCTCCGAAGGTGATTCGTTTCAACACGGCTTGAGATACCCTTTACGTACCTCGCCGTGCCCAAAAAAGCCCGGTGAAGCTGAAAATGCCCCCTGTGGCAATCAGCAGTCTTTCTCCAAAAAAAAAAAAAAAGATTGTGCAAATGATAGACTATATACTTATGATGTTGGTAAACCTAATAATTATTTTGATTAGCATTCATTGATCCATTATTATAGCGGGCGGGTGACGGCTAGTGTATATATAAAACTAGCTGACCGGCGGACTTCGTACCGCTTAGCGCTTTGACAGTTTCCATGACACCATACAAACAAAACGTTGACAGTTTCCATGACAACAAAACAAACAAATCATTCGTCCGCTTAAGAACATCCGTATCCCATGATGGACATGTAAATCTAAACCATTCTCGAATCCACTTGAACACACAAAAAATTTCATCCAAATCGGTCCAGCCGTTTACGCAATTTACGGTAGTTGTAATGACTAATGTAATGACTAGTGTAATGACGGTAGTTGTTGACATTGAATGGGCGCATTTGCCTTTCAAAGTAAAAAGTAAATAGTGTTGAATAATTTCGGCGGGCTTGTTAGAACCACGATAGCTCAATCGGGAGAGCACCTGACCCGGTATGTCAGAAAGGTGCGGGTTCAAATCCCGCTCGTGGAAATTTTTTCAACATTTGTGTTTTTGTAATTTGTTCGCAACAAAATTTGCGTTAAAAATTATATAAACATTTTATAAACTATAGTAAAAATATAATGCATACCCGACCGATTTTATAATTAAGTGTTCAAGTACCAAAATAAATGAAAGAAGTTTTTAATAAGCTGTCCTGTAGGTGGGTTACACATAGAACGCTAATATGCTTGTGTTACGTATGGGTTCACGTCAGTCAGTAGTCTAACCGAGCTATGTGGATTGAACCACAATTTCTTGCATTCAACCCGTGCATCTATCCTTTCGGCTGTCGACGCTTTCGCAATAGAAAAGTCAAACGCGGCTGGCGGTGATTAGATCCGCGCCATTTTTTTTAAGCAACCAAATACGCTTAAATGTTTTTTTTAAATTACAAATAATATAAAAACAAGTCGTACAAACACGCAGCACTGATAAAAGGGGTACCGTAGCGAGTTTATTTCTATTCTCTGAGAAGCCATAGACATAGAGAGGGCCTTTGACGTTTGAATTTACTTTGAAACCCTTTGAAAGGCATTGTTTAAACAACGTTTTGTTTTTTCAAGTACGAAAATAGACACGAAAACTCTTTTTAAGAAACCTTACATAAAAACTGTTAGTGACATTGTTGATCGAACCTATTATTATACTTTGTACAACGAGAAGTAAGCGCGCTTAACAGGGTGACCCTTCCTATAAATAATTATTTAATTAATTATAGTTATAGTGCGAGTTTTAATCGCCACTCGATCTTGTTGACGAATACGAGAAATTGTATAGCAGCCAGACCTTGTTGACATTACTAAGCACTACATTACATTAAAACTCAGAACAATAACTAAAGCTATAGAAGGAAGGTTAAAATAAAAAACGTGCAACTATGTTTAGTTCCGTTCTATCTTATGGCTAGAAAAGGAGATTGGAGTGCGACAAATGGTTGACACTTAGTTTTTATTTTTTGTATTGTTATGTCAAACGGTCATCAGATAAAATCGGTGATCAAAAAAAATCTTTGAGTCCTTTATAAAGTCACTCACTACATTACCTCAAATATGACGTCACAAATCTGGTGACACCTTCGAAATAACGAAAGAAAAGGGACAATCGATCTTTTTCCAATACATCACTTAGGTTCATTAGTTAAAATAGTACGAACTGATGAATGAGTGTTGCTATTTTAGTCCGGTATCTATAGCTTTAAGTTATTATTTTGAGATTACAATAATAAGCGTGCCACATTTTTTGACATTACTATGATTTGACAAGCGCTGTTTAGTGATGGAAACCACCTTACGTGCCAAATCCATTTAAAAAATGCCGTGTTGTGAACGAATTTTGTTTATTCGTAATCGTTAGTCGATTTTGTCATCTATAAATGACGATTACGAGATAAGATGTTGTTGTTATTAAGTTGAGGAGCTCGATGGCGCAGTGGTTAACGCGCCCGGTCTGCGAGTGCTGAGGTTAAGCAACTTTCGCAAAGGCCAGTCATCGGATGGGTGACCAAAAAATGTATCATCGAGCTTCTCCGTGCTTCGGAAGGCACGTAAAGCCGTTGGTCCCGGCCGCATTAGCAGTCGTTAGCAACCACCAATCCGTACTGGGCCTGCGTGGTGGTTAATGGCCCGTTCACCCTATCCATCCATAGGGAAGGGTCGTGCCTCAGCAGTGGGGACATAAAATGAGCTGATGATGACGAGATAAGTAATAGAAAAGTAAGAAAGTCATTGAAAAAGCTCTTAATATTTAATTAATTTTATTATTAGATTGTCGTTGTAAAGATCCTTAAGGGAGGTCGTTGTCCAGAACAGTGGACGTCTTTTGGCTAGGATTTTTTATTATTTTATTTTAGGAAGACCAACAGCTATTATATATAAATAAACATTTAAATAGCTACGGAAAGCCGTTAACAGGTCCTCACAAGTAAAGATGATAAAGATGATGATGATTATTAGACTAAAGCTTTTCCCAACTAAATCTTTTATGGAGGCCAAGGATTGTATTTTAAGACGAGAAACTATCGGATATCCTCTTTGCATACCCTATATCATGACAAGGTATTTTATTATATAACGTTTGAAAGATGCTATTAGGCATGGGTTTTAGACCACCTCTCTGTGGCCTAGTTGCTAAGACCACTGGTCTCTAGAGGTCCCCAGTTCGATTCCCAGCGGGGGTACATGTTTGTGTACTCAGTTCGGTGGTAGGGCTTGTTTATACGCCTGGCTAGCTACCACCATCTTATCTAAATATGTCGCCATAACATCAATGTTTGTAGCATTGTTATGTTCCAGCAGTTATAGATAAAGTCAAAGTCAAATATTTTTATTCAAATAAACTTTAGGAAAGTGCTTTTGAATCGTCCAAAAATTTTTTTACCTGCTCTACTACCTACTCAGGACGTCGAGGATAAGATAGCCAGTGCCTCAGTAGCTGATAATTTCGTATGAAATGCGCTTCCACCTTGCCTTATCTTTGCTTAACATAAGGTGAGATAAAGGTCAAGTCTTACATAAAAGTAATTTAAAAAATCTATATACGTGAAGCAAAAGCTTTGTACCCCTTTTTACGAAAATTGCGCGGACGGAGGAGTATGAAATTTTGCACACTTATAGTTTATATAGAGAAGGACTACAGAATGTTAATATTTTTTTTTTAATTATGCATAAAAATACATTAAATCAATAAAACAAACATTACACACACTACCGTGTATTTGACACACACGCATATATTCAAAAAAATTAAAAATAGAAGAGGAGCGGCAGAAACCTGTCAATGCCAATCAAAACTCACATTCTATCTTTTTTAATTTTTCATTGTTTATGAATTTATGATACAATCCGTACAGCCTTAATAAAATTACGGTCGAATATCGACCACTGGGCGACCACTAGTATGGTAAAATACGCAGAATCAATATTTTTTTTTAAATTAAACTCAACAAGTACACTATTAAAGAAAAAAATGTATCTATTAAACTCGTCATATCATAAAAAAACAACTTCTTGTAAATAAAATAACACAATTAAGGAAAACAAATACTTTACTTTTCTAATAATAATAGTTATTAATATCATAAACATTTAAAAAAAGAACAAATAGTACTGTTTTTTGTTGGAAACCTTTGTTTACATCCCGTTGCATCAATCCATTTTTCTTTTAAAGTGGGATTATGTGGAAAACTAAAAACACTGAAATGTTATTAAAACTAAGTATAATAATATACAGGGTGTTCGGCAGATCGTTGAACATACAAAAATGGGGGTAGGTAGGGTCAACTCCTAACCATTTAGGCATTTAAAAAAAATCCTGGTCATAAAAATCTTTTTATAGGATTTTTTATTTGATTTTTTTGAAATTTCGCCACTGTCGTACCTCTAAACCCCTATAACTTTTTCTTTTTTATAACTAGACCCAATTTTTTTTCTTTATTAGAATCTTAGGGGATGGTAGGTCCTAAAAAAATTATTAAGGTATTTGTTACAGTTTATTGCTAAAAACAAAGTTGTGGTCTCCCAAACCTAAAAAAAAGTTAAAATAAAATTTAACGCTCAACTTTGCGTTGCATTTTAAAAAAAAAAGTAAAGGTGATGGAATGCTTCAGATTTTTTTAAACATCTCTAAAGAATCCTATCCTATCTATCTCTATAAAATCCTATAAAAAGTTTTTAAGGCCAGAACTTTTTTTAATGCTTGAATGCTTAGGTGGTAACCCCACCTACCCCCCATTTTCGTATGTTCAACGATCTACCAAACACCCTGTATAAAATTTAATTCAAACTATTTCGTAATCGATTGGAATCGATTAATGTTGCGGCACTAATAGGAAAATTTTACAGAAAAATGACAAGTGCGACTTAGCCTCGAAAAAGAAATGAAGTTCGAATGTATTGAACGTTTGACATTCATTGCCCGATTATGCAACATCCCACATGTACAGAGCCAAGTAAAGCCGCAATGTATGACGAATCATGCAGCATACACTAGATTTTTCTAAAACTAACAATAAATCAAAATAAACTATTTTAAAATTAATTACGCATATTTTGATAAAAAAATTACTTACCGGTGGTACGAAACGTTATCGGTTTGTTGATTATTCACAGATGAATGGTTTTTACAATTAATAACGGTTCATCGAGGCATTTTTCTTATTTTTGACAGATGATGCACAAGGATAATGTCAACCGCGGACTAAATGTAGGAAACTGGCAGTGAGCACAGATGGGCTCACTCGAAGCGTCTGAAGTAGGTGTACTTGCGTGATCTATGTTAATATTGTGGGTCTGTGCTTTAAACTGTATGTCCAATGCTTAAGGTTGAAAATTTATTGAAGAAATTTGTCAGTTTTGGATAGGTTGATGTGCAGGCGTCTGTACATATTATTCGTATAGAACAGTTATGAGGAAGAGGAAGGGGAAGAGGAATTGTATAGCACAAATAAAGAGGATGCGGATGAGGATGCGGAAAATTTATTTATGAGGAAGGGGATGCGGATGAGAAAGAGGAAGAAAAAAAAGAGTTTGCATTTTTCTTTTTATAAATAAAAACAAAGTAGTACCTACGCGTACGTAGCATTTTATTTATTTGTTATTTACTTGAGTACTCAAATACCTTAATATTAATAAAATTTAACAATTGGTAGGTTTAATTTCAATGAAAATGTAAATGATGAGCGCGCGGGTGGCGGGAAGGGGCGGCCCGTTCGCTGCACCCGACGCCGCCGGTCGGTGCAATTTCAATTCCTCCTTAATTCCTCTTAATTTATGAGAAAGCGATAGCGGAAGAGGAATTTTTAACTTTCATTTATGGGGAAGCGATAGCGGAAGAGGAACTGTAATAATTGCGGAACTTCCGCAACATGTGGAAGCGGAAGAGGAATCCTCATCAACCCTAGTGCAAACTACGGCCCGCGGGCCATCTCCGGCCCGTGACTGATCGAAGTCCGGCCCGCGACCATCATACAAAAATTCAAGTGCGTGTGTGTTTTAGAAAATGCATACCTATCAATATTTTAAGTTTCACAAAATAATATTTATTTATTGAAAAAATACAGCAAAAAATTCAATAGCCTGGCCCGCCATAGATTTTGTTTGTAAATATTGTCACGCGAATGAGAAAGTTTGCCCGTCCCTGGTATAGAATATCGAGGTGTATAGTATAGATAGAATATTAAAGTAAGCAGACTTATGGGCCCGGTAACAGTGGCTCAACGTGCGTTCCAAAGTACGGGGGAGGTCAAGGTTTACACCTTGTTTTCCATCCGCGGCCTGGCGTTACGAAAGTAGCTTATCTTTCACTATCGTACGCGAACGCGCTAGCCGATGTATGATCCATCTATATAGTTACCAACATCAATAATGAACTAACTGGCATCTTATAGTGATACAATCAGTAATCATTCGAACTTTCTATGTTTTGAACGATTACCTACTTACGTAGAAAGAAGAACGATGACTGATTTTTATTTTTATTTTTGTTAACATAATGTGTAGATTTAAAAGTACTTAACGGGGTTTCACTCAAAATAATTAGCATCTGTCCTAGGCATACCATTTTTTAAGCTTACGGATCGACCAGTTCGACCGCGTTGCAGCAGCCGAGGTCAAGAGCGGCTATCATATATATACTAAGCACATTGTGTTAAACCCCGTCAAATAATATAATTGCCCAACTGTAAGACGAAATAGGCTTAAAAAAATATTTAATGTGTGTTTTTTAGCGATATGTTTATCGCACAAAGAGATTCAAAAGTAATTCTGTAAAATGTAATGTAAGTTGTAACAGCTTATAATGTGTGTTAAATGTTTATTGTTTCAGATATTAATATTTTGGGTGACAGACAACTTCCTAATGTACCACCCGAGAGGAGTTAGTTCAAAAATCAAAACCAAGGTAAGTGCTCCAATTTTTTTGTCAGTTCTAATTAAATTACATTTACAAAGAAAATGGAGTCAAGTTCAGGTTGCCTAGTGCGACTTCCATTCGCCGCTGGAACGCGGTCATTAAAACGAGAATTTTTATGACAAAATTTTAACTTTCCTCGAATGTCACAGGAGCCGCTGCTTCAATGCCATACTAATTCTCGTTTTCGTGATCGTATTGAAAATAAAACTCGGACTAGGCACCCTGAGTGCGAGTTTTGTTTGCCACCCCTGTGGTCTTGTGGTTGAAACCACTGGTCTTAAATCCAGTGGTTCCGGGTTCGATTCCCAACGGGAGGAACATGATTGCGTAAGCACTCGGTCCGATTGGTGATAGAGCGTTGGCACTAGGGTTGCCAACCTTACTATATAATATAGTATCCTACTATTTTAAGTGTCTAACTACTATTATTTTAAAAATATATTATAGTAGGCGAAACTGCTATATTTTTACTATAGTTTTCTGTGATGAAAACAAAGTGGAAAGATGAGCGCATCAGAGCCAGTATTGGTCTGATAAAAGCAGAGTTAATGGTGTTTTGTAACTTAAAATTAGATTGTAATAATAGTTACGAAGCGTTCCTTAAAAATAAAACCTATTAATAAAAGCTCAAAGCAGCAATAAATATTCAGTTAAGAAATAATATAAATATTTTTTAATATACCTACTCACTATATTTTTTAATTCATTCCCTATCTACTATATTTTTATGGGTACTTAATCGAAAAGTACCATATTTGGTCTAAAAAAAGTTGGCAACCCTATTTGGCACCCACGAAAACCTTTGTCCGCTTGGCTAGCTACCACTATCATAATAATATCTAAATATTTCGCAATATCATCAATTTTTAGCATTGTTGTGTTCCGGTAACTAGAGATAAGATAGCCAGTGCCTCAGTAGTTGGGGATTCCTGGTGAAGCCTTATTATGTCACCCATGTCATAATTTCACATCAAGTGAGAGGAAGGCCAAGTGTTAACCCGTAAGAAAACAACGCCAAACTAAGCAACGCCAACCCGTGACGAATTTGTTTAACTAACTTGTAACTGACTCCGATGTCATACAAATTTTAGTTTTCCACTACCTAAGGCGGTGCGCAAACGTAGACACTTTTTGTTACCGACACGGCACACTGTGCCGTCAGCACAATATTCATAGCACGTAGCGTTCGTGGTAGATAATTATTAACGTGATTTAATAGAGAAACATGTTATGTAAATTAAGCAAAACTCATTAGTTCCTGTTTCGTGATTTCTCTACAATCAACAAATCTCCCCCGCCAATTTCTTTGTTTATAGATTAATATATATACCTGTATTTTTAATTATTAAACTAGTCAGAAATTATACTCCGATACATTAACCAGTTGTGTTATTATTTATCTACGGAGCCTGCAACATACAAGGAAACCGAGTTGCTGTATCAGTGTCAGGTGGAAGTAACTGGACATAAAAAGTGTCTACGTCTGCGCAGGGAGGGCTGATTTCATATTCACTGGTAGCTTGTATCCCACACAAGACACAAAAGTGTCTACGTTTGTGCAGCGCCTAGCTCGGTCGAATGGTGTATAAAAAAATACGGATAAAAATCGCGTCATACGAAATCCCTTGTTAATTCTAAATAACACTATCGAATACAGGTGCGTTACCAATCCATCAAGAAGGAGAAGGCCGGTTCTGATGAGGAGGAGCATTCGGCAGACGAGCGTCTCCTCGGCGCGAGCGTATGACCAAGCGGTTGGCCCACCATGTTCCGGGCATAACTAACTCAACTCCATAGATAAGAGGCTAAAGTGCTGCCACCATATCAACGGCGAAGTGAGAATACCTCCTTTCTTTTAATTTTTTATAATTTTTTATTTCTTGTATACGCGAAGGGAGATCGTTGTGGAGATCCTTGAGGCCTTTGTCCAGCTGTGGACGTCTTTGGTTCAGATGATGATGATACACAAATGTCTCTTTTGTATGTTTAGTAAATCTTATTTAATAGCAACTACGAAAACCAAATATCCTAACAAAATTGGTGTATTTATTTTATTTATAGTCAAAGACGAGAGAGTTTTTTTTTAAAATGTAGATAGCAGGCAATGACTACTTCGCCGTATATATAACTTCTTTATTTCATTAAATATTGGTTGACGTATATCGCCTCGGCATGCGGCGTTTGGCTTGGGGTTAAAGGAATTTAATTTAAAACGTTGACAATACCGAGGTGCTATGCGTATTCAACCTTTAGACAGAAAATTGGAAAAAGTTAAACGCAGAACACCTTTTTCTGATCCTTTACTGCAGATAAAAGAACTTTTATCTATGTTGATGTTAAAATATTATGCTATGCTATGGAAACCAAATGTATTTTTATATTGTTCTAAAAAAATCTGTCTAAAATAATTGATAAATAAAGAAATGTCGTTGCAGCACTTTTATTGGTGATAGATAACGCCCTGTGTAAATAAGAAGTCACCACTTGCAATTGCTACGTTATATTGATGTTTGATAATGACGATATTCAGTTACATTATCAGTTTTCGTCATAAATTACTTGGGTTTTACCGCGAAATCCGTTTAAAGACATAAGCCTACGGAATTTGATATGGCAGCATAATAAAACATCTATCAAAGTGAAAGACCGGTGATATTTTTGGGGAAATGTAAACCAATGATCGTGTTCAGTTTATCTAAAACTGTAAAATTTCCTCAATCTATTATATTAATACGTGAAGCAAAAACTTTGTACCCCTTTTTACGAAAAGTGCGCGGACGGAGGAGTATGAAATTTCGCACACTTATAGTTTATATAGAGAAGGAGTACAGAATGTTAATATTTTTTTAAAATTATGCATAAAAAATACATTAAATCAATAAAACAAACATTACACACACTACCGTGTATTTGACACACACGCCTATATAATCTTTTCAAAAATTTCATAAATGGAAGAAGAGCGGCCGACATAATCCAAACCATGGAGCTGTTAGATCTACAGCTTCATGATCCAAACTCACATTCTATCTTTTTAAATTTTTCATTGCTTAGGATACAATCCGTGCAGCCTTAATAAAATTACGGTCGAATTTCGACCACTGGGCGACCACTAGTATATATTCAACCGTATGCCATAAAGTTCAAAGTCTATAAAATAAAGCAAATTTGACAGTTTTTTTGGTAGTCAGATGTGCAGACGTGGTGTACTTTATCTCAACAGTTTTTGTAAGTAATTCTGTTGACAAAATAAACTGTCCGAACATTATAGTATATGATGCTAACTTAAATAAGCATTCGCCATTAATCTGTCGTCTGCTGTGAATACAGACAATAGAATTTTAATTATTTGTAGAACGGATGCTGGCACTAAGCAGACGAAAGGTTAAGATTTGCAAATAGCAAAAGGTTGTAACGTTTTAATTGTTTTGTTAAATATTATTATTATTATTATTTTATTGTTTGTTAAATAAAACAACAAATGAAATGGTTAATTTATAACTATACTACTATATAAATCTGTAGGCTCTGTCTGAACGTGCAATTTTTCTGACAAATTTTGAGATAAATATTCGTTTTATGACTCGCTGACACCAATTCTACGATTTTTTAAATTTTTATTTGTCTGTCTGTCTGCCTGTATATCCTCTTAAAACTCAAGAACGACATGACGGATCTTGATGAAAATTTGTATGTAGTAAGAACGTGAGATTGTGCAAATAATAGGCTATAAAAAAAAATACAAATTTTCGCACAGCGAAGCGGGCGGGTGACTGCTTGTTATTGTATATTATCAACACTATTCTACCTCTTTCACTCTTTATCGAAACTTACTTACAAATTCGTTAAAAAAAATCCTTCTTATGAACTGTACTGTACATCATCATTATCATTATAAACTCCAAATTAATTGCAATATCATGTAGTACGGGCAAGAGTGACTAACTAAATTATAGATATATATAAACATATTACTTAAGACAGTGATTGCATACGGGAAACTGCGTCTTTCGGCTAACGGCTAACGGGCTAAACTTAAGGAAAATGGTATATATTATGGAACGTACTTACAGAAAAAAGTATCTGTTGGCCCCAACCATGAGGTTAGTGAAACAACACCCTGATACTCACTACTAGCACTTCCCCTGTCAAACTAACAGTCACACCAATAAATTATTTTTATAGAGTTCAGCCATAAGAGCCGACGCACAGAAGCAGGATCCAAAATGGCTAGTGGAGCAAAATTGTGCCCTCCTAGCCGAACCGCATATTGCTTCTTTACACCTCTGGAACCCATGTTGTAGAAATGCATTAGCTATTGCAAAGTCACTATAGCAAACTTCAACAAAATCGCAATAAGAAGGTATGCTGGGTATATCATTTTGCAGTAAGTATTGTTTTCATATACTCATGGTTGGGCTCTCCGTAAGTATACACACGCAGGATTTAAGGCATTTGTTGGCTACAGTACAGCTAATAAAAAGTAAACACACGTGCTTGTTAATCACAGATTAACTTTGACAGACACATGTATTTTTTTTTGTAATTTTCATTGTTTTAATCCTTATTACGAGTGAATACAGTTAAATGTATCGTTGTTTCCATTACGCCACTGTCTGACAATGGGTTTACTCCAATGTAAAGGCATGTAGATGTAAGAAAGATATTTTATTGGAACTTTTATACTTAATTAAGTCATATCATTATAATAAGTGAAAATATATTTATGGGTTTTGCTTATTTACTTTATTAATAGATACTAAATGTTAAAACTGTAATAATTTAAATAAGATTTAATAATTGGCATTCCTTGCGACGTTTAGTTACCTGAGTTAGACAATAATTTAATTGTGAATTTATTATAAGAGAAGTCCGAAGATATATTTCTCATAGAAAACCAATTTGTTCTAAGCGAAATATGGAACCGCGTCCCACAGTGTGTGCACAGCAGGGCCTCTTGGTGACAAACGGGAAGAGTTAAATTATGCCATAAAAATTCTCGTTAACGCCAAAAGATGCTACTTCAATGCTATAGCAAGTTTGGCAATCACAATTCTTACACTAGGCCATCTTAAATCAATAGTTGCACATGGGAAGATTACATTTGTGTGACTACGTGGCATGAAATGACATAATACCACTTGCACGCCTTCGACAACAGCCACGCTTCTTACGAAAGGCCGTAACAAAACGGCTAGATCCTTTTTTATTTATGCAATTGATGGCCATTACCTCCGTTATTTACCACATCATTTCGCGGTGAGGATGCCATAGTTTCCACTAAGTCAGTCAAAAATATGTTATAATAATAGAACATTATGGTCCCTTACGTTAAGATGGCTTCCGATATTGTATGTATTGTAACAAAATGCAATGCAAGTACGATTTGACATGTCATATTTGACTTTGTTATTTCATAATTACATACTTACAATGAATGGGTAACTAATATAGAGAAAATAGAAGAAAACGGAATTGAAAAATAGTAATTCGCGATTTTGCAAAACACTATTCCGTTATTATATTGTTACATAAATTATTATATAAAAGCTTCTGCATTAGGTAAAAAAATAAAATAAATATTTTTGTATGTTTCATTTTTAGAATGAAATTATTTATAATGTTCCTAATGTGGTGTAGGTACTTAGGTTTCAGTGTAGTGCCATTTTGATTTGATAAAGATATACTCTAACATCGAATAAAGACTGATAAAGTCACGTAAATTATGGATCTTATAAAAATGTACTTCTTTATTTAATTATCAAATAAATGTTTAAAAAAATGTTGTGAATATAATTTTAACATGGTAGGTATTCAAATGAGATGAACCCTCGATGATATATACAAAAATATTCCGAAAGCTAATCAATAATTATTATGTAATATAAGTTATTCAGTAAATAACATTAGTTATTTAATGTATAACTATTGTTATTTACTGATAATAATTCTATTGAGTAATTAATAATTGATTTTCTTTGCCTCATATGGTTTTTATTAATCCATGTTTAAATGTTTTTTTTTGTTTATGTTAGAGCATAGAATCTCATCTTATGGAAAATAGATCGAGAGAATAAAAGATATTCTGTAAATAATTTTCAACTATATGATATGAAACAAAAGGTCAGCAGAGTACCTACTAAAAGTAAGAACTAGTATTAGTTTTTACTGGACAAATATAAATTCCACGATAATTTGCTTAAAATTGGCCAATAATTGTTTAATATTGTGATGTAGGTATGATGTAAATATATATGTAATATTAATGACAGAAGTTTTGTAAAAACGGAAATGTACATACCTAATTGATTTGTATATTTGTGCATCTGTTTATTGTTTGTGCGAATATAATTCACATTATAATGTTACCCCGTGGTTTTATTATGACTCCCAGTTGAGCGCGTTGTGAATATTAACATGTTAAAACTTGACTGTTCAGCATTTTTACGTCACCTAATGAACACCTGACATGTTATGGTTTAGTTAAATATGGCATTATAGTTAAAAGTGGCCGTAACGTCTTATTTATCTAAACCATAACATGTGAGGTGTTCATTAGGTGCCGTAAAAATGCTAAATTACTTCATTCAAATAGTTTGTTGAGCTCTCTCTATCTCTAATTACTAGATATGTTTTTTTTTTCATTAGTGGCGCTAGTGTGCGGCGTAAACGCTCTTAGGGGCCTTACAAATAAACAAAGAATAAGGTCTGAATAGTTATTCCGTGTTTTGTTTCTTTTACTCTAATTTAAAATGACGTTTACATGACAAGAACAAAACACGTAATAACTATTCGGACCTTATTCTTTGTTTATTTGTAAGGGGGTAAATCTTCAATGAGGTTTGTTATCATCGTTGTACCTGTACATATGAAGAGGTTTTATTTGTAACAAGGAGGAGTAGGATGACCATGATTTTAATATTCATAGTTAACTTTAATTCCCTGACAAAAAAATAAAAATGTAACGCTGACATGTAAGTTTTATTATTATTGCAATGGCTATCATTAACTTAGTCGGAATCAGTAGGTAGTTCTGATCACCGATAAAAAGTCTTCGTGTATATAGGTATAAACAATGTTATTTTTAGTATATACAAAACCTGAAAACTGTTTGTTTACAATCAGTAATAGAATCGATTTCAATATTTTTTATACCATGTTACATTTTGACCAAATAATATTTATAAAACCCAAGTAAACTACACCCTACTAGAAAAAATCTCACTCGTGCGCCGGCCGCGCGTTTCGCTTGTCACGTGGATGCGAGAGGGCGCAAGGTCGCATAGCGCACCAATCGCCCCGCGCGTCTTGTCTGAGTCTTGCTCCCGCGCAGTGTTAGTTTCCGTATCGAAAAAATGGGATTTCGATACACCAACGCTCAGTAATGGTACGAACGCTAGCTGTGTGTGGTGATAAAGTTATCAATACGGTAATTAATAAGTGCAGTGTCGCGTGCTGTATATGACCACGTTCGCACGAGGACTTGTAACTTCGTGAGTTTTCAAGATATTTTTTTTATGTACTTATTCGTTAAAGCGACGCATTGGAAAGGACATCAGGCACATTTGACCCTAAAATGTATAAACTTATTTCTATTATCTCTAAGCACTGTGTCATTACATTATATACCTAAATCAGTATCACCTTTATTTTTAAAGTCCTTTATTTGGCTGAAATTAATTAATTAGAAAACAAAACTACGACTATGAAACTGGCATTTTTGTGGCCGCCATCACTATTTATTTTGCATAAGAACACTCCGAATTATGGAAACTTCAGAGTAAGAACAAGGTGCATTACATCAGATGACAATGACATTGACAGAAGTTGGCTGGATTTCTCTCGGAATTTCTATAGCTCTGAGGATCTGTCAGCCAGCTTGTCACTGACAATGTCAATCACTGTCAACTGAAGCGTTTGGTTACAACCACATGATTAAATGAACGGAACAGAATTCCGCACTCTCCATCAGTATCATGTGTTTTATTTTAGATCTTTGTGATCAACAAGAAAACATAATAAATAATTTTATATTTAAATCGGAACGCCCACTTTAAGTCCATTTTTTCGAGAACAATGGCGTTCATTCAGCACTTAACGAAACGTTTGGTTTGATTTACTAGTGTTGCTATCTAGTGTCAGTGTTACCAATGAAAAATTATTCAAACGTGAATAACTCTTCTAATAAAAATTTTAGATAAACTCTGAATAGTTTCCATGATTCACTATTTACATACCTACATTGTTGTACAAACAGAAATGCTATACATTCTTGGGTCTATTCTCAAAGGAATTTGCCTGATGTCCTTTACGTGGCGGGGATCTTGATTTTTCCCAACAATTACAAAACATATGAAAGTGATATTTGATGACATGATTTTTCATTTAATTGACTTCATTTTGTTAGTTGCAGAAACACGATTTGTCAACTTTTATAACAGAGAAAAAAATATCAAAGTAAATTTTCTTAGTAGATTAGTCTTAACACACACTTCAAAATTGTAGTTCATTTTTATAAATAATTAGTAATTTTAATTTGAAGGAAAAAAAACAGTTTTTCTTATGGTACGGGGCGCAAATGCTCTTATCAAAACGTATGAGAATTATTGTTTAGCGGTGCGTCGCCTTAAATGAAAATATTTGACCCGTGTTTCGATTTTCGTATAAACTAAAAATAAGGACTTCTTGGCGGGAAAGTGAAGAGTCATGTCTGCGATTTTGTTTTATTTTCTAAAATTTGTTAGGTCGAATATTAATGTGGAATAATGGTGGATTATTAACCGTTAAGTGTTCGTGAGTGTGCATGAGTGTTGGCAAATGAAACAAAACAGTGCAACTTCACTTTTCAAATTCTCTCAAGAAGTCTGCCCGAGGACTTAGTAAAGCCCCACATCTTTACTGAGATACTCGAGGGGTTGGGGGGTATATAATTTCTCACTTCTCATTTCTATTATCATTCATCATCATTATGTACGTACTGGAAGGATTAGTATATTGATGTATTACTTGTAAGAAAAATTACTTTGACACTGGCTAAATGTGCTAATCGCACGAAGCCATCAACTAAAGGAAAAAAAAAAAAAAAAGGTTGTATACAAGAATTGCTCGTTTAAAGGTATTAGATATGTAAATAATCATAAATATTATATTGAATAGGGCTCCTTTGGCTTACAGAGTAAGAGTAGATAGACGAGTTGGATTGAGCCATGATAGCATAGTTGGCAGTGCACCTGACCCAGCATGTAATGGAGTGCGGGTTCGAATACCGCTCGTGGAATTTTTTCAACACTTTGTCTTTTTTCAAATAGTGATTTGTTTGCAACAATATTTGCGTAAAATTAATGTAAATAATCATAAATATAGCTTGCCTAATTCTTAACTGATCTTTCAATATTTGTAAAAATATTAAGATCGGATGTTGATGATTGAATGATGAGTGATGACTGATGACATATATAGCAGTCGACATTGAATAGGGCTCCTTTGGCTTACAGAGTAAGAGTAGATAGTGTTGACGAGTTAGATTGAGCCACGATAGCATAGTTGCCAGTGCACCTGACCCGGCATGCCATGGGGTGCAGGTTCGAATCCCGCTCGTGGAATTTTTTCAACACTGTCTTTTTTCAAATCGTGATTTGTTCGCAACAATATATGCGTAAAATTATATGAAAATAATCGTATAATACCTACTTATTAAGTTTGGAGTCAGTCAGGGGTCAATATTAGGTCCTCTTTTATTTTTGATAATAATAAATGACCTTGTCAAATTTGTCAGATTTGAAAAATGTATATTGTACGCAGAAGACCTTAAGTTAGCATTTAAAGTAAAGACCGAGTTACACTGTGGTTTATTGCAACGCGATATCGACTCGGTGTTGGAATGGAGCAAACAAAACCAGGGTGCCAAGTGTGAGTTTCATTCGCCATTCGATCAAGTTAACGAAAACGATAATTTGTATGGCAAAATGTTAACTCTTCTCGTATGCCGCTAGGAGGCGCTGCTTTAATGCCATACTAATTTTCGTTTTCGTAAACGTAATCGAATGAATACGGATAGTAAACAAAACTCACACAGGCACTCTGATGCTATTTAACGTCAGAAAGTGTAGTGTTATGACTTTCGGTAGGAAACTCACTAAGATGCAGTACAAATATGTATTAGACGACGACGACCTCTCACGCGTGGAATCAATCAAGTACCTTGGTGTAAAGTTTGACTCCAAACTTACATTTCACGATCATTATCGCCCTGGTGAAAGAAAGTTTTAGTCGTCTAGGATTTGTCCTACGGAACTGTCGTGATTTTAAGAATTCCCTGGTAATTAAACTTTTTTACTTTGCACTCGTACGCAGCAAACTTGAAGCCGGTAGTTGTGTGTGTCACCCCCATGAAAACACCTACACCCTGATGCTTGAGAAAGTGCAGAAGGCGTTTTTGAGGTTAACCGTTGTAATAAGTAATAAATAAATAAATAGTTGACAAAAGTCTAGTTTTTACTTACGTGATAAAACTCGCACTAAGCATTCGGTTGACAAACGAGGAGAGCTAAAATTATGCCATACAAATTCTCGTTTCATCAACGTGATCAAATTTTGAATAGTAATTTAAACTCGCAATAGGCACTCTGATCAGTGAGCCAAGCATTATTTTATTTCTTTTTTTGACCTTTCAATCAAATTACTTCGAAATTTATCTTCGCAGCAATGAAGCATGCCTATGTGCTTATATCGAAAAGGATTTTTTTAGTCATATCTAAATCATATTTTGTTGAAACTTATATAGGTATTTCAAAAACCAAATTAAAAAGTACCGTTCCCAAACCCACCCAAAATAAAGAAACTCAAAGAACTCTCTCATGGTCACACTTACACTACACTACTGAGTTACTGACACCTTATCGTTCACTCTGCCTTAAGGCCCGTTTTCACTTTGATTAGTGCGAGTGCAGGTGATTAGTAATTGCGAGTGTTTAGTGCAGGTGTGTAGTGCAAGAAGTGTCCAATTTTGTCAAGCTGTGTTTAGTAAATTCAGCCACACCTGCACTCGCACTAATCAAAGTGAAAACAGGCCTTTAGAGTAGAGCATTAACCAACCGGAGAGGCCACGCGCCCTAATTTCTATGCAAAAAAGTCTGTCATTTTCTGCGCGGGGGACGAAAAAACGCACACAAATAGAGTTCACACTGATGCATTTTCAAATTACGTCGCTACGCACGCAAACGACAAAATTATTAAACACTAGCATAAACTAGACGCACACTAATAAATTCACACACAGGGATAACCTGTCCGTGCGTGCACGAGTCTGACTTTAACGTTAAGTAAACGTCGATAGTGATTGATAAGTACCTGCTTTCTTTGACTATATACATCAAAGCCTACTATCGATAAAATTTGTCGATGCCAATAATGAGAAAAGATTTTTTTAATTCAGCCTTCAGTATGGTTAATTAAGGTAGACACTTTGCTTTTCGTTATCGTTAAAATCGGCAGAGTTATTAATTAAGATAAGTCATAATCTGCAAAATATATCTATATAATTTGATTCCATTCCAAGGAGAAGTGTTGTTTTAAGAAAAGCTGCAATCTTATTCTTGCATTATAAAAAAATAGTTTGCTATCTAACCGAGACTGCTAGACCGATTTGGATCAAATCTTCTGTGTGTGTTCAAGTTGATTCGAGAATGGTTTAGATTTACAATTGGACACGGTAGGTGGCGCTGCTATAGGGGTCCATCATGGGATACGGGTGTACTTAAGCGGACGAATGATTTGTTTATTTTGTTGTCATTGAAACTGTCAAAGCCGTACGAAGTCCGCCGGTCAGCTAGTAGTTTTATAAAAATGTTATTGATATTTTATTTCACATGATACCCATGTACTTCCACAATCACGCACTACACATTTATGGATAATTTTACTTAATAAAATGATCTATTACGTGAAATTATCAATATAAAAACTTAAGTGACAGCCGTCAAGCAATCAATAAGACATTTAAATATTATAGCGGCCAGTATTGCCCACATCATGTGGGATCATGTGGGCCACATGACTAGGTCCCTAGAAGTTGGTATAATTATATTGTAGATTACATCAGTTCACGGCATAGGGTAATGTTATAAAAATACGTTTAATACCAACACACGGTAAAATCTACATAACGTGAGCCCTGTTTTTATGTTCTGTTATGGTAAATATAAAAAATATGTGTAGAAAGGGTGCCTCAATACACTTGCACGTTATGTTAATTGGCTCGAAATAAAATAAACATCCGTTTAGTCGTTACCATAAGTTAATACTACGTTTACCCTGGACAAATAGTGGCCATTTTATTTTAGTTTACCCATTTATCGGCAGATTTGATTTCTTGACTATGAATACCTACTACTCACCAAACGAGTGAATTACAAGGCTGCTTCAACAACAGGGTGTCTAGTGTGAGTTTTGTTTATTATCCGTATTCATTCGATTTCGTTTACGAAAACGAAAATTAGTATGGCATCGAAGCAGCGCCTCCTGACGACATACGAGAAGAGTTAAAATTTTGCCATACAAATTTTCGTTTTCGTTAACGTGATCGAATGGCGAATGGTTTCATTCGCCACACTCATACTAGGCCCTCAGGCCTCTCCAGTTATATGTACAGCTTCATGAGTCTATCCATAACTTTCTTCACACAATTTGCGTTAAGATACGTCATTACAGTAAAAACAGCTTTGTGAAATATTCAAATCAAGATATCGTCCATCATCCTTCAAAAACCTATCCCCCTTACTTTTATTTTGCTTAACCAAGTCTTTGATGAAGGACATGCTATCAATATAAAAAATTAGGTCAACCTTTTTAGGACAACCAACCAACAGATACGTATATATAGCAAAGCAACCTCACTACAACTAAAAAACGGCATCTGGTTACCATGACAACGAATTTACACGATCGAAATCTGACTTTGTCAATTTTTAATGTAGCTGGTCTGTGATGTAGCAGACCAGGTATTTAATTATGTTTTATTTTCATTTCTATTTGAATTGAGCTTGATTGTTCGACATAGAGTTTTTGTTTAGTCTACAAAATGGAAGAGAGCGAACTGAGGAAACTGTTGCAAACGAAAAATGGGTGTCGGGTGCCGATTATGTTGCCACTTCCCGATGTTCGGAAAATGGATAAGCTACCGTTCATCCCCATGCCACCCTACAATCGGATCAAGGTTGTACATTTTCTTTTCCATATTATATAGAATTAAAGTAGAAATAATTACTTCCTAATAACTACCTCTAGGACGTAGTGGTTAAACCGCCCGCCGGTCGCTGACAAGGGGGTTCTGAGTTTTGATTATCGAGGGCACATATTGGCTTAGTTTGATATTGGTAAGCTTTTACAACTCCGCCTGGCTAGCTACCATCATCTGATCTATTGTGTACCATCAGTGGTTTTGGAATACTGGTGATTTAATCATTCTTGTTAGGCCTTAACATTTCTCATCATTATCGGTGTGAGAAAGGCCAAATGCTTAGGTAAACATTTGGCCATTTGCGCCCATTTTGCATTGCCCATTTTGGCCCATTCATTTTTGCTTTCTTTGATCAATTCCTCCATAATAGTTGGAAGGGACTGACGAAATTTGGCTGGTATCAGACCAAATATTTTCTTTTCCCATGATTTGAGCATGGGCGGCTGTATCTTGGCGGCGCATTCACGCAGCACAGGTGCAGTGCAGCAGTTGATAACAGGTTTATCGACTAAAAAAAGCCATGGGTTATGCCGCTACACATCAGGTGGTTTGTAAGTTCATATTGAATCTCGAATCAAACTTCATTGGCATGGGTTGGCTAATGCACATAACTGTAGCTACTTTTTAACCTCACTTCTTGGTTACAATAATTTTAAAGATTACTCAAATTGAATTAAATTGCAGGACAAACAAGCAAAGTTTCGGGAAGTTCTGGAAGAGAAAGCCACTGAGAGAAAGGTGGAGATAGCCCGGCCTCCCCTAGAGCGCCGCGAACGGGACCGTCTCGAGATATCGCAGTCGAGACACATCGCGGTGCTGCGTGAATGCGCTGACAAGATACAGCCGCCGCCCATGCTCAAATCATGGGAAAGGAAAATATTTGGTCTGATACCGGCCAAATTTCGTCAGTCCTTTCCAACTATTATGGAGGAATTGATCAAAGAAAGCAAAAATGAATGGGACCGAAATCTCCATGATCTTGCCGTTCGGACGGTCATTCGTGATACTCCCGGAGTTTCGCGTAAGCGATATCAAGAACCTTACTTCAAGTTTCATGGAGTTACGCCCAATTATGAAAGGATGCTTAAATTTAGGAAGAAATTACAAGATGGTTCATTGTTGTTCCACCCTTTTATAAGACTCGTTCTCGAATCTTCGGAGAAAACATTTCCGCCGTCTATAATTAACTTGGCAAAGTACAGAGCTAGAGGACCAATGAACTTGGAAGAATTTGAAACTAAGATAATGGAAGAAATTAAACGTGCTGATTATTTGGTATCTAGCACTTGGTACGCTATATTAGTGCAGTGGTTGAAAAATCCTAGATGCTTAAAAGGTATGCGACCAAAAAAAATACCGGAGTTCGTGCGATGTGCTACTAAAATGATATCGATGCAAATACAAGAGTTGATGCGTAGATCTATAGATGCTATGATAGATGCTCTGAAAGAGCCTAAATCTGTGCCTATTTTAAACATTGATTTAGATTTTGATGGAGAATTTATTTACGATCCATCTCTTAAAAGTGTGTATAAAGTATATCATAACATCGCTGATGCTATATCCCACATATCACAAAGGCTAATGCCTATAGAACAATATCTTAAGATTGCATATAGTCACGATGTTTTACCTGTAAATTACAACGAATGGTTACATGAAGATGGTCATAAAAGATTGCAAAAGCAATTGGACGAAGTATTCGCTCCTTTGCTTCAATATTTGGATCACTTAAGAGAAGAGTACTGCATGTTATACGGCTCACCAGCAAAAGATGCACTTTTAACATTCATTGAAGAAGCAGTTGAATTTGAAGAAAGCCGTGATAAAATCAAATACTTTCAAGAGATTGATTCCGAAATAACCGCAGTTTTAGAAAACGAATATTTTAACTGCGCTGTTGTTTGTCAATTAAGAATGGTAGATGGTTTAAAACGCAAAGCTTTAGAATTTATAAATGATATAATTGATGGAATAGTAAAAACTCATATGGACGAAAACCATGGTATATGTACAGAGTTCGAAATAATAGCAGCAAAGGCATTAAAAGAGCCTGAAAACGCAGCTGAGCTGGTTGAACAAGGAATTTATATTTTACATGCAAAAACTGTTTTAGTTGAAGCACTCAAAGAAAGAATTATGAGGCAGCTTGAAATAATTTCTAATCTATTAGAAATGACTTCTCTTACTCCTGAACATGTGGCGTCAAATACGCGGACTGTTAATTGGCTGAAAGACATAAAGCCAATATTTGAAAAAAATGCTGCTGCCTATGAAACATTCAAAGCAGAAATGGAAGAACATCTTCAAGCTAAAATTGCTTTCCTTAATAGAGAAGTTGTTGAAATGACACCGTATTTAGAACTTTTTGATAACATGGACGACATTAACCATACGCTTGAATATTTAGAATATTTACGTAAGCTCGTTCATCGCTTAGCCGATTGTGATAAGTTGGTTACGTGGATAAATCATGAAGAGCTTACTTTTAAGTTCCCTATAACAAGTTATCCCGATTTAGAGGAGTTGAAAGATTATATATTACCGTTCTATTCTCTCATTCATTTAGTTCATCGCTGGAAACGCAGTTACTATACCTGGATGGACGGAGTTTTTGAATATTTAGATCATAATCAAATTGAACAGGATCATGATTTTTACTACAAAGAATTTCTTAAATTATCGAAAAATTACAAAAACAAAATAAAACAACAGATTGCTGAAGGAGTAGAGAAAAGATTTCAAGGTTTAGTAGATGATCCTGATGTTAATAACTTACCTGCACCGATGAAGTTGTGTGTTCAAGCCATAGCTGAAATAAAAGAATGGAGACCTAACGTCCAAATGGCACATATTATGTGTAACCCTGCATTATTTCAACGACATTGGGATGAAATGTCTGGTATAGCTGGTTTTGAATTAACACCTACAGCAGGCACAACATTGAGAAAAATTATTGAGTTCAATCTATGGGATGAAATAGACCAATATGAAATTATAAGTATCGCAGCTACAAAGGAGTTAGCTTTAATAACCAACTTAAATAAAATGATAGCTGAATGGACGGATATATGTTTCAAAACTAGTCCCTATAAAGATAGCGGTATTTTCATATTATCGGGGCTCGATGACATTCAAAGTGTTTTGGATGATCATATAGTTAAGGCTGTTGGGATGCGTGGTTCAGCTTTCGTAAAACCATTTGAAACTCAGGTGAGAGCTTGGTATGAAAAAATTATGAGGGTTAATGCTACTATAGACGAATGGGGTAAAGTTCAAAGTCAGTGGCTATACTTACTGCCTATATTCTCATCGAAAGACATAGTTGCTCAAATGCCAGAGGAAGGAGTCATGTTTGTAGAAGTAAACAATATTTATCGTCGGTACATGGGTTCTGTGGAGAAAGACCCGCATGCTCTGGAATTAGCCGGAGGTATGGGTGTTTTGGAATCCTTTAAAATTGCTTCAGCTATGTTAGAAAAGATAAACGATGGTGTTAACAACTACTTAGAAAAGAAAAGATTGTACTTTCCTCGATTTTTCTTTTTGTCTAATGACGAAATGTTGGAAATATTATCTGAAACCAAAAATCCTTTAAAAGTGCAACCCCATTTGAAGAAATGTTTTGAAGGTATAAACAGATTGGTGTTTGATGAAGAATTTAACATTTCAACTATGATATCTATGGAAACTGAGCAAGTGGATTTCTTAGAAATAATTAGTGTTTCTGCCGCCCGGGGTTCTGTAGAAAAATGGTTAGTTCAAGTAGAAGAGCAGATGCTTAGAGCTGTTAAAAATGAAACAGAATTATCTTACTATGACTATCCTACTATGGGAAGAGCAGAATGGATATTAAGTTGGGAGGGTATGGTTGTTTTAGCTATATCACAAATTTATTGGGGTGTTGATGTCCATGAAGCATTAAATACACATAAATTAAGTGAATTGAAAGCATTTCACATAGGATTAACCAGACAACTCAACGAAACCGTTGCAATCATAAGGCGAACGGACCTTACTAAACTTAGTAGTATTACCGTGAAAGCTTTAATCGTAATTGACGTGCATGCAAAAGATGTCATATTTGATCTTATTGGAAAAGACGTTACAGAAGTAACTGATTTCCAATGGCTGTCTCAATTAAGATATTACTGGGAAGAGGAAAGAGTATTTGTAAAAATAATAAACGCTGTCGTGGACTACGCTTACGAATACTTAGGAAATTCTGATCGGTTAGTAATAACACCATTAACTGATCGATGTTATCGTACTTTGATAGGAGCATATTATCTTCATTTGAATGGTGCACCAGAAGGTCCTGCTGGAACGGGTAAAACTGAAACAACCAAGGATCTAGCAAAAGCTCTTGCAGTACAATGTGTTGTATTTAATTGTTCTGATGGCTTAGACTATAAAGCTATGGGAAAGTTCTTCAAAGGATTAGCATCATGTGGTGCTTGGGTGTGTTTTGATGAATTTAATAGGATTGAAGTTGAAGTGCTATCTGTTATAGCTCAACAAATTTTATGTATAGTTCAAGCAGTGAGACAACATATGGAAACTTTTGATTTTGAAGGTACTATTTTAAGGTTAAATCCTGCCTGTTACGTCTGTATAACGATGAATCCTGGCTATGCTGGGAGATCTGAGCTACCAGATAATTTGAAAGTATTGTTTCGTACTGTTGCAATGATGGTACCGGACTACGCTATGATTGGAGAAATTTCTCTGTATTCATTTGGTTTCATGGATGCAAGAAACTTATCTGTAAAAATAGTAACGACATATCGTCTATGTTCCGAACAGTTGTCATCTCAAAATCACTATGATTATGGAATGAGGGCAGTAAAAACAGTATTGTCAGCTGCAGGTAACTTAAAAAGAGCATTTCCAGTGGAAAATGAAAGTATTTTGCTCCTTAGATCTATTACAGATGTTAATTTACCGAAGTTTTTGTCTTTCGATGTGCCTTTGTTCGAAGGCATTATAAGTGATCTATTTCCTGGAATTTCTTTACCTAAACCAGATTATGTAAATTTTTTAAATGCTTGCGAAGATGCCTGTGCGATAAATAACCTTCAACCGATGGAATGTTTTCTTATAAAAGTTATTCAAACTTACGAAATGACGATTGTAAGACATGGATTTATGTTAGTTGGAGACCCATTTTCTGGTAAATCCATGACTTTAAAAATACTATCAGAAGCTTTGACTTTAATGGAAGATAGAAAGCAAGTAGGAGGATGTGCATGTACATATAAAGTACTTAATCCAAAAGCCGTTACTATGGGACAATTATATGGCGCGTTCGACCCTATATCCTACGAATGGACTGATGGTATTGTCGCTACTATGTTTAGAGATTTTGCATCGGAGGATACCCCTGTAAAGAAATGGATAGTTTTCGATGGGCCTGTTGATGCTGTATGGATAGAAAATATGAACACTGTATTAGATGATAACAAAAAACTTTGTTTAACATCTGGTGAAGTAATGGCAATGTCGAGTGTAATGTCTATGATCTTTGAGGTCATGGATCTCTCACAGGCGTCACCTGCTACTGTCTCAAGATGTGGTATGATTTACATGGAATCAGCTTCGTTTGGATTTATGCCATTCTATAAGTCTTGGATGACAAATCTTAATCCTATTTGGCTTGAAGAAAATGAAGAGTATATTTTTAATATGTGTGAATGGTTGTTTGACCCTCTCCTGTTTTATATAAGAAGGAGCTGTCTCCAACTAGTCACAGCTGGAGAAGTAAATTTATTAATGAGTACGCTAAATTTGGTGGAAATGTTAATGGATAATGCAATAGAAGGTGAAGAAGATACTAAGTACACTAGAACTTGGTTTTTAGCTGCTTTTATGACGGCCCTCGTCTGGGGACTGGGGGGTATATTGCATACAGATTCAAGAGAAAGGTATGACGAATTGATCAAAGAATATTTTAGAGGAGAAAAAGGTATACCACCAGCAATAGAAAGAATAGATGTTTCAATTCCAAGTGAAGGAATGTTAATTGATCATTACTACATGTTCAAAAGTAAAGGTTGTTGGAAATCGTGGCCTGAAGCAGTAAAAGCTGCCCAGGTAAAAGAACAAATCAATCTTTTACAAACTGTAATTCCAACGTTGGAGACTGAAAAATATGTATATCTGTTAAAACTGCATACAAAATTTACGAAACCAGTGCTTCTAATTGGCCCTACAGGAACAGGTAAAAGTTTCTACGTTCAAAACTTTTTGATGAATAATCTAGACATGGAAAAATATACCCCAGGATTTATAACTTTTACAACGACCACGTCTGCGAACCAAACTCAGGACTTAGTTATCTCCAAATTAGTTAAAAGGCGTAAAAACAACTACGGTCCGACAAAAGGAAAACAAGCTATAATATTTATTGATGATATGAACATGCCTGTAAAAGAAGTGTATGGTGCACAACCAGCTATTGAATTGTTAAGATTATATTTTGACCAAAAACACTGGTACGATCTGAAAACCACGGAAAAGTTGTATATTTATGATACAATATTTTATGGTGCGATCGGCCCAGTAGGTGGCAGTCGGCAGTTAATATATCCAAGAATGCTGCGTCATTATAATATTTATTCAATAAATGAATTTTCTAAAGATAGTATGACCAAAATATTTACATCATTACTTCAACTTGGTTGGAGAAGAAATGGTTTTGGTCAAGATGCACAGTCTTACATTATTAATATTATTACAGCGACTATGGATATGTATGACCAAGCTACTGAAGGTCTCAGACCTACACCTGCAAAGTCGCATTACATTTTTAATTTAAGAGACATTTCAAGAGTTATTCAGGGGTGTGCTTTATTAAGAAAAGAATCCGCTGATAACAAAAAAACTTTTACGAGAGTATGGGTTCACGAAATAATGCGAGTATTTTATGATAGATTAGTCGATGAGGACGACCGTGCCTGGTTCTTCGGAATTCTCAAAAAATCTACACGAGATTGTATGAAAGAGACATTTGAATCAGCTTTGGATCCCTACCTAGAAGAAAATGGAGAAGTTACCATGGACAGTGTAAAAAGAATGATGTTCGGATGTTACTTAGACACGGAGAGTCTAGAGGGTGAAAGAAAATACGAAGAACTTCCAAATAAAGAAGCTTTTTTAAATGTTGCAATTGCTATGTTAGCAGAATATAATACTATGCATAAAGCTAAAATGACTATTGTGCTATTCGATTATGCTTTAGAACATTTGTCAAAAATTTGTCGTTTATTATCCATGCCTTCGGGTAATGCATTATTAGTTGGTGTTGGTGGTTCTGGTCGCCAATCGCTAACACGATTAGCTAGCACAATTTTAGGTCAACAAGTCTTTCAACCTGAAATTACGAAATCGTATAGCGTAAAAGACTGGCATGACGACATCAAATTGGTATTACGCGAATCAGGAGGATTGAATAAAGATACTACTTTTTTGTTCACTGAAAGTCAAATAAAAGAAGAAACGTTTATTCAAAATCTTGATAGTTTACTAAATTCAGGTGAAGTTCCAAATTTATATGGCCTAGATGAAAAACAGGAAATTCTTGAACTAGTTCGTCTTGCTGCTCAAGGCGGGAACAGAAATCTGGATATAATTCCACTACAAATTTTGTCTTTTTTCGTTGGAAGATGCAAAGCTAAACTGCACGTTGTTTTATGTTTCAGTCCAATAGGAAGTGCTTTTAGGACAAGACTAAGATTATACCCATCTTTAGTAAACTGCTGCACTATTGATTGGTACGATAGTTGGCCCGAAGATGCGCTGGAAATGGTAGCACATCATTATATGATTAAAGTTAATGTACCTGACATAGTTAAGTTAGCAGCTGTTGTAGCATGTAAACAATTTCATGTAGATGCGCGTTACGTATCGGCAGATTTTTATACCCAATATGGTAGAAAAACGTACATTACCTCAGCATCTTATTTAGATTTGATAAAGTCATTTACCTCATTAACAAATAAAAAACAAAGAGAGTTAAGAGCCGCGAAATTGAGATATACAAATGGTTTGGATAAGCTTGGACAAGCCGCGGACGCAGTTTCGATAATGCAACGAGATTTAAATGCTTTGAAACCACAGCTTATAGTAATGGCCGCCAAGTCAGCAAAGATGATGGAAGAAATAGAAAAAGAAACTAGCATTGCTGACAAAGCAGCTGCCCAGGTGAGAGAAGACCAAAAAGTTGCCAATGTACAAGCAGCTGCTGCTCAGGAACTAAAGAAAGATTGCGAGGCTGATTTAGCCCTCGCTTTACCTATACTGGATGATGCCATTGCTGCTTTAAATACATTGAAACCGGGAGATATTACCATTGTCAAATCGATGAAAAACCCACCTGCGACGGTAAAATTGGTTATGGCAGCTGTTTGCGTCATGAAAGGTATTCCACCAGATAAAATTCCAGACCCTGATAATCCCGGGAAAAAGATATTCGATTTTTGGGGCCCAAGTAAAAGAGTTCTTGGGGATATGGGCTTTTTGGAGTCTCTAAAGGCTTATGACAAAGATAACATTCCTGTTGCAACTATGCAAAAAATTAGAAAAGAATATTTGTCAAACAAAGATTTTAAGCCTCATATTATTGCTAAAGCGTCGGCTGCGGCTGAAGGTTTGTGCAAATGGATTATTGCCATGGATATGTATGATGCAGTAGCAAAGGTTGTAGCTCCAAAGAAAGCCAAACTAATGGCTGCTGAAAAAGAGTTTTCTGAAACAATGGCTATTCTAGAGGAAAAAAAGGCTACAGTTGCTCGTTTAGAAGCAAAGCTTGCAGAGCTCAATGCAGCTTTAGAAGAAGCTAATATTAAAAAGAAAGCTTTAGAAGATGAAGTTCAACTATGCATAGACAAATTGTTCAGAGCTGAAAAATTAATTGGTGGTTTAGGTGGAGAAAAAGTTAGATGGACTATGGCGGCTGAAAATTTACAAACTCTTTTTGATAATTTAGCAGGTGATATTTTAGTTTCATGTGGTATAATAGCGTATTTAGCTCCTTATACCTTACCAGTTAGGATTGAGATGATTGATAAATGGCGTGACCTTATAATAAAACTTGCCATGCCACATTCTGAACAATTCGTGTTCAAAGATGTTTTGGGTACTGACATAAAAATTCAAAATTGGTGTATAGCAGGGTTACCTAGAGATTCATTTTCCACAGATAATGGTATTATTCAAGATAACTCTATGAGGTGGTCTTTACTTGTCGATCCTCAAGGTCAAGCTAATAAATGGATCAAAACAATGGAAAAGGCAAATGACCTTCAAGTTTTAAAATTCACAGACGGAAACTATATGAAAGTCATAGAAACATGTTTGGAATACGGGAAACCGGCTTTGATTGATTGTATTTTGGAAGATGTAGAAGCTCCTTTAGATCCTGTTTTATTAAAGCACACTTATATGCAAGGTGGTAAAGAGTATATAGCATTAGGTGAAAATGTTATAGAATATCACCCAAATTTTAGACTTTATATGACTACAAAATTAAGGAACCCGCATTATTTACCAGAAGTATTTAATAAAGTTACTTTAATTAACTTCGCTCTCACCAAAGATGGTCTTGAAGATCAACTCTTAGGAATTGTAGTTGCCAAAGAGAGACCTGACTTACAAGAAAAAAGAGAAAAGTTAATCGTTCAAGGAGCTGCCAATCGAGCTGCTCTTAAGCAAGTAGAAGATGACATCTTGCGTACCTTACAAGAATCAAAAGGAGATATTTTGGAAGATGAATCTGCCATTGAAGTTTTAGATTCATCAAAAACATTAGCCATAGATATTATGAAAAAGCAAGAGGCTAGTTTAGAAACAGAAGTCATTATCGAAAAATTCAGACTTGGATATAGACCGATTGCATCTCATTCAGCCGTATTATATTACTGTGTTACAGAACTACCTAATGTGGATCCAATGTATCAGTACTCTTTGACATGGTTCATTAATTTGTATATTATTTCAATAGAAAACGCAAATAAATCTAAGGATTTAGATAAAAGACTTAAATTTTTAAAAGATACTTTTACATATAATCTGTACAGCAATGTTTGTAGATCCCTTTTTGATAAAGACAAACTAATGTTTTCTTTTATTATGTGTTCTAAGATGATGTTGTCAACTGGTGAAATGGATCATGATGAATATATGTTTCTTATTACTGGCGGTATTGCCATTGAAAATACTTTGAAAAAGCCACATGACTGGATACCTGATAAAGTTTGGGATGAAATATGCCGTTTAACTGATTTAGATGCTTACAAAGGAATTAAGGAGAATTTCCTCAACATGAATAACAAATGGCAAGAGGTGTATGATGACTTCGAACCTCATAATAGACCTTTACCTGGAGGCTGGGACGATAAATTAACGATATTTCAAAAATTACTTGTCATAAGAGTGCTCAGACCGGACAAACTAACTATAGCAATATCTGAATTTGTAGAAAAACAATTGAGTCGAAAATATATCACACCTCCTCCTTTCGACATAGGTAAATCATTTGGAGACTCGAACTGTCTCGCACCTTTGATATTTATATTGTCACCTGGTTCTGACCCTATGGGAGCTTTAATAAGATATTGTGAAAGAATGGGGTATTCACACAGATTTAATTCAATTTCTTTAGGACAAGGCCAGGGACCTATAGCCAGAGCAATGATTGAGAGAGCTCAGCTAGAAGGTGGGTGGGTGTGTTTACAAAACTGTCATTTAGCAGTTTCATGGTTGCCAGTCCTTGAAAAAATAGTTGAAGGTTTTGATTTAACTAACACAGATTTAAGTTTTCGATTATGGCTCACCAGTTATCCATCTGACAGATTTCCACAATCGGTTTTACAAGTAAGTGTAAAAATGACAAATGAACCGCCTACTGGTCTCCAGCACAATCTATACAGATCATATAATTCGGAACCTTTAAAAGAGCCTGAATTTTTTGAAGGATGTCCTGATAAAGACAAACCGTTTAGTAAATTATTGTACGGTATAAGCTTTTTTCATGCAGTAGTCCAAGAAAGAAAGAAATTTGGGCCATTAGGATGGAACATTCAATATGGTTTCAACGATTCCGATTTCCAAATATCTATTATGCAATTGCAAATGTTCCTCAATCAATATGAAGAGATTCAATATGTAGCCATTAAATACCTAACAGGAGAATGCAATTATGGTGGTAGAGTGACTGATGACTGGGATCGAAGATTAATCGTAACCATCTTGGACGCTTATGTAAATGCTGGTGTTGTAAATGATCCTAATTATATGTTTTGTGATATAGGCACGCAATATGGACTTCCGCGCCGATGTGAATATCAAGATTACCTAAAGCACATCGAAACCGTTCCTGTTAACCCTCCTCCAGAGGTATTTGGTCTTCATATGAACGCAGGAATAACTCGCGATTATACTATTTCAATGGCTTTAACAGCTGCGTTGGTATTAGTTGAAGGAGCTGGAAGTGGTGGAGAAGGCGGTAATACCGAATTTATTCTTGTGCAAATGGCTTCTGAGATTGTTTCTAAATTACCTCCAAGCTTTGATGTTGAAATTGCTCAAAAGAAGTACCCAGTTGATTATAATGAATCAATGAATACAGTGCTTATTCAAGAAATGGAACGTTTTAATAAACTACATAAAGAAGTTAAATCATCTTTGTTGGATTTACAAAAGGCGGTGAAGGGCCTCATAGTCATGTCACCAGCATTAGATAATCAAGCGAACGCTATGTTGCTTGGAAGAATACCAGACAACTGGCGCAAGGTTTCCTATCCCAGTTTGAAACCGCTGCCTAGCTATGTTGCGGATTTCATTGATCGCTTGCTTATGTTGGAAAGTTGGTACCAAAATGGAAAACCTACCACGTTTTGGCTTTCAGGATTTTTTTTTACTCAAGCGTTTCTTACAGGGTCTGTTCAGAACTACGCCAGGGCTAAAAAGATTCCTATAGATTTGTTAATATTCGATTTTGAGGTTCGCTTAGTTGATTATGAACTGGAGTCACCAGATTCAGGAGTTTATGTGTTAGGTCTCTTCATGGACGGTGGTCGTTGGAACCGAGACAAATATGCAATTGACGAACAATTCCCAAAAATATTAAACGATAATATGCCGGTTTTATGGCTTTACCCAAAACTAAAGTCCGAATTTCAAGAAGGTTCTAGATACAGGTGTCCGTTGTATAAAACGTTAGAGAGAAAAGGTGTTTTGGCTACCACAGGACATTCTTCAAATTTTGTTTTGGCCTTTTATTTACCTTCAGACAAACCAGCCGCTCACTGGATTAAAAGAAGCGTTGCATTGTTACTGCAACTAGATAATTAATCAGGGCATACGTTCGTTCATCTTCTTGGACATGTTTAATGTAATAACTGTGAGTGATAATGTCTCTGGTGAAATTAAGATTCGTGTTGATTTGTTGATTGATTAGATCGTTACTCGAGTTATTAACCTGACCGGAGAGTTCAGAGAGCTAAAAGTCTGGTAGATATCAAGTTTGAAAAGAACCCTTTGATAAAACCTCACAATACATTTTTATGTAAATTTTATTAGTGATTTTAACCATTAGTACCTAATTTTATATTATATTATACTATTATTGTAAAACTTTCTCTTTTATCATAGAATAAAGGAACTTTTTCCCATTTACTTATTGTTGTCACGTATTGTATTCGTAGTAAATAAATCACAAATACATCATATTTGTTTTATTGTAGGTATTTATTGCTTGTTTTTCAATTAGTTATTACAAAAAGAATGAAAAAATATTTGAAAATTTATAAAGATTTTTCTCATTAGCTTAAAGCGCACATTTACTTGCCGATATTCTTCGTCATCAGTACCTTTCTTATATTTTCTGTTTCGACTAACTTACGTCGAAGCTTAAGCATGATAGCATTATTTCTTTTCTGTAACAATTAATATTCGGATTATTGTATACCTACTGAACTTTTATAATTTAACAGTTTAAAAGGTATATCTTTAATAATGGTAGTTTAATCAAATCACACGCATTCCTCACAAGTCGACCTAAATAATTGCATTATACAAAAAGTCATAGGTACCTACGTACCTTCCTATGTGCTTATGGCCCTTATTTACTTGTTTACTTTAACTAACTTAACTCTTGTTAAGGCGCTGACAACCGTGAAACAGCGCTCACTGACGATCTGCATACAAGCAAAAGGGATGCAAATAGTGCGTGATCTACTAGATGCAAGTCAGAAAATTCCTATTTATCTTAAATCTTGATGTTTTATTTTTTTTTAAATGGATTAAGAACTTGATTTTTTTTCTCATATAGAATTACAATATTTACTTACTGAGAAAACATAAACATTTTAACTTAACAATAGAAAAACACAAATGTTGAAAAAATTTCCACGACCAGGGTTTGAACCTGCACCCTTCTGACATACATGACTTCTGACTTCAATTGGAAGAGCACCTGACCCGGTATGTCAGAAGGGTGCAGGTTCAAACCCTGCTCGTGGAAATTTTTTCAACATTTGTGTTTTTGTAATTTGTTCGCAACAAAATTTGCGTTAAAAATTATATAAACATTTATAAATAGCTTGCCTACTTCTTAACTGATCTTTAGTATTTGTAAAAATATTATGATCGGATGTTAATGACGGTAGTTGTTAACATTGAATGGGCGCCTTTGGCTTTCAAAGTAAAAAGTAAATAGTGTTGAATAATTTCGGCGGGCTGGTTAGAACCACAATAACTCAATTGGAAGAGCACCTGACCCGGTATGTCAGAAGGGTACAGGTTCAAACCCTGCTCGTGGAAATTTTTTCAACATTTGTGTTTTTGTAATTTGTTCGCAACAAAATTTGCGTTAAAAATTATATAAACATTAACAATAGAAAGCAAGACATAATGAGCGTACGCATTAATACACAAAATTTTATTTAAAAAAAAACAAAACAACAGCGTTTTATTAATTTCATCGACGTACATAACCCAAGTAGCACAGATAGCTGTATAACTACTCACTTTTAGACTTATTTGAAACTCTGTGCTTATTAAGACTCTTCTAAGAGTACACTGGTGACCCTACAGCTGCATAATAGTGGTCAGTGATATTTAAACAAATTAGGCTAGTTAAGAGCTGCATTAAGCCTAATTAAGAACGACAAAACCACCATTAATACGCTGAGAGTGCTATAAAGGTATATTTTACGCGACTCTATTCAGCTTTTATACATTTTCTAAAGCCTAAACCGTAGTAAGAGCTGTTTAGTGGAAAAAAATCGCCAAATACTGTATAAGAAGATATTTGTTAACTCCTATTACACTGACTTATTAAAGGGGCACGTGTGAACTATTATGAAGTGAATAGCTGTATAATGGATGATATGTGGCCCATATTACAGCTTATAGCTGAATATGTCTACCGCTAATCAGGCTTTATACTGCCATTGATAGTAATATGCATAGTGGCTGTTTAAACATTCACTAGATGCCTCGCAGCTGCTTAGAGACTCCCTAGTGTGTCGAATTAACGGCTTCTATTTTATAATGGTTCACATAAGTACCTTAAATCAGACATTATCTGAATAAAAGAACATATGTGGTACTGTTATCAGTCAATGTAACTATTTAATTTTACAATGTAACAATTTAATTTTACAATAAAAAATAATATAGGTTTATATTTGTATTTACTACCTACCCAATTTGAAAGGTTCGTGCGAATTAAGATAACGAGCCAAACTTCAATAAAAAAAAATATTTATTTATTACGACAGAATTACAGCAAGATACTTATTGCTACAATATTCAATTATAACTAGTTACTATTCTCTATTTATACTAATATTATATAAAGGAAAACTAATCACTCAGCTTATTTAGTGTTAACGCTTGACCCAGATGGGGTTGCTGATGGTGTGCAAACGAATGATATTTGGCAGGGGTGCTCAACTTTAACTTGCGCGTGGAAAATGGTGTACTAAATACTATCGCTTTGACAATTTTTAAGTAGAAGTTATCCTGCGGTGGTTTTAGATATATAATACACGGATCCCTAAAGAGTCGGTATAATAAGTGTTTAATTGTTCACATAATGGTTGAAGGTAGAGCTGTGAACAATTAAAAGTAAAGAAAACAGCTTATAGCTGTATACAGTTCACATTGTGTAATTTTATTCGGGATTCTGTAGATTAACAGTACACTAGTGAACTATTAGACAGCCTTTTGAAGAATATAAGAGTTTTAACTATTCACGTCACTGTTTAACATAAATCCACCATTTTATTGTAACCTATAAAAATTCTGATTGATTTTTTAACCATTATTTTTATTGCATTAGTTTTTACTTCGTAATATCTTATAATTATTTTCGAAGCACTAAAATTCTTTTAGTCAAGTTTACATCACAGCTTATTTATATCACAAAACTAATTCAAAACAGAATATTTTCGTGGTGCATTAAAAATTTCTTAGATAATATACAACTTGTTGATTTGCATTCACGCCATATTCATAGCAGCAGTCGTATTGCTTATACTTATTACAAATAAATTATAAAAAGAATATGAAAAAATAATAATCATATTTTCAAAATCTGTAAATACGAATCGCACGTCTGCGTAGCACTAAAAAATAAACGCGATATAATAAACGATATTTTTTAGCGGTAAACACGCAAGCTTGTGTTTTGGAAGGGTTAAAATGGACTAGGTTAATTCGACACTAATTCGAGACATGACTTTACTTTGTTCTCAGTGTCAGTCACAAGTTTATTTTGGTTCTTGATTACGCTTTCTAGAGAAATATTAGCACGTAGCAGAAAGCCTTGGTGAGAGACCAGCAAGCACGCGTACCCGAAGGCAGACGCACCAGCCTCTCGTCAATTGTACCTATGAACGATGACTTCGCCTACAACAACATACTACAATAACATTGTTTTAGTTTAATCTATATAATAACTTATATTTTTCTTGGCGTTGTTGTTGTGGATATACTTTTTATATATACCATGCTTATGTGATGCGCATTACACCGTCTGTCACCGTCTTTATCTTTTTTTTTTGTAAGTTTGCTGTTTTGCCTCATACGCCATGTTCAGCTTCACCGGACGAGAAACATAAAGGGTTCCTCAAGCCGTGTAAAACGAATCACCTTCGGAGGTCTTCCAGTGGGAACGGCATCACGCACTAGTGCGTGTCCCCGAGCCCTACCCGTGGATCGGATCGGGGAGCGTCTTTAAATACTTACTCAGGTAATTAGCGGACATGTACCTAATTTACACTAATACAACAAATTACTCACTTTCAGTACTACACATTCTCGCTCAATGTTGTCACATTCTTTTTCTATTGCAATAGTTTCCCGCTGAAGTAGTTCCATCTTTTCAACTTTTTGTTTCTCTTTTTCCCTCTTAAAGCTCTTTAATTCTTCTTCATTTTGTTCTAACTCCCTTTTACGTAATTCCGAAAGATGATTCACTAGAATTAATAAATTGAAAGCAACACTTACATAACCCAAATGATAAAAGTTTATTTGGCATATAATTATTGGATGTTTGGGCGCCAGTGCCATATACTAATAGTGCCATATAATAATGCCGGTACTAATAGTAAACGGGATTTAATATTGGTACGAATAATACTGTGGTACAAATCGTTACTACTCTGAAAGTAAACTATTCTAAACTATTCTGAAAGTGCACTACTTTAAAACACAGTAAGTACCTACTTACTTCTCGTATTTAACGATATTGATTACAGAGAGAATAGAGAACTATAATTATGTATACTTTGAGTTAATTAGGTACCTACCTATCTCAGATCATAAAGCTCCTACTTATACAGGATATTTTTTTTACTAGTGCGCAAATTTTCTGGAGCGACTCAGAATCGGTAAGTAAACAAACAACTTTCTCATAGTAACACGGGTTGAAATATGTCAAAAATGTTTGGACTTCCCATACTTTAGCGAACACTTGATTAGCCTGATTTGTATGATGAGTCTCAAACTTTTGATTGTATTGTACCTATAAGATTTGTATTTTTTTACGTGGGTGTCCAGTGCAAGATTTATTAATTTAACAGTTCGATCAAGTTAACGAAAACAAGAATCGCAAAATTACAACTCAGGTAGCAATCCGCTTGTCACCAGGTTTTTACAAGTGCGAGTTTCATTTGTCATTCGATCACAAAACGAAAACGAAGAACATCGGTGAGTAGAGTTAAAATTTTGCCGTGCAAATTCTCGTTTTCTTAACGTGTTCGAATGCTGAATATCAGTTGCTATGAACAATCAACACGCCTAGAGCGAATTCTTATTACTATTGGACTTTTACTTTTCTCAACAAAAAGTCGAGCTTTGCATCATTTGTTATACCATCATCATTACCGCTTAGCATGCGGGACCGACGCACCTACCGACCCTAGTGATAGATAACTTTTAAACCAAATGTGCGATCGAAAGTATCTGACCCTATGGCGCAGTGGTTAACGCACTCGGTCTACGATTGTTGAAGTTAAGGCGACGCATTGGAAATTTACGTGGTGGGGAGCTTGATTTTTCCCAACAATTACAAAACATATGAAAGTGATATTTGATGACATGATTTTTCATTTAATTGACTTAATTTTGCTAGTTGCAGAAACACGATTTGTCAACTTTTATAACAGAGAAAAACATATCAAAGTAACCTCTTTTAAAACATAGATTTGTATTTTACAGGCTAACCAGACCGATTTAAGCATCTAAATTTTCTTAGTAGATTATAGTCTTAACACACACTTCAATTTTGTAGTTTTTTTTTTTTATAATTTGTAGTTTTAATTTGAAGGAAAAAAAACAGTTTTTCTTATGGTACGGGCAATTGTTCCCAATTCTACAGATTTCCATTACAGATTGCCAACTCTACAGGTTCCCAGTTTAACGGATTCCCAATTCTACAGGTTCCCAGTTTAACAGATTAATTTTAATGTAATGCTAATAGATGCTGTATACATTCTTTGACCTGTATTTTTTCTGCTATGCAGTCTTGCACTATATTTTTAATTTGTGCGTTCTTTCTTATATCATACGCTTTTCGTTTCTTGGCAGGTGCGTGTAGTTGACCCTGGCGAAGTCTGTGATCTTGATATTTCGCTTCCTTTTTTATTAAGCTTATAAATAGGAAAAGAGATGGGTTTCGAGGAATTTTAGTATTTAATCTGTGATGCCAACCAAACCAAGTCAATACATTCTCTCGTTTTAGAACACCGCCAATTTGTAGAACCCGTTTTATTTGTAATACTGAAGTAATATTTTTTACACCCGATAGTTAGAACCTTTTTACCTATTTCGCTGTTTATAAAAATTAATTCTTCGAATTTATTCATATTTGCTTATTAAAATCATAAAATCAATTATTACAAATTATACGTCAATGAAGTGACACTGCATCATAATGTCAATGACACTCGAGATAAAAATATGATTCAATTCAATTCAATTCAATCATTTATTGCTCTCCTTAGGTATACATGAGTTGTTACAATATTAGTTAGGTTCGAACGTTATGGACCCGGATTGGGCACGACAATGTTTTGAGAGGAAATTAATATCTAATCTTATTCTACTGCTAATATAATTCAAAATATGTAAGATTAATTAATTTATTTTATAAACGAAAGTAAGAAAGGAATTTTAATAAAGCCAGTACCTATGGAATTAATTTCCACGTTACACATGACACATCGTCGCCTCAGTGCTTGTTTGTCCTATCTACTTACATTTTACAGTAGAAAAGTTTTTGCTTTATTTCGTCAAAAAAGCTATAGTTTCAAGTTTTAAAAGTCAATAATACATAAGTTACCTATGAATTGATTGTTACAATTTTCATATACCTATTGATGGTAATTAATTCTACCTTATTTTACAGGATTCAAATTTGAGCCTTAGCAAAACTGCATTTAGTTTTCGATAAATTTGGTCGATAGGACAAACAAGCACTGAGGCGACGACATGGGATCATTAGAATATGGAAATCTGTACAATTAGAAATCTGTAAAAATGAGATTCCGTATACATGCAAATCTGTAAAAATGTGATTCTTTATACATGCAAATCTGTAAAAATGTGATTATGTATACATGCAAATCTGTAAAAATGTGATTCAGTTGAAATGAGAATCTGTAGAAATGAGAATCTGTAGACATGGGCATAATTCTCAAAAGCTGGGTCATCGGATGGGTGACTAAAAGTTTATTATTTCGCGCTTCTTCGTGCTTCGGAAGGCACCTAAAGCCGTTGGCCCCGGCTGCATTTGCAGTCGTTAACAATCACCAATCCGCATTGGGCGTGCGTGGTGGTTAATTTCTCGTGTTCTTCATGTGGTATTCCGGTCTAGGCCCGTGCCCCAACAGTGGGGACATAAAATGAGCTCTTTTGATGATGATGATTCTGATTTCAGTGACTTTAAAGTTTGTAGCTTTGCATACATCACGGTAGAAATAACATTGGTAGGTATTACCTTTTTTGAAGATATCATCGAATTGTTCTTTATGTCTGGTGAGATCGGTGACATGGGTGTCTATTTTAGATTTTTCGGACGTTGCACATATCTCTACCAAGGAAATCCGATGGCGAGCGAAGTGGATTTGACTTTTCAAATTCTGTAAGTAATATAGACTTGTATTGATTGATACCTAAAACCCCTAGAACTGCTTACAAGGTCCTAATAATAAGTAATAAAGGCTAGGTCACATACTGTGGCTAGGTCATCAGCTCGGTCTGACCGTGTTTTGGGCAGGGCTCTGAACCGGTTGACAAATAGCGGTTAATATCGTTCTTTAAACTGGTATGATTCAGTTCATTGATTAACCGGTTAATTAAATAAATTGCTCCAACCAAACCGAAAAAAAATTTGGTTACCGGTTAATACAGAGAACGGAATTTTAAAGCTCGGGTAAACCGATACTTGGCACTGATATAACCGGTTAATCTCATATGCACTCCTCAACTCAGCCAGGCGCATACACATAATTACTATATTGATTACAGGGTGCCTAGTGTGAGTTTTGTTTTCTATCCGTATTCATTCGATTACGTTTACGAAAACGAAAATTAGTATGGCATTGAAGCAGCGCCTCCTGGCGGCATACGAGAAGAGTTAAAACTTCGCCATACAAATTCTCGTTTTCGTTAACGTGATCGAATGGCGAATAAAACTCGCACTAGGCACCCTGATCACACAAAAATTTTATCATTGTTTTATTTACCTAAACTGCTTTGTGTTTTTACTTAGCATGCTCTGCCTTAGAATACGATTCCTTTTCAATTTCAGAGAAAATATATATGTACTTACTTGACTATCTGGCAAGACTTTTGTCCGGTAAATAGTATTCATATTTTATATCAGTTCCAGAAGAAACTACGGCGTTTTATATTTTTACACACAAAATATTGCTACAACCCGGCTCGCAAGCAACACAGTCGAAAACTAACTTCTAGTAGTCGCGTATTCATAGAAATGATGCGAGAGGCTCATAGTTTCAATTAGTTTACACAAAACACAACAGATGGCGTTGCTCACAAATTGTTTGGAATTCAAATTAGCCGGTTAATTTCGGTTAACGGAATCGCAATTAATATAAAAACCGGTTTTTTTTTTCATTTAACTAGTTAATTACTGGTAACCGAAACCTTAACCTTATACCTACCATATGGGGTCAACGACCCAAACCGACCGGCGGTTTTGATAAACTTTAACTATGCCAAATCTCACATTCCTTTGCGGACAAAGTGTGTGTTGTGTTGTGCGGACACAATGCTCTTAAAAATAGGTACGAAATTTTAAGGGCTTAGCTTATTAAAAATCGTGTCCTTACATATTTGACGACCTCCTTGGTCGAGTGGTTTGTACACCGGTTTTCATGGAGTCGCCATCTCTGAGGTCCCGGGTTCGATCCCCGGTCAGGTGAATTTAGAAATTATTGTTTTTCTAAATTGTGTCGGGTCTGGGTGTTTTTTAAATAAGTATGTATTTAAGTATTTTAAGTATGTTTATCCGTTGTCTAGTAACCATTTAACGAGTTTCATAACGAAGCTTCTCTTGGGCTAGATAATTGGTGTGAGTGTAGGAAAGTTTATTTAGGTACATACTCGACCGTAACCAAGTAATTTTGCATGAAAACTATACTTAACTAGGTGCCTAGAGCGAGTTTCATTCGCAATATAGCAGTGCCTAACTGCAGGAATACGAGAGTTAATGTGTCCTAATAGAAATAAATTAACTTGTGTCGGGTCGAAATAAATAATACTGCTTTTGGCTTTATGACCGGTTAGAACAAAATTTTGGTGTGACGAGTTGATGCCAGAATCTACGAAAACGATTATTTGTACGGCTAAATTATAATTCCACTTTTTTAATTTTTATATATTTTGTAATTATTTTTGAATTAATGAATTGTAATATTTTATTGTATAATTGAATTTATTTGTGTTTTTTGATTGAATTTGCTTTATTTTTATTTGTTTTTTATGAATTGTATTGTTTATTATTAATGTCCTTTTTTTTTTGTTAATCAATGTAGTAGTTATTTGGTTTTTGTTACCGTTTTAATTAATTAAATTAAATAAATAAATGAACTCTCTCATTTGTCACTAAGAAGCGCTGCTTCAATGTGATATTAATGGCAAATAAAACTCGCACTAGGCTAGGAAGCACACTGACAAGTGCTAATAATATTGCGCAGACGACCTATGCAGACGACGGACTTTTGTCCGCGGACAAATTTCTTGTGAGTCAAAATAAGTCTCTTACAACTTCATCGACTTAGGGACACGATTATACACGCTTACAACTGGGTGCCTAGTGCTTGTTTCATTCGCTATTCGCTCATGTTATCGAAAACGATAATTTGTATGGCAAAATGTTAACTCTCCTCGTATGTCGCCAGGAGGCGCTGCTTCAATGCCATACTAGTTTTTGTTTTCGTAAACGTAATCGAATGAATACGGATAGTAAACAAAACTCACACTAGGCACCCTGTATAAAAGATCGTCGCTGCACACTCTCTTAACAGCTACCTTATCTATCAGAGCTATCTTAAAACTTATCTTAAAAACCTACCTCTTTAAAATATAAAAAAAATTTAGGTACAGTCAACAGCAAAGGTTGATTGGTCAAGTTTCAAAATATGAAATCAGTATAAAAATCAAAACTTTTCAAACTCATATAGAAAAACCTTCGAGTGTCTACTAGTACCTACCTGCAGACTTTGACTGTATAAAAAATATCGAAATTTAATTTTGAAATCTAGTAAACGTCATCTAGTTTTGCTGTTGACTGTATCTAATAAACACCTTTAAAGGAAAAAATAAAATATGAAGTAGGTATGTATGTTTTAACCTTTAATTGGTCGACCGTAAAGTTTATTTCTGTTTTTACTACCAAAAGCTCTTCGGAATATAAAAATTCCCTATTCCTGAGTGCCAATCCTTCGTTATCTTTCAGAAGTTTATTTTTTAAAGCTGTAATCAAAAGTTTTAAGTTGAAGTAGGTAATTTAAAATGTTTTTCTAATAAAAAAAAGCTAACGAAAAACCACCTTTAACGGTTAATCTAAGATGCTAGTAGAAATCAATGTCTTTAAAACATTTTTAAAAAAGGTAAGTACACATTTTTAAATATATTTATTAATTTCCTTACATAAGTAAGTACATCATCATCATCAGTAAGTACATACCTGAAGATAATTTCAGTTTCAAAGAATCTATATTTTCATTACTCATGGCCATTTTCTCTGTTTTTCGTTTCTATTTTTATTTCAAACTTGGAGGAGTTGCAGATAAAAAGTTAAACAGTACCTATTCTAAAATTCCATTCCATCAAACAAGAAATTACAAAAAACCTACTTAAAAAAAAGCTTATTTTGGTGTCCGTAATCTAGGTGTACCGTGTACTCAGGATCTAATTCACATTAATTGTCTCTATTCTTAGAGCATTAAAAAATTAATCTCTATTAAGATGTGCGTATAAATAGAGCCTAGTTAGTGCAAAAACATCACTAATAGCACGGCCGGTAGTCGACTATCAACGAATAAAATATTTCAACATTTTCAACCTCAGAACAATAATTTCAACCAAGTGTCTATGGTCACTTTATTGTTTGAGGTTTGAGTCTTTGAGCAGCATTTGTTTGACAGTACTCTTCCCCCCCCCCCCCCCCCCCTTATATTGGTTTCTGCTTTTATTTTCACTTTTCGAACAATTTGAGATCTAGCAACATTCAACAAATGACGTTTTGCGAAACTTCTTGGCGGGAAAGTAAAGAGTCATGTCTGCGGTTTTGTTTTATTTTCTAAAATTTGTGTTATGTCGAATATTAATGTGAAATAATGGTGGATTATTAACCGTTAAGTGTTCGTGAGTGTGCAAATGAAATAAAACAGTGCAACGGCACTTTTCAAATTCTATCAAGAAGTCGCGTGAGGACTTAGTAAAGCCCCACATCTTTACTGAGATACTCGAGGGGTTGGGGGGGTAGGTATATCATTTCTCACTTCTCAATTCTATTATCATTTATCATCATCTTATAGTATAGAGTTTAATTTTGAGAAACGTATAAATCAATGATAATCATTAGTTTAAGTTTTTAACTGAAGAACTAGTATACATGGTCATGAACAAATTAAAAAAAAAATGACGTTTTGTTTTTTTTAAATAAATGACAAGGCAGACAGAGCTTCTTGGCGGGAAAGTGAAGCGTCATGTTTGCGGTTTTGCTTTATTTTCCAAAATTTGTGTTATGTCGAATATTAATGTGAAATAATGGTGGATTATTAACCGTTAAGTGTTCGTGAGTGTGCATAAGTGTTGGCAAATGAAACAAAACAGTGCAACGTCACTTTTCAAATTCTCTCAAGAAGCTCGCGTGAGGACTTAGTAAAGCCCCACATCTTTACTGAGATACTCGAGGGGTTGGGGGGTATATCATTTCTCACTTCCCAATTCTAATATCATTCATCATCATCATCATATATGAAAATATTGTTTATTTATGTATTACTTAAACTAATGACATGGCAGCATGGTCTATGACCTTAGCCGGTTCCTCAAGGAACAAACTACACTGAAAAAAAAAAAAAAAAATGACAGCGAGCGTGCGTTTTTAGTGTTGACTGACTGATGCGTTTTTTCGTTTTCAACGTTTTAAAAGGTCATTGTTTTCAAGAAGTAAATATATTCCCTTCCCTATGAAATATGGGAGCCTTGTGTTGTGTCCTGTCGACACTTTAATATTACATGTATAAATAGTTTGATAAAAGTTTTCTTGATGTGTAAGTCGTCGAAAATGGTGTCTGGCAGTACGAGGGTGATACAAGTCACCAACATCGCGCCACAAGCAACTAAAGATCAAATGCAGACACTCTTTGGTTATTTGGGTAAAATTGATGATATACGACTGTATCCAACTATCAGAGATGTTTCGTGCCCCGTTCAGTCGCGCATTTGTTACGTGAAATATTACGATTCAACGACTGTCAATGTAGCTCAGCATATGACCAACACTGTATTCATTGATCGAGCGTTAATAGTCATTCCTATGCAGTCGGGTGAAATTCCTGACGAACATAGGGCTCTGGAGATGTCGAGCAATGGTACATTAGTGCCTGGGTTGAGTAGTGTTGAGCCGCGTCTACCTGCTCACGTTATTAACGCTCTCGAGGGCATTCCACCTAACCAAGTCATACAGAGTCATGACCCAAAGATGGCTGCAGCAGGATTGCCTGCCTATCCTCCTTTGCCAGCTGCATATGACTCTCGTCAGATCGAAGAAATCAGAAGAACAGTTTTGGTGGCAGATTTTGGCTCACTTACTCAACAACAGCTCATTGATCATTTTTGTCATGCTGGTGAAGTTAAGTATCTGCGTTTCTGTGAAAGAGATGCTGACAAACAAAAATATGTGCTTATTGAAATGACTGAACAAGAAAGTGTCCTAAAAGCGTTGCAACTGAATGGTTCATCTGTGGATGGTCAAACTATCAAGGTACTTACAGATCATTGTTAAAGCATCAATAAATTATAGCATAAATAAAAGTTTTATGAAATATAACAAATTCGCATTAACCTAACCTAACAAGGCTTTAAGCTAGAAGTAGTCATTTTGTTCTACTTTTTATAATATCATACATTTTTAAATATTTACAGGTTCATCATGCCACGCAAGCTATTTCCAAGCCTCAGACAAAGAGTAATGAGGCAGCACAGAGAGAGATTGAAGAGGCCATGTGTCGGGTCAAAGAAGCACAAAATTTAATATCTGCTGCCATCGATCCAGTCATTGGTTTACTATCTAAAGATAAAAGAAGGTAATCTGCTTAACTTTTCGTACATATTAGCCTAGCTAATTATTTTTACAACCCAAACACCAAAAAAAGTGACTACACATTAAAAAAGTTTTTTTTTAATTATTAAAGATATCCAATTTCTAAATAATCATTCTACATCTTTGAGTTTGCTATGATAGTTGCTAAATAATAATAATTGTTTTAATTTGAAACCTTGTGTCGAAGGCACTTTAAACATTTTGACCTCTCAAAAAGACAGTTTGCATAAATACAGGTATTCTGCTTCTTTGCAAGTTTCTGGGCACAATTTGTTCTATTATGATAATATATTTTTACACAACTTTATACTTTCATTTTATGTGTGCAGTGTTCAACATGCGGTTGAATGAACTTTCATGTCTTTGAAATGTTTAATCAAAAGGCTAGCCATCAATAAAATGATCTTTTATAACCAGTTGGCTGCAATATGTATAATTTTATGGATGTAGTAAAGAAAGTAACACCAATTTGGTCCCATTGATAGGCAAAAAGCAGGGAGGCAAACTAATTCTCTCGATTTCTAGCGCTTTCCTACCATATCTCGGTAAAGGCATACATTAACTTGCTGCTGTGCCAGATCCATCCTACAAACAATTAAAATTGTTTTGTGTTTGTATTTAAGCAGACAACTGGTTAATTAGTTATTGCATAACATAATGAATGATTCTAGAAGCCGGTCTCGGTCCCGCTCGCGGCGGCGGTCCCGGTCGCGCTCGCGCCGCTCCCGCTCGCGGCACCGCGGCAAACATTCGCGATCGCGCTCGCGACACCGTTCGCGCCGCTCGCGCTCCCGCCACAGGCACCGCTCGAGGTAAAACTATAATTGTAATACACTCATTGTTGTGACATTACACTACAACAAAGTTGGTTCAAGGTTATAGAATTACCTACAATTAGAAATATACCCGTAACAAGATCTGTGGAAAAGGCCTTCGTATAGGGGATCGACTCTATTGAAAATATTTGTGTTCCTCACAAAAGTTCATTCCCCTAATAGAAACTAATCAGACAGCCAGTGAGTTAAGTAGACATAATATTTATGAGAATCCTTTTAATTTTAGGTTATGTTAACAAGATTACAAGATGGAAGCTTGTAAGACATGGCAGATATAAATCAACCACATTAATCCAAACTGTCCTCTTTTTTAGGAGCCTACATAGCGTGGGATATTTTCCACGCAGTTTTCGATTCTTGATCTACAATTCATTTGTCAAATCACACCTTACTTACCTTATTGAACTGTGGGAAAGTGCAACTAAAACTAGACTGAAAGAGCTACAAATACTCCTAAACAAAGTTGTAAAAGTTTTATTTAATTATGATTACCTAACTAGTAGTAAATTTACATGGAAACTAAACTAATGAATATACACACACATATATACACATTTACGCTCATACTTATTTACAAAATACTATCTAAAAAGATCCGCACACAGATAAAATTTACAAGATCCCATGAATTACCTAGATACTCAATTAGAAGATTCAATAAGTTGGTTATTCCTAAATCTAGAACAAACTTTGGTAAAAAATTTATAACATTTGAAGAAGCATAGCTATATAATAAACTACCAGATTATGTAAAAGGAGCAGAATCCATCAGTATGTTTAAAAAGAGATTAATACAGTACATTTTATCAGATGTTTTAGACTAAAATATCAAATAAATACTGACTGCATCTGCCGCCTACCATCTGGACAACAGGACAAAAATACCTATAATATTTTTTGTTACTGTTTTTTATATAAGTGACTGTTTGTCTTAATGAGGAATAAAATTTCATTAACCTTAAGACTTTAAAAACTTAGTTCCAAATGTCTGACTGAATGTATTACAACATGTCTTTAATTTGGGAACAATGCAAAACTAGTTAAAAGAGTTTTATCATTATCACACTGAAATAAAAACTGTTATCTACACAAATCCTCTTAAAGTTTTAATGTAAAGAGTATATTCCCGGGACTTAATTGCTTATTATTTCCCAGGTCACGTTCACATCGTAGTTCCAGGCGTTCAAGATCGAAGTCACGCCACCGTAGCTCCCGGTCTAAGCGAGACCGCTCCCGCGACCGTAAAGGCAAGAAAGACTCCACTGACAAAGATAAGAAGAGTGACAAAGAAAAATCCAAAACTCCACCAAAGGAAGTGGAAAAGGAGGAGAAGGAAGAAACCAAGGTTGAAATTATCGAAAGTAACGGAACCGGTAGTACGGACATCAAATCTAAAGCTTCGACACCCGTAGATGATAAGGAAAAGGAAGTTGAGAAGGAAAAGGAGAGATCACCGTCTAAGAAGAGAGACAGGTCTCGTTCTAAAGACCGGAAGAAGGACAGATCTAGATCGAGGCGTCGCTCCCGCTCGCGGTCTCGGAGGAAACGCTCGAGGTCGCGGAAGAGGACGCGCTCTCGTGATAGGAAGAGATCACGTTCTCGGGAACGGAAGAAATCTAGGTCACGTGAAAAGAAGCGCTCCCGTTCCCGGGATAGAAAGAAGTCTAGGTCGCGCGACAGAAAACGCTCTCGGTCCCGTGACAGGAAAAAGTCAAGATCCAGAGATAGGAAACGGTCCCGCTCGGGAAGTCGTCGATCTAAGAGTCGATCTCACAGAGGCTCCAAAGCACCTCATGAAAGAAGAACTCGCGACAAAAGCCCCAATCTCCCTGTCGTAGAAGAGAAAGATATCTCTATTGTTGATAGACCTCCAGATTTAATGGAAGAGAAAAACTCGCCAGATAATATGGATATTTCGAATTCACCGTAAACATTGTCATTGATGGCGCTTAGCATTAAAATGTGCCGAACATTGAGCATAATTGATATTACTTATTCTTTAATTATTAAGTCTTCATCTATTAGTGAATTTCGTTTGAATTTTAATCTTTAAGAATATTAAATAAAAGGATAATAACATTTTGCCTTTATTTGTCTCTTTTATTATGAACTTTTAAAAAACAATAATGAATTAATTTGTAAGGCATTGAAGCCTCCTGGTGACACGAGAAGAGTAAAAAATTTGGCATAAACAACATCATCAGGATCACCAAATGAGGGTAACGAATGCTTGTTAAAAGCAGTCGCCCGCTATCGTTATGATTGGCCGCTTGCCAGCTTTCTGCGGGCGGCCGCGAATCCATCCTGACTTTCAGCCATACCACAATATTGTATTACTATTTCATAAAACTGGCATACCTACTGTGCGTTATCTTATAAAGATAAAGCTTAAAATGGTTTGACAGTAAAACTGCCGACCGCTGCCACTTCGTCGGTGCGAATCATAAAGTTAACATACCAACGGTATATTAACTTTATGGTGTGAATTGACACCTCAGAACAATAACTAAAGCCATAGAAGGATGGCTAAAATAAAAATCGTGCAACTATGTTTAGTTCCGTTCTATCTTATGGTTAGAAAAGGAGGTTGGAGTGCGACAAATGGTTGACACTTAGTTTTTATTTTTTGTATTGTTATGTCAAACGGTCATCAGATAATCGGTGATCAAAAAAAATCTTTGACTCCTTTTTATAGTCACTACATTACCCTTAGAGCATTAAACCAAATGGAGAGGCCATGCGCACGAATTTCTATGAAAAAAAGTCTGTCATTGTCTGCGGGGGACGAGGTAAACGCACACACATATAGTTCACACTGATGCATTTTTCAATGACGTCGCTACGCACGCAAACTACAAAATTATTAAACACTAGCATAACCTAGACGCACACTAATACATTCACACACAGGGATAGCCTGTCCGTGCACGAGTCTGCTGACGTCAACTTTATATAAACATCGATAGGGCTTGACACTATCGATTAAATATGTCGATGCCAATAATAATAATGAGTTATTTAATTTACTACACAAGTGAATCTCGCGACAAGCTTTTATATTATATAATTGTGTAGTGACGTTATAAGTTCAGAGTAGGTACTTTCAGTCGGTTTATGAACTAAAGTATCCTCAAGTGACTAAAATTTCTCAGAACGACTTAACTGCTCGAGATTGCATGTCTTCTCTGGGTTCATTGAATTTATCAGTACCGGAGATCGAGGAGGCTTTAATAATAAGCGTGCTGGTTTAGATGGTAAACCAGCATGGTAACCAAACATATTACTAAAAATGTATGCCGAGAATCTTGCGGGGCCATTTTAAATATTATTCTATCAAATCGCTTCAAATGGTATATTTCCATTACAGCGGAAATCGGCACACCTGACTCCCATTCACAAAGGTAGTGATACAAATGTTGTTTCCAACTATAGGCATGTATCTATTCTTTCTTCCTGCATTGGGCAAAGTCTTAGAATCCAAAGTGTGGCAAAAAATGTATTGGCATTAAGGTTGCCAGATGTCCGGGATTTCCGGGATTTACGTATTTTACGTATTGTCCCGTGTCCAGTAATTCGATCTATTGTCCCGGATTCCGAAAAAATAAAATAATAAAAAAACATAACAACTGTTCTAAATTTATATCTTTTAACTAGACTAATAAACGTATACATTTATAAAATAAAATGAATTTTCCTAATAAATACAAATATAAAATTAAATATTCTGTAATTTATATTTATATATTTTTTTATTTTTACATATTCATAGCCACGGCCCGACATGGAATTGTCCCGGACTCGGTAAGTTCCGATCTGGTAACCTTAATTGGCATGTCAAACAAAAACTTCATCATGAAATTACAGCTCAATCGGTTGAAGATATCTGATGCAAAATTAAGGTTTAAGATTCCAACTGAGCAAACATACATACATACATTGCTAGTTTAATAAAAACTTGTAAAAATAGTTGGCTATCTAACCCAGACTATCAAACAGAAGGAACAGAAAAACTGAACAACATGTATTTTCATGGTTCCATAACGCAGATCAATCTTTTATGTGGGTAACGTAGGATCTTAAAGGAAGACTGAAAATAGAATAACAAAATGAAAAAGGAACTTTCCACATTTGGCAGGTCCGAATCTTGACAATTTTAGAAAATCTCCTGCCTCGATTCAGGCAGGAGATTTTCCAAGCATTTGGATAAAGGTTTTTCATGTCTGAAAAAACATTTCTTCGACCAAGATTTCGATCAACCGATAAAAGCAGCTGGAGCGCATTAGACAGCACTTCTGGGCGCAGTGGTTGCGAGTTTTATGTATTACTTAAAACTAGGCATCGTCGTAAACAAATGGTAATCAATAATTTTTACCTCATTATTTTATTTTCTAAACGAAAAAGAATTAACAACATTTCAATAATCTTTATTTTTATTGTAAATATTTCAAAGAAGTTATGATTAGTACTTTATAATAATTAAAAGCACACATATTTTAATAATTTCAAAGTTGCCACGACACGCTGTTGGACTGCAGTATAAAACAAAAAGTTTGAAAATGCTGTGAGCAAATCGTGTGCGTTTAGGAGTCCACGAAACATGATTTTCACAAGCTGTGATCCAAATATATAAATATAATAAATACATCTTTTGGAAATCTGAAAAATATATAGCCAGAATAAACATTATGATGAAGTCTATATCGATGTTTTGTTTTTGTACTGTCGCAGCTCTAACTTTGTTGCAGTGTGGCTAATGTAATTAAATTAAAATTTCCTATTTTCGGGATAAATGACGGGACGTCAAACTATTATATTAATGAAGTAGACCGATCCTAAACATAAAGTTTCATAGTATTGAAATTTTTTAAAGCAATTTAGTTGCAAAAAACGTTGAAAAACAAAAATAAGTAACAATTTATAAATAGTGATTTATTATTAATTAAATAAGCATTTGTATTAAAAAACAGTTTTAACGATAAAGAACGTGAAGTATAAATTGTAATTCAATGTTGGCTCATTCAATTTTAAAAGTTACGCAAAGTTGCAACTTGACGTTTTAGTGGCAACACTTTTGGATTGACAATATTTTTTCAGTTTTTTGCAAATTTAGTGCTTTATTCAACAATAATAAGACAAAATAATACTTACAGATGGAAAGTAACGTTATCCTTTTGTACATTCGACCTTTCTGATCGCTCTTTACACGAAAACACGCAGCAATTCGACATTTTTTGCTTACGTCCTAACGCGTGCACCGCGATTTGTAAGTGACGCCGGAACGCGCGAGAACTAGTTTTATATAATCGATATGACCGCCGGTCATATAATTTTGGCAGAGGGGAACGCCTGTCAGTGGCGTCTCCGGTTGGTTTAATGCTCTAAGACATTACCTCAAATATGACGTCACAAATCTGGTGACACCTTCGAAATAACGAAAGAAAAGGGACAATCGATCTCTTTCCAAAACATCACTTAGGTTCATTAGTTAAAATAGTACGAACTGATGAATGAGTGTTGCTATTTTAGTCCGGTTTCTATAGCTTTAGTTATTATTCTGAGATTGACTCTAACGACTGCTGTCTTACGCCAACAACCGAAATGGAAGCAACAGTATAAGGTGGCTAACAGCGCACCATCAATATAGGGTGTTGTTGTTGTAAGTGTGTCATATAAAATTAATTGTGGTAACTAGGTACATACCTAAGCAAACACACGAAGCGTATTTGCAGAGTGCAATTTGTAAAAATACCATGCCATACTTGCCATTAAGTTTGTGGCGAATCTACACTCAACCTGAGGTTTTATTTGTTATCCCCTTCTGCCACATTATTATAAAAATAATAACAATAGGTAATCCACAGACGTATAATAAGAAGGTAATCATGTTTTTAGTAGTTTAGTGGATAATGGGAAACCTGTTACAAAGGAAATAATAATTGAAATCTAATGTTTTATTTATTTTATTTAATATTACAAGTTAATTAAAGGATATAATAATTATTATAATATCTAAAGGTAAAAGTTAATTAAAATGTCTAAAGATACAATTACTTCCTACTAAAAAATATGACAAAAAAATAAAATAACCTTTTTTTAAGTACCAATTTGAATACTCGTAAATTGGAATCTAAAATGATACTAATACCTACTTACATCTTAGATGAATGATTGGTCTCGCTGCGGTCGAGCAGAGCGCATTCATCTAAGACTTACATCAAATATAATTATTTTTTACTCCATTAATGTTTTTTTTTGTTGTTTTTTGTTAGTTTTAGTAGCAAAAGGGGTTCATCCTCCTTTATATCTTTAGTTAGATTAATCACGAGATCTTCGCCTTAGACCTTTCTCGAGATGTTTCTCTATGTTGTTCTCGTGATATCAGCCAGCACCGCTGTCTTTCGGCAGTTTATACAAGTTTTTGCAATAATCCTGTCTCGAGATCTCTTCCTTAAATTACCATGAGACCTCTCCCTCGAATTGCGTCGCGATCTCTCTCTGGACCTGTCTCTTGAATTTCCTCGCGACTGGTCTCTAGACTTTTCACGAGATTTACCCCTAGATCTATCTCGAGACCTTCCTCGAGATTTGCCACGAGATCTACCTCTAGATCTTCCACGAGATATAGCCCTAGATCTTCCCCGAGATATAGCCCTAGATCTTCCCCGAGATCTACCTCGAGATCTTCCACTAGATCTACCTCGAGACATTTCCCGAGATCCTGCTCTAGACCTGGACCTGTCCAGAGATCTCTCCAAAGATATTGCTCTTCGGGTCTCCACTCTTGATTCAACTCTGCAACAAGAACAATCACAATTTCTAACCATGCACGTTGATTCTTTAGTGTATCTTCTTGACCTTCGATTATTTACCTCAACTATATAAAAAGGATCACCCTCGCGACTCCTGCAAGGATCCGCGCTGCTTACTTGGATTAAAGCTGTCGTCTCCATGCTGTTCGTAGTTATTTCTGTAACAGACAACACTAAGGAATAGTTACTGATTGGGAATAGTAGGTACTTCGCACAAGATATCGTCACCCTGCTGGTTATACTATGAATGGACCAAACGATAGCTGGCTCTCCGTATTTATTGATCCCTCTTTCCACATTGCGTAATGATTTCCATTAGATATTGTGCAATAGCTTTGTTAAAGTTGCTTAACGATTTCAAATATTGTGAAACCTGTCTACTTAAATCTCATTGTAAACATACACACAAAAACAATTATAGTGTCCGTTTGTGATCTTAAATTAATTATGAATATGGATTCGGTCTGTCACATGTGACAAAAGTCTTTATCGCGTGACCCCAGACAGGGTAGATACCTATTTAACCAGAGGAGGTTAAACTTGCCTGAAGCACTTTTATAGTAACAAAGCATAACACATTCGCGCAAGTAACGTCACAAATAAAAGATAAGAATGTGCAAATGATATGTGAAATCTCTGATTGATGAGTCACCATCAAAACATGCAC